>CM050164.1:252460129-253060129 GCA_027410445.1 Discoglossus pictus | reverse complement strand
GCCTGGTGAGGAGTGGTGGTGGCTGTGGCCCAGTGAGGAGTGTCTGGGGCCCGGCTGGAGCCTCGCTCCATGCTGGTGGTGGTGTCATTGATGGGCCTGGTGGTCGTGGCCAGTCGCCGGCACTGCTTAGGGGAGGAGGAGTTTGGGTCAAGCCCCGCTGGTCCCTCCAGTAGCAGGGCCCTGGTGACAAGCTTGGTCTCTGGAGGAGGGGGACAGTGGGGTCAAATGGCAGCAGTGCAGCCCCTGGTCTTGCTGGTTACCCCACTAGCTAAATTATATCCTTCTCCACTGAACCAGGGCCCTCTGCTCCTCTTCTTTTTTCTTTTTCTTTTTTTTTTCTTTAAGCTTTTTTCCTTTTACAACATATAAAAACAAAGATAGACAAACATTGGGGATGTACATTTTTAAAATTACATTACAATTTCATCCATTTTTCCTCTATTTTAATCATATCTTAGACTTCAAATTGTATATAGTACAAAACTAAATCCCACATGGAAAAGGAGAGGGGAGAGAAAAAAAGATGGATCTCGCGAGTGCTTACCCCTTGTCTCAGCCCCATGAGGAGAGAGGATCGGCTCATCCAAGGCTGACCTAAACTAGTCAAGATTTCCTCTGCCCTATATTCTCTTTTCTTTCTTGTTTCTATCCATTCATTCTCTTAGATTCCATATTGCAATAATATGGAGAAGGATTTTACTAATGGCAATACTCAGATAGCCATTTTTGGTTGATTTTATTTTGCTGCTTTAGGTTATATCTTATGAAATCTGTTTAGTTTGTTTCTATCTACTAAGGATTTAATATCTCTCCATAAAGGAATTATTGGATTCTTCCAATGTGTGGCAATAAGCCATTTTGCTACCAATATAACCGTCATTACAATGTTTATTTTTCGGGAAAAAAGTTAAACAAAATTAATTCTATTTCAAACTCAATTTCATATTCTATAATTTTAGATAATTGAGAGATGCATTTAGACCAATATAGTTGAATTACTGAGCAGGACCACCACATATGCAATTGGGAGGCTTTTTGGATATTGCATCTCCTACACAAGTCTTTATTAGAATTTGGAGCTATCTTAGCTAGTTTCTGAGGGGTAATATACCACCTCTGAATAATTTTAAATTGTACTTCTCTAAAGGTGGTGCATTTTATATATTTTTCCATATTATGGAAAGAAGTCTCCCAGATCATATCTTCCCATTTTTTATGGCATTCTTGTTCCCATTTGAGTATACCATTCAATTTTATAGGTTCACTTATTGATTTAGTACTTTTCATTATGTTTGAGATTGTATATATTTTTTTTATTAGTGTTAGAGAAGTCAAACTCAAAATCTGATAGATTTCTAACTGTTTTAAGATTGTAATCAGATTCTGCAATTATTGTTAACTAGCGAATTGCCCGTCAAAAAATGACGGCAATGAAATTGTAAGTGAGCTAAGGGTGTTTGGTTATTGTGTCTGATGTAGCGTCGTTCGTTTTCTATGTCGTGCGACTTTTTCGGAATATCCGTAGCTGTTTGGGGGCTTTTTCGGAATATCCATAGCTGTTTGGTGTTTTGCGTGTTTATGGTAGTGTTTTGCGTGTTTAGGGACCTTTAGCCTCGTTTTCGTTTTGTTCGACGGCCATTTTTTCTCTTGCTTAGGTGATTTTCGGGTCTCTAAACTCTAAATTTGTGCTTAAATGGAGGTGTAACTTCACTTGCAGAGGTCCTCGGTGCCCCCCCCCCCTTGCTGTGAGTAACCTTTTTATGTGTTTGTTGTTTGTAGTTACTGTGTTTGTAATGGTTTTGGGGATGCGCGGGTTGCGTCATTGTTTTTTAATCTCGTAGGTGTTTTTCGGCAAATACATAGGTTTTTGTTGGTGTTTTGCGTCTTTAGACTGCTGTAGCCTCATTTTTGTTTTTTTCGGCTGCCATTTTTTCTCTCGCTTAGAGAATTTTTTAGTGTCTAAACTCTTTTAATGTGACTTAAATTGATTTGTAACTTTAGTTTTCGAGGTCCTGGATGCTCCCTCTTCCTGTAAGTAAGCTTTTTATGTATTTGTTGTGTGTATTTGTTGTATTTTTCATGTTTTCATGTGCGCGTGTTGCGGCCGATTTTTGCGAGGTCGTAATGGGTTGTAACGCGTCTCGTATTTTCTTTGCGTTACAACGTAAATTTAGCGAGGGTCGCAGTTGCTGGCAAGGAGCGCCTTCGATGAATAGAAATAAATAAAACCGCAATATACTGCTCTCAGAACGCACCTACACTCTCACTCAAAAACCTCCATCTCCGGGACCTGCGTGCTACTTTGGAAGAAAATACATTACAGTCAATGCATGGGGTGGGGGTGGGGGGGCAACTTTATAATCTCTCACTGTCAATCATTTACAGCTAAACCACTTTCTGTTTGCGGAGAAGCCTGTGTCGCACTCCGTTATACTGTGATGGGATCGTAACAGCGAATTGCGTCATGGCCAGCCCATTAACAGTTTGCGGCCGCTGGAGGGCTTTACGGTTTGAGGCCTCGGCCCATAACTTACTCATTAGAATAGCGCCGGAATCAGAGATGACCAGGAGCCCGCAGCACACCCGCAGACTTACCGACTCTATCCCGCGAGATGCATTCTTGGAATTACACTACTAATCATGAATTCCAACCTCATTTGTGTTAATTTAGACAAAACATTTGTTACTTTATTGATAAAGGCAAGTGATAAAAATTAAAAAATATTAAAATCAGGTTAAAACCACTATACAATAACACCTTTGGGATCTATCCTGTTATGTGTACGCACGGGAAGTCTCTTGGTGCCGGGTGCGCTCATGTCCTGCGTCCCGATGCAATAGTACACCAAGCCCACTAACCCTCTAACCCTATCCCCCTAAACCTCACTTCTTAACCCTAAGGCCTTAACCCCCTACACCACTTACCGGGCCTAACCCTAACCCAAAAACCCCTAACCACTTACCGGAGACTTAGACACAGCTAGATCGGGACGTCGGCTGCGCGCTTCCCTTGCGTACATATAAAAGGATAGGTCCCTCCTTTGGTACTTGTATACTTAGATCCAATTTTGATCAGTCTCAAATATTAATATTTCTGTGTCTCCTAGTGGATCTTAAAGTGTTAGTATTGATTAGAGAAGCAGTGTTGACTCCTATATTAACTTTAATATTTAAATTATAACTATCAAGTTTTTTATGAGTAAATGTTAATTTGTTTATAGATTATAATACTAGCAATCCGTAGTGCTAACCTAATTAGTTATTGTGTCATATCCTCTTAGTTTTCTTTTTTGTGATATGATACTTTGTTGCAGGTGTATTATATCTTGTTGCTATAAGTCATTCATTCTATTTCCAGTATTTTACTTTACCACAGTGTGACAATTTCAGTTTTTGCTCATATTGTAATCTCCTATATCCTTAGACAGCTTTAAAGTATTGGCCCAGCTATTTGTTAGATCACACCCTATTATTTAATTCTCTATTTTATGTATATCATGTCTAACTTTTTCATTCTCTTTACACTATATTTTCTTTGTAACAAAAAGACAGTATCAGTATTTCCATTCACTCTGTTTTATAACTAATGGATTTTGCCCATTTATATCTCCATGCCATCTTACCTAGTGGATAGACAATGACTAACTTTGCCCTAGCTGGGCTATAATAAAGAGGTGAATGCCTAGATTTGCTGTTGCGGTGTTCTTATAGATAGTAGAATGCAGGGCTCGTAATTAATACTGTGAAACCATTGGATTGGTACATTAGTGTCAAGGACTAATCATTAAATTCTGAGTTCTAAATGTAGTGTGGTAGATACTCTGCATTAATACACATTGGTAGCACTTTTAGTATGCCGTTAGCTAAGTAAATACTGCCAATCTATGGATGTCTGTGTCCCTAACTGGAACACATCGCTTCTCACTACTAGCAGCTACTGAGTAATGAAAGTGTAATGTCTTTTTCTTTCTTACATAATGAAGTAACTTTGGCAAACTAATAAAATAATTGCATTCCTGCTCTCCACAGATCCTGCACCAAGCATCAATCTAGGGAAATTCCCAGCACCCATACACAGAAACCTACAAAGTAGAGGACATAACCGGTGGGATTAATTTAAATGGCCGTTCCTGCTGGTCCCTCCACATTTTTATGTTAATTATTTTTTAAATGTAACGCACCAACATACAGCGCTATACAGGAGTTAAGTACAGGGCAAAAGGCAATACTAACACATAGCAAAATTATTGAGGGCTCTGTCTTTGTGCTTAAAATCAAACGCGCACACACACATATATATTTGTATATGTGTATATATATATGTATGTGTATATATATATATATATATATATATATATATATACACACAAGTATCTCACAAACCCCTCACATTTTTGTAAATATTTTATTATATATTTTCATGTGATAACACTGAAGAAATGACACAATGTAAAGTAGTAAGTGTACAGCCTGCACATAATTAGTGAAATGATGTCCACCTGTGTGCAATCTAAGTGTCACATGAACTGTCATTACATATATACACCTTTTTTGAAAGGCCACAGAGGCTGCAACACCTAAGCAAGAGGCACCACTAACCAAACACTGCCATTAAGACCAAGGAACTCTCAAAACAAGTAAGGGACAATGTTGTTGAGAACTACAAGTCGGGGTTAGGCTATAAAAAATATCCAAATCTTTGATGATCCCCAGGAGCACCATCAACTCTATCATAACCAAATGGAAAGAACATGGCACAATGACAAACCTGCCAAGATACGCCGCCCGCCAAAACTCAAGGACCGGGCAAGGAGGGCATTAATCAGAGAGCCAGCACAGAGACCTAAGGTAACCCTGGAGGAGCTGCAGAGTTCCACAGCAGAGACTGGAGTATCTGTAGATAGGACGACAATAAGCTGTACGCTCCATAGAGTTGGGCTTTATGGCAGAGTGGCCAGAAGAAAGCCATTACTTTCAGCAAAAAACAAAATGGCACGTTTTTGAGTTTGTGAAAAAGCATGTGGGAGACTCCCAAAATGTATGGAGGAAGGTGCTCTGGTCTGATGAGACTAAAATTTTACTTTTCGGCCATCAAAGAAAACGCTATGTTTGGCGCAAACTCAACATATCACATCACCCAAAAAACACCATCCCCACAGTGAAACATGGTGGTGGCAGCATCATGCTGTGGGGATGTTTTTCAGCAGCCGGAACTGGGAAACTGTTCGGAGTTGAGGGAAAGATGGATGGTGCTAAATACAGGGCCCTGTATTCTTAAGCAAAACCTGTACCATTCTGTGCATGATTTGAGGCTAGGACGGAGGTTCACCTTCCAGCAGGACAATGACCCCAAACAAACTGCTAAAGCAACACTTGAGTGGTTTAAGGCGAAACATGTAAATATGTTTGAATGGCCTAATCAAATCCCAGACCTCAATAAAATAGAAAATCTGTGTTCACACTTAAAAAATGCTGTTCACATGCGCAAATCATCTAACTTGAAGGAGCTGGAGCAGTTTTGCAAGGAGGAATGGGCAAAAATCCCAGTGGTAAGATGTGGTGAGCTCATAGAGACTTATCCAAAGCAACTTGGAACTGTGATTGCTGCAAAAGGTGGCTCTACAAAGTATTGACTTTAGGGGGGTGAATAGTTATGCACATTGACTTTTTCTGTTATTTTCTCCTATTTGTTTCTTGCTTCACAATAATAAAAAAACATCTTCAAAGTTGTGGGCATGTTCTGTAATTTAAATGATGCAAATTCTCAAACAATCCATGTTAATTCCAGGTTGTGATGCAAAAAAAAAAAGAAAAATGCCAAGGGGGGTGAATACTTTTGCAAGGCACTGTATCTGTAACACTTTGTACTGTATTTGTACTTCTGCCTTTTCTCACAGTAACATTTTATGAATGCCTATTTGAATCCGCTTGTCAGCTATAATTACTCGATGAGGCATGCTATCACGCTGAACATTTGTCCCTGTGTTGTTTAATAGAAGGATGTCTACAAGCCTTATGAATCAAACTATCTTCATTGTATGACCCTCTCTAGCTTTAGTGCCTGCTATAATTACATTTTGTAATTTTGATTTTCTTCTCCCCTCAACCCTTACTGCAGCTTAATGATCTGAAGAAAATATGCCTTGGTTTAATTATTGCAAACTGGGTAAATATTTAGATTTTTTTTTTTTTTTTAGTTTTCTGTTCATTTCTTAGAAATAAAGGATTACTTGCAAGATGTGTTTGTTACATTCAGACTCCACACCCTTCTTGGTATGATATGTGATGATCCTATTGCCCCAGACCAACAAGCAAGAACGAGTTTGATGCTAGAAAGGGAGAGGGAATATTGCAACTGCATATTTACAACTTTGGCTGTTAGAAGATATGAATGTGGTAACCCCTTTCACCCACACATCCACGTTATTTGGACATCTATAGGCTATTAATCAAACTTGAATGTGCATATATTATTCATGAGATTGTATTCAAATTTGAGTCAGATACATAGCAAACATGACAAAAAATTGTGCCTATGGTTAACATAATTTGTATTTATTTTAAAATTCTCATGGTTCATATAGGTCTGCCTATTTACAATAATTGTATGAAAGCAAAGTTTGTTATTTATAATACTGTTCTGTTGAAGGACATTGAAGTCTGGGCAAGGATTGTGTCACATTGGCTACTCATATCTTATTCTCCCTGTGTATCTCCTTTTCTATCATATCTCTTATCTCTAGCTATATTCCCCCCCCCCCCCCATCTTGTTTCTCGTGTTTCTCTTTCTTCCTGATGACTCTAGTGTCTCTTCTTTCAGTTCGAATTAAACCCTTCTGCAGACACTGTTTTTGACAGCTTGAGTTCCGAATAACCAGGATTTTACTGTATATGTAAAACAGGAAAGAAAAGAGAAATAAAGCTAGTAACTAAAATATATATAAAAAAAATAATTTCTTTCATTTGTTACTTTGTATTTTTAGGAAAACAAATATGATCAGTGAAAGCTTGCTAATAAGTAACATCCTGGATCTCCTAACTACACTAATAATAATGCTGGGAAACATTAAATATTGAGCACAGAAGACATTTCTTGACTTGACAAGCACAATAAACAGACACTCTGGCAAAAGAGGTCAAGGTACATAAACATAATCTGAAAGAACTGCCCCCTATATAATCCAAAAATACCCAACTTTCACCCAGTTTCATTACTTAAAAATATGCAATTACAGGCTTTTGATAAAAGCTAAAATTTTTGTGAATTTAACAAAAATATATAGGAATGCCAAATATACCAGCAAACAATCTCAAATTAATTTTATGATGTATATAAAATACTTATAATGAAAGTCCCATATCTAATGAATAAATAGATACCAAATATGTGTCTAATAAATATATAAAATGTTAGGTCCCAGAATTATGTTCTCATTCTGTGCTCTGCACCAAGGTAAGTGCTTCCTTGAGCTTTCCCTTAATCCTTCTCTTTATCCCTCTTTCCTTCGTTCCTCCAAAACACCTATCTCACCCCTTCCCTTTAATTACCATTTCATCTCCTCCTCATTCACTCATCCCCTCCCTCATCTCTTAACATTTAACCACCCCCTTATCTTCCTTCCCTATCTCTTCATCATCTGCCCCTCATCCTCTCCATCATTCCCTACAATCATCATCTCCCCATTACCATCCCTAATCTTTACCCCTATGCATGCCGCTCTCCCATCATTCACTGTCCTCATCTCCCCCTTATCTCTCCGTCTATCTCCTTCATCCCACACTCCTCTCCTGTCATCTCCTCTCTCTCTTTCCTCCCGTCTCGCCCTCACCCCTCTCTGATCTCGCCCTCACCCCTCCCTCATATAGAGCAACTGCTATGTTCTCCATTCATTTGTTGTATCTATGGATAAATTAGGTTATTGCAAATACTCTCCTACTTTCCTATTTCTATAAGGTTAGGACTGTGCTTTGTTATATACACTAATTTGTTACTAGCAAATTTTCAGCTCATATAGATCACCGTAGATGCAATCCTCAACTATTTCAAATCTTACTACATAATGTACTCCATAAATAATTTATTTTCTGTTTTTTCAAATCTGTTTAGGTAGATGTGCATTGGGTTATACTTCTAGAATAATAAAATGAGACGTTTAAAGCCAAACAAGTATTAAGGTGTTAGAATCCCAATAGAATGTATTTATATAAGCTATTTGTAACTTTCTTATGTTACTGAGACATGTTTAGGTGAAAACCTTAGGGAGAAAGTTTTGTAAGTGTAAAGGCTAATAAGATGCAAAAATCAATTGGAATAAATGACAAACTAATATTGCCATTACATAGATTGTTGATATGTTTCATCCAAAGATCCTTAATATCCAAAAGTGTATATTAGAAAAAAATGTTTTACTATTCCAAGAGAAAGGCTTTATAAACATATGGGTAAATGGATTCGAAATTAATTTCAAAGGGAAGTATTATGGCAGATTCAGAAAATGTCTCATATAGCAACAAACAGTAGGGCTATATCAGCTAAAAGGATAATGCCTAAAAGCATCACACCTTATTTTTATCCTAGTCCAACCCTATGTTCAGGTAGGACAGACTAATGTATGTCCACAGCAAAGATTCACTGAGCGTGTGCTGATGGCTGTATCATGTCATGAACAGCATGGATCGAGAGCATGTCAGAGTACTGAGAGCGATCATATATGTCACATCTATGGGAAGGTAAGTCATGTACACAATATGGTTGTGTGGTGAACCTCAACAGGCAAATTACTATATAGCAAAGGTATGGCCAGATTACCCATTAGGCCAACTAGGCAGCCGCCTAAGGGCGCTTACCAGTGTGGGGCGTCACTTTAAAAAAAGGTACTTAAATGCACAAAAAAGGTAAAAATAGGTCCGTGCATACCTCGCATACTCAATCGGAGGGGCTCCTCCACTTCACTGCCCATGTGCTCCAAAAAGGTATATCCGGCCCTGAGCACAGGCCATGCACATGATTATGTTAGAGGAGCAGGTAAGGGACAGGGGCATGGGGATACAGAGTCAAATGCTGGTAAGGAGGATGGCATTGATGTGAATGTAGCTGTTGTGGAAGGCCAGTCAGAGCCCACGTAGGCTTTGGAGAGGCAGTCTGAGCGTTAGGAAACTTATCTCTATCAACAGTAATCATGTGTACACCTGTCTTGTTAAGTCTCCTGCCATTGATGTTGTGCATGTGAGAATCTGTATACATATAATGAATATGTTAAATTATATCTATTGTTGGTGTATTCATTTATAACGAAAATAATATGTGATTTATTTTCAAAAATCCCTTCAGCAGCATGGTGATCCAGGACAGTGTTCTAATATAATGATTTAATACCTCAACAAATAAATATTCCTGTTATTCATGCATAATGTAAAAATATGTGCTAACAACATATAAAATACTGCATGAACACACTTTGGTCAAATTAATTCAGGCAACATTTTAACAACCACACCTGTGTAATTGTTATGGCCTGTACCCTTCACATGAACCTATTTTTGATAGGAAATAAGGTTAAATATTAAATCATGATGTTACACTTAATGCACATATTAGGTTCTGTGTGCACCAATATGTGATCTGATGTTAAATGATTTTGCTGTTATTATCATATTTAACATGGAAAGTGTAAGCACTTTGCCACAACAACATTATTTACTAATTAAAGAATCACTATGGACAGTAACAGTAATCAAATGCATGAAGCCATAGAGGTGTCCAGACACATTTTTCCATCATCAATTTTTAAATAAATATGATTATTCTGTCATCCATAATTTATTATTCTCTTTGTTCAGATGCTTTTTGTATAAATGATGTATACACATCCACTATACTTTAACACATGATGTGTATACAATATGGATTTGATATGGATTCACATATGTAATATATGTTAATGTCACAAATCAGTAACCATTTAAAACACACGGACACATGGATTAAGGTATTATACATTTATTATATCTACAGAGCACAGTCTTAAATGTAGCAGATTGTGCATTAATATAATTGGTGTGGTGCAAGTGATACCCAAAAGGATACAAGTCTGTGTAAAATGTAATTATTTTTTGGCTTAAAGGTAACATGGTATAATTATAATAATGCACAGCATCTACTAGAGTCACATGCCACGTGGTCCTTACATCACAATAACGATAATTAGATGAATATAAATCTCATAATGGTTTACTTAAATATTGAAATAGTATGATACAGCTCTGAAATAATCAGAGCTGTGTCATACTAGCACAATCTATATGTGCAGTACAGTGTTTTATACTGTTACTCTAGCAATATATTGACTTACCCGATGTTCATCTACAAGCAGTGCCAACAATACTGTATCTGTCATGAAAAATAAGTTGTCATGGCCATTTGCCGATATTTAGCAATGATGTGGTATCTCACAAGAAATGCTTAGCTGTTACCACAAATAGAAGTCCAGGAGTACTATCACTATCTCTATATGAAATTGTTTAGCCACATTGATATCACATGTTAAAGGTATACAGGTGTTATCATATGATAACTGTGTTTGTTATGATATCATGATGGCTAAACACATAGACATGATTAATGGTGACAAATAAAGGTCATCAGCATTAATGTATTTTAGTAAGATCACAAAAGCCTATTTGGTCTGATATTGTTTTAAGAAGGATCATATGCTTAGTTCACACTTGTATAACTGCTGGGTGTGATTAACATAGTATAGCAAGTGCATAGCCATATGTGCATTGATACACATTTAAGTAACATCAGTCATGGTGCTTAATAAATATATGTGTTTATTAAGATCATTATGCTAGGGGATGTTAGCAATAGAACAGCTATATGTTAGCCACTGCATATAGTGTACTTACATTATTTGACAGCACTGATTGTAGATGAACAAACTGCTTTAATGCATGTGAAAATTGCCTGAAATAAATAAAAAAAACTAGTTTAGTCAGTAAAAATAAAACATACTAAATAATGACTACGTCATCTCTGCATCCGCTGCATTCATTAGTAACCATCAGTTAACCATAACCAGGCATGTCCATAGATAAAATGATCATGAACTATGGGATAGTGGCTTACCACATGGATACTATATATGACCATCACATAGGTCATGACCATCTACTCTGTGGACAGGCATGAGTAAACTGACATTTTGATCAATATATTTTCACTGAGGACTCTATTTTAGAAGGATTAAATGAGAAACAGCCCCTACCTTCTTATCTGCCTCTCCTCCTGTAGAGGCATAGCTGAGGGAGGCATTGAAGCAGATGGGGACTGGCCATGTTGGCTTGGGAACTGTTCTGGCATAGATGATGCTGTGCTCCAAGAGACCTTTATTATAGATCCACGATGATCTGAATCACTGCTGTCTTATTGTTTATTGCTTGTAACAGCCTGGCCAGATAGGTCTCAACCGGGTAATTGTGTTTTCTCATCTCTCTGTAGATCTTCCTTTGTGTGCAAACACAGTGGTTTGTGTGGAGTACAAGCCCATGAAGAGGCTTACCACAATCCCCTCCCGCTCCCTCTGGTAACCTGACTTCATGATGTGTTGATCCTGGATGGTTAAATTAATTGTCATTTTGAGGAGTATGTATTGGTCTAGGAATTCACTGATGTCATTGGTGGGTATTATGAACTCTGTACTGCCTCATATCAAACCAATATCTCCTGCTTGGATCTGCCCTCTGCAGCTCATGAAGGCACAGACTCTGCCATACTTGCTGTGCTGTGTCTCATACTAACAAATCAGTGACCGTTGCTCATATAGATTTGGCAACATGCTACTGAGATGTGGTCCCTGATAGGCTAAGATACTACTCATCCAGTATCTGCAGACTCTTCAGTGGGCACACCCATGCAGGGACTATTTATTTGATGTTTATTCACTTGAAATAAATGTTTTAATTGATTTTCATTGAAACCTAGTATCTCTCTGAAATTGGACACAGGAACCTTACATATCCCTTTAATTGATGATCAGCATTTACATTAGATGTGTGCTGTCTATGTGTGCAGTGTTCATGTTTGAGTATATAACAGGGTGATAGTGTTTATGATATTCACCTGGCATTGTCACTAGCTGCATGTGGCCGACCAGAGTCTGAGCACTGTTGCTGGGACAATCCAATCCAAACCCTCAGCATCATCCCCCACACACTGAAGTAGACACCACCAGCTGCCCTGCCACTTGCCTCCTGTGATATCTTGCTCTTCACCTTGCGCCGGCAGTCATCATACAGAACTCACATCAATGACATACATCCCCAGAGCACTGACCTCCATGGCTACCTCCTTCCACATCTTGGTCCTCTGGCCAGCCCTCACATCAGTGCCCCTGCGGAGAATACATGCATGGATGACATGAAGGAGGACCATGAATTCCTCATGGGTGTAATTGGGGGCCCTGTGTTTGGGAACAGCTTCCTTTTTTCCTGACAATGCCTAGGGTGATTCATCTCTCTGTTCTGTCCATGAGGCCTGCCCCTCCCCAGCACTTGCCTCACCCACTCTGTGCCTGATCTGTGTATGTCTCATCTGGGGCATCCTTCCTTTCACCGTTGTGACCCTTGCTGCGACTCAAACATATCTCCCCTCTCCCTCTTTCCTCCTCTCACAGCTCCTCTCCCTCTCTCCTCACTTTCCCTCTCTCCCCTCCTCTCCCTCGATTCCCCTCTCTACTCATCTCCCTTTCTCTGCTCCTTTTCTCTTTTCTTCACTTTCTCTGCTCTTCTATCTTTCTCTGCTCCTCTCCCTCTCTCCTCCTCTGCCTTTCTCTGCGCATCTCTCATTCTCCACACTCCTCCCTCTCTCCACTCCAATCCCTGCTCCTCTCCCCAGGTCACACTCTCTCTATTCCTCACCTCCTCCCCTCTTCCCTCCATAGTACATCAACAAATAAAATATATAATAATTAAACAATATGTATGGTGTGTTATATCTATCGGTCTATCCAGCTATATTTATATATATATATATATATATATATATATATATATATATATATATATATATATATATATATATATATATATTGTGACCGTTTGGCCGTTAGATGATATAACAAGCAAGTGGAGTATGGAGTTCTTGACAGGAGTGACGGAGTTAAAACTTCTGAAGAACTTCCCTTTAAAAGCCTGAAAGCAGACATGGAAAGGGGGTGTGGCTGGCTGGGCTCTGGGCAGGTTGTGTGCTGCCATCAGAGCAAGCCACAGAGTGGAGCTGGAAGGTGATCCGGTGTGCAGTTACAGTGAAGTTTTGTGAACAAGCCTGTAAGAGATCACCTCATTTACTGTGACTGGGAGTACTGGGACAACAGCAAGTCGTGTGAGCTGTTTGCAGTCACGGGACGTGTGAGCTGGAAGAGTGAATACAGCCTCAGCACAACAAGTAAGTGAAGGGATTAGTGAGAATCCCCAGGCAGAGTTGCCTTAAAGGCCTAGCGTGTGTGTAGCTGACAGAGGCCTCAGAAGGAATGTACCAAGACTTATTATGCCCCAGGGAAGAATCTGAGTTTTGAAGAGTAAAGTGACTACAAGTTGGTGTTGTTATATATTCAAGGGTCCCTGGGGTGAAGCATACGGGAGAGACGGGCGGGCTCTATGCTTCATCCACGAAGGTGTGAAGAGTACCGTGGAAGAGACTTCCAGATGTACTAGAGAGTAGGTGTAACCTGGCCACAAGGTGGCAATATAACTAAAGAGGAGATGATGTGTATCCTGGCCACAAGGTGGCAATATAACTAAAGAGGAGATGATGTGTATCCTGGCCACAAGGTGGCAATATAACTAAAGAGGAGATGATGTGTATCCTGGCCACAAGGTGGCAATATAACTAAAGAGGAGATGATGTGTATCCTGGCCACAAGGTGGCAATATAACTAAAGAGGAGATGATGTGTATCCTGGCCACAAGGTGGCAATATAACTGAAAAGGAGATGATGTGTATCCTGGCCACAAGGTAGCAATATAGCTGAAAGAAGAGGTTCTTTGTATCCAGGCCACAAGGAGGCAATAAAACCTTTTTAAGAGACTGACTGTATCCTGGCCACTAGGTGGCGCTATTACGCTAAAGCTACTCCTTCCAGAAGAGACCGTGGGGGAGTGTTTATTTTACCTGCAGGCGGAGTAGCGACCTCAGGATAGACAGGGCGTTCCAGGTCATAGTAAGTCTGTTTACGTAGTACTTTGTTTTATTGCTGAGTATAAGCACTGTTTTCTTTTTATTGGCACTGACAAATAAACAGCAGTCCATTAAGCCTCTGACAAGCCTACTGTGTTTTCCTCCCTAAAACGTAAAAGAGCAGGACGCAAACCCCGTCAGAAGGGGGCGCCCTGTCACAATATATATATATTGTGACATGGATGGCTGTACAGGACTGCTCTTGTATAGTATTCCTGACACTTCTCATTTTTGATACATATTATCCATTGTTTAATAGAATGGTTGTCAGGGTACAAAAATAACAAAAACAAAAATAATGAAAATAAAATCTACATTAACAGACTTACTGACTTGCCAGAACACCCTGACTGTGCATGGACAGCTTATCTGTCACAGGGGAAAAACACAACACTGCATTCACATTTAGTCTCAGTATGTCTCAGTATGCAGGATACTTTTTGATGTTTAATGGAATAAGTGAGGGCAGAGCATAGGCCCGCCCTCTCTCATGCTCTACCCCAGGGCAACTTTGATACTTCAGTTCTTCTTACTGCGCTGAAAGTCCAAAACCCTAAGTCTTTTCCCTGGGGTTTAATATAATAAATTGGGTACCTTATATTATCCAATGTCTCTGCCAGTCTTTGCAGTTTCTTTTTGGAAAATAGGCCTGCAAGTCCTCTGTATGCAAGCTCTCTATCTATGTCTTTAGTGCCCCACACAGGCAGCTGCACTTTCTCTGTTTGCTGGAGATTCTCTCCCTCACTCCACAGATCCACAAGCCTCCTGTGTCCTTACTGTTTCTTTGCAAGCTGCATCAGTCCCAGATTGTAGACCCACGCAGGAACAATAAGCAAGTCTTTCTCAGTAGCTTGCACTAGCTGTGTTAATTTTAATGTGAGGCTATACTGTGTGTGTGTAAGTGTGTGGGTGGGGGGGGTGGATTTGGGTGACTATGAAGTGTGAGGATGGTACATGGGTTTACGTATAACAAGGATGATGTGCTAAACATGCATAGTTGAGATTAGGATAGGTACATAGATGCCCCAGTTGCAAGGGAGCCTTTATTTGAATGGTGCCCTAAATCTCCCTGTTTTTCTCGATATGACATTTTGATTGTGATCCTTGCAGCTCTCAAGTGAAATGTATACAGTGGTGGAATTAGTGAACACCAACCCTTTGTGCAAAATAATTTGATAGCTGATCTCTATGTATATATTCATGCACATTATCTATCTATCTATCTATCTATCTATCTATCTATCTATCTATCTTATGGAGCTCATAAGAGTTAATGAAAACATCAACAAATAAAACTAATTTTCTTTGCACCCCTAGGGTTACATGTAGTGAGCCTAATTTTTATGACAAAAGTCTCTGCTCACAGTGAGCACTGTAATGCTGCTAATGAAGAGTATAAAGATTTGGGAGTGCTTGTGGACAACCACCTAGGTAACAGTGCTCAAAGCCAAGCAGCAGCTGCAAAGGCAAATAAAATATTAGCCTGAATTAAGAAGGGTAGAGAAGCCTAGGAAGCAAATATAATTCTCCCACTATACAAATCCCTAGTACGCCCTCATTTGGAATATGGAGTACAATTTTGGGCACCACTTCATAAAAAGGACATTTTAGAGCTGGAAAAGGTACAGAGTAGGGCAACAAAACTAATAAAGGGAATGGAGGGGCTAAGTTATGAAGAAAGACTAACCAAATTAAACTTATTTTCTCTAGAAAAAAGGCATCTAAGAGGAGGTATGATTACCTTATATAAATACATCCAGGGTCAGGATAAAGATTTGTCAAGGGAGCTTTTTGTGCCAAGAGGTTTTCAACTGACAAGAGGATGTCCCTTGAAGTTAGAAGTAAAAATATTCCACCTTAAAGAAAGAAAATGGTTCTTCACAGTAATGGTGGTTAATCTTTGGAATTCTCTACCAGCGGAGGTGGTGACAATGGATTCGATGTATAACTTTAAAAGGGGACTGGATTTCTTTCTAACTAAAAAAAGGAATTCAGGGTTATCCTGGATAATTAGAGAGAGTGTTGATCCAGGGAGAAATCTGATCGCCAGTATCTGGGGTCAGGAAGGAATTAATTTTTTTTCCCTTTGAGACGGTTGGCTAAGTTTCACTTGTTTTTTTTTTTCTGTTTGCCTTCCTCTGGACTAATTAATAATAAAAAATAAATAAATAAATAAATAAAAAAACAAGTCAATACTTGATTAATAATTAATTAACAACTAATTAATAACTAATCCGCATATTGCAGATCAGAGGAGATCTTAAAAGGTTGAACTTGATGGACTGAAAGTCTTTTTTCAACCTTAATTACTATGTAACTTTGTAACTATTTAACTATGTAATAAAGCAAGCAGTTGTAATGGTAAGACAATGTAAATTTTGGTCGTAGCTCCCTCTAGTGGTAAATTACTGAAAGTAAGGTATCTTATTTCAATACAACAATCTGAAGAGCTAGAACTGTTTAGCAGTGCACAGAAACCCAGAAAAGTGAATCTTCGACAATGTCTATTTCTGTTGTCCCTTCAACAGAAGCATATTCACCATACACACAGTTCACCTCTGAGAATGTATCCAAATAATATCCACTCATAGAATTTATCTAAATATTTTCCATGATGTGGTTTATGGTCAAAAAAAAATTCTGGTAAATCCAGCCACATGTCAGTCTTCAAAGGGTGCAATAAAAAAAACAACCTTTAACATAAAAGGCTAGTTATGTCTGCAGGTTCACAATACCTAGGCCCCTATTCAATTGCAAACCCACAGTTTGCGGTATACAGGCCGTAAGTCTGCGGACTTGAGATTTGCTCCAATTACAGAGCAATATAATCAAACAAGCCTGCAATTTATGGGCCGAAAGCCGAAACCGTAAACCATGCAACCATAAGTAACATTACAGAGCATGATCAATTAAGCAAGGCCGTAACTACCAATTTAGAATCAGCCAATAGTAAATGAGACATCAATAAAACATGGAGGTTAAACATCCCAAATCAATCATTTAGCATTTAGAAGTCTGATATGTGAGTCCGGCAATGTACAAACTTAAAAAAAAAAGAATGAAGGAAATGTTTTAGTCCATCTGGGTGCTTTTATATGTATTAACTCCTTGATTCAATATAACATGAAAATAAAATGTAAGAAAAATATGTTTTTATTAGTGATGTCGCGAACATCAAATTTTCGGTTCGCGAACCGCGGTCGCGAACTTCATCAAATGTTCGCGAACCGGGCGAACTGCCATAGACTTCAATGGGCAGGCGAATTTCAAAACCCACAGGGACTCTTTCTGGCCACAATAGTGATGGGAAAGTTGTTTCAAGGGGACTAACACCTGGACTGTGGCATGCCGGAGGGGAATCCATGGCAAAACTCCCACGGAAAATTACATAGTTGATGCAGAGTCTGGTTTTAAGCCATGAAGGGCATAAATCACCTAACATTCCTAAATTGTTTGGAATAAAATGCTTTAAATCATCAGGTATGGTGTTGTATCGATCAGGTAGTGTAAGGGTTACACCCGCTTCACAGTAACAGACCAATCTCCCCGTTTAATGCACCGCAAACATCCGCAAACAGCCTCTTTGCACAACCGCAAACTCCCCATTTACACAAGGTTGGATACCAAGCTAGCCATGTCCCGTTCCTTGTCCTCACTGATGTCATTGAAGGTCTCTTCCTCCACCCAGCCACCAAGGGTCCCCTAAAGGTGACAACAAGCCCCCTGGGACGCCTGCTGTATTTGGTCTTCCACCTCCTCAAAGCCACCTTCCTCCTCTAACTCCTCTTCTTCAGACTCCTCTCTCTGCGTTGCCTCTGACTGCGTTATTATAAGGTGTGTACAGTTAAGTAGTACTATTCCTATCGTTTTAATCCCTGTTACGTCCACTATTAGGGGACGTGTATATGGCATTGATATGAGTGTCACTGTGCACTAGCAAAAGTTGGCAGAGTAGGCGCTGTAGGCCTCACACACTGCCTGTAGACAGGCAACTGATAATCAATCGATTACAGTCAAAAAAGTGTTGTTTTATGTCACTGTACACTACGGTTGCACCAGATATGACGTATCACTGTGCACTGGCAAAAGTTGGCAAAGTAGATGCAATAGGCTTCACACACACGCCTGTAGGCAGGCAATTGCTATTTAATCTATTACAGTCAAAAAAGTGTTGTTTTATTTCACTGAGCACAATATAAGCTGTGAGCCTGACACAGGCAGGCTCACAGGCAGGCAACTGAAATTAAATTAAAGGAAAAAAAGGTTGTTTTTTTTTCAATGTATGGTACACCAACTATGACTGGTGAAACAGAGCAGAATATTAGTTGTGAGCCTGACACAGGCAGGCAACTGAAATTAGATTACAGGAAAAAAATGGTTTTCAATGTATGGTACACCACCAGGTATGAGTAGTGAAAATAAGCACAATATAAGCTGTTAGGTGTTAGCCTGTCACACACACACACACACTGGCAGGCAGGCATATGCAATTAGATTACACAGAAAAAAAAAATAAAATAAAATAAATGATGTTCTAGACCTAAAAATGGCTTTTTGGGTTGCTGTCCTTGCAGCAGATATCAGATGAGTCCTTCAGGTCTGTAGTGGAAGCTGAATACACAGCCTGGCTATCTATTTCCCTATTAAATCTCCAGCAGCTACACTATCTGTCCTCTCACAACGAATGCAGCTTCAGAATGTTTCTAAAATGTATGCTGTCCTTCAGATGGAAGGCTCTGGAAGGGAGTGTATGCTGCTGATTGGCTGGAATGTGTCTGCTGACTGTGAGGTGCAGGGTCAAAGTTTCCTCAATGATAAAGAATAGGGGGCGAACCGAAAAGCG
Source organism: Discoglossus pictus (assembly GCA_027410445.1). Lineage (NCBI taxonomy): Eukaryota > Metazoa > Chordata > Amphibia > Anura > Alytidae > Discoglossus > Discoglossus pictus. The sequence goes on along the minus strand of CM050164.1, from coordinate 253,041,050 downwards.
CATGTGTCCGCCGTCCGATGCGAGCGCGAACAAGCAAAAATCGCAGCGAATAGTCACCTAAGCGAGAGAAAAAATGGCAGCCAACAAAACGAAAACGAGACTACAGGATACTAAAAACGCAAAACGCCACCAAACACATACAGATTTTCCGAAAAAGTCAGATGAGCTCCAAGAACAAGGACGCTAAATCACCAACAGCGGCGTACCACACATTAAGCTCCATTTTACAACACTAACTTACAGAATGCAAGTACACAGCTACCCTAACGGATTTGGCTCGGGCACGCACACTATTTACACTACACACTGCACACATTGCTCACACTTACACAGCAGCTCCACAGCACTCAAAACACACATTGTATGCTGCAGCAACATGGAAACAGATTGTCAGCTCTTCAGCATAATGCTTCCTGCATTTATTGCTTCAAAATAGGTAAAGTATATTCCTTTATTAATGTATTATTTAGATCATTACCATACACCAAACAGCGTTAGCTCACTTACAATTTGATTCCCGTCATTTTTTAACAGGCAATATTCTAGTATATATATATCACATATTATAATTGTCCAACTACGATTCGTCGTCACGCTGTGTTGCGTGGTGCTTATGACTTAGCGATGAGCGCTGCAGGTGCTCATTGCCGGCGAGCCGTTAACTCATAGCACTTAGGCAATGAGGCAATGAGCGCTGCAGGCGAGCCTCGCATAGCGAGGCAAGCCGTTAAACACGTCACACGCACGACTTAGAAAAAAAAACACACCTCGGAACCAACCTTAACGTAACAAACACCCACACGCACTAAGAATCCGACTATAATGGCAGACCCGCGCGCAACTAAAAACAGTGAAAACACACCAAACACTCACACAAACTACATAAAAAGCTTACCCATAGCAAGGGGGGCACCCAGGACCTCTGAAAGTGAAGTTACACCTCCATTTAAGTCCAAATTCCCGAGTTCAGACACACAAAAATCCGAGAGAAAAAATGGCCGCCCAAAAAAACGAAAACGAGGCTCACAGCCCAGCCACGTACAAATTAGCCAAGAAGGGATCCGAGATAAGCTCGTAAACCCGCATTAACCCCAGGGGATCTGAGATAAGCTCGGAGCCCTGCATTAACCCCACATTAACCATCGCAGTGGGGGTCCCGATTGCACGCGATCGTGGTCTACGCTGCAATCCAAATTCTAAATTCCCGCGTTACAGGTCCTTAAAGGACCTGTTGTAAAAGAAAAAAAATATACACTGTCACCCTGTCAATCATGGGGGTCAATACAGACCCCCATAAAACCCTCATTAACCCTGTCATTCATGGGGGTCAATATGGACCCACATAAGCCCTTCATTAACCCTGTAACTCATGGGGTCAATACAGACCCCCATAAACCCATCATTAACCCTGTCACTCATGGGAGTCAATAGAGACCCCCATAAGCCCTTCATTAACCCTGTCACTCATGGGGGTCAATACAGAGTCACTCATGGGGCGCCAATGTGTGAGTCAATCAGGAAGGCATACACCCTAAAATCCCACTCTGATTGGATAATGCACCTATCAATCTTTATTTAAACCAATCACAAGGCGCAGATGCCTTCAGCCAATCATAATGGAAAACACCCCCACAGGGTGATTGGTTGGAGCCTCTGCGCATTCTGATTGGTTGCACTGACAATAGCCAATTACAATGGAATACACCCTCACGTACTGATTGGTGAAGGATTTGCGCATTCTCATTGGCTACTGTTAAAATCAATCAATATTACAGCCAATGGGAAGGGGCAGATGTCTTCAGTACGTGGGGGTATATTCCATTGTGATTGGCTGATGGCAATAAAGCCTTAGGATTGGTTCAAATAAAGATTGAAAGGTGTATTATCCAATCAGCATTGTATTTTGGGGTGTATACTTTTTTCATTGGTTCACAAATGGGGTCTTCTTATTGGCTGAATTTGATAGACAGCCTTTTCAGCCAATCAGAAGCTGCCATTGCCAATTTTAGTCTGGAACACTTCATAAGAAGGTCATTAGCGTCAGAGACATTCGCCAGGGTGGATGTGTGTGTTGTTTTTTTTTTTTTTTAAAGGCTGGGATGCTTCCGGAGAAGACGAGGAGGCCGGAGACATCGCGGAAAGGTAAGTATAATGTAGATTGTGTTTATTTATATTTGCTTTATGTTTACTAATGTAATGTTTTTTTTTACAGGAGTAGCGCCGGACAAGACGCAAAGATGGCCGAAGGCACATGGCGGACGGAACATGGCGGACGTGACATGCTGGAACGGGACATGCTGGAAAGGTGAGTATAATATTTAGAATATTTAGAATGTTTTGAATGTTTAGAATGTTTAGGTGTTTCATGTAAATGTGTTGTATTCATTTTTGGAATCTTTTTTACCGTAGGTTGCTGATCTGAAGAAACATCTCAAAGGTAAGTGGCCTTAATTATTTTATTGTAGCTTACAATTAGGGTAGCTATATATATATATATATATATATATATATATATATATATATAGATAGCATGTATTGTATATTAGATAGGGGGATGTATTATTAGATAGTATTGTATATTACATAGTGGGATGTATATTACATTATATAGTGGCATGTATAGTAGATAGTGGCATTTATATTACATAGTGGCATGTATAGTAGATAGTGGCATGTATATTACATAGGGTTGGATTGTATTTTATTTAATTGTATTGTATTTTACTTAATTGTATTGTATTTTATTTAATTGTATTGTATTTTATTTAATTGTATTGTATTTTATTTAATTGTGTTGTATTGTATTATATGTATGTATTATTCATTTTCAGGTGTGTCATTTTTAAAAAACAAATTGTAGTGACGGGAGGTTGTAATGTATTTTTTTATTTTCTGTAATGTTTTATTTTTGGTCACTTAGGTTTCTTTTTTTGGTTCTGTAATGTATTTTTGGTGATTTTAGTTTTTCTTATTTTATGTCATGTAGATTTCTGATTTTTGAGGAATTTAGTTACTTGAGGCACATAGTACACTCACATTGTGTGACAAACAGCATTTCAACACTTTCTTTTATTGACCGTAATTTTTTGACGGGCAAGTCGCTAGTATATATTGTGGCAGAGCGCCCCCTTCTGGCGGGATCAGCGCTCTGTTTATGCAACTTTTTATGCTCTTTATGGAGGACTCTGGAGCCTTTGTATGCTTTTTACAGGCTTTAATAAGTGGTTGGCATAATATAAATAAACATAGCTTGTGGTCAGCATGAAATAAACATCTACTCAAACAGGCTTACTTACTTGCAGGAACGCCACTGACTAGCCCTGGGACCGCTAATCGGCCTGCAGGTAAAAACAGTACCTTTTGTATCACAGAGGGGTGGTACCTTTAAGTCCAGTCACTTAGCTGCAATGGATCCTCTTCTGCTTGCAGCGAATGTTCTCCTTTAAATCAGATGTAGTTACACAGCCTGATCCCACAATGGCAGCTTCACTTGCTGCTCTGGCACACTTGCTTCCCAGTCTCTGGTGCTCTCTTTCTGTCTGGAGCTCACTGGTGCTCGCTCTCTCGCTCTCTGGAGCTCTCTGGTGCTCGCTCGCTCTCTGGAGCTCTCTGGGTCCACACCCAGCCTGAAAAACCCCTGCTGGTTGCTTCAGGAGGCCTTTTAAAGAAACTTCCAGCTGGGCCTGATTACACCTCAAGCTTAACTCCATAGCTCCTGGTGTAAATAATAATGTCTCAGGGATTAGTCCTCTTCCTAGCGCTGCGTCCACACTGGCCTCTGGGGGCAAACCATCACAATATATAAAGTGTCATGATCCTCCTGACTACCAGTCCTTGGGACTAATATGATCTGCCCAGGATGGTTAGGATTTTGAGGATAGCCATTACCCTGGCTGCTTAAAGACTCCTATCAGCACTGCCTCCTGGGAATATGTGGTTGTGGGACTGGGCTACGTCGGTTTTATAGTTATTTATTGTTATTTTAAGTTGATTACCATATGTATGTTAATTAGTGTATGTTATGCTATGCTGTGTTATGTTATGTGGATTACTGTATGCCCAGGGAGCCCGCAAGTGAGGTTGCAAACTAATTTGCTATTCAATTGGCATCTTTTTGCGGTCCCCGAAACGGCTTCCGAGTTACAGGCTTGAAAAAAATGGCGACCGCAAGTAACAGCCTGGTCCGCAAATCGCTATTTCGATTTCTTCAAGCCCGCAAATGTTTTCACACCCATAAACGGCAAATGAGGAAGAGGGGGGCAAAGAGAGACAGGGGAGGGAGACTGAGGGAAAGAGACACAGTGATGGAATGGGGGGAAAGAGACACAGGGGTGAGAGAGGGAGGAAAGAGACACAGGGGTGAAAGAGGTAGGAAAGAGACACAGGGGAGGGAGAGGGAGGAAAGAGACACAGGGGAGGGAGAGGGGGAAAGAAAAACAGGGGAGGGGGAGGGTAAGAGACACGGGGAGGGAGTGGCAGAAGAGACACTGGGGGGAGAGAAAAATGAAATATTATATCGTCATTTATGATGGGAGGCCCGCAATGGGCGCCAGGTGCGATCATCACGAGGCCTGCAATGGGTGCTGAAAGCGCTCATTGCAAGGCTCGCACAGAGGAGAGAGAAGGAAAGATGAGGGAGGGAGAGGACACAGAACAAGGAAAGGAGAGAGAAGCCGTGCAAAACAGGCCCCACCATGGTCAACAAATGAAGTTGAGTGCACATGCTCAGCTTCATATCCAGAGGTTGTCTTTGGGAAATAGACATATGAGGGCTGCCAGCATTGCTGCAGAGGTTGAAGGGGCGGGGGGTCTGCCTGACAGTGCTCAGACCATACGCCACACACTGCATCAAATTGGTCTGCATGGAGTTGGTCCCAGAAGGAAGCCTCTTCTAATGATGATGCACAAGAAAGCCCGCAAACAGTTTGCTGTAGACAAGCAGACTAAGGACATGTATTATTGGAACCATTCCCTGTGGTCTGATGAGACCAAGATAAACTTATTTGGTGTCAAGCGTGTGTGGCGGCAACCAGGTGAGGAGTACAAAGACAAGTATGTCTTACCTACAGTCAAGCGTGGTAGTGGAAGTGTCCTGGTCTGGGCATGCATGAGTGCTGCCGTCACTGGGGAGCTACAGTTCATTGAGGGAACATACTGAAGCAGGGCATGATCCCCTCCCTTCGGAGACTGGGCCACAGGGCAGTATTCCAACATGATAACGACCCCAAATACACCTCCAAGATGACCACTGCCTTGCTAAAGAAGCTGAAGGTAAAGGTGATGGACTGGCCAAGCATGTCTCCAGACCTAAACCCTATTGAGCATCTGTGGGGCATCCTCAAATGGAAGGTGGGGGAGTGCAAGGTTTCTAACATCCACCAGCTCAGTGATGTCATCATGGAGTAGTGGAAGAGGACTCCAGTGGAAACCTGTGAAGCTCTGGTGAACTCCATGGCCATGAGGGTTAAGGCAGTGCTGGAAAATAATGGTAGCCACACAAAATATTGACACTTTGGGCCCAATTTGGGCATTTCCACTTAGGGGTGTACTCACTTTTGTTGCCAATGGTTTAGACATTAATGGCTGTGTATTGAGATATTTTGAGGGGACAGGAAATTTACACTGTTATACAGGCTGTACACGTACTACTTTACATTGTAGCAGAGTGTTATTTCTTCAGTGTTGTCACATGACTAAGAATAAGGTAGCCCTGAGTGTCCAGTAATCTAGATGAATAATCAGAGTATTACATATGCATCTAAAGTTTGTTACATTATAGCCTAAAGTTCTATTTTTTAGAAATAGAAAAAAGAAAATTGGCATGTGTGTATGTATTCCCCCCCCCCCCCTTTGTTATGACCCCATAAAAAGCTCTGGTGCAACCAGTTACTAGTAGTCACATAATTAGTGAAATGATGTCCACCTGTGTGCAAACTAAGTGTCACATGATCTGTTATTACATATACACCCCTTTTTCAAAAGGCCCCAAAGGCTGCAACACCTAAGCAAGACGCACCACTAACCAAACACTGCCATGAAGACCAAGGAACTCTCCAAACAAGTAAGGGACAATGTTGTTGAGAAGTACAAGTCAGGGTTAGGTTATAAAAAAATATCCAAATCTTTGATGATCCCTAGGAGCACCGTCAAATCTATCATAACCAAATGGAAAGAACATGGCACAAGAGCAAATCTGCCAAGACACGGCCGCCCACCAAAACTCACGGACCAGACAAGGAGGGCAGTAATCAGAGAGGTAGCACAGAGACCTAAGGTAATCCTGGAGGAGCTGCAGAGTTCCACAGCAGAGACTGGAGTATCTGTACATAGGACGACAATAAGCCGTATGCTCCATAGAATTTGGCTTTATGGTAATGTGGTGTGGCCAGACGAAAGCCATTACTTTCAGCAAACAACTAAATGGCACATTTTGAGTTTGCGAAAAGGCATGTGGGAGACTCCCAAAATGTATGGAGGAAGGTGCTCTGGTCTGAATAGACTAAAATTAAACTTTTCAGCCATCAATGAAAACGCTATGTCTGGCGCAAACCCAACACATCACATCACCCAAAGAACACCATCCCCACAGTGAAACATGGTGGTGGCAGCATCATGCTGTGGGGATGTTTTTCAGCAGCCGGGACTGGGAAACTGGTCAGAGTTGAGGGAAAGATGGATGGTGTTAAATACAGGGATATTCTTGAGCAAAACCTGTACCACTCTGTTCGTGGTTTGAGGCTAGGACTGAGGTTCACCTACCATCAGGACAATGACCCCAAACACACTGCTAAAGCAACACTTGAGTGGTTTAAGGAAAAACATGTAAATTAGTTGGAATGGCATAGTCAAAGCCCAGATCTTAATCCACTAGAAAATCTGTGGTCAGACTTAAAGATTGCTGATCACAAGCGCAAACCATCCAACTTGAAGGAGCAGTTTTGCAAGGAGGAATGGTCCAAAGTGACTTGGAGCTGTGATTGCCCCAAAAGGTGGCTCTACAAAGTATTGGCTTTAGGGGGGTGAATAGTTATGTACATTGACTTCTTCTGTTATTTTGTCCTATTTGTTGTTTGCTTCACAATAAAAAAATAAAAAAATCTTCAAAGTTGTGGGCATGTTCTATAAATTAAATGCAAATCCTCAAACATTCCATGTTAATTCCAATACTGTGTGAGTTGATGCTGGCGGGGGGGGGGGGGGGGGCGGGAAGTGCCTGGGGGGCCCACATTTTTCTTTTTGCTTTGGGGTCCTCCATGCACTAGCTCCGCCACAGGCCAATATTTTATAACTGAAAACATGTGTGATCCATTCAAATGACATATGCAACTCCAAAATTAATGATGGACTATTTGTAAGTAAATATATAATTTATGTGTTTATCATACTGTTTGTGTTGCCCCCTGCTTGATGCCCTGGGAAAAGTGAGGTATGTGTTTATAGAACCTGTAAGTTAATTTCTGATAGTATATTTTAAGATCATAATTAAGATGCAAAGCCAAGAAACAGTTAGCTTTATTTTTTACTAGACAATGCCTTCTTTGCCCTCCATTCAATTGCAAGCCCGTAATTACCTTCATACAGGCCGCATGTCTGCGGGTTAGAAATTTGCTACAATTCCGGCTGGATTCAATTGATTCAAGGCCGCAATTACAGGGCTAAAGTCTTAAACCGTTAACCTTTCCCGCCACCGCAAGTTAGTAAGCTGGAACACATCGGGGCTGCAGTTACAATCCAATCCCGTAATCACAGTGTGCCACAGGCCTGTGAGCCAATGGAAAGCACGCTGATGGATTATGATTGACAGGGAGAGATAATAAAGTTGCATTCCACCTTCCCCAGTGTTAACTGTGTTGTATTTTGTCACAACGTAGGAGTTGGTGGTTGGACCATTGAGAAAGAGAGAATAGGCGTTTATTGAGATCAGGTTCTAACGGTTTTATTGATTTATATTTCTTAATACCTATTTTACACTCAATCTTTGAAAACACATATCAACTGATAACACATAATATAAATACACATAGAGTAAATATTACACATAGATACACATATAGATAGGTCACCACATACACACACACCCACCCTTTACCCCAACAATTATTAATTACATAAAACACATAAAACATACTATTTTTTTCCCTCATAAATATATACACATACTCCATAATGATGGAGGGAGGAGGAGGGGAGCAGTTGGGAGGAGATGAGGAGAGGAGTGTAGAGGAGGAGAGAGAGGTGGCCCTGGGAAGTGGAGGGGAGGGGGGTGAAGGGGAAAGTGGAGGAGTGGGGAGGAGTGGAGGGAAGAGCAGAGAGTGGAAGAGTTGAGGAGAGAGGAGTGAAGAAGAGGGTGTGTGCAGTTGCCCATAGTGATAGGCACATCGCGTTCCAGGACAGAGGGAGAGGGGCCTGATCCCAGGGGGGATAGTAGCGTGGAGGAGGGACAATCCCCAGAGTCAGATGAGGGAGCGCAGGATCCCCGTCCACAGTCGGGAGGGCAAGAGGCTTAAGGTTAAATTCAGGGCCCTGAACTACATGCACAAGGAGAATGTGGTCCTGCTCCATGCCATCCGTGACCTCCCTGCTTTCCTTTCAGGGAGGGAGCAAAGCCAGGGCCCAGGTCTGGAAGGAGGTAGCGACCACAATTACAGCAGTGGGCTCAGCAGAAAGGGATGTGAGGTCCTTGAAGCATTTGGTTTGATGATGTCAGAGCCAAGGTGAGGATGATGATGGCCAAGGAGGCAAGTGCAGCCACAGCACCAAGTGGTGGCCCCCAAGTTACTGTGAGATACGAGTGGGAGAGGGTGCTCAAGTAGTTGCTGAGCTGGTGCCCGACGCTGGAGCTCCAGGCCTGGTGGCCCAACAGGATCCAGCCTCCATCTCAGGTGAATATCAGATACACCAACATGCCACCACATGTACGGCACACACACAAAGAAAACACACAACACATGTAAATGTTGACCAACAATGACACTGACATTACAGCTCCCTGGATTTAACAAGGGATAGATGGATCAGGCATACGTCATTAAATCCATGACAAATCACTGCTATCAGTGGGCACAACTTGAGTAATCATCCAAGTGGAAGTCCATCTATGGGTGTGCCCACTGCAGCATATGCAGATACAGGCTGCATCAGGAATCAAGATAACGTCATGAGCTAATCCAGCTCATGATCCAAAGAATAGATCACATCTAGCAAAAGATAGCTACTCATAGGAGACAATTAGTGAAATATTCAGGTTCAAGCCAAAGGGTCTGATAGGAATGAAGAGAAGGATAGAATGAACTAGGATAGGTAGGAAGGAACAGCAACTATTGTATCATTCAACATTATTAACACATATTCCATTATTTTCTCTCTTTCAGGTGGCAGGAGAACTGGGTCCAGTGGTGAGTCAGAGCTGCCACAAAAGGAGGAGGCAACAAGACTAGCCGAGGGCCAGGGATCTGAGGAGGAGGACCCAATCATCTGGGCAGTAGGGTCACCTGCTGGACTGTCAGCCACACCCATAATATTTGACCCCACTGCCCCCTCCTTCAAAAACTTGATCCACCACCTGGGGCCTCCCATTGGGCCGATGTGGGCGGATTTCCACCGCCTCCTCCTCCCATAAGCGCCACAACCTGGTTCCCGTCACCACCACCAGGCCCACCACCACAAGAGAGCCATGCTCTAGCTGGGTCACCTCCCCACTGGGCTACCCTCCCTTCCCCTCCTCACCTCTGACCTCCATCCCAGGTTTTACCACCGGAGGCTGCCGAGGGGGAGATGCTGGCCCTCATGTGTGAACTGGTAGCAATCCATAGGGGTATCCAGGCCAGTATCTCCTCCAACCATGCGGAGATAGTCGGCATCCTGAGGAGGCAGCATAGGGAGGTGAGGAGACACCGCCTCATGACTCCTACCAAGCCGGGCTTCTTCAGAATTCGGTGATCCAGAGAGCGCTATTCCAAGTGAACATTGATGCTCATCAGCACGCTCTGGTTCCAAGCACTACCTCCTCCACCCCAGAGGCCTCCCCCGTCCATCAGCAACCTGGCTGTTCCTCACCTCTCACAAGTCCTTTGCCGCCTCCGGTGCCGTCGCCTCCTGGGGGGATGCCTTCCCCCTCAACCTCCACTCTACTAGGGAAAAGGTGGGTGCCCACTGGGGGTTTAGGTCTTGCGCTAAGGTGGAGGAAGATGTAGGGGCTTCACATATATTGGACCTTCTCAACAGCACTCCTCAGTGGCAATCTATTGGTCCAATTGCTACCTCCCATCACATGGTCCATGATCCTCTTCTCTGTGGACACTTAGGGTTCTGTTTAAGATTTCACCAATTGATGGTCACTTAGTAATGCCATTAAGAGGAGATTCTACAGTTCCTATCTTTTATTAAGCCCTTATTCTGTTGTAAATTTATTTTGATTTCTAGACACAATTCAGGTCCATGAAGGCATCATATTTATCTGCAAGCATCATTCAAAATATGAAGTAATATACTTACAGTGGTTCTGAGATAGGAATTCCTTCAATGATAGCCCTCTTAAAAGTGTTGCTCAGACTATATTAATTATATCATATATCGGATTTATAAGACAAGATTGTTGCTAGCTGATATTTACTCAAATACAGCTATGGAGGTGGACCTGCTAAGTATTACAATGGCATATTAATCCAAGCCAGAATTAATACATGCACTAGTGAAGAATGTCATCCTCTCTGCAATATCATTCTGAGAACAGATCCTTTAAAATATGCTAATACATGTATAGCAGATGAATGTGATATCAATGTTGCTGAACAATATCAGATGGTGAAGGTGCTAGTACACCTGGACCACTGACTGTGGTTACAGCTAAGAAGTTATTGTGAGATGATACATCCTTATCAATGGTCATGGCTAGTGATATATCATGAAAACTACCTAATTGTCAGTAATGCTTGCAGATGGAGATCAGGTAAGTTAGCATATTGTTACAGTTACAGTATTTAGCACTGTGCTGTACATGCAGGTTGTTTTAGTGTTTTATCCTCCTCCGCCTTTTTTGGTATTGGACCACCTTTTTTTGGGGGGGGGGGGGGGGGAACACACTGTACATGTGTAACTGGATTAGATTACATAGTCCAGGAGTGTATGCATCTGTTTAATTGAGCAGATGAAGACCAGTTGTAAGTGCTATGCATATTACTGGTTATTTTGATTAGATGGAGTGATTTATGATGATCCTTTCTTCATCAGATTATAGTTAATGTGGTGTAGTGACCACATGTGACCCTAGTAGATGCTATGCATCATCATTATTATGCAGTATTACATTCCCCCTTTAGGTATCCCCTTTTTCCCAAAGAACCTCTTGCCCTTCCGGGAACTGCCTATAGCACACTCATGGTATTAATGCAGAGTCGTGTACATTTCTGAGTGTGCTCTGTGTATCAAATAAAGTTTTGTTATACTGTTATCACCGTTTCTGTGTGTTTCAAATGGTTTTGGGACCTCAACATACATCACATGTCTGTCACATTCATATATCTGTAAACTAATGAGCCCGAGTTACTGTCCAATAGATTGTTATGGGAACATTTCAGCCCATTACAGTGACACAGGAAAGTGGTCACACATATTAGTCATGACTACTTTAGGTTTGATTCTCAGCATTGGGATATCATGCTTGCAGAATATTCTTGGTGAGGTTTGTGAGTTAATAAACATATAAATTGTGATACTGTTCATTACATTCCACATAATTACTGGTGATATTATGAATGAATTGATACAAGAACACTTGATATGGGTTCACAACATGATATTAGGTATACATGTTGCCACATATTCCCCTAGTACTTGATATATGTCATGTGGCGGTGTAATTTTGCCAGTGTTTATTTTTTCAATATGAATCTGATGAGTGACATATATTAATTAATTCATTATTATTTTCAGGGTCCACATTTGAGCCTCTGTGAGTTTAAGGGATCATTTGTTAGGCAGTTTCATGTTTTTGTGTTGCAATTTAGTCACGTAGTATGTCTTTAATTGCTTTATGCATTTTTCAGAAACACTTTTCATATTGGTACTGTAAATCCATTCAAAAGTATTTAAAAAAATAAAATGTTTTTGGAGACCTATTGTTCCCTGGGGATTGTTGTGCAATTAATTCTAATGCCTTCCATTGCTTTCCCAGTATTTTATAGTACATTTGTGTGTTTATATTTGCTTTTGCAGTGTTAAGAAAAGGTGTTTAACCCACTTGCGATTCCTATTTGTAATCCGTAATATTTTTTTCCTACTTTTGTCATTTATGGGTTTGAAAGCAATTACGGACTTGTGGAATTGTTGCAATTGGATGTCGATATGAGATTTTAGTGATTGTAACTTTTATGGCCTTGAAAGATCAAAGGCGGAGTTGAGATTTTGACAACCCGCAGGATTTTGGAGCCTGTAACCCACAAATCTATTGCGGGTAGCTAGAAGAGGCCAATTGAATAGCAAATAACTTTACGGGCTACAGTAATTACAATTTGCTCAATTGAATGGATGCCCTTGTTTAGCAAAATAATAGATTCCATCCATTTAATTTTAAGGTTGCAGCTTTTTAATATGCATTAGTAAACCCATCAGTCCTGGGGCCTTTTTAGTCTTCCTTTTTTGAGAACTTAGCCATTTTTTTTCTAGTGAAATAGGTTTATTCAGAACAGACATGTCCTTATATTCTAAGGAAGGTGCATTCAAGCTGGTGAGGAAGCAGAGCTCCTGGGGCTGATATTCTCAGAGTTCTATATCATAACAAAGCTATAAGCAATCATTTTTTAAACTTGGTAACAGGATCTCTGAATGGAACACTTTAGAATCAACTGTGAGCCTAATCACTGCAATGTTACTTTTAGTTTTACTGTCCATTGAATTTTTTGACAATAATAGTATCTATTTTGGTCCATTTGTGGAAACATGATTGCTTCAGGCCATATCAAAGGGATAGCTAGCCCTCACCCCAGACGCATATGTATTTTCCCTTTATTCTTGAAAATGAGGCACTGGCATAGTGTTGCTATAATAATGTTAGTGGAGTTTTTTAAGGAATTTTTTATTGGATTCATAACTGAAAGCAAATATTTCTGGTTATTTCTAGTCAGAAAGAAAGTAATTATTTTTCTCCCTATTAAAACTTGATGGTTTCTCTCTTGTCTTCTGTGTCTTTTTTTATGTGCCTATCTACCATTAAGGGACAACGTATTTTACTATAAGATTTGATTACACTGAATAAGGAATTTCTGGTTCTGACAAGAAAGAAACTTGAATTATGCAATCACATATAGAGTTGTGGTAATTGCAAATGTTGGTCACGCAATGTTAAAAGTTACAGGTTGCGCATGCTGCTCGCACTAATTGCACTCATTGCAGGGCTTGCCCCACTTTGCTGCAATGAGCGACAAAGTTGCTCATTGCAAGGCTTGCAATGATCGGCGAAGGTGCTCATTGCGAGGCATGAAAGGGGCGGGTTGGCCGAGGCCAGCAATGAGTGCAGAAGGTGCTCATCGCGAGGCCAGTAAAGTAGACGTGGGAGAGGCTCACAAGGAGCCCCGAAGGTGCTCGTTGTCAGGCTCACGATGAGTGTGGACGAGGCCTGCAATGAGCGACGAAGCTGCTTATTGCGGGGCTCGTGATGAGCACCTTCGACGCTCATCGCGAGGCCCACAAGTTAGAAGGGGAAGGGCTTTGCATTGTGTGGCAAACAGCATTGCCAGCCTTCAAATTGTATTGCTGTAATTTTTGACGGGCAAATCGCTAGTAAAAAATAATGTTGATTTTGGAAGTGCAGCGTTGGGAGAAAGTATAGTCTGAGGCATGACCACAAGTGAGATCAGCCATTAAGCCATGGTCTGATGAAGACTTAAATTATGTATTTGCTTATGATTGTATTGAAATTTCACCCAAAATAAGAAAATACTATATGTGCTCTGCCAACTAAAAATAAACATGTAAAACATTATTAGCCAGGTATTAAATACAGTTGGTTATCAGGTAACCAGGCTGTCTCTGTTTATTTTTAAAATGAACATCCTGTTTCAGGAGTATTCACCTCTTAAAGATTTACCAGATTGAATGTAGTAATACAATCATAAGAAGGCATTGAATAATTAGTGGCTTAAAATGTATTATTCCATTTTAAAACTCTATGGAAACAAAATAGTTGAGGTTTAAAGTTGCACAAACTGTAGGTTTCAAATGTCCTGTTTTTTATGCCTTAATTGTAAATTAAGATTACATTAAAATTATTTTTTTCTCTTTATCTAATTTTTTAAGAATTGGTTTGAGAAATGGTTGAAGAATGATGACAAATGAAAGCAATATCCAATTTTTAATAAAAGCTTGATTGTACACATGTGATTGTACACAAGTGGATTTATCAGAAATAAAGAGGCATGTAAATATCCTCAAGCAATACTTGCGTCTATTTGTATGCAAGCATGTTCTTCTCAGTCCACACCTCTCTAGCTCACATAGATAGAAGGGCTGATCTCAATATGAAGGACTTTCATATTAGTTAAGACAAGACAAATTGCAGTGGTGGAAATTTCGGACCTTTAAAGAAGTGTAGGCTATGATTTCATTACCTGAGAGTAAGCTGGATGACCACTGCACACATAAACTGTCACAAATGGATTTTAACTTTGGAAATTTTTATTATCACACATGTCATGGACAACTGCATCGATTTTAGACTCGCAGGTCTGCCTCATTTACAACATTGTTATTTGACATGATTCCAACCTTTATTGACATACAACACTGTGATATCTCTCCTCTCCTTTTCCTTTTTCTGATACTTATATGTCTTCCCCTGTTGTTAAACTAATTAGTAGGTGTACCCTAGCGGGCTTTGTGTGTGGGAAGATAATAGTAGTTTGAGTATAATGTATTCAGTTTGTTAATTTTATACATCTCCTTCTTGTTCTTGTGATTGTGCTGTCTGCCTACGTTTTCTACCATATAAGTGATAGATTTTACCAACATAACTAAAATACAAAACAAAACCTGTACCTCGTGCTTTACTAACTTTTACAATCCGACTGTGGTTCACGGTCTTACCTTCGACCTCTTTCTTGTTAACACGGGGTGGCGTTTTGAGACCTACTCCAGGTCCCCCAAATTTTATGGAAAGTTATTAGTGTGTTGTTCAGTGAGTGTGTCATCTTTTCGTAAATTTGTATGTAATTCAGTTTATTTACGATTGCTGCTATGCTCAGAGTCGGCTTCAACCATATTTGGGCTAAATGGCATTTGGCTGCTAGCATTACGTATTGAATCCACTCGTTCTGGTATTGGCGTCTGGTATTCCCAGCAAGCATCAGCATTAGTTTTGCCAGAATTTTGATGTACCCGTTGAGTAGGGATATGGGGCTGTAGTTTTCTACTTTATTTGGGTCCCTTCCCTGTTTGGGGATAAATATAAGATTTGCCTGGTTAAACTCTGGGGGCATTGGTCCCCCTCCCAGGGCTGCGTTACATAGTTTTGTCAGTGGTATGGCCAGTTCCGCTTCACACACGGAATAATAAATATTTGTGAAACCATCGGGTCCGGGGGCTTTCCCTTTCTTAAGGGAACGTATCGTCTTGCACACCTCTTCTACTGATATGTCTGCGTTTAGTTTGTCTACTTCCTCTCTAGCTAGACTAGGGAGGTCCTGACTTCTTAAGAAGTCCTGGATCTGGAACATGCTTGCATTCTGCTTAGTGGAGTATATCTCTTGGAAGACTGTTATGAAAGTTTCTTTTATTTCGTTCTGTTTTTTGGTGATATTGCCATTCCTATATCTTATTTGATTTATTTTGTTATCCCCCCTTTTATATCGGAGCCTCCTAGCTAACATTGAGGAAGGTTTATTAACTTGGGAGTAAAATTTATGCGTGGTCCTTCGAATGGCTAGCTCCGTTCTTGCTGCTAGAACGGCGTCCAGCTCTAGTCTAGTTCTATAGATAATATTTTGGGTTTCCCTACTAAATTTGGTTTGATTATCCCTTTCTAGTTTTTGCAGCTTGTTAGTGAGGGCATTTTCTGTCTGTAATTGCTGCCTTCTATGTGTCGCTGCTAATTTCATTAGTACCCCTCTGATGTACGCTTTATGGGCTACCCATGACCAGCCAATCCCTGTCTCGGGGATGTTGTTTATTTCGAAGAACGTTTGGATCTCCTCCTTAACCTGGGTTTGAATTGTATTGTTGGACATGAGTCTCTCGTTGAGGCGCCACCGTGTCAAGCCTTTATTTACCCCCTCCAGATTTATTCGGATATAAACTACTTCATGATCTGACGAGGGGCATGCTAGAATTTGGGAGACAATCGTATGATTGAATAGCGAGGCCTGAACGTGTGTGTTTGAGAAAAATGTGAACTGTTTGTCAGCGGGGTGGATCCCCCTCCATGCGTCTATCAATTCTAGTTCTGCGAGCAACTTATGTACTATCTGGAGTTTCTTGCCATCCCTGTTAAGTGAGGATTTCCCCGATCTGTCTACTAGGGGTTGCAGTGCCAGGTTCAGGTCACCTCCCATAATTACCCTTCCCGTGATAAGATGTTTCATAGTTCTTAGTAGTGCTATTAGTGTATTTGCTGGGTTGGTGGTTGGGGCAAACAGATTGACCAGGGAGACCCTCATGTTTAGGATCGACCCAGTTACTATCAGGAAGTTGCCCTCCTTGTCTTTTAGTTGATTCTCAAATGTAAATGGTAGGTCCTTGTGTATTAGAGTGGCTATACCCGCTTTCTTAGATTGTTGGCAGCACGTGTATACGTTTGGGTAATCACCATGTAGGAATGAGGGGACCCTGCCTTTCGCAAAGTTTGTTTCTTGGAGAAAAATAATTGCAGGTTTGATTTTTTTATAGTATAGAAATGCTTTACGCCTTTTGCAGGGTGAGTTGAACCCCCTCACATTGTGCGTGATTATAGTGGGTGTACTATCCATCTGGTGTCCTAGTTGTTTGTCTAAGATCTCTAATTATGTGCATCACCTGTAAGGGACCATCTCTTCTGAGTGCATTAGTTACCGTGAGGGATACAGGGATGGGGCCTCCACTCCACACTCCAGGGATTTTTGACGTCTGATCGTTTCTGAGTTGCCAGTTGCAGAATAAGCTGTGTACTTTGAGGTTACCCGTGTCTATCATGAGTTCTTATGCGGTGGAGACCCTTTACCACTCTTAGTCCTTTCTTGTTAGATCTATGGCTTTTCCCATTTAGGACCCTGAGCTAAAGATCAACTTAACCTGTGGGGGGTATGTGTTTTTAGTCCAATGACATAGTACAATTTTTGGTAAATCAGGCCGGTCTTTCAGAAAGTCCTCAGCAGTGTTCCCATTTACACTCCACCTGCCTGGGTAGTTCTGGGGGCCGCCCTTGCGAATGGATTCCACTTCTGTTTCTTGATTGTTTCAGTTAGACGTACTTGGGCCCTGGCCTGTCTCTCTTGTTTCTGGGTTTGTAGCATTGTTCCCCAGGTGCTTAGAGACATCTGTATTCCTCTCGGGTGAGCCGGTCGTTGTGTTGTCTGGTACCATTAGCTTTAGCCTTGCCAGTAGTTCCATGCATTCATCCAAGTCTTGTACTCTGTATGTTTTCCCACCTAAATGGAAAGTGAGGGCAAATGGGAAGCCCCATCTGTATATTATTTGTCACAAAGTGATTTTAACTGCACATATAACTACTTTATCTTTCCTCTTGAGATCACCTGCCTTCCAGTTATATACTCATTCACACTTTTACCCTACAGGAGAAGTTATGTAAGCTGATTTTCAAGCGAGAGAGGGGGCAAGCATACACTATGAGAGCAATTTCCTGTGTCTTGAAAAGAAAGTGTACTCTGCATGTTCACCTGCAGAGCCTATATAGTCTGTGAAAACATTTTTTATATAGTACTTGGACATGAGAGTGGAGAGACAGAAGACATGAGTGACAATATAAAATAATATATAGTGTCACAACCCACTCTTCATTGGGCTTAAAAAAAGCCAAGAAAACCAATCCTGTCTGCAAGTGGTGCAGATTTCTTATTGCCACACAAACTGCTTGAGCGACTCCCTTACAACCGCCTTACCCACTCTATTTCCTCTAACTTCCTCCTTGGCCTCTTTCAATCTGGCTTTCGACTTCAACACTCAACAGAAACAGTTCTAACTAAAGTAAGTAATGACGTGCTCACCGTCAAGTCAAAGCGTCACTTCTTTATCCTAATTCTTCTGAATCTCTCTGCTGAAACTGTTGACCACCCACTTCTCATCTAAATTCTCCGCTCTCTTGGCATCCGTGACACAGATCTCTCATGGTTCTCATCCTACCATGAAGACAGAACATTTAGTGTAATGTTTGCGTACCCCAGGTTACTGTCCTGGCCCGCCACCCTTCTTTTCTCCATCTATACTTCTTCCCTTGGTACCCTAATAAAATCTTTTGGTTTTCAATACCATCTATATGAAGATGACACTCAAATCTACCTCTCCGCACCAAATATATCCCCCTCTATCCTAACACAAGTGGCCAGCTGCATCTTTAGTATATCCTCTTGGATGTCCTCCAACCAACTCAAACTAAACATGCCAAAGACTGAGCTCCTAATCTTCCCACCCTCTACCACAGCTTCCACTCCACATATATCTCTCACTGTTGACAATGCCATCATCACTCCCACCTACCAGGCCCATTGTCTTGGGGTTATGTTGGACCCTGCCCTCTCTTTCACTCATCACATACAATCCTTAACAAAATCCTGTCTTTTTCACCTAAAAAACATCACCAAAATACATCACTATCTCACACAAGTCACAACTAAAATCCTAATGCACTCTCTCATAATTTCTGGCCTTGACTACTGCAACGCTCTCCTTTCTAACCTCCCCATCACCCGTCTCATTCCACTACAATCCATTATGAACGCATTCACTAGACTTATCCACCAAACTCAACGTTCTGTATCTGCAGTACCCCTCTGTCAATCACTCCACTGGCTTTACATAGCCTCCAGAATAAAATGTAAAATCATGGCCTTAACCTATAATACCCTCAACATTAATGCACCTTCTTACAGTATATCGCTGCTCCCATCTGCTAGCGACCTTCTTTTTTGGAACTCCTTGCCTCGCTCTACTAGACTATCCTCCTGCCTCAAATCTTTCAAACACTCACTAAAAACTCATCTGTTTAAAGAAGGTTATCACCTTCAGCCCTACTATACACATCACATCTATTATACTTCTATACCTCTCCCATACCCTTTAGATTGTAAGTCTGCAAGTTGTCAGTCTTATGTACTTTAAGGAAAGCACTGTGTACTCTTGATTTTAAGCTCAAAAACAGGGCCCTCCATTATTTTCTCCTTCACTTTGTTAATATTGTTTTGACTTGAACTTACCCCTGTATAATGCTATGGAATATGTTGGCGCGTTAAAAAAGTAAAGGAAATAATAATAATAATCACTCCCTGACTAGATTAATATATATATATATATGAAATAAACAGAACTGTATTATTTGAGAATATATTTATCATAAATTAATAACAATTCAGTATATTTTAACATAACAAGTTGGTATAAATAATTGTAACAGATATATTTATCAAGGTACTTCAATTATAAAGTGTTAGTTATTATTACATTATCCACATAATCATATGTAAGACATGCACAAAATGCTTACTTATAATTAAGATGGTAATTTATGACATTGCAGATAGTTTTGATTATTTTGGTATGTTTACAAATATCTATTTATTAACATATCATACCATCTTAATATTATATGATTTCATAGTTGAATTATAGTATTATCTGTAATTAAGATTTTTTTCTCTAATTCAAAAGCGAAAATGTTTTTCATTACAATTAATTATCGGATATATTAAATTGCTATAAAAGCTGATATATTTTGTATTTTAGAAAATGTATTTGCAAATTATATGTCGACACAATTCACAAATTATATGGTATATTGTATATATCAGATAAATATTGATATAACAATTTATTCTATATTATATTAACAAAATATTTTCATGATTGTAATGAAAAAGAAATAACATTTTAAGAAATATTATACTTTATATCATACCTGGTTTTTGTACTTGACAATGGTCTAGATCTTTTCAGAAGTTCTTTTTATGTATAGTGTATAAATCATTTTGTTAGTGAGCTGTAGAAGTTTCTTTGTAGAATACATTTTTGAGTTGTCTATGTGTTTTGGGAAGAATCCCAATAATATCTGTTAGAATGTTTTTCTTAAAAATGTACCAAAGTTTCTGCCTGGGGTGTGTCTGTCTAGGCGTCTGTGTTTGTTGAGAGGTGTGTGGATGTGTTATTCTCTCTGGATCTTGGTTCAATCTTTTATTTAGATGTCCTCCTTAGATTCTTTTCTACCCTCAATTACCCACAACTTGATTTGCTTTTCAGAAATTCCAATCATGCTATGTATTTGGCAACCAATCAGAAAGCCTAATGATGTCACAAAATATTTAACTCTTAATAGGATGTATTTTTTTCTACAGAATTATTAGCGTCAATTGATTTCTTAAAACACCAGAGGGTGCTTTTGTAACTTCAAATTACCACTAAGAATTAAAATAAAATAAAATAATGACCCCTTGACATTATAAATAAGACAAAAAACAAGGCTTGGCTAATATTCTAGTGATAAGGATTGTCAGTTGTGTAACCCAAGGAAAAGATTTATGTCATGGGAAAGAGACATAAAGTCTATATATGTATGAGAACTATTTTCTTACATATGGGAATTTAAAGGAGTATCCTATTATTTCTGAGAAACATAAACTTTACGTTACCCTTTATCAAATAGTTTCAGGAATTATCTTAGGTATTTGTCTCTACAGAACAAAGAAGCATTAAGAATCCCCTTTCAGTGAGAATATAGAAACACTAATTATTTTTTAAAATTTTATATGTGTATAGAATGAACTTAATTCTAAGAAATTGTATCGATTTAAAAAAAAAAAATGATGAAAGTTAAGTTAGTTTCTCAGAATGCTCAGGGTCTAAACTCTCCCAATAAAAGAGCTATGTTTTTCAGTGGGTTCTATAATAGTAAGGCAAGAGACCCATTGGCAGATGGGCAAAGCCCCTTTTTTTTTATGATGGGCGATACATAAATGTATGCAACTCGACATATGATAAGAAGAAAGCAAGGGGCACAGCTATTTTTTTTAATAACAAATCACATATATAGTTGTAAACGTACGGGTCGTTGCTCACGCCAAGCGAGGGACGCAGTTCCCCGCAAATGCGGGTCCTCGCGAAGCGAGGGCCCGCATTTGCGGTGATGGAGCATCCCAACGTCCCCGCAAATGCGGATCCTCGCGAAGCGAGGGTCCGCATTTGCGGAGGTGGAGGCTCAACGTCGGCTGTGTTAACACACACATACACACACATACACACACACGACTTTTTAACAGAATAAACCCAACCGCCCAGCCAACAAAAACCCAACAACGTCCCCGCAAATGCGGATCCTCGCGAAGCGAGGGTCCGCATTTGCGGTGGTGGGAGCATCCCAACATCGGCTGTGTTAACACACACATACACACACACACAACTTCATAACAAAAAAAAACTCAAAGTCGCCTCACACCCGCTTACACCCAGACACACAGACGCAAGACTTAACAAAAAAACAGTAAAAAAGGCCCTTCACACGCTCTTAACACACATACGCACGACTTAGAAACAAATACACTGCGTCGTACACGTAAAAGCTAACTGCGTATATCGCAAAAAAATACGGCAACATCGCAACAAAATACGGCCGCATCGGAAAAAAATACGGCCGCGAAAGACCCATTCCAACCGCCGCGCATCAAAACATCACAAACACAAGAAATAAACACAACAAACACATAAAAAGCTTACTTACAGCACGGGGGGGGGGGCATCCAGCACCTCCAAAAGTTCATTTACACGTCCATTTAAGTCCAAAACAAAGAGTTTAAACGGCCGAAAATCGGCTAAGCGAGAGAAAAAATGGCCGCCGAACAAAACGAAAACGAGGCTCCAGACGTAACTACACTACACTTACTCGCAATAATGAAACACATACTATGCGGAACGGATCACACTCATATTAAACACCATTTTAACCACTACTACGCACAAAATGGCGGATGGAACACAAATTGTAAGCTGAAACGCAAATAGCGCATGCGTATTGCGTTCTAACGGTCTAACTTTCCAGAATGTTCTACAAGTTTATAAATACTGCCTATTTGACAGAGAAAAATACATTTCTCCTCAGGTGATGAACAGAGTGACTTCAGACATAACTGCTGCTAAAACTTGAGAAGATAATTATTTCCTAATTTACTACTTTACATTGTGCAAATTACAACTGAGAGGTAAGCTATAATATATTACATTTTATTATCAAGACAGGACATCAAAAAAAAAAATTAAATAAGAAAAAGAGGTTTATGTATACTGACATGTGACACGCACATATATGCGTATAATGTATACTGACAAGTGACACGCACATTTATATGTATAATGTATACTGACATGTGACACGCACATTTATGTGTATTGCCCCTGCAACAAAATTATCTTAAAACAAACTAATTAAACAACTACATTTAAATTACAATAGAAAAAAATAAGTTGGGACTATTAAAATATGAGTCATGTATACTGATATGTGACACGCACATATATGTGTATCATCTATAGTCACATGTCACACACACATTTATGTATGTTGACAAAAATTAAAATAAGGTTAATTTAACAATTAAAATATGATTCATGTATAGTGATATGTCACACGCACACAAAAAAATTACTTTCAACTATGGAAATGTGCTTCATGTATGTGACATATGTGTGTAGACCCCACCAAAAAATAATGTTAATTCAAATTAATTACAGAAGTATATTTCAATGAAATTAATTTACTGCAATTTAATAGATCACCTAAAACTCAATCTTTCTACTTTTTTTAATATTCAAACAGACTCTGCATCAACAGCGTCTCTCAACAATTTGCACCGTGCACTGTGAAGCACAATCCCTTTTAAAGAACACCAACAAAGAAGAAGAGGTAAGATACAAAAATACTTTAAATGCTGAAAAGGCCATGGTTTGTTAAATACAAATAAAAAATTCTATAATTCACTATTTCACTTTATTTTTCAAACAGACACTACAAGAAGACCGGCGGATTAAGATTGGCAGGAGGGGACCCTCTGTCATTCCACACTTCAATCAAGGTAAAGTATTAAGTATAAAAAAGAACCGAACCATGAGCCTTATTCAATTGTGAGTTGGCCAATTGAATAGGGCTCTATATAAGCACATAATAGATTTTTTAGACAGACATTTTTAGTTACTGAACTTCTAACCACAATCAAGGTCTTCACTAACTAAAAACTTCTGTCAAAAAATATTTTATGTGCTTATATAGAGCCCTATTCAATTGGTCAAAACGCAATTGATTCAGGACCTAAATATGTTTAATGGCCGAGGGCCTCATTCAAATGTGATTTGCCCATTTCAATAGGGCTCTATATAAGCACAGAGCATATTTTTGAACAGAAGTTTTTAGTTAAAAACTTCTGTAAAAAAAGATGCTCTGTGCTCATATTGAGCAAAACTCCATTGCGAAAAACCAAATTCAAATTCAAAGGCCCTCATTCAATTGATATTTTGGACAATTCAATAGGGCTCGAAATAAGCACATTTAGAACCCTATTGAATTGGCCAAACTGCAATTGAATGAGGGCCAAAGTATGCAACATATGGTACACACAAACTGGTACACACAAAACAGGATTGTAACAAACACATAGCAAACTAAATTCATATTCTTTTTGTTTAACAACCTATAACCATTAGAAAAAACACTACATAAGTATAACAAAAGTAGTGCCCATCAAACAGGATTGTACGAAAACTCACACAAACACATAGCAAACTACATTTAAATTCTTATTTAATGTTTAACAACCTATAAGCCTTAGAAAGAAGCCTAAATAAGCATACCAACATTGGTGCGCACCAAACAGGATTGTATGAAAACTCACACAAACACATAGCAAACTACATTTAGATTCTTATTTTATGTTTAACAACCTATTAGCATTACAAAACAACATTAATAAGCATACCAACAGTGGTGCGCACCAAACAGGATTGTATGAAAACTCACACAAACACATAGCAAACTACATTTAGATTTTTATTTTATGTTTAACAACCTATTAGCATTACAAAACAACATTAATAAGCATACCAAGAGTGGTGTGCACCAAACAGGATTGTATGAAAACTCACACAAACACATAGCAAACTACATTTACATTCTTATTTTATGTTTAACAACCTATAAGCATTACAAAACAACATTAATAAGCATACCAACAGTGGTGCGCACCAAAAGGATTGTATGAAAACTCACACAAACACATAGCAAACTACATTTAGATTCTTATTTTATGTTTAACAACCTATAAGCCTTAGAAAGAAGCATAAATAAGCATACCAACAGTGGTGTGCACCAAACAGGATTGTATGAAAACTCACACAAACACATAGCAAACTACATTTAGATTCTTATTTTATGTTTAACAACCTATAAGCCTTAGAAAGAAGCATAAATAAGCATACCAACAGTGGTGGGCACCAAACAGGATTGTACGAAAACTCACACAAACACATAGCAAACTACATTTATATTCTTAATTTTATGTTTAACAACCTATAAGCCTTAGAAAGAAGCCTAAATAAGCATACCAACAGTGGTGCGCACCAAACAGGATTGTACGAAAACTCACACAAACACATACCAAACTACATTTAGATTCTTATTTTATGTTTAACAATCTATAAGCCTTAGAAAAAGGCCTAAATAAGCATACCAAAAGTGGTGGGCACCAAACAGGATTGTAGAAAAACACAGAAATAATGTCATTTTTTAGTTCATACAAATACATTCAAATAAAATTACATTTTCATTTTTATTTTATAACAGATACTGCGTCAAGAACATCGGACCAGGAGTTTCAACTGAGGACCAGACCAGCGGACGAGGACTTTCAACAGAGGACCAGACCATTGGACGAGGACTTTCAACAGAGGACTACACCATCGGACGAGGACTTTCAACAGAGGACTACACCATCGGACGAGGACTTTCAACAGAGGACCAGACGATTGGACGAGGACTTTCAACACAGGACCAGACCATCAGACGAAGGCTTTCAACACAGGACCAACAAAGATTCTGCTTCAAATCAAACTTCAACCAAGGTACAGTATAACAAGTAAAAAAAGAGAAAAATTAATTAATATTCTTCTTTAATGTTTAACCACCTATAAGCCTTAGAAAAAAGCCTACAGAAGCATACCAAAATTGCGGCGCACCAAAAAGGATTGTAGAAAAACACAGAAATAATGGCATTTTTTCATTAATACAAAGACATTCAAATAACATAACATTTTCATTTTTATTTTATAACAGATACTGCGTCAAGAACATCGGAACAGGAGTTGGAACTGAGGACCACACCATCGGACGAGGACTTTCAACAGAGGACCAGACCATCGGACGAAGGCTTTCAACACAGGACCAACAAAGAATTTTGCTTGAAATCAAACTTCAACCAAGGTACAGTATAAAAAGTAATATCTATCATCTATCTCTTATTTGTCTTTTAGGGCCAATAATCTTTAACAGTAAATACAAACTTCAATGTAAACTTAAAAAATAAATTGGCATAGTCCAAAAAAGTCTAAAAACACAGAATCTATACAATTTGTCATTGTAACATTCCAGTCCTAAACCCTAATTTAATTGCCATTTGACAAATTGAATAGTGCTGTAAATAAGGACATAACATCTTTTTGAAAATACCTTTTTAGTTACTGAAACACTTGCTTTTGGATACATGTTTAATAAATAAAAATTTCTTTAAATGATTATCTGATGACCTTATTTAGACTTTTATTCAATTGACCGCATTGAAATTGATTAAGTATAAAATGTTAACACACTATTGATAACTATTTGTCATGAAAAACAACTTAACATCTCAAAATAAACTAATGGTACATTATTTTATTTTTACAGATTAACATGGCTGATAACGAGAGTAAACAAGAAAAGAAAAGACGCCAAGCTAGAGAACGACGACAGAGAGCAGACAGCCAGCAGACACCGGAGAAGAAGGAAATTCGACGAGAAAAAGAACGCAAAAGAATTGGAAGCAAAAGACTGTCACTTGCAGAAATTAAAGATATGTCAAAAAAAGCAACAAAGAAAATAAAGCATTTACAACCTGTTGCTCAAACATCAGATGACATTTTACCAGATAAAAAATACAAGAGATACGAAAAAAAGCAACAAAGAAAACAAAGCATTTAGAACCGTTTCATGAAACATTACATGACATTTTACCTCAAACAATACAACATATACCAAGAAAAGCAACGAAAAAAACAAAACATTTAGAACCTGTTGTTGAAACATTATATGACATTTCACCTGATGAATATGAAAGTCAAAATCCTATATGCTTTGCAAATTGTCCTCTACTCAAGTCTTTAGCAGTAGAGGTTCATAGTTGTGGGGACATGACTACTCAATGTCAGTTTTGTGAGGCTTATTATTTTAAACAGGAGAGACCCAGAGATGGACAATTTATTAGTTGTTGTCAAAAAGGCAAGTTCAAACTTCCAGAAAGGAAAGAATTTCCAATTTATTTACAAAATATTATGACTGAACCTACTTTTCCAAACTACAAAAATTTTAAGACAAACATAAGATCCTACAATAGTGCCATATCCTTTGCATCCATGGGGGCAACATTAGCTGCTAATGTACCAGGACATGGTCCTTACTGTTTTAAAGTCCAAGGACAAATTTATCATCGCACTTCCCATTTACATCCAGAGGAAGGAAATAAAAGAAAATTCGCTCAACTATATGTCCTAGATACAATGGAAGCTGTTGACCAACGTATGCAGATGGAAGAAAATAAAAAATGCTTACCCACTGTTTTCATAGAGCTAAATAACATTATGGACAACAATCCCTACAGTAAAGCTTATAAAAAATTGGCAGAAGTAGAAAATGAACAACTACTTCATGCACAAACATATCAATTACCAATGCCGAAGGTTAATATGGTGCTTAAAAGAGACAGACATACTGATAAACGTCGTTATAACTTGCCAACAACAAATGAGGTTGCAATGGTGTTTCAGAATGATGAAGGAGAACCACCATTTCGAAGAGACATTCGAATATATCCTAGAAATGAGGACCAACCGTTTATTAATATGAGTATCTTAAGTCCAAATTTAGATCCAATGACATATCCCATCTTTTTCCCACACGGAGAAGCAGGTTGGCAACCAAAATTAACTCTTCCCAGTTACCCAAATGCTAAAGCCAGAATCCGAAATAATGTTTCTATGCTTGAATTTAAAGTAGCTCAAATTGCCATTCGCAATGTATTTAATCCAATTTTATGTGGTGGGAAACTAACACAACAATGGATTATTGATTCATATTTGCAAGTTGAGGCAAATAATTTAAACTTGATCAAATATCAACAAGATAAACTCCGTGTAGAACAATATTCTGGACTCATGGACTATGTTGCTGACGTGGCTACAAGCAGAGACATGACAGCTGGCAAAGCCATCATTTTACCATCTTCCTTTCAAGGATCTCCTCGGAATATGAGAGAAAGATACAATGATGCTATGGCTATTGTGACAAAATTTGGCAAACCCGATTTATTTGTGACATTTACATGTAATCCACAATGGCCAGAAATTACACTAAATCTACTTCTTGGACAAACTGCTTCAGATCGACCAGATTTAGTAGCCAGAGTTTTTAAGATTAAATTAAATGAATTAATACGTGACTTCACTATAAATCAGTTATTTGGCAAATGTCTTGCTTATGTATATACCATTGAATTTCAAAAAAGAGGCCTTCTACATGCACATCTTCTAATAATACTTCAAGAAAAAGATAAATTAGATACTTCGGACAAAGTGGATGCAGTCATTGTTGCTGAACTACCAGATCCAGAACTATATGGTAGACTATATGAGATTGTTACTCATCGCATGATTCATGGACCCTGTGGTGACGTTAATCCACAATCACCATGTATGGAAAATAATAAATGTTCCAAAGAATTTCCAAAAGATTATAGAGACAAAACCTATGCCAATTGTGATGGATATCCACTTTATAAAAGAAGAGAAGGAGATAGTGCCATTATTCGTGGAAAAAAAGTGGACAATAGATATGTAGTACCCTACAATCCACATTTACTCATGAAGTACAACGCCTACATCAACGTAGAAGCCTGCACTTCCATCAAATCCATTAAATATGTCTACAAATATATTTACAAAGGTTACGATGCAGCTACTGTAGTCGTCAAAAGTGCAGACAACCCTGAAAGTAGTGAGTTAGTACATGATGAACTTGCATCTCATGTAGATGCTCGCTATGTTAGTGCGCCAGAAGCTATGTGGCGGCTTTTAAAATTTGAAATGCATGATAGATCACATGCAGTATATAGGTTAGCAGTACATTTGCCACAACGACATTTAGTCTATTTCCATGCTGGAAATGAAATGAATGCATTGGCCCAAAGTGAAGATCGTCACACTACACTAACTGCATGGTTTGCATTAAATTCCACTGATGCTGAAGCAACACAATACTTATATATTGAAATTCCATATCACTATGTTTTTGTGAATGGATTATGGAGACCAAGAAAAACCAGAGGCAATAAAATTATTCAGAGAATTTACACAGTCAGTCCAAGAGATGTGGAACGTTTTTGCTTACGGATATTACTTTTAAATGTTCCTGGAGCACAAAGTTTTGAACACTTAAGAACTGTTAATGACATTGTATATGAATCCTTCCATTTAGCTGCAAGACATAGAAACTTACTCGCTGATGATACAGAGTGGGAAAGATGTTTAGAAGAAGCAGCACAATGTCAAATGCCACGACAGATGAGAGAACAATTTGCTTTTATTTGTATCTTCTCAAATGCTCCAAATGCATTAGCTTTGTGGGAGACTTTTAAAAGTAATATGGCAGAAGACTTTATGCGACGATACAATGAACCCATTGCACACTTAAAAGCATTAATGGAAATCCAAGAAGTCTTTTTAACTCATGGATTAAGTTGTGCAAGTTTTAATTTGCCTGATCCAGGTCTTATAGATGACATTAACTTTGGAGACTATGACATTCAACTACAAGCAGAAAGAACAGAAGAAAGACTTGCAACTTTAAATACACTACAATTGCAAGCATTTCATGCCATTAAAAATGCTATAGATGATGACATGGTGACAGAGCGTTATTTCTATCTTGATGGACCTGGCGGATCAGGAAAAACCTATTTGTACAATTTATTAATGAGTTCAGTACGAGCACAAGGAAAAATAGCAATGGCGTTTGCCACTACTGGAATTGCTGCACTTTTATTAGAAGGTGGAAGAACTGTTCATAGTGGATTTAAACTGCCAGTGCCTATTTTAGAAAATTCTGTGTCAGATATTCGCATGACATCCTTACAAGCAAAGAAATTGAAGAAATGTAAATTAATTATAATAGATGAGGCCACAATGATGTCATGCTATGCCCTCCAATGTATTGACCGTTTGCTTCGTGAAGTCATAGATAATATTTTTCCATTTGGTGGAAAGGTAATGTTGTTGGGTGGCGATTTTAGACAAACATTACCTGTCGTTGTACATGGAAATCGAACTGACATTATCGAAACATGTATAAAGTCAAGTACAGTATGGAAACATTTTACCCATCTTCAACTGCAACAAAATATGAGATCAGAAGGCCAAACTGATTTCAATGATTGGCTTATTAAAATTGGAGAAGGCAGAACAGAAAAAATACTACATTTACCTGACGACACTGTAGAGATCCCACCTCATATGATTTGTCAACAAGATATTATATCAACTATATTTGAAGGGAGCATAAATAACGAAGAATATTCCGAGCTTGCCAACCAAGTTATACTGACGTGTAAAAATAAAGATGCATTAATACTCAATAATGAAATCTTTAAAAAAATTAATGCACCACAAAGAAATTATCACAGTGCTGATTCTGTACTTGCTGATGACAATGAAAGTCAGGCAAACTTTTCAACTGAATTCATAAACTCTTTAACTCCTTCTGGAATGCCACCACATATTTTGCAGCTAAAGAAAGGTGCAATTATCATGTTACTGCAAAATATGAACCCCAAAAAAGGCCTATGCAATGGCACAAGATTAATTGTTCAACAATTAAAGGACCATTTTATAGATGCTGAAATTTTAACTGGGACCCATAAAGGAGAGAGAGTTTTCATACCAAGAATAGATTTAGCACCAAGTGAAAGTAGTCTCCCTTTTATACTTCAAAGAAGACAATTTCCCATTATTATGGCATTTGCCATGACCATTAATAAATCACAAGGTCAAACTTTCAAATCTGTTGGTATTTTCTTGGAAGAACCAGTTTTTGCACATGGTCAATTGTACATTGCGTTGTCACGGTGCAAAAATCCACAGGCTATTAAAGTTTACATTGAAAACAATGAAAGTCAAGGTGATTTATTAGAAGATGGACGTATTTTTACTAAAAACATTGTCTACTATGAAGTACTATAACTTTGAAGGATACAAATTAAAGATGCCAACATTTTTTAAAAGCATTCTAAAATACATAGCAATTGGTTGTTTAATTCAGTCATAATTAATGGAAGTACTGTTTATGAATGATTCGCCTCACAAAATACTTGCCTTGCATTGTTAGTAAAAATTATGTTAAAATGTTAAGCCACTATGTTAATGTTTCTAATGTTACAAGTTTAAAAAATATATTTTCAAGTTATTTCATTCAACAGATTACAAAGTGGCTGTTAAGAGGTCAAGCACCTTTTAAATCACAATGTAAATATTGTCTGTTATCTTAAGATTACTACCTACATTAATGTTTATCGCCAGTTTATGTGCTCAGTAATGAATTACTTTAATTACGTACGTTTTAAGAAGAGTTTTACTGTATGCCTTCCTCTACATTCAATGTATATTCAAGTTAACAATTATTGTGATAGAAATTGAATTTTAATACTGATTAATTTTAAGGTCAATTGTTTTTACATTCAAATGTTAATACTTTTAATAAAAAATTAGGTTACAAAATGTATTCACTATGTTCCTGTTTATAATGTTCAAAATTATACCAATGTTTTGTCAACTTCTAAACTTACATAAAAAATAAAGTTCAAGTTTAAAAATATATACTTTCAAGGTTATTGCTTACATATATTTTAAACTTCATGTTAAAATTCGTGACGTTTAAAGAAGGCTTTTTACTTTTTGCTTTCCTATTCATTCAATGTATATTAAAGTTAACAATTCTTCAGATACTAATTACATTTTAAAAAACCATTACATCAACATTTTACAAAAATACACGTTCATATTAAAATACTTACAAGTGTCAAAAATATATGTTAATAACTAAACAACTTGACAAACATATACATCACATTGCCGTCATTTTTTGACGGGCAAGTCGCTAGTTGAATTATAAAGAGGAGTTCTCTAAAACAGACATTGAGGGCCGCTACTCACTCTGGGTAGGGACGATTAATAACGATAAAGTAACAATCTTTAATATTTATGCACCGAATAAAGGGCAAATTAAATTTATTAATAGAACACTGAAGAGTTGCAAAAAATACTTTTCGGGATTATTGATCGTCTGTGCCGATTTCAATCTATGTTCAAACCCAGAATTAGATAGAAAACAGTTGAGATTAACTAAGACAACTAATCAAGGCCCAAATGGGTTCAATAAAATGCTTTGGAATTTTGAACTCTTTGACTCATGGAGGTGTCTACACCCCAGAGAAAGAGATTTCTCATTTTTTTCACACCGCTACCAATCATACTCAAGAATTGATTATATTCTTGTGAATGAAAGTATGCTTAAGAAAATAGTAAGAGCAGATATTTCACCGATCTGTAAATCGGATCATGGACAAATTACCATAGAATTTGTAAGCGGGAGTGTAAATATAGTTCCTTCAACATGGAAAATTAAAGACTCCATATTAAAAGATCAAGAAATGAGAAACAAAATAAAAAAAGAACTAGAATTTTATTTCCAAACAAATAGAAACACAGTTGTCTCAAGTATAGTAGTGTGGAACGCTCATAAGGCTGTAATTAGAGGAATATGCATTAGCCTACAGGCTCAAAAAAAGAAACAGCAGAGACGCCCGTTGAGAGAGTCCTATATCCAGTTAGCCAAACTGGATAAGATTAACAAAAGTGCCCCTACTAAGAGTATTCAAGAGCAGATAAAGATTCTACAATTTCATATAAAAAAAAACAGAACAATAGGATAGATGAGTTAATGGTTGATAAAAAAACAATAACTAATCCTTCCAAAATAGTAGAGGCTTTCGGAAAATTCTATGAGAAACTTTATAATCTAGAGGAATACAATGAAGTAACTAAACCAAAAACGGAAGAAATACAACAGTTCCTTGATAAAATACACATCCCTAAATTACCTCCGGAGGAATTAGAAAAATTAAATAGGGAAATATCGGAAATCAAAATTCAAGAAGCAATATCTAATTTGAAAATATCATCTGCACCTGGGCCTGATGGCTTCACCAATCAATACTTTAAAATATTCCAAAAAGAAATATGTAGAGATCTAAAAGCAACATTTAATGAAATCTTTAATAAAGGCCTCGCGCCTAAAAAATGCTAGAGGCTAACATCATAAATATTCCTAAACAGGAGAAACCCCATATGGAATGCAGGGACTTTCATCCAATTTCTCTTTTAAATGTTGATTTGAAGATCTATGCTAAAGTGTTGGCCAATAGAATGAATAAAATTATGAAACTATTGATTGGTGAAAACCAAAGAGGTTTCATAGTAGGACGTCAGGGAACTGACAATATAAGAAAGTTGCTTAATTTGATTTCCATCTCTAAGGCGAACAACCTGCCTACAGTTTTTCTCTCCCTGGATGCGGAAAAGGCCTTCGACAGAGTCGGATGGAGCTACATGGACCAGGTTCTTGCCAAATTTGGGTTTGGAGAATTTGGTTCCAAGGCCATTAAGGCTCTATATGTGGCTCCATCCGCCTCTGTCGTTGGTCTAGGGTTTAGATCACCTAGATTTAAGGTAACCAATGGTACAAGGCAGGGGTGCCCGCTATCTCCCCTGATATTTGCACTTATGATCGAACCGTTAGCTATAGGTATTCGAGAATTAAGAAATATCAGGGGAAAACAAATTGGAAATATAGATCACAAAATATCACTCTTCGCGGATGATGTGTTACTTTCATTAACCAACCCAGCTGAGTCTCTAGGGAACCTACAAGAGCTTATAGATGAATTTTCCAAAATATCAAATTACAAACTCAATATAGCTAAATCGGAAATTCTCCAATTAAATCTACAGGATAACGATATTGCATTATTGAAAAGTAAATATGCATTTAATTGACAATCCCACATCAAGCATGTAGGCATACATCTCTATGCAGACCTGAAGCAATCAATTTTACAAAACTTCAGAATAGTTCATCAGAATATAATAGAAGCAATCTCACGTTGGAAAAAAATTCAGACATCATGGTCAGGTCGCATAATAGCAGCTAAAATGTTTCTTATACCTAAAATTACATATGTAATGAGGTGTATTCCGAGCCAATTTCCAAGCTTTATGATTAATAAACTTCCAAGTACTCTTGATAAATACATACACAATGGACGCAGAATAAGAATAAAAGCTCATTATATGATTATATGGTGAATAAATTTAAAAAAGGTGGAATGGCGTACCTTTTGATAGTTAAATATCAAGAAGCTATTCTACTCACTCACCTTGTGAGAAACACTGAAGCTATTATAGATCACCATTGGAGTCAGATAGAAAATGATCAAATAAGGAATGGAGATCTGGGTCTCTTAATATCTCTCCAACCAAAAGACTGGGGAAATTTACCAACCGGAGATAACATACTTAAAAAATACACGAGTGCTTGGGTAAAAATCAATCAAAAATATTCATTAATACCTTCTTCCAGTGGGGTTACACCCATATTATTATTAGATAAAATATATCCATCTCCAATATTAAAATTTATGATAAAAAAGGGAGTGATTTTGCTTAAAGAGCTTTTTCCAAAATAATAGGCTATATCCCTTTGAACATTTAGTTCTAAAATTTGGATTGTCATCCAGGTACTGGTTTGAATATCTCAAATAAAAAAAATTCTTAAAATCATTGGGTTTCAATAATCTCAAAAATGAAAATAATTCTGACTTGGAAAAATTGATCCTAGCGGAAGATAAATCACATCTAGTGTCCAAGTGTTATAATATAATAAAGAAAAGTAACAACTTAAAAAAAACGATGAAAATGAGTGTATGGGAGTCGGAGCTCAAAGGAAAATGGCCAGTTGAAACTTGGATTAAAGCATTTACAATTACTGATAAAATCATTAAAAATGCTCCCTACAGAGAAAATTTCTTTAAACTAACTAATAGATGGTACTTAGCTCCGTATAACGTGTACCAAATTACTAGAAATGAATCTCAAAAATTGTGCTGGAGGGAATGTGGCCAAGTGGGGACACATCTACATGTATGGTGGTCCTGTCCGGTCATCAGACAATTGTGGGAGGATTGCTTTCAGCACATTAGACAGGTTTATGAAATTTCAATGAGTTTTTCTCCTGAAATGATTTTGTTTCATATACTTCCTGAAACCTGTTCTTATGAACTCAAGGCATTCGTAATACAGATTTTTATGCCCGTTAAGTGCAGTATTGCACTGAAATGGAGACAAAAAGTAACCTTCTCTGTTCCAGAAATATTTACTAAAATTGCTAAAATTCGTGTGTTGGAAATAGATCTTGAGGATATAGGTATTATTATGATTCCTAGATATAAATGGAAAATATGGGACAATAAGTCTAGTGGGTGAGTGTGACCAAAATTAGCATTGTTCCGCCTCTTCCCTCCCCCCCCCCGGCTACCCCCGCTTCCTCGCCTCGCGAACAGAGATTAGGAATATCTTTTTTTTTGGTGGTTTGTTTGTTTGTGGGTTTTTGTTTGTTTTTGAATGTTCATTTATGAATATAAGTTAGATTGTGGTAACATCTAGAGAATCAAGTATAAATCCTCTGGAAGGCCCGCTTATGGCGAGTGTCACCATTATTGAATGGTCTTTCTAGCAATGAAGATATTTGTAATGGTACCTGTCACATGCTGGGCTGTAAATGTATAATATACAACAAAACTTGCGGAAGGAAGGGGGAAAAAGAAAGGAGAAAAAAGGAAAGGAAAAGGGAAAAGTGTAATAAAAGGAGTAAACTCTATTGGCAGGTAGGTCCAATGGACCACCTAGAATTTGTGATAAAATGGTATTATAATATACTCTACATATGAATTGTTATATTTAGGTGTCTTGTTGTACTGATTAAAACATTATGAATGCCAAAAAGTACTATCTCTATATTGAATGGAAAAGGTATTACTCTAATGGCCATATATGCCAACCCAATCCCAAATTGTTTTGGAAATTTGTTAAAAATTCTCCTTTTCTTACATGTAATGAATTGGAGGGTATGATTGTGTTAATTTGAAATGTTTTTTTGCTTGCTATTTCTTGGTGTATATATGTGAAATTTAAATATATGAAAGCAAAAAAAAAAAAAAAAAGAATATAGAAACACATCTTTAATAGATATTTTCCATATGCATGTATATCTATCTATCTATATATGGCAGAGGTGGGAAAATCAGGGGATGAGGCAAAGTAAAACTGTGGCCCTATATATCTAGTAGCAGTAATACCTTGTCGGGTTACCTGGGGGAACCCACTATTTAGCCCCAAAACTGCCTATAGGACAGCTAATCCTATTCTCTCTACCTGGGACTATTCCCACTGATACCCACTTACCTCAATCTTCACTGGTCAACTGCATGTGTAGTATCCGGGAAAGGATCACTGTTCAGGCTCTCTGACACCGCTGGAGCATGCTGATTACATCATTAGATGGGGACAGCGCTACCTGCAGATCCGACGCACACGTTTTGCGTGCTGGCTTCCACTGGGATCAGTCCAGATTGGGAGGAGGCATAGTCTTTTATCAGGTAAGTGATAAATCAATTACTGAGGTGATTAATTCATTTTTCTATCTTTACAGATGTCATATCACAGGAGCATCTGTGAAGATGAGTGAAATGATAAAATTAATGACAGGGATCTACAAGAGTCATCCTATGCATGCATGGCACAGTG
Organism: Discoglossus pictus; assembly: GCA_027410445.1. Classification (NCBI taxonomy): domain Eukaryota; kingdom Metazoa; phylum Chordata; class Amphibia; order Anura; family Alytidae; genus Discoglossus; species Discoglossus pictus. The sequence goes on along the minus strand of CM050164.1, from coordinate 253,004,663 downwards.
CAACATAGTACATAATACATAATTGTTAATATATGTCAGAGAATATGCCACTTCCATTGATGATGTGATTAGATTGAAATCAAGACACAAATTATTTATTCCGTAGGATCAATTTGATTGGTGTAAAAAATTAAATATGCTGATATAGAGTGCAATAGAGATCTTTATCCCACAGTCGTGATATTGTATATTTATACAATTTATTTTATATCCAATGTATTAATATTTTTTTTATGCTCTATACATGTATATACAGTCAGGTCCATAAATATTGGGACATCGACATAATTCTAATATTTTTGGCTCTATACACCACCACAATGGATTTGAAATGAAACGAACAAGATGTGCTTTAACTGCAGACTTTCAGCTTTAATTTGAGGGTATTTACATCCAAATCAGGTGAACGGTGTAGGAATTACAACAGTTTGTATATGTGCCTCCCACTTTTTAACAGAAAGTTATCAGTTAAATTTTAAAAATACATCTATTGAGTCGGCTATGAATTTTAACAGCAATAAAAGCAGTTCCTGATTATTTTTATATGCTGATCCTGTGTTCATATTTGTAAATGCTGTGTTAATGCAAAGGGATTTTAGAGACATATGCTGCCTTGGTGAAGGGATCAAAAGAAGCTAGTGGATCTGTTGGGTAGGTTTGGCCATAACAGATTTATTACGCCTGGCTGAAGAAAGCAGATTGCCACAATACCTATGTATCTTTTTAATGTTATGTGCTTTATTTTATTCCAAGCACCTTTAAGCACTTGTAAGCTCTATTTTTCCTATTTAAATTCAAACAAATTGTCCCTGCATGGGTCTGCCAACTGCAGCGTATACAGAAACAGACTCTATAGTACTGAATGTGCAGTGTAGTGTTCTATCAGGGACCAGGTTTTGCAGAATGTTGCTGTGAGTTGGTAACCGATTGTTTAGTATGAGACACTGCACAGTCAGTACTACAGAGTCTGTGTCTTGGTGAGCTGCAGAGGGCAGACCCAAGAGGGTAATATTTGTTTGATTTTAGGCAGTGCAAAATAAAACTTTATGGCACTTCTTAATAAGATAAAATACAAAAAAAGTAAATAGATACACAGGTATATTACATGCCCATTAAAACCCAGGAATATTCCATATTCCTTTAATCCCTAAATTACATATCTCCAAGATATGTCACTATCTTACACAATACGCAGAGACACAGACACAGCTACACAAGACACAGCTAAAATGAAAATCCATTCTCTCATCATATCTCGCCTTGACTACTGCAACTCTTTCCTTGATGGTCTCCTCATCACCTTTTTATCCCCACTCCAATCCATATTGAACGTATCCAAACTTAAAGCTCAGTTTCTGCAGCACCTCTCTGTCAGTCACTCCACTGGTTTCCCATAGTCTCCAGAACCAGATGTAAAACCATGATCCTAAAGCTCTCCCAAGTCTTAAGATAAGATATGAGGATGTGATAAGACATGGACAGAGTGAATGGGGCAGTTAGGGGAGTATTAGTAGGTTAGATCTAATATATAGGAGGGTGCTTTGTTGTTGAGGCCTTTGTACGTGAGCGTCAACATTTAGAGCTATGTTCTAAAAGATATGTGAAGTCAGTGAATGGATTGGCAGAGTGAGACAGCAGATCAGAAACAACTGGTGAGATAGATGAGCCAAGGTATTTTAGATAGATTGGTGCTTGGAGAAGACTGGACAGTAACTTATACAGCAATTCATTGAATTATGATTTTGGTTGTTTATTGTGTGAGAAAATGATGAAGATGTTTGTTGTGATTGAGAGGTTTTAGGAATTTATTGGATGTGTGGAGAAAGAATGTGCTGAATCTAGAGTAATCCTAATGCAGCAAACTTGGGGTGTTGGTGTAACTGACATGTTGTCAAGTGTAAGAGTGATATTTATGGCTGTATATGTGATAAACAGTGTTGTAATGAAGAGCTCTGTCTTTAATATGTTTATTTTTAGGTTGTGGGAGGTCATTCAGGAGATGTTGGGTAGAAGGGTGGCAACGTGTGTAAGTAGGAAAGGAGAGTAGATTTAGATTTGGGTATAATCAGCCTAGGGATTATTTTGAAATTCAAATTATTAGTTTGCCAAGATAGGTAGTGAAGATTGAAAAAGTAAGGGTCCTTGAGGTATCCTGGCATTGAATGGTAAGGGCGATAATGCTGTGCCTGAATACACTAAAGGACCAGATAAGACTGGAAACCATGAGAAAGAAGTGTTACAGAGTTCAGAGGAGCTGAGAGTCTAAAGAAGTAAATGGTAAACGGTGTCAAAGGCAGCAGAAATGTCCAGGAGGATAAATAAGAAATAATATTTTGCTTTTGCTATCAGGAGGTTAATCGGCTACTACAGTAAATGTAGCCTCAGTAGAGTATTGCAAACATATACTGTACAGTAAATTAGATTGCGAGAGAAAATATGAACTATTAATATATATTGCAATTATTTACTGGTTACCATTGTACAATTAAATAATACATATGTTTATATATGTGTAGTCAAAGAATATAATGTATAAAAAATACATTTTGATGCCACTGTTGAAACCTGGAGGCTTTCATAACGCTTTAGTGAGGTTGTGTGTGTTGGAGGGCTACTATACGTCTCTGGAAACAGGGCTTGCATCTACTAGTTCAAGCTTAGCTACTCCAAGAGGGTTGGTGTCAAATTCAGTGAGATACAAGTATCTAACAAATGCTGCACACCTCTTTCCTCCCGCCACACACTCATGCTCCAGCCGCAGGAAGTGATAAAACAAAGATATAACCAGTCTTCAAACAATATTAATTTTAATCTAAAAAGTTTTTTTTTTCTTGAACTATAGTGGACTTTTAAGTAAAAAAATGAAAACTGTCATAATGAATAATTGATTTCCTTTCTGCTTCCAACAGCAAACAGGATGAGGCCTCTGCTAGTGCTGATTATTAGGCAGGCCTCTGTTTTTTCCCAGCTTACCCACACTGACAGTGTAGTATATGTAATGAGTAATGTATGTTTCCTTCCTAAGGACACAAGCTTCATAATATACTTCAGTGTGATCAATCTGTCTGTGGTAACACACATTTGACATTAATCCTGGGGATAATATGCAGTACTGTGGTATGTTATTTCAGGTGTGTCTCTAGGGCACCTTGAGGAGAGAGGGCATGTGTCACATTCGCTCACAAACCCCTCAGGAATTTTCTTTTTAGCTCAATGTAGTATAAAAGAAAATATATATATTTCAAAACTTTGAGTTTGGCTAGGAGCATAATTGGTCAGGAAAAAATAAATAATGGTAGATTTAATTAGAATAATATGTTGATGCCTAGACTCTGGAGGCATTCATGATACTTAGGTGGACCTTGTGTGTGTGAGAGGGGTGTTTACATTTCTTCAGAGCTGTGGTTGCATCTGTTCATGCAACCTTCCTGCTTCTCGGCCTGTGGTTTCACTTTCAATCTTACCCAACCAAGCCTCCAGACCTCTCCCTTTTTCTTCTCTTCCCAACCCTCCGTTCACAAATAGCTAAAAAAAAAATACCCCATGATCCAGTGATGTAACAAACACAAATAATTCTTGTACTCATAAACAGAGACTTCAAAAAATCAGATTTTCTCAAAAAATTGTTTATTTGTCCATGGCTGCTAATGTTGTTAGTTTGGTACATACATGATAAAGAAGTGCCTTTTTTATTAAAATACAGTTGTCCTGAGATAAAACATATTGCTTAAAATTCCAGCTAATAATGTTAAAGGTGTCAGCCACAAATTCTACCTGTTTAAACCCTTGACGTTACAAATCGCTTTCCCTAGAGTGTTTGTTTTTAAACTATTTTGCCAATTAGACTCGAAGATTGTTTTATTTATTTTACTATGTAAAATAGTTAATTTTATTTTTTCTTAATTCATCACATTTTCCCCAACATGCAAACCATCCAACTTTCCCCATCATAAAAGAAAAGGACTTTGAAAAAAAATACTCAAACAAATTGATATAGGAGGAGGGAGAAGTGATAAAAAATGAAGGCTTTAAGAGGCTGTTTAAAATGCTTATTGATGGTGACATCTATGGGTAGTGCAACAATGCCACCAATTATGTTTGTATGAAATCAATGCAAATTGTCTAGTACTGTTAAAAGACAAATCCATAAAAAGAGGTGAATGTTGAATCTTTGAAAAAATTAAATTAATTTTCACATGCCATATCTATCAGTCTTTAATTAGAATCCTAAAAACTTACAGCCTTATTAAATTGTGATTTGGCCAATTGAATAGGGCTCTATATAAGCACAGAGCATATTTTTTACCGAAGTTTTTAGTTGGTGAACTTCTATCCAAAAGCAAGGTCTTCACTAACTAAAAACTTCTGTAAAAAAATATGCTATGTGCTTATATAAAGCCTTATTCAATTGAATAAAATATAAAAAGTAACACATTAGCACACAAGCGGGAACACAGTCTTACACTGATAATGTGTTTGTATATATATATATATATATATATATATATAATTATTATTTTTTTATTATGTTTTTTTATGTAATTTTATTAATTGGCTTGAAGCATATTGATTATTACAATGCGATACAAATAAAACGTTGTGATGTCTTGCAATATATTTCATACACCTACAGTAACTCTTATAAAAAAGTATGGCAGGGATACTCATATGTGCAAGGGCCCTTTGGAAATGTTCTCATAAATGGAGTTTTAACCTGAATTGAGAAAAAGAACCCAACCACATGATCACTCAACAGGGTTAACATGGTATGTAAATATACAGTGCCTTGCAAAAGTATTCACCCCCCCTTGACTTTTTACCTATTCTGTTACATTACAGCCCTATGTTCAATGTTTTGCTAATCTGAATTTTATGTGATGGATCAGAACACAATAGTCTAAGTTGATGAAGTGAAATGAGAGGTTCGAGGTTCACCTTCCAGCAGGACAATGACCCCAAACACACTGCTAAAGCAACACTTGAGTGGTTTAAGGGGAAACATGTAAATTTGTTGGAATGGCCTAGTCAAAGCCCAGACCTCAATACAATAGAAAATCTGTGATCAGACTTAAAGATTGCTGTTCACAAGTGCAAACCATCCAACTTGAAGGAGCTGGAGCAGTTTTGCAAGGAGGATGGGCAAAGATCCCAGTGGTAAAATGTGGCAAGCTCATAGAGACTTATCCAAAGTGACTTGGAGCTGTAATTGCCGCAAAAGGTGGCTCTACAAAGTATTGACTTTAGGGGGGGTGAATAGTTATGCACATTGACTTTTTCTGTTATTTTTTCCTATTTGTTGTTTGCTTCACAATAAAAAATAAAATAAAAAAACATCTTCAAAGTTGTGGGCATGTTCTGTAAATTAAAGGATGCAAATCCTCCAACAATCCATGTTAATTCCAGGTTGTGAGGCAACAAAACACAAAAAATGCCAAGGGGGTGAATACTTTTTCAAGGTACTGTAATTAATTATATTACTATATATCATACAATATATGTTCTATATTCTATTATACTGTGTTTAATGTTTAATGCAATAAATATATATAGAGTCACCAAAAAAAAAAAAAAGTGGACTTTGTACATAACAGAAGAGAGGCAAAACCAATATCTTCATTATGTAGCTAAATATGTCTAATTTATATATATATATATATATATATATATATATATATATATATATATATATATATATATATATATATATATATACTGTACTAAGGAAAGCAAATATCTATAAGTTGTACTGTATTTACACCTTATATACATACATAGTTACATAGGGCCTCATTCTATTATCGGCCGTAAATCGGCCGCAAGGCTGCGATTCCTTGCGGGGGTTCTGTTACCTCGCAATTCTATTATACGGCCCCGCAAGGATCTCCCCTTACGGCCGGCCGCATATCTTGGAACCAGCCGTAAGCTCCCAAATTTTTAAAGTCAAATATAAATTGAAGACTGCACTGTAAATCTTTGTAAATGCTAGGGATCATATTGGGGGACATGAGGATTAATAGCAACCCACTCTCAAGCTTGCACATCAGCCCAAATCCGAGTTTACATTAACTGTTTATTTTCCGGCCGCAGTGTGGGCGGGTCTGAGGTGCTCCAAGCACTCTGGACTTTTTACATGGATATTTGACATATTTAATAAAAAATTGTTTTTACGGATTTGAGTATAGGGGAATGTTGTGCTATTTTTGCTAAAACCTACAATCACTTTATAGTCTCCTCAAAGTGCAGGATGGCTTTATTTGGGCTATTTTATGTGCTTAATTGGTGCTAGCGGGACCTTTTTGCTGCAAGTAAGCTGCGGCTCGCTTTTAGCCTTGCAGAGAGGGTTCCCGGAGCAATAGAATAGCAACCGGGATTTTCTTGCGGCCGAAACTCTTGCGGCCGTTTTATATCAAAGGCTTTCCTCCGCAAGCCTGACGGAATCCCCGGCCGGAGGGGAATAGAATAGCAGAATAGCTTGCGGCCGGTCCTTGCGGCCCTGCAGCGCCTACGGCCGATAATAGAATGAGGCCCATAGTAATTAAGGTTGAAAAAAGACTTTCAGTCCATCAAGTTCAACCTGTTAAGATCTCCTCTGATCTGAAATATGCGGATTAGTTATTAATTAAATTATTGATTAAATAATGATTAATAGTATAGTATTGAATAAAGAGTTAGTCCATCAAGTTCAACCTTTTTAGATCTCTATTGATCTTTTTAATGTGGACTATTTATTATTATTGTTAATTGTTATTTGATCCAGAGGAAGGCAAACAGAAAAAAAAAAAAACCCCATTGAAACTTTGCCAATTGTCTCATAAGGGGAAAAGAAGGCAAAATTCCTTCCTGACCCCAGAAACTGGTGATCAAATTTCTCCCTGGATCAATATTCCTTTGCTAGTTATCTAGGATAGCCTTGAATGCCCTCTTTATTCAAAAATATATCTAACCCCTTTTTGAAGTTGTCTATCGAATTCGCTGTCACCACCTCCTTTGGTAGAGAATTCCACAGTTTAACCACCCTAACTGTGAAGAACCCTTTTCTTTGTTTAAGGTGAAATCTTTTTTCCTCTAACCTCAAAGGATGTCCTCTTGTCAGTTGAAAATCTCTTGCTACAAAAAGTTCACTTGACAAAGCCTTATATTGACCCTGGATGTATTTATATAACGTAATCATATCTCCTCTTAGACGCCTTTTTTCTAGCGAAAATAAGTTTAATTTTGTTAGTCTTTCTTCATAACTTAGCCCCTTCATTCCCCTTATTAGTTTTGTAGCCCTTCTCTGTACTTTTTCCAGCTCTAAAATGTCTTTTTTATGAGGTGGTGCCCAAAATTGTACTCCATATTCCAAATGAGGGTGTACTAGAGATTTGTATAGTGGCAGAATTATATCTTCTTCCCTGGCTTCTATACCCTTCCTAATACATGCTAATATTTTATTTGCCTTTGCAGCCACTGCTTGGCTTTGAGCGCTGTTACCTAGGTGGTTGTCCACTAGTACTCCCAAATCCCTTTCAATATCTGATACCCCTAGATTTGCTCCATTAAGATTATAGATTGCTTGGCTATTGTTCCTTCCCAAATGCATAACCTTACATTTATTTGTATTAAATCTCATCTGCCATTTAGCCGCCCATTTCTCTAATGTATGCAAATCCCTTTGTAGGGAAAGTACATCATTATCTGATTTTATTACCTTGCACAACTTAGTGTCATCAGCAAAAATGGAGACACTACATTCGAGTCCTACTTCAATGTCATTAATAAATATGTTAAAAAGGAGAGGACCTAATACTGAACCTTGAGGAACCCCACTTATCACATTAGACCAATCGGAGTATGTTCCATTTACAACAACCCTTTGCTTCCTGTCTTTTAGCCAGCTCTCGATCCATGAGCAGATATTTACTGCAATTCCTGTATCCCTTAGTTTGCTCACTAGTCTTCCATGTGGCACTGTATCAAATGCCTTTGAAAAATCTAAAAAAACTACATCCACTGAGTTGCCCTGATCCAAGTTCCTACTAACCTCCTCATAAAAACTAATTAGATTGGTCTGACACGACCTATCCTTCATAAATCCATGTTGACTGCTACCTATGATCCTGTTCAAATAGACATATTCTTGTATTATGTCCCTTATTAACCCTTCTAAAAGCTTCCCAACTACAGAAGTGAGGCTCACTGGTCTATAATTCCCCGGATCTGCTCTAGATCCCTTCTTAAATATAGGTATCACCTCTGCTTTTCTCCAGTCATCTGGTAGAGACCCTGTAGTGAGTGAGTCTTGAAAGATTAGATATAATGGTTTGGCTATTACAGAACCTAGCTCCCTCAGTACCCTTGGATGTATTCCATCAGGACCTGGGGCTTTATTAACATTTATTTTCTCCAACCTCTTTTGTATTACTTCCTGCGTTAACCAATTATTTAGTAAAGGTAGTGTAGCCCCATTAAGTTGCGGTGTCCCAACCACTGGTACCTCCCTTGTGTAAACCGACGAAAAGAACCTATTTAGCTCATCTGCCTTTTCCTGGTCACTAATTATCAGATGGCCTGTGTCACATTGTAATGGTCCTATCGATTCCTTCCTGGCCTTCTTCCCATTAATATATTTAAAAAATATTTTAGGGTTAGTCTTACTTTCCATTGCAACTGACTTCTCATTTTCTATTTTAGCCAGTCTAATAGCCCTTTTGCAAGACTTGTTGATTTCCTTATAGTCACATAAAGCTGCCTCTGTTCCCTCCTTCTTGTATAATTTAAATGCATATTTATTTTTCCTCATCATGATCTTTAAGTCATTGTTACTCCTATTCATTTTATTTCCACATGGTACATGCTGATGAGTATGTTTATTTAGTAAGGATTTGAATGTTGTCCATTTATTTTCAGTATTCTTCCCTGTAAGTTCTTTGTCCCAGTCTATATGTTGTATTGCTGCCCGTAGCCCATTAAAGTTAGCCCTTTTAAAATTTAGAGTTTTTGTTGGCCCCTTACAACTCTGTTTTTTGTATTCAATCTCAAATGAGACTGTGTTGTGATCACTGTTCCCCAAGGGTTCCCCTATTTTTACATTTGATATTATATACATTTTACATGTGATGACTAAATCCAAGATGGCCCCATTTCTAGTAGGTTCTTGTATTACCTGGGCCAGATAATGATCCCAGAGTGTACTCAAGAACCTGCTCCCCTTAGCTGAGGTGCTGGTCTCATTTATCCAGTTTATATCAGGGTAATTAAAGTCTCCCATTATTAGAACTTGCCTGTGCTTAGCTGCATTTCCAATCTTTAACAATAATTGTATTTCCTCACTATCAGCTATATTTGGGGGTTTATAGCATACTCCGACCAATATGCGTTTAGAATTAGCTCCTCCACTATTTAGCTCAACCCACAAAGATTCAATGATGCCGTTAGTGCCAGCATAAATATCTTCTCTGACTATAGGCTTAAATTCAGGCTTAACATAAAGACAGATCCCTCCTCCTCTTTTACCATTTCCCCTATCTTTCCTAAATAGGTTATAACCATCCAGATTATGTCATGGATGGTCATGGACAGTCCAGTCATGAGATTCATCCCACCATGTTTCCGTAATGCCTATTAAGCCCCATTTTTCTTGTACTGCTAATATTTCTAGCTCATCCATTTTCCCAGGCAAACTTCTTGCGTTAGCAATCATACACTTTATGTTGCTATGGCTCTGCTGTTGTGAAGTGCCTGCCACTGTATTTGAGGCCCCTATTAATTCCTCTCTACTTTCTATTGTAACCCTCCCCCTTCTCCTCCCCCATGGGTAACTAATTCATCCCTTTCCCTCTCTACCCTATTTACCCCAATACTTCTATATAGTCCCTCCCCCCACCTACAAGTTTAAAAACTCCTATAACATTTTTTATTGTCTAATATATATATATATATATATATATATATATATATATATATATATATATATATATATATATATATATATCACTAATACAGTTTTTAAAGAGTGTGTAACGCTCCAGTGGGAGCGCATGTGCATTATAGAAACTATTTGTACGGATTGCGTACATGCAGCAGTGTGCATGCGCAAGCCATGGCACCAGAAGGGGGGGGGAGGAGGGGAAAAGAGACAGAGGGGGAAAGGGGGGGGAAAGACACAGGGGAGGGAGAAGGATTGAGAAAGAGACACAGGGGAAAGAGACAGAGGGGCGAAAGAGACACTGGGGAGGGAGGAGAGGGGAAGAGACATAGGGGAGAGAGAGGGGGGAAAGAGACACAAGGAAGGGAGTGTGAGAAGAGACACATGGGGAGGGAGAGACACAGGGGAGGGAGACACAGGGGAGTGAGATGGGCGAAAGAGACACAGGGGAGGGGGAGGGGGGAAGAGACACAGGAGAGGGAGAGGGGGGGAGAGACACATAATATTATACCTTTATTTATGACACCTAAACGACTAGTCGCATATATAGTTGTCAGTGTTGGTGACTTTTGAGATGTTGGAAGCAAGGCCAGCAGTTGGCTCGCAACACGCCCACCTGGCGTGCAATGAGCGCCATAGGTGCTTATCACGAAGCTGGGGAGAGAAGCAGCTGGAGGAGGTCATTGCATGATAGTAAGAGAGGGAGAAGGGGAGGAGGAGGCTAAAGGGGAAGGAGGAAGAGGGGGTTAAAAACACGGGGGGGGAGACATGGGGGAGGGGGAAATAGGGACAGGGAGAGACGGGGAAAGAGACACAGAGGGGGCAGAGGGGGGAAAGACACAGGGGCAGACAGGGGAAAGAGACACAGGGAGAGGTGGGGAAAAGACACAGGGAATGGGGAGGGGGGGAAGAGGCAGGGAAAGACACAGGGGGGGAGAGGGGGGAAAATACAGGGGAGGGAGAGAGGGGAAAGAGAGATATGGGAGGGAGAAAGCTGAAAAGAGACACAGGGGAGGGAGAGGGGGTCGAGAGTCACAGGGGATGGGAGGGGGAGGAGACACAGGGGAGGGGGGTAAAAAGAGACAAAGGGGAGGGAGGAGGGGAAAGAGACACTGGGGAGAGGGGGGAAAGAGATACAGGGGAATGGGGAATAGACACGGGGGGGAAAGACACAGGGGAGGGGGAAAGAGACACAGGGGAGGGAGAGGGTGGAAAGAGACACAGGGGAGGGAGAGGGGGAAAGACACAGGGGAGGGACAGGGGGAAAAGGAGACACCATGGAGGGAGAAGAGGGGGAAAAGGAGCCACAAAGGGAGGGAGATGTGGGGGGAAATGAGACACAAGTGAGGAAGTAGACGGGGGAGAAACAGGGCTCGCGATGAGCGCCGATGGTGCTTATATTGGGTGGCAAACAGCATTGCCAGCCCTAAAATGGTATTCCCGTCATTTTTGACAGGCAAGAAGCTAGTATATATATTAAGGAAAAGCAAGTTTTTCACTACTATATTTACACCTATTATATAGTATAATTAAATATATTGGACTTTTTAGAAATAAGATATTACTTATTTACATGAATTTTGGTGCATGAAATCTAGTTGAAATATTAGTATAACATGTTTATGTGATATCATCTCATACATGTAAAGGTCTTTGGTTATTATATTGCTTAATGCCAAACACTAATTAGGTTTGTAACTACCTACACTAATTAGGTTTGTAACTGTATCTGGAATAGAAATAAAAACAAGCCAGACTGTAATAAAATAAATAAATAAATATACACCACGTGATACATGGGGTAAAAAAAAACCCAGATCCCACCCCTGTGATGTCAGCGATCCCTAGCAGGGCCACCTCTGGGATGATGTGACTGATACCATGAGATGATATGAGCTGGGACAGGTCCCCTCCCTGCATGCACAGCCCATAGGTACCTCTAGGCACAGCTCTCTTCCTATCTGTATACACACAGCCCTGGCCATGAGCCTCTGTCAGCTGTGATCTAGCACTGTCTGGGTCACCTAGTCACCCCCAGCAGTGCAGCAGCCCCTGGCAGTGAAGTGCACAGGGATGGTGGTAGTTTCGGGGCAGTCTGAAGACAGAGGGACCCCAGACGATGCCATGTCGAGCTCTGATGCTGAAGAAGAGCTGATCGAGCCTGCCACTCCCACCCCGAGCAGTGCTGCCTACTCCCTGCAGGGCAAGGTGCACCCGCTGCAGGTAAGGGCTGTGCCAGTCTGACCGTGCTATGGTGGGTGCCCTGCGCTAAGAGATTCGGTATCCCTGGCAGATCCTGTATCCCTCTATGTCATGCATCAGCTCAGTGCCCGCCCCTGTCTATATCACACACTTAAGGTGGACTAGCACAGTTACTGCTTAGTGGGAAGACACTAGAATTTTACACCTGTAACCATGGAGATTATATTTGTATGCTACCCTGGGCCATTCTGATTTGGGTCCCCCTGTGCCATATAGCAGCTCCTCATTTCTATAACTCAAATCATAAGTTTATTTGTGTTTATGTACATTTATGGTATGTCAGAAAGTGCCAGGTGCACTTACATATCACTACATATAGCTATCTCTATGTATATACAGATTTCAGTGCACTGTATCTGTAGGCAGCCTGCTGCCCCCTGAAAATGTGCTGGCCTAGGCCTAGACCTCAGCACAAACCCTGCATCTAACAATATATACTTTTAAATAGAGTAGACTCTCAGTTATCCGACACCAAGGGGATTGGTAGATGCCGGATAAACTTAGTTTCTGGTTGCATGAGAGTCAATAAAAGAGGCCTAGATTAGCTGCACATGGGATGCTCTGCTAAGTATATTATGTATATATGTTCTAGCAGCAGCAGCTTTCACACCTCACTTACACACAGGTATGTTTGGCTGGAGGGTGCAGTGCTGAACCCGGGGAATGTAACTCCAACAAGTCACTCATGCCTGTCTGCTGTAAAACTGAATTGCAGAGATGGACAGTGGATGGCATCTAGGTGCCTGTAAGCATTTTGTGGCATGGCGACCTGGCTCCTGGCATCTATTGAGCTCTGTACATTTTTATTTAAAGTACAGTATTCAAAGTTTTTTCTGATTGTTTGAGAGTTTTGGCTGCCTGAGTTCTACTGTAGTTTGTGTGTTTGGTACAAAACAATTATCAAAGTATTTAAATAACTTACATGCCATGAAAATACTGCTTGCCTCTGCAAACCTGGTGTAGCCCACTTGTTCATAGTTTTTGCACAACTTTTCACATTATGCTTGATTGTGATTCTACACAGACATAGCAGTGGTGTGGAATGGAAGCAGCTCATGGTAGCAAAGTGATGGCAGCCTCTTTTAGTTTATCTGATCTCCTAAATTATTGTTTAAAAATAATCTGCATTTCAATGATTTCTATCAATGACATTTTTTCGCAATATAAAACCATTACAATTTAAACATTTTGCACTACATGGTAAGTGATTTGAGATACGATCTATAAAATACATAAGAGAGAAACCTGCATTTCTTTGCTTTCAGTTCAAATTCAGTTTGTACATTAAAGGACCACTGTACTTTGAATTAAATACAATTTGACAGTCAGTAAATAGTGATTTGCCCACATTATAAAATATTTCAGCCTTATTAAATTGCGATTCAGCCAATTGAATAGGGCTCTATATGAGCACAGCATTTTTTTTACAGAAGTTTTTAGTTTGTGAACTTCTATTCAAAAGCAAGATCTTCACTAACTAAAAACTTCTGTAAAAAAAAAGAATGCTCTGTGCTTATATAGAGCCCTATTCAATTGGCCAAATCACAATTTAATAAGGCTGTTTGTCTTTATAAAACATGTCAGTTTTACTGGCCTCCAGGTACATCAGCTGTGGAGATCCACCTTTAGTGATATATAAATTGTGGGGAAGCCGGGTGTGTTTGAGTCTGGATGCTGGTGCATGAGAGAGAGGGATACAGGATCTGATGGCGAAACAGAATCTGATACTACAGCCTCCTGACCGTTATGTGTGCGAGGGCGGTGAATAGGAACATGATTAGCCACAGACCTCCCTCCTCCTCATTGCACTCATTGGCTGGCCTGGAAAATGTCCTCTTTATGTACAGAGAAGCATTGGTGGATTAATCTGCCCATCAGCTCTATAAGACTTGTTCCATCTAAGCAATACCAGCTATACATTGCAAATTACACAAGCCTTGCATTGTACTAATGCACACTGGTTACTATAAGGAAAGCCTAGAAGACTGGAAACCATAGAAGAAGTATATTTCATTCAAGTTAAACAAGTCAAATATTCTTTCATGAAATAATAGTAACTTTGCATGATATCTTAAACACAATAACAATGCATTTAGGCTAATTGTGAAATAATCATTTTATTGTTACTTTGTGGAAGCCTGTGGCTATTTCATTTTTTTTTTGCTACTAACTATTCTGTGTTATTACTATTTGGATTAGTAAAGTAACATTATGATCACATATACAATTATAACTTTAAAATTGTTTACAGGAACCTTATTATTATTTCAAATATTAGCCATTAGCATCAGTGCAGGGCTAGTGATTGGAGGGCCCTGATGCAAAATAATTTGGGTTCCCTTGCAAATAAAATAAGCTAAAAGCATATAAAATCATATCCTAATAAATCACTTTACACCAAGTCACAGCCAGTAGCAGTGGGCCCCTAACCTGATATGAGTCTTGGTGCTTTGCACCTGCTGCACCAGCAATAGCTCCACCACTGATTTCACCCCTTCACTTAGGGCTCCTGACAAACTTACATCCACAGATCTAAACTAATCCACATAGTGTAGGCCCTTATTTTCAAGATTTTTCAAACAGAAGAAAAGCACAAAGTTGTTCAGTAATTAACTATATGGTGTATTGTTTATCATTTATCACAGAGATACATAGTTCACATTCTGCCTTAAATTAAAGCATTGCAAGTCTATGTAAAAAGATAATAAAATAGATGCTTAACTTGTTTACACTCTAGAACAGCTAGAACTTTAATTTCTACCATAAATTATTTGCTTCCCACACTTGTTTATATGTCTTGTTTATGTCACCTACAATAACTATTACATTTGAGATTGAAGTACTGAGTATATACATTTGAAATATTTATAAAAGGTGATCAAACCTGATGGTACATTAGAAAAAAAAAACATAATTAGTAATCTGATATTAATATCCAGTGGTACCTGACACATATTTAAATCCTTTAGACAGTAAGCTTGCAAGTTTTCAATCTTGCAAGGTGTTTTGGGAATGCACTTTGGACACCAGATGCTAAGCTCAAAGACAGGGATCTCCATCCTTTGCAATGTGTTAATACTGCTGTTGTTTTGCTTTGATTTTAACCCATGTATAGCGATACAGAATATGTTGGCGTGTTACAAATAAATGATAATAATAATAGTTCAAATATTGATTGTTGCAATGTCATAAGAGCCGCATGTTTTATTAGCTGAAAGAGCTTTATTGGGCACTTTTGGAAATATTTTAATTACAGTGAATTCTTTCTCACTAATAAAGAAGGGTCTGTCTAATAGTCTTCTTCCAATCTTCCTTAACAGGTTTGAGGGCCTATAGAATAATATTGGAAACTGGTGAGGTATCACTTCATTAATGAGCAAACTGAAATTTTAGATAATATAGTCGTTTAATCTTCTGATAACCAGTAGCTTTTATAAACTTTTTACTATTAGACACATAATATAGAAAGGTGATTATTCCCTTGAAAATATTTTTTTTGAATAATTAGCTTTTTATCCAAGCGTGACTGCCCACAAACAGTTGAAGTTTTTACATTTTAAAACACAATTTCCTTTTTTAATTGGCCAACCATCTAAATTATTCATATGGTCGTTTGCTTTTACTGACCACCCTTTTCCCAATGGTGCTGAGAGAGGAACACTATCAGGATGTACAGGAAGCACAGCCTACAGAATGTATTCCAAGCAAAACAACCTGCAACAATAAACCTGGCTGACGCTGTGACAGATTGTGATGCTGACCAGCTGTTGGCATCCTCTCTGGGAAACCAAAGATCTATATAGATACTGGGACATCTTCTGGGCTGCTGACCTGGGAGTTTTGCTTGGTTTAGGACTGCAGCCACTTGATACCTATGCACCGCATATTTAAAAAAAACTAAATTATGACAACTTTTCTAGTAAGAAAATGCCATTAAATTAAATTAAATATGTGTATGTAAATGCATAAACCAGGGTTAATAAAAATATCTAAAACTTATGAGCAAGGAGGAATTGTATAGACTGGAAGACTGCCGTTCATAGAGATGGAAGTGAATCATTATTTTTATTGAGCTTCACAACTACAATACAAAAATCTTTATAATATGTCAGAAGTACCATAAATGTATTTGTTTATGTTTTTACAGCTACCCGAAGTTATTCCACTCAACGTGGGAGGGATGTTCTTTACTACCAGACTGTCCACCCTTCAGAGATATGAAGACACCATGTTGGCTGCCATGTTTAGTGGGCGACATTACATCCCAACAGACACAGAAGGAAGATATTTCATTGATAGAGATGGCACTTACTTTGGGTACATGTACATGTCTGTATTATGTTGGAATAAGCTGATAGATTTGCACATTTAATTTACTTTGTAGAGTGAATGGCCTGACCATATGGTGTATCTGTGTTAAATTATATGTCTATGAAAAAATCCACTTATCCTGCCTGGGTCTGACCTATCACTAGTTAATGGTTGCATAATTACTGGAATAGATGGGCCTGCCAGGGCATGCAGGGATTTCTTAACTAGTCTCAGTCTCAGGGGCCTTCTGAGACTACATGCCAGAGTCACCAAGAACCTGAAGAGCTTCAAACATAGACATGTCATACAATTACGTTAGATTACTGTTTTTTTCTCTCTTGAATTGTTAGTTTCCAAGGTTATGTTAACAGTTCATATTAACATTTGATGGAAAGTGTTGAAGTATCAGCTCCAGTGCCGTTCTCATTTCAATATTACCTAAAGTACATATCCAGAATTCATACATGATTTTTATTATTTTTGCCATAATTAATACATTGATACAATCTACTGGTATTATATTTATTATTATAGACCAGTGCTGTCTAACCTTTATACATGATGGGCAATCCTGGCTTTTATCACACATGAGAAGTTTCTGAACAAATGTCAGCAACAGTATTAAACAAACCTCACTTTTTTGGTGCGTGATCTTGTAGTGATATAAGTAAAGAGCAACACATTTACATTCTAGCTTTGCTGAATGTATAATGTGTTAGATAATTTAGATTGCTTATAAAATGATTTCAAAGGGGCTAGAGGAAAGGGACATGGAAATACTAAGGAAGAGAGAAAGAGAAGAAAAAGGGGACAGGAGAACCACTTTATATCAGGAGTTTTGGGTGGCATGTCGTAAAAGTGCTGCCAAATATGTTTCTATACCAAACACATACAGAACAGTTAATTAATTGAATAAAGTGCCATATTTTTCCCTCAGTGCCTTATGTTTGAAAACACTATTATAAAGTGTTAGACATGTATTTATTATTTAAATGCTCTTTACAATTGATTTATATTAAATTTCCCCTATAAATTCACACAGTGATATTTTTCACTGATCTATTAGAGACATCCTAAACTTCCTGCGCTGTGGTGAGCTGCCTCCACGGGACCGAGTGAAGATGGTTCACAAGGAGGCTCAGTACTATTCTATTGGGCCTCTACTGGATAGCCTGGACAAAATGCAACCACTTACTGGTGAGAAAGTGAGACAAGCATTCCTGGACCTGATGCCTTACTACAAGGGTAAGTAAAACTGGGACCAACACATAAAAACCTACAGGTGCTCACAAATACATCCACTTACAGGTCTTCGAAAATCCACTTTCATATACTTACAAACACATCACAATTTAAATATTCAGTTATATACTCCAGTGGCAGCTTTATTAGTAAATGTTATGTTTAAGGTTTAGATTACATTTTTGCTCTGTATACTGATTGTGTTGTTTAATCGTCCGAGATTTATAGATCTGTAATTTTTTTTAATCCTTTTGCATCTACAATGGAGATTGTAACTGAGTTTTGTATCGGCATGCACATAAAGCTAGAAGTGCAGCTTGGACACTGTCTCCTGAGTGTCTGGTTTCCATGGTAACGAGGCCTGCACTTTTGGATGCCACCAATACTACTGAGCACCCGTGCTTGTGTTAAGTGCAATAATAAAAGCTATTTTACATTGACTTCCCCAATGCAAACAATTGTAGTGGCCATTTACAATGGTAGCTTCCTTTCACACTGTCATAGAACTTGAAATGGTACTGCAGTTCTGCTATTTACCTCATTATATAAAAATCCACTGATTAAATGAGAACCAGATGGCACAATGTTCTTTGTGTACCCTCACTCCGCAGTGCTGTTCTTACCAAAGCTGATGAGATGCCAGCACATGAGAATGCTATGACCTTGGACTTTTCTTTATGACATTATTACAGGAGTCATTGATACTTTGTGGGAAATCATATTTATTGGCAGGGAATATGCAGACTTATGTATGCTTCTATAAAAAAATAATTATATTTATATGTACTCTTTTTTCCCAATAGTGGACTCACAAAAGCTTCAGTTCTGTTCGTTACAACTATACAGCTTAATGCCTATAACATGGCTACAAACTCTTACATTACTATGTGCATGGCCAAACCATAAGTGCAATGTCACTGAGCATTGCTCAGGAAGCAGTCCAACTGCCAGATTCAAATGAATCTGCAAAACAGCCCTTGTATTATATATTTTGTTATACATTTAAAGGAACATAATTTCTACATTACTAAAGTTGTTTTTAGCATGAAAAATGGTTAGGGAAAATCTGTTTAAACTTCATTGAAAGTAACAGGAAATGTATAGAGCAAACTGTAGACTGTAGCAAGACAAATATGACTCACTATTAACGCTCACTGGCTGATTGAGGCAAGCCCCGCAGAGCAATTAAACATGTATATGAGTTTATTTGTCTGTCCGTTAAAATGGCCTCTATAGTCCAGAATTTTCTTTCATGCAATTCAAAGTTATGTTTTTAACCTGTATGGTAAATGAGTGGTTTATATTGTATAAAAAATATATTAAAGTGCAACAAGAATATAATTTGTTTTCTTTGCCACAGAGTGGCAGTCAGTCCTGTGAATCTTTGCACTGTGACAAATTGGTGTGTTTTGAGTCAGGATCTCCAAATTGGTGTGTTTTGAGTCAGGATCTCCATATATTTCGGTATAAATTATGTTTATAATGTACTAGCGACGTGCCTGTCAAAAAATGACGCCAATGAGATGTGTATGTTTGGAAAGTTGTTTAGTTATTAATATACGTATTTGACCCTTGTAAGGTTTTAGTTATGATGAAATAAGTACTATTGTGATATTAAACATGTTTATTGTTGTAAAATGTTCTTTTGTTCAACAGTAACTGTTAAAGCATTTTGTATTAAAAGTATTAACATTTGAATGTAAGAACAGTTGCACTTTAAATTAATCAGTATTGTAAACTTGAGGTAATGTTTTTTTAACATGCAAGTTCTATCTCAAGAATTGTTAACTTCAATATATATTGAATCCAGAGGAAGGCAAACAGTAAAAACCCTCCTTGAAACTTAGCCAATTGTATCAGAGAGGGAAAAAAAGAATTCCTTCCTGACCCCATTAACTGGCAATCAGATTACTCCCTGGATTATTGTTTAACATAAAAGACAACATTTACATTGTGACATCGCATATCAGACCCCCAAACCTAATTAATTGACATGTAACCTCCATGTTTTACTCACGTAATAATGACAATAATGTCTCATTTTCTATTGGCTGATTTGAAATGGGTTACGGGGTTGCCTAATTGATCATGTTCCCGCCCTGAAATGCTACATACGATTGCATGGTTTACGGTTTTGGCTTTGGGACAGTAACTTGTGGTCTTGAGCAATTGAATAGCATCGCAATCGGGAGCCAGCAACACATCTGCAGACATACAGCCATCTGTGATTGAGTTGCGGGCTTGAAATTGAATGGGGCTCTATGTTTTTAGCCCTTTTTTGTCTGTAATTGTCCTATGACAAGCACCATTGGAATTTTGCTGCAATATCATGCCGTATAGTGCACAGAAGCAACATTAGCAAAACATTTGCCAACTCACATTTGGCACCAAGGAGGCAACACAGACTGTTCAGATTGCCAGATTTCAAAATACACTGGTGTTGAATGATTATGTACAGAGAAATAGGGAGAGCGTGACATTTGGAAGGGTATTTTTCTAGTGAACTTGCTAAGTGGACTAGCTATAACTGGAACTGTCTTTAATGTTGCAAGTACCTTTACCTTTTTAATATAAGCATATCCAATAGTCCCCTTTCCGGTTTAAACTGTTAGTGTCAGTTTGTCATCTCTGCCTATTTTGTTGACATCAGTAGTTGATTATATCGTTGACATCAGTAGATCTAACAGCAAAGAACACTCTACTGTGGTCATTTTTTTCTATAAAAAAATAGCTACAATTTATATTTATATATACATTATTCTTTATTCCTTTCTTATTTTCTGAGCAGATAATTTCTACAACTTTTGCAGGAGGTTATGTCTTTGTAGATAATGGGCTTTCCATTAGTCTCAATGAAAGCACTGGCAGTTTTAGCTGCCACATCCATATTCCAGTCTGTAGTGTTCTGGATTCTGATCAGAGTTTGTAAAGAGTTTGTTAAGTTATTAACTTCCTTTTCCAGTTCCTTTAAGACCTTGTCTCTGCTTTTATTACAATCCATAAACCCTCCTGGTTCTCTCTCTTGCTCTGAGATGAGACCTTTATTAAAATGACACCTTATATCTGTCTTTTAGTTGTGTCAACCTTATTTTCGTGGGAACAAGAATTTATTTAAAGGGACATGGAAGATTTCCGGATTGTACTAGATATATAATAAACCCATGTATTTATCTACTTTATTTTATTAAGACGTGTTTAAAAGATCCACTTTTTCTGACTAAAATCATCCAAATAGTACCTGCTTTGGTCTGCCCTCTGTAGCTCATGCAGCTCATGAAGACACAGTGTTTCAAATTAGCCAATCATAGACTGCCTCTCAGCGGCATGTTGCTGAAATATGGCCACTGATTGGCTAGTATGAGACACTGCACAGCAAGTACAGCAGAGTCTGTGTCTTCATGAGGGCAGACACAAGCAGGTACTATTTGTAAAACAGAGCTTTTAAGCACTTCCTTATAAAATAAAGTACATACAAGTAAATAGATACATAGGTATATTATATTCCTAGTGAAATTCATAAATCATTCATGGTTAATCATGGTTAATGTAATGTCATATTTAAAACATAAAACATACCTATCAGATCAATTCAGGTTTGGCGCATTTTTATGATTACGTACCTGATACAATCTGTTATTCTTCCAAAGTTAGCCAGTGTGAATTTTTTTTATCATACTTACTTTTCAACAAAATTCAATCTAGGCATCTAGTCCAATAATTAGCATGACCAGGAGCCAGCAGGGAGCATGAGTTCATAATAAAACTTCACATTCTAAATTAGTAGTTTTTACATTTCACTAAACATAATGATGTTGTATTAAATAGACAGTACAGTACACAACTTTTTAACATTAATCAAACATTTCTTGTCTTAAAGATTAGTGTCTGAAATCCAGTTGCCATACCTTTTTCTGTGCAGCTGAGCTCTGTCTTTTCTCAAATTATTTATTAAAGGGTTATATATTGTCCAGTCGGTTAGGGACAGTTACTGTACAGCTGTATCAAAGTGGGTATTTGCTATATTGCTACTACTTATGATAGATCAAATATATCTCTTTTGTGAGACTGGAGGTGGATGAACCATTTCCTGTTTAATTCCAAAAAATATATATCTCTTGGGATAAAAAGTGAAATTACTCATTAACAAATAATTTTCTCAGGATTAAATAAAGGCCCATTATAGTCAATATAAAGCTTTGCTGGGTCTTTAAATTATTTAACTGTACCTTTGTTGCAAGGATGAGATAATGGTATTCAATAAGTCCTATTCTAGGTATAAATGGCGTGTTTAGAGTAATTATAGTATTGTGCAGCAGCTGACGTTTAATCACTTTTTTACAGTGCAATTGTGCTGATATGATGTCCCTATAGTCCTGGAGTTTGCACTGTACTGCAAGAAAGGCAATAATTTCTTATTGTTTAATCACAAAATTATTTATCTTTAGGATATTGCCAAATGCATGTGGCAAATCCATTTAATAGATAGGGCAGACTTTACTAAACATCACAAGCAGCTGTGATGAGGTGTGAAGAACTGTGATTGCAATTTTCCTCATAAGAAATATTACATAAATAATACAGGGATTCCTACCTCTGCCACTTAAGATTCTTAGTAAATACGCCCCACAGAGTTTATCTTACAGTTTTTCAAACATATATTGCAAACCAAATGCATATATCTCCTAGCAACAATTCCAATCAATAATTTAAAGGATTTTTTTACAAAATGATTTTAAGTGTTACTCTGATGAATACATATCAGAAGAGAATATGCAGGGAGAAGGAGATCAGCCAATATAGGGAATATATGAGTTTTATACCCATCCTCTTAAACAAATGTTTAAGTGCTGCATATTAGCTTATTGAGAATGAGGCATATTGTACAGTGGATATAAAAAGTCTACACACCCCTGTTAAAATGTCAGGTTTCTGTGCTGAGACAAAGATAAATCATTTCAGAACTTTTTCCACCTTTTCCACCTATAAACTGTACAACTCAATTGAAAAACAAACTGAAATCTTTTAGGTAGAGGGAAGAAAAAATATAAAAATAAAATATTATGGTTGCATAAGTATGCACACCCTTAAACTAATACTTTGTTGAAGCACCTTTTGATTGTATTACAGCACTCAGTCTTTTTGGGTATGAGTCTATCAGCATGGCACATTTTGACTTGGCAAGATTTGCCCACTTTTCTTTGCAAAAACACTCCAAATCTGTCAGATTGTGATTGCATCTCCTGTGCACAGCCCTCTTCAGATCACCCCACAGATTTTCAATCGGATTCAGGTCTGGGCTCTTGCTGGGCCATTCCAACACTTTAATCTTCTTCTGGTGAAGCCATTCCTTCGTTGATTTGGATGTATGCTTTGGGTCATTGTCATGCTGAAAGATGAAGTTCCTCTTCATGTTCAGCTTTCTAGCAGAAGCCTGAAGGTTTTGTGCCAATATTGACTGGTATTTGGAACTGTTCATAATTCCCTCTATCTTAACTAAGGCCCCAGTTCCAGCTGAAGAAAAACAGCCCAAAGCATGATGCTGCCACCACCATGCTTCACTGTCGGTATGGTGTTCTTTTGGTGATGTGCAGTGTTGTTTTTGCGCCAAACATATCTTTTGGAATTACGGCCAAAAAGTTCAACTTTGGTTTCATCAGACCATAACACCTTTTCCCACATGCTTTTGGGAGACTTCAGATGTGTTTTTGCAAAATGAAGCCTGGCTTGGATGTTTTTCTTCATGAGAAAAGGCTTTCGTCTTGCCACTCTACCCCATAGCCCAGACATATGAAGAATACGGGAGATTGTTGTCACATGTTCCACACAGCCAGTACTTGCCAGATATTCCTGCAGCTCCTTTAATGTTGCTGTAGGCCTCTTGGTAGCCTCCCAGACCAGTTTTCTTCTCGTCTTTTCATCAATTTTGGAAGGAGCTCCAGTTCTTGGTAATCTTCACTGTGTTCCATGGTATATCTAATGCCTTGGAAATTATTTTGTACCCTTCTCCTGACTGATACCTTTTAGCAATGAGATCTCAATGATGCTTTGGAAGCTCTCTGTGGACCATGGCTTTTGCTGTGGGATGCGACTAAGAAAATTTCAGGAAAGACCAACTAGAGCAGCTGAACTTTATTTGGGGTTAATCAGAGGCACTTTAAATGATGGCAGGTGTATGCTGACTCCTATTTAACAAGATTTGGAAAGTGATTGCTTAATTCTGAACACAGCTACATCCCCAGTTATAAGAGGGTGTGAAGACTTATGCAACCACATTATTTTTATTTTTCTTCCCTCCACCTAAAAGATTTCAGTTTGTTTTTCAATTGAGTTGTACAGTTTATAGGTCTCATTAAAGGTGGAAAAAGTTCTGAAATTATTTATCTTTGTCATTTTTTTACAGCACAGAAACCTGACATTTTAACAGGGGTGTGTAGACTTTTTATATCCACTATATGTCTTTCAAATCCAAGTGCAAATCCTTTGAATTGCTCATTATGTTTGACAGACGTGAGAGAAGGGTAAAATATGTTGACAAAATGAGCAATTTAGCAATTCAAGAAACATTGACAACTTACAAGAATGGGTGTACTATTTTATATGGCAAGTCACTAAGCTTGTCCATTCTCTGGTGTGAGTCTTTTTCTTTCAAGACGTGTAACTGTGTGTTGGTAAACACAATACAGAAATTCAGGTGTTAGCAAGGCTATCTTGAGGAGTAATGTTTTTTGCAGATATAAGAAAGAACAGACTAAATTGGTGTATTGTTTCATACCTCCTCCACCTGTTTCTGTTTTCTGTATATCAGTTTGTAACTAAAGTGGTGTTAATGTACATGCGCCTTATCTATCTATCTTAGTTATCTGTCTCATCTATCTATCTCATATATCTATCTCGTCTATCTATCTGTCTATTTATCTATCTAAAGTTTCTCATTGATTTTTGCTTTACTCTCTTAGATCACTTAGAACGCATCATTGAAATAGGCAAAGTTCGAGCGATACAGAGGAAAGCTCGCTTTGCCAAACTGAAAGTCTGCGTATTCAAAGAAGAGATGCCCATCACCCCTTATGAGTGTCCACTTTTCAACACCCTGCGCTTTGAGAGGAGTGAGAATGAATCCAAACTCTTTGAGCACCACTGTGATGTGGATGTTTCCTTTGGACCTTGGGAGGCAGTGGCTGATGTGTATGACCTTCTACACTGCATAGTTACAGATCTCTCTGAGAGAGGCATCACTGTTGAGCATCAATGTATTGGCGTGTGTGACAAACACCTTGTCAATCATTATTATTGCAAGCGTCCTATCTATGAGTTCAAGATCACATGGTGGTGAGATGCTGAGCGCACTGAGACACTCTTAAAATTAAGAAATGTTGAGGACCAAATGGCTTCTAAAGTGCACTGTAAACTTAGAATATGAATACTAGTCAGTCTAGTCTAAGTGCTTATGTCAAGAAGAAGCTGAAATGGAGAAAATAGTGTAAGCTCAAGAGCTGTAACGATGCGTTTGCCTCCTGCTTTACCAATACAGCGACTTGCAATATAAATAATCTATCAGACTGAACATTTTGAAACCTAAGCTGCTGTATTGTAGCACTTATCTTTTGAACTGTGCTTTGATCACTAGGCTGGTTCATCTCTGAAGAATTATTTTCTCTGAATTGTAGTTCTGGCTTACTGGAAAATAGGATAAGTGAAAAAGCACATTTTCACATGAAAGACCAAAATTATAGCAACACAAATAATACATTCCAAACTGGAAAATTTAAAATATAGCCAATTTAAGTTTTACCTTTCATGATTTTGTGTAAAAATCATCAAATTAGAAGCATAATAAGGTATGTGGCTTGTTATCTGAGCCCCATTTGGTAAAATAACATACTTTGTTTCTATAATTTCTGGGATACATTTCTCAAACTGCCCCAGATGGGCCTGGGTAGCACATTGTTGGCCCATTTGCCTAGTCACAGTCTTAGCATCATTTGTATTAGGTGCCATACAAAAGGAAAATAATTGAGATGTTGACCAAATAATTAACACTGGGAAAAATGTTGCCACATGCCTTTAAAATTAATGCATTAATAGAGTCTTCACTATTTTAGTACTGTGGATGTCAACTTATAATGTAGATAAATTGTTACAGAGACCTGTATAGCAGAATAAGATTTAAAATCTTACTTATCTTTGTGTTTTAGTATATCATTTTTCTATTAATAGCTATGGCTTGCCACACATCTTTTCCTTATATTTGGTAGTGGAATAGGAAAATAATATTATCTTGATGCTGTGCATCTCTTTTCCGTAGCCTTAGACTTAGTTGTAATAGATAGTAGGAACTGATATAGAAATAGATTCACTAAGAAATGGCGCAGGCCCCAAAGGGCCAATAGACAGAGACTGCAACTTGTTGCACCCAATGTTTAATAAATCCAGGTGATATACTCATGTTTAGAAAACATTATCCATTCTGGTAAACATGATACACTGTATTTAGTTTATAAAAGGATATATTCACTAAGGAGAGACCTATCAGAAGAATTATGGAGATTTCACTTAATGGAATTCACTTAGAGGAAGCTTTCTCACCAAAAACATGTCATTTAGTAAGTATTGGTGATAGTATACAAAAACATATTGCTTATTTTATTTTAAATTATTTGAAAGTTTTCAAGAGTTTAAAGGAAAGTTGACACACAATATAAATGTTTTGATTTCAAGCCTATCTTGCCCTGTATTCCAGTCGCTTGTTTGTTTTTAATATGTATCACATATAATAGTTGTCAAACTACGAATCGTTGTCACGCAACTGCGACCCTCGCGAAGCTTGTGACGCAGTTTGGCCCGCAAATGCGGACCCTCGCAAAGTGAGGGGCCGTATTTGCGTAGGTGGAGGCTCCCACGTCGGCTGCAATGAGACGAAGGCTCATTGCAGGCCGCATTTGCGGAGGTGGAGGCTCTACGGCGCCTAACAAACGGTTACAAACACCCACAGAAGCGGGACTACATCTAACACGCAATGAGTAAATACGGACTTCCACAAAAAAATACGAGCCGTGGGACTTAGAAAAAAAACCATTACGAACCCATTACAAACCGCACGCAGCGGAAAACATAAAAAAAACAATAAATACTCACAAAAATGAAATAAAAAGCTTACCCATAGCAAGGGGGGGGGGCACCCAGGACTTTTGCAAGTGAAGTTTACACACACAAAAATCGCGAGAGAAAAAATGGCCGCCGAAAAAAACGAAAAACGAGGTTACACAAGCCTAAATCCGCAAAACACCACCAAGCACATACGGCTCTTCAAAAAAGCAGTATGAGGTACAAAATACACTTTTAGCAAGGACGCTTAATAATCCACACCCGATACACATTCGCTGCCATTTTACAACACTAACTTACAGAATGCTGAAGTACACAGCTACACTAATGGCTTCCCCTCGCGCACACAGCCTATTTACACTGCACACATTGCTGACACTTACACCTCAGCTCCACAACAGTGCAAACCTACATTGTATGCTGCAGGAACATCAAAACAGATTGTCAGCTGCATATATTACTTACAAATAGGTAAAGTATATTAATTGACTAATTTATTCATTATTTAATTAGCATGCAAAAATACATATACACAAATAAAATATAAAAAAAACACTAATGCAATAAACACAAAAGACATTCACAGCGCGCCTCACAACGAGCGCCAACGCTGATCATACCACACAAACTACACCAGGGGACAGCTTTGCAATAAGCGAAAAAAGCAGATCAGCGCCGACCTTACAATGACAGCAAAAGCGCCTCTGATAAAAAAAAATACAACAACCAAGAGCCTCGCAATGAGCGCCGAAGGATCTCAGACCACCAAAAAAATTAAAGTCTGTGGCAAACAGCATTACCTGCCTTAAAATTTTATTGCCCCATCATTTTTGACGGGCAAGTCGCTAGTTATTATTATAATAGCTGTTAAAGCTACTGCTTTGTTCACCACATTTTTAAAATAGTTATAATGCAGATATATTATTTTGCTACAAGTAAAATTTTCCAAAGCTTTGACAAAGTGTTGCTGTGATGTGAGTTTATACCTTTCTACTTATTTGCTATGTTCCGCAAACTGCAGTATGTTAAATTAACTGAACTTAGACAAAACTGATACTTTCACCCGTATACATGTATCAAGAGGTATCTAAAATTATGAGAACATTTTTTTTATTGTCAACTTTCCTTTAAGTGTTGATAAATAAATAGTGCCAATGATATCTAAGAAGCAGCAGTTATGGTATATGAAGGATAAAAATTTAATTTACAAATCATGACAATTGATGAACAGCATAATTATTTTTTCCTGATATAAAGAACATCGAAAATTGGTTTGTACTTCTAACAGTTGATATATTTTGGATAACAATTTCTGATATTTTGTTAATGATACAATATGTACTGTTTTAGCATTACCGAGCATTTAAAATATTACATGTACTGTATAGGTTGTTTAAGTAGTAGTGATGCACTT
Organism: Discoglossus pictus; assembly: GCA_027410445.1. Lineage (NCBI taxonomy): Eukaryota > Metazoa > Chordata > Amphibia > Anura > Alytidae > Discoglossus > Discoglossus pictus. The sequence continues at coordinate 252,976,422 of CM050164.1, read as the reverse complement.
TATTCAGATGCAAAAAAATATATTTTCTAATGGCAGTGTTAAAGTTTAGTAGTAATTACTATTAAATTGTGTCAAACAGGATCAGCTCAGATAATAAAACGTAAGGCTGAATTTAAGAGTGATTGCATATAACAATTATCAAGTTGTGCAAAAGACGGTATAGATCAAAACTGACCACAATGGTCCTCTCATCACCAGAGCTCTTGTTCAGTTCATAGTGGACAGGAAATGTAATCATCACCCACTCCCCTCCCAGGTCACCTGCTTTCTATTTATGTGACCAATGCTGCACATTTTCATTTTCTTTCATGACAGTCATTATTTGTTCCATGCCAGTTTTCCTCCCTAATTACTCCATCTGCTTTGCTCACCCACAATACTATTCATTATTAAAAAGAGGTTAAAGCAAACTATGTGACTTTACATATGCTAAAATATTTGACCTGCGAGTCATATGTTCATTCTGGAATGCAATTAACAATTGTGTAAATAAAAATATTGAAAAAAAATTAAAATAAAGCACAACAATACAATACTGTATACTAACTGCTATATAATACATACAGTACTGTATATTACTTGCTTATACTGCAATATACAAACCTAACTCAGTAGGACATTATTTTTCATGAGTTTTCTTCCTTTAAAAATATTCAACAAATTCAAAATGGCAGAGATATAAATGTGATGATTATTTAATAAGTAAATGTAGAATTATTTAAGCAATTCAGATGTGTCTCTTTAATAGCAGAAGCAAACAGGGTTGAGAGTTGCAATGCAAGGGTATGGATGTTGGGGTGAGTAGTGTGTATGGAGAGAGAGCATTCTTTGTCAACATGTTTAATAGCTCTAAGTACAGGAGACAGCGTAAATACATAGGCAAACAATGCAAAAGTATACATACTAGAAGAGAAGGTGTTGAGGGCTCTGATCTTGTAATGACTTATGTGGGTTTAGGGTATTCAAGATAAAAAAGGCAGTGGATTGCTTGTTTGCGGTCTGCTGTGGCAATAGGATACATGCACAGGAGGCTTTCACTGTCTTGTTTGAATATCTTATATTAGGGCACTAGTTGTTTGGCTTCTCTGAATAGATGGGTTTTGAGTGCCAGGATTTTGAACTTAATTTTAGTGGGTATGGTAAGTCAGGGAGGCAACTGGTAGAGTGTTACAGCCGGTGAGAAACGACTGGTGAGATATGGACTGGAGTAGCTAGAGTCTAGTAAAGGAAGAGGCTGATTAGGATGGTAAGTGAGTGCATTAGGATTTTGGTTATTTCTTGTGTAATAAAATGCTAGATTTTGGAAATGTATTGCAGGTACAACTGGCAGGTTTTGGTAAGAGATTGTATGTGGGGAATGGAGGAGAGTGCTAAATTAAGAGTAACCCCAAGACACTGGACTTGGGGTAGGTGTGATGGAGCAGGTGTCGACTGTAAGATAGATGTCTAGTGCTGGGAGGGTGGTTAAAAGCTTGGCCTTTGACAACTTTATGTTAGGCTGTGGGAGGCCATCCAGGAGGATATATTGGATAGACAGGCGATGACATGAGTTATTAGGGATGGATATAACTTAGGAGAGGTGATGTAGATTTGGGTATCACCAGCACAGAGGTGATACTTGAACTCAAGAATGCATATTCATTTTGCCAATGGAGGTAGTGTAGATTGGATAGATAACTTTGCAGTTAGTGTATAAAAAGGTATTGAGTGCCTAAACAGATTTTGGTGGGTGGTCCCAGCATTTTGTGTTAGACTGATCACAGACCACAAAGTCTCATTTATTACGGTATATTTCATATACTGTAATAAAACATCTGCCTGTCTCTTCTGTGTTAGTTCTTATTTTGAGCACAACACTTTATGATTTTTGGCCACGTTGTCAGTTTCATAAATTGAGCTGAAAGTGTCATAAATCAACCAAGATAACACTGTTTGTTTGCCTGAGTTCTTGACAATCTAAAGATATTTTTCCTAGATTTAAAGTAAATGATTCTTTGCAAAGACCTCAAGTATCAATTAACTGAGAGCCCAGGAGGATGACAGATAATAATCATGCAATGTCCCTAAAGCTTTGAAATTATTACGTAAGCTACATTAGTAATCACAGGTTATTTATGAGCTACAAACCTATAAACTCAAAGACGGCATATAAAAATGTTCCTGTCCTTTCTGTCTAACAGTAAGGTGATCTTCAACAAATAATATGTGTAGACCAGTAACAAACCTCTTAACGCTCCCCAAAATTATAAAAAGTGCCACACAATAAGTTTAGGTTTTTGATAAATAATAATTTCTAGTGAAAGGCCTAATTTAAATAAATACAAGTGACTCTTGTAGCCCTATTAAATTCCCTCTACGTGTAAAAATTGGCCTCTTAAAGCTACCCACAAAGGATTTGCGGGTTAGGTGCGAAAAAACAATATGGGACATATTAAACTGCGCACCCGCAAGTCCTTTGTTCTCTCAAGCCCATAACTGCTACGTTCCAATTTCCCTATTAAATTGCAATTAATCCACTGGCGTTCCCCCCATAACCCGCAAATGGCGATGCCAACGGGTGCTAGAGAGGGCCTGCAAGGGGCTAAAAGCCCTATCTGTAGCACTGTAAATGCAAATAAAAACACACTACTGTAATTACAATGAAAGGGAAAGTGATGTTAGGTATTAAAATTAATAGCACAACATTCTCAGGCTCGCAAATCTGCAATATAAAATAGTTTTATTTGTGTTTAATTTCCGTGTTATATCGATCCCGGTAATCAATTTGTTAATACATATAATGGAATTCACATGGACTAGAATATAATATTTACGGCTTTATGAATATTGCATTAGTTCTGGAATGCGTACCCCGTAATTGAAACCCGTAGGGCTTTGAGATATATCTCCCATTTTTCAGTGACGTAATGCTAATGATCTCTTTTACCATAGGCTCCGTCTAAACTCGGAACTACGAGTTTGAATAATTGATCGTGTGCACGGCCGCAAATCCATCGGCGCAAGAATAGTTTACAGGATTGCATCTCAAGCAACTATTTAGTTACAGTAGCTTTTTGATAGATTTGTATAACAAATTGTATTATTCACGGAGGAATGGAGTAGACAGAAAGGTGAATTAATGGATGGGGGGATATGAACAAATAGAAGTGTTTTGTGGAAGAGGACCATGAGGGCCTCTTCAGAGTGTAGGGGGAAGCCTTTGAGGATCACATGTTGACCCATTTACCTACAAGTATCATGTGGAAGAAGTGGCTTGTAGAATATTTTCACTGTTAGGGTCAAAGTGAATGGTTTGAGATATCTTATATTGTATCGTACAACATGATATGTTCCAAATACCATTTGAGTACAAGTAATTAAATAAGAAGTTGTGAACACTGACTGGCCCACATGTACACAAACAAGATATTCTGAAAATCGGAAGTCATGCTGGCACTCCATGACTGGAGTTGGACCGCCATTCTCTAAACAGAAGTGAAAAAAGTAAAATGTATGAGAAATATTTTTCTCCATATCTACATAAAATATTTGTGCTTCCAAGACTGACTACACAGACATATTTACACTGTTAATATAAAATTATGGCTCAAAATGTAATCTACCTTCTAATTCCTTGCTTTCTTCTCTCTCTATAGCTCTCACACATATACACTTGAGTGGGCAAGTCCAATAAACATAACAAACCAGCTTTTACAGCTAATATTTAAAGGCGACTTACTGATATTACATTTTGTCTCAGCCTTAAACAACATCATTTTATAGTTTCATAACAATAATTTTGTTTTCAGCCCCACACTACTACATATGTATAGCTTACCTGCAGCAGCAACACAGGCCTCATGTAGGATCTGATGCAAGGTAGGTTCAAATTCCAGATGGGAATAGATTCTCGGCAGGGTCAGATTCTACATATGGTCAGATTCTTGGTAGGGTCAGATTTGAAACACAGTGATTGCAGTGAGGACACTTGCATAGGAGTCAGTAGTGATATGCTGTCTACACATTCTGTTTTTAGAGAACATCTGAATAACTTGAGCATTTGGTTGTGGACCTTTATCTATATCACACACTAGCCTTTCTAGAGCTAGGTCTGGAATTTGGACATAAAGTACATTATTGTGTGTGCACAAGTGTATGCAATTGTTTGCACACATGGGAAGCATGCAAGTGGATACACATACATGAGGCAACATTTGAGAGAGCATACAAAAAAAAATGTGTGTACAGTTGTGTGGGTGCATAATATGGTATGCCAAAGTTTGCCACAGTTTGCATGAGAGAACATACCTGAGTGTGAGATTAAGAGAGGAGAGAATATGGAATGAGACTGTTGGGAGACATAGACAAGAACAGAGAAAGAGATGATATATCTGCTTAAATTCAAAATTCCTATCCAGATATTATATAGAACTATAACCATTCGCTAAATTAAGCTAGTAAATATATTTCTCACTCTAAATAAAGTTATTTTGAGCTACAATTTATACCAACAAATTTGGAAAACTCAACAATGGCCAACAGACTGTAAAAGGTCAGTTTACACCCCAATCCCAAAAAAGGCGGTGCCAAAGAATGCTCAGATTATCGAATAATTGTACTCAGTTCACATGCCAGCAAGGTAATGCTTACAATTCTACAGGCTTGGCTCCAACAATATATGGACCGGGAACTACCAAGTTGGGTTCCACAGAGAAAGAGGCACAAGAGATCAAAGTGCCAATGTCCAATGGATAATAGAGAAAGCAAGAGAGTTACAGAAAAACTTTTCTTAAGCCTTTAACTGCATGAATCACAACAAAATGTGGCAAGTTCCTAAAGGGATGGTAGTATCAGGTCATCTCATCCGCCTCCTGAGGAATCTGTATGTGGACCAAGAAGCCATGGTCAGAACCGAACATGGGACAACAGAATAGTTTGTGATACTACTCTGATGGCTGAAAGTGAGGAGGAACTAAAGGACCTATTGATGAGGGTAAAATGAGAGAGTGCAAAGGCTGGTCTGCTGCTCAATGTTAAAAAGACAAATATTATGGAAAACGGCAGTCTCAGTTCCTGGCAAATAGATGGGGAAGAAGTGGAAACAGTGACAGATTTTATTTTTTTGGGTCCCAAGATTTCTGTAGATGGTGACTGTAATCATGAAAATAAAAGATGTTTGAGGAGGAGAGCTATGGCAATTATGAATTAATTGTGGTGTTGGGGAAAATTGCTTAGAGTCCCTTGCACTTCAAGAAGATCCAATAAATCAGTACATCAGGAAATCAAGACAAACTGTTCACTGGAAGGTATGTTCATGAGGCTGAAACTCAAATATTCTGGCCAAATAAAGAGAAGACAAGATTCCCCAGAGAAGACTCTGATGCTGGGAAAGATTGAAGGTACATGAAGAAGGGGAGGCAGAGACAGAGATGGTTAGATGAGGTCACTGAAGCAATGAACATGAGGGGAATTGGCTGGCAGATGTGCCTGGCATGTTACAGTCCATAAGGTCAGGGAGAGTCAGACATGACTGAACAACTAAACAATAACAACAGAGCTACAATTTCTTAGTATAATCTATTAACAAAATACATATTTATTTTTTAAATGTTAAAATGTCTTACCAATTAGAGACATACAGTGCCTTGCAAAATTATTCACCCCATTGACTTTTTACCTATTATGTTACATTACAGCCTTAAGTTCAATGTTTTGTTAATCTGAATTCTATGTGATAGATCAGAACACAAAAGTTGGTAAAGTGAAGTGAAATGAAAAAAAAATATACATAAATAAATATTTTTTAGAAATAGAAAACAGAAAATTGGCATGTGCGTATGTATTCACCCCCTTTGTTATGAAGCCCATAAAAAGCTCTGGTGGAAGCAATTACCTTCAGAAGTCACATAATTAGTGAAATGATGTCCACCTGTGTGCAATCTAAGTGTCACATGATCTGTCATTACATATACACACCTTTTTTGAAAGGCCACAGAGGCTGCAACACCTAAGCAAGTGGCACCACTAACCAAACACTGCCATGAAGACCAAGGAACTCTCCAAACAAGTAAGGGAGAATGTTGTTGAGAAGTACAAGTCAGGGTTAGGTTATAAAAAAAATATCAAATTCTTTGATGATCCCCAGGAGCACCATCAAATCTATCATAACCAAACGGAAAGAACATGGCACAACAGCAAACCTGCCAAGAGATGGCCGCCCACCAAAACTCACAGACCGGGCAAGGAGGGCATTAATTAGAGAGGCAGCACAGAGATCTAAGGTAACCCTGGAGGAGCTGCAGAGTTCCACAGCAGAGACTGGAGTATCTGTACATAGGACGACAATAAGCCGTACGCTCCATAGAGTTGGGCTTTATGGCAGAGTGGCCAGAAGAAAGACAAAAGGGCACGTTTTGAGTTTGCGAAAAGGCATGTGGGAGACTCCCAAAATGTATGAAGGAAGGTGCTCTGGACTGATGAGACTAAAATTGTACTTTTCGGCCATCAAAGAAAATGCTATGTCTGGCGCAAACCCAACACATCACATCACCCAAAGAACACCATCCCCACAGTGAAAGGTGGTGGCAGCATCATGCTGTGGGGATGTTTTTCAGCAGCCGGGACATGAAAAATGCCAAGGGTGGTGAATACTTTTGCAAGACACTGTAGGTCATCAACATAACTTATAATAGAGGATATTTATAAATGTAAAGGGGCAAACTCAAATATATTTTAAATCAGTAGCTTTCAAACTTTTTTCAACCAGGGGCCAGACTGGCTATCTTAGAATGCTCATGGGAGCCACTTTGAGATCCAATTTTAACTGCAGTTACAATCACCTATACTCTATTGCTAACTTTGACTAATGGTAGAGATATGTGTAAAATATTGAACTTCCTCAATCTTTTGTTCTGGAGAACCTGTTGTTGACAACAACAGATCTGTATGACATAAGCAAACTTAACAAAGTTGCTCCATCTAGTGGTAAAACACAAATATGTCGATATTTAACAAATGTGTGATTTTTTTTTCAGTGGAACTGTTCTGTCTGGTACTTTGACATTGTACAATGTGTTCAATTTTAGATCATTTTATAAATACAAGTAAATAAATATTTATTTTGTTTTGTAACATGACAACTATATTATCACTAGCGACTTGCCTGTCAAAAAATGACGGCAATAGAATTGTAAGTCAAGGAATGCTGTTTGGCACACAAAGTAAGTGTTTTGGTTGTGTGAGTACCTTCGGCGCTGATTGCGAGCCTTGCAGTGAGTGCCTTTGGCGCTGATTGCATGGCTGGCAATGAGCGGCTTTGGCGCTCATTGCGAGCCTCTGGGTTGTTTTTTTTGGCTTCTCAGAGCCCGTTTGGCACTGATTGCAAGGCCCATGCTGATGGGCTTTTGGAGCTGATTGTGAGTTTCTCCCCTGGTGTAGTTTTGCTCCAGTGAGCACAGTTGGTGCTCCTTGTGAGGCATGCACTGAATGGCGTTTATTGTGATCGTGTGGTGTGGTGTTTTTTAAAATGTTCTGTATATGTATTTTTTAATGATAATTAATTAATTAAATCATAAATTAATATAATTTACCAATTTGCAATGAATATATGCAGCAACCAATATGCTGAAGAGCTAACGATCTGTTTTGATGTTCCTGCAGCATACAATGTAGATTTTCATTCTTGGTGAGCTGAGGTGTAAGTGCCAGCAGTGTGTGAAGTGTGTAGTGTAAATAGGCTGCGTGCGCAAAGGGAAACCGTTTGTGTAGCTGTGTAGTTCCGCATTTTGTAATGTGAACGTTAGTATATGCAAGTTAGTGTTGTAAAATGGCGGCGATTGTGTATGTGTTAGGCGGGTTTGGATAATTACGTAATAGTGTATCTTATAGCTGGTACTGTCCTGTGTAAAAGTCGTATGTGTGTGGCGTAGATTTGCATGTTTAGGGGTTGTGTAGCCTTGTTTTGTTTTTTTCGGCTGACATTTTTTCTGTAGATTAGGGGATTTTGAAGTGGCTAAACTCTGGAAATTGGACTGAAATTGACATGTAACATCACTTCAAGACGTCCTGGGTGTCCCCCCTCGCTGTGTGTGATGTTTTTTTTTATTTTTGTTTATATTTTGTGTGGTTTTGGTGTTTGTCGAAGTGCTGGGTTCGGCCGTTAAGTTCATATTTTTTGCGGCTCGTGCTACCCCCCCGTTTTGTAAGTGTTACAAGCCGTATTGTTTTCCCATGGGCACCCTATGCTGCAGGGTGCCCAAATTAACCATGGCATTTAAAAATTCAAATTTCCTGCTTCAAAGGTCCTTAAAGGACCTGTGCTACATTTGTAATTAACCCTTGTCTAAAAATAACCGCACCACTGATGGGGCTCTGTATAGACCCCCATGAGCCCATAATTAACCTGATCAGTCCCATAATGGTCTATATAGATCCTTATGGGACAATAATTAACCCTGACATTAACACTATAAGTGCCATGAGGGTATTCCAGGACCCTCATGACACTAAGTATAACCACTACCCTACATTACACTATTATCCACCCCAATAAACTAATAAATCTAAATTTACCCCCCTCTAATTACCCCCCTCTAAGTATTTAACCCTTACCATACCAAATTTACCCTATCACTAACCACTTAACCCTATCTAGACCCAGTTATCCCTATTTAGCCCTAAGTGTACCTAATTACCCTTAACTGTACCCAATAAACCATAACTGTATCTAATTAACCCTAACTGTACCCAAAAAAACCCTATTCTATAATCTCCATCTTTACCCTATCCTATTAACCCCCCTCTATCCTACCCTATACTATTAACCCCCCTATCCTACTAACCACCCTCTACTCTATCCTATTAATTCTAAACTACCTACCTAACCCCCTAATACACCCCAACCCCCTATTAAACTCTCCAACACCCCACTAAGTACAAAGAATAAAAACACCCAAATTACAGAAAATAACCCCCCCACTAATTAAAAAAATAACAAACGACTAAAAACAGAAAATAAAAAAACACTACAGAAAATAAAAATGCCTTACAGCAAAAAAAATAAACTTACACAGAAAATAAAAAAGACTTACAAAGAAAATAAAAAACACTATTAAAATAGAAAGAACATGTCCAACCTGTTAAAAGGAAAGGGTTAATTAGTTGACTGACCTGGCCAAAATGCCCTTCCAGCAGTGTCCAGCGATGCCCTGATCTTCAGTCTTTTGGGCCAGGAAAGGCCCCTCCAAAAAAAAAAAACGACGTTCTATAAAAAAAAAAAAAACAACAACGACTAATGGAGCTCCTTTCCTGGAGAGTCTCCGTCCGCAAATGGTGGTTCCTGTCCATGCTCCGATATAAAAAAAATTTGCTTGTTCTGATTAGCTTATATAAGCGTTAATCATATATCAGCCAATCGAAACTCGCGAATGGTGTGAGTCAATCAAAATGGGATACACGTGTCCCTGTATCCCATTCTGATTAGCTGATATAACTGTCAATCATATCTCAGCCAATCAGTTATATCAGCTAATCAGAATGGGATAAAGGGGTGGATCCCATTTTGATTGGCTCACACCATTTGATTACGATTGGCTGAAATATGATTGCGGCGGGGAACTCTTTGGCCTGTCCTGGGCCGGAGGACTGAAGACCAGGGCATCGATAGACACCGCTGGAGGAGCATTTTGGCAAGGTGAGTAGACTATAAACCCTTTTTTTATTACAGTTTGTCAGTATATGTGTATTTACTATAATGTTTCTTTTGTTTTGTAGATGTTACAGGATGTCGGGACATTGTTGGAGGGGCCTTTCCTGGCCCAGAGCACAAGCAGGTAAGTGAGGGGAGAGGGGGGAGGTATTTAGGGGAGTTTAGGTGGAGGAAGAGGGTTGTGGGGGGTTTAGGTTGCGGAGGGTGGAGGGAAAGAGACACGGGGGGTTAGAGACACATGGGGGGGTTAGAGACACCCGGGGGGGTTAGAGACACATGGGGGGGTTAGAGAGAACTGGGGGGTTTAGAGAGACATGGGAGGGGAGTGACTCGAGTATAAGCCGAGGGGGTCCTTTTTTGCCTTTAAAAAAGTGCTGAAAAACTCGGCTTATACTCGAGTATATACAGTAAGTTTATTTTTTGCTGTATTGCTTTTTATTTTCTGTAGTGTTTTTTATTTTCTGTAGTTAGTCATTTGTTATTTTTTGTGATTAGTGTTTTTTTTTTCCTGTTATGTGGGAGTTTTTATTTTTTGTACTTAGTGGGGTGTGGAGAGTTTAATAGGGGTTAGGGGTGCATTAAGGGGTTAGGTAGGTAGTGTAGGGGTTAATAGGATAGGGTAGGATAGAGGGAGGGTTAATACGATTGGATAGAGCTTAATAGGATAGGGTAGAGGGGAGAGTTAATAGGAGAGGGGTTTATTGGGTACAGTTTGGGTTTATTAGGTACAGTTAGGGTTAATAAGGTACAGTTAGGGTTTATTGGGTACAGTTAAGGTTAATTAGGTACAGTTGGGGTTAATTATGTACAGTTAGGGTTTATTGGGTACAGTTATGGTTTATTGTGTACTGTTAGGGTTAATTACATACAGTTAGGGTTAATTAGGACTAGATAGGGATAACTGGGTCTAGATAGGGTTAAGTGGTTAGTGATAGGGTTAATTAGGTATGGTGAGGGTTAAATAGGGTTAATTACCTAGAGGGGGGTAATTTAGTTGTATTAGTTTATTGGGATGGATAATAGTGTAGTGTAGGTTAGTGCTAAGACTTAGTGTTATGAAGGTCCTGGAGGACCCTCATGGCACTTATAGTGTTAATGTTTGGGTTAATTATTGTCCCATAAGGATCTATATAGACCCTTATGAGACTGAGGTTCCCTGCAGCAAGGGTTAATGTGGGGACCCTGCGAGGGTCCCGATGGGGCCCCTGCATCATGGGGTTAATGTGGGGACCATGTGGGAGTGCCGATCGGGACCCCGCAGCAGGGTTTACTTTAGTGAGCCTGTGGGGGTTCCCACAAGTTTTACTGCCGTAATAATGACCGTCTCATTTTCTATTGGTTGATTCAGAATGAGAGGTTACGGGGTTGCTTAATTGATCATGTTCCGGCCCTGAACTGCTACGAACCATTGCATGGTTTTACGGTTTCAGCTGTGGGACAGTAACTTGCGCCCCAGCAGAATTGAATAGCATAGCAATCGGAGTTGAACGGAAGCCCACAACTCACTCGCAGACATTCAACTTGCTACAAGGAGTTGCAGGCTTCAAATTGAATGTGGGCCTATGTTTTTATGTTAAACCTGATTTGAAGCCTATAGTCAGAGCAAATATTTGTGGTGGAACTAGTGATAATATTGAAGCCATATGGGTAGAAATAATGAATGGAAGAATAAATCCTAAAAAATATTATACATAGTTCCTATGCTATAAACCCACAAATATAAGTGAGAGTGTGAAATTGCTATTATTATTATTAAAGATAAGAAAAGCAGCTAAGCATGGTGAGGTTCTAATAATTGTGGATTTTAACTGAGCTGAAATGAGATCTACTGTTCACTTGTACCAAATTTTACAATAACCTAATAGAAAATAGGCTATATTGAATTTAGTCATCAGAAATAACATTGATATAAAATCACATTTTAAATTTTTTAAAAAGGGCAAATTTTAACAATATAAAAAAATCTATGAGGAGGTAAGTAGAAATTTGGACCCAGGCAGCTCAGTAGGTGTAGTCTTTTTTGTTTTTGTAAAGGCTTTTGATACAATGCCACATGGGAGGATATTGTACAAAGTAATGGATACAGGAATTTTAGTAAATATATGCACATGGATTGAGAGCTGGCTAAAAGATAGGAAACAAATGGTTGTAAATAGAACATACTCATATTGGACTCATGTGGTAAGTAGGTTTATTCTCTAATGTTAACATATTTATTAATGATTTAGAAGAAGGAATGGAAAGTAAAGTTTCCGTATTTGCTGAAGACACTAAGTTGTGCAAGGTAGTTAAATCAGAAAATAATGTACTTTCATTGCAATGGTACTTACATAAATTAGAAGAATGGACAGTTAAAATGTCAGGTGAGATTTAGTACAAATAAATGTAAAGTTATAAATTCTGGAATGAAAAATAAGCATGCAATTTATAATCAAAATGGAACAAATCTAATGGCATCAGAGATATTTGGTTCCAGAAGGCACAACAAATGTTGAAAAGTACAAGTACCAAAGTTCCCATAAGAAGTAATGTAAATTGACTCATACAAGCGCAATAAAAAATTTTCCTTGTCAAAATGCGATGAATACCAAATTCGATGATTTTTAAAGTAGATGAGTACCAAGGGTCTGCTGTATGTATATATAGTTCTCCATGCCTTTTGGTCTGAAGCTAAAGCAGACTGTCGACGATGGTCAATATGACAGGCATCAAGAGGCTGTTTCAGTGAGTCCTTGTACCTCATCTTCGGGCCTCCTCTGTCACGATTGCCAGTGGTGAGCGCACCATATAGCACAATCTTTGGAAGTTGATCATCCTCCATTCTAGAGATGTGTCCTGCCCAGCGTAACTGCTTCTTCAACAGTAAGGCCTCAATGCCGTTGTCTCCTGCCTGTTCTAGGACTTCAGTGTTTGGGATGTGATCATTCCAGTGAATGTTGAGGATGTGCGGAGGCAGCGTTGATGAAAGTGCTCAATAAGTCATAGGTGGTGGTGGTAGGTTAACCCACGACTCGGAACCGAACAGTGAGGTGGTCAGCACATCAGCTCCGTACACGTCGACCTTTGTGCACTTGTTCAGAGGCTTGTTTTTCCAAACCCTTTTATATAACTTGCCGAATGAACCATTTGCCTTTTCCAGTCTGTTGTCAATTTCCTTGTCAACTTTTGCGTCCGAGGAGATAATGCAACCCAGGTAGGTAAACTGTTGGACTGTTTTCAGCTTAGACTTGCCAATAGTGATGCGAGGTGGACAGTAATGTTCCTGAGGGGCGGTTAGTGGATAATTCCGTCTTCTCCAAACTGACTTCTGGACCGAAGAGCTCAGCAGCTTCAACGAAGCAAGATGTAATTTGCTGTAGAGCTGTCGCCCTATGGGAAACATGGGCAGCATCGTTGTCTTGATATGGGCCTTTAGTTGCCTCAGGTTGAACAGACTGCCGTCTATGCGGAATCAGATGTAGAGGCCATCCTCAAAATCAAGGTCTGTTGTGGCCCTTTGCAGCATCATACTGAAGAAAAGCGTGAATAGAGTGGGTGCAAGGACACAACCCTTCTTCACACCGTTGATTATTGGGAAGGGCTTAGATAGGTCGTTGTTGTGCCTAACTTGGCCATGCTGGTCTTTGTTGTAGCTGGATGATCATGTTGAGGAACTTGGAAGGACATCCTATACGTTCCAGGATTTGCCACAAACTCTTCCTGCTCACAGTGTTGAACGCTTTGGTAAGTTCGACAAACATCACATAAAGTCCCTTGCTCTGTTCTCTGCACTTCTCTTGGAGCTGCCTGAGAACAAAAACCATGTCAGTGTTGCTCCTGTTGGCTCTAAAGCAACACTAACTGTAATGATATGGAATCACAAGGTTGTGGAGACCAGCAGCAAAGGTCAGCAATAATCCAGTTAAGCAATTTGTAGGTGAAACAGGAACAAGCTTTATTGAAGTGATCAGAAACCACACAATAATCTGGCAAGGATACAGAGGCAGGAAGTGCCTTATATAGGCCAAGAACCAGATTGCTGACCAGACACAGCTAAAGAGAGTTGTCACTGATTGCATTGCTTTTAGAGTCAAGGTATCAGATCTCAGGCAAATCTGCAAGAGGCAGGCTGGCGCAGTGGTAGGGAAGAGGTATAGCAGACTGGGGACCAGGGTTCAAAACCCAGCAGAGTCAATTCCTCACATTACCCCCGCCTCTATAGGTGCAGCCTCTGGATGCCCTATTACCTGGTTTAGCAGGGTACTGCACATGAAAAGACCGAAGGAGATCAGGAGCGTGAATATTGTCCACTGGTTCCCACGAACTCTCCTCCTCACCATAGCCTTTCCAGCGAACCAGATACTGAAGCTTGTTACGGAAGATCCTGGAGTCAATAATTTTTTCCACTTCGTACTCATCCTCACCATCCACGAGGACTGGAGGTGGGGCAGGCAGGGCTCGGCCAGGGAAAGTATATTCATGAAAATGTTTAAGCAGTGCAACGTGAAACACTGGATGTATTTTCATGGAATTCGGGAGTTGCAAACGGAAAGGGACAGCATTGATCTGAGCAATGATCTCAAAAGGTCCCATGAACCTTTGACCCAATTTATGAGAAGGAATCCGAAGCTTAAGATTCTTTGTTGACAGCCACACCTTGTCACCAACGTGATAGACTGGGGCCTCCTTTCTATGCCTATCAGCAGCTCTTTTGTAACATTCCTGAGCCTCCAAAAGAGTCTCTTTCAACAGTGCTTGGGAATCACGTAAGGCGGTTAGCCGGTCAGTGACAGCAGGAATGGAAGTAGTAATTGGGAGACTGACTAGAAAGGTCGGATGGTAACCATAGTTGGCAAAAAATGGGCTCAAAGAAGTGGAGCAGTGTTGGGCATTGTTATAGGCAAACTCCGCCGTGGGTAGAAAATCCAGCCAGTCATCCTGCAGGTAACTAATATAGCACCGCAAATATTGCTCCAAAGTCTGATTGGTTCGCTCAGTCTGTCCATTACTTTGCGGATGAAAAGCTGACGACAGATTTACATTAATACCTAGATTAGAACAAAAATGTTTCCAAAAACGAGATGTAAACTGCACTCCCCTGTCAGAAACTACTTCATCAGGCACTCCATGCAAGTGAAATATTTCCTGAATAACCAGGTCAGCCGTCTGTTTAGCTGAAGGGAGACCACGAGCTGGTATGAAATGACCCATCTTAGTTAACCTGTCCACAACAACAAGAATGGTAGTGTGTTCCTTAGAGGGAGGTAGTTCCACAATAAAGTCCATGGATATAGATCCCCAGGGACGATGAGGAATCGGAAGAGGCTGAAGCAAGCCAACAGGGGATGAGCGAGAAATCTTATGTCTGGCACATACATCACAAGAGGACACATACTTCTTAACATCCTCATGATACTTCGGCCACCAAAAGGATCGGGCAAGTAGGTCTTGCGTCTTTCGGATTCCTGGATGACCTGCTGGTTTTGAGTCATGGTAGAGACGTAAAAGGTCCAGTCGCACTGACTCGGGAGCAAACAGACGTTGTTGAAAAATCCAAAACCCATTAAGCATCGTCATATGGAGGTCACGAGGAGGATCACGAAGAACTGGGTCTTCAGCGTAGCCCTTTTTAATGCGAGACATCAGATCAGAAGGAAATGTAACTCCTATAAATATATCCTCCGGCAAGATGGTGGTCTTGGTTACGGTAGTATGGAGGGGGTCAGCTATTCTAGACAAGGCATCCGCCTTACCATTCTTGGAGCCAGGACAGTATGTAACCAAAAAATTAAACCTCGAGAAGAATAGGGACCAGCGTGCTTGTCTGGCTGACAGTCTCTTTGCTGATCGAATACATTCCAGATTTTTGTGATCTGTGAGGACAGTAATTGGATGGGTAGCTCCCTCCAAGAGATGTCTCCATTCGGTGAAGGCAGCTTTTATAGCCAAAAGTTCTTTATTCCCTATGTCATAGTTTCTTTCTGCTGGCACCATCTGGCGGGAATAGAAGGCACACGGATGTAACAGCATCTTAGGTCCAGTCCTTTGAGACAGTATAGCACCAACAGCTGAATCAGAAGCATCAACTTCCACAATAAATGGTAATTCCGGCTGAGGATGTACCAGGACGGGGGCAGATGTAAACAGAGTCTTTAATCGGGAAAATGCGGTATCCGCCTTATCGGACCACTGAAAAGGAGTCCCTTTACGTGTGAGTTCAGTGATCGGTGTAATAACGGCAGAGAAATTCTTAATGAAACGCCTGTAAAAATTGGCAAACCCCACAAATCTCTTAACATCTTTTTCATTCTTGGGGATGGGCCAGGCCAGCACAGCTTTAATTTTACTTGCGTTCATACTTAAACCTTTGGGAGTTATTACATGACCCAGGAATTGAATTTCTGTTTGTTCAAACTCACATTTTTCTAGTTTAATGTGTAGGCGGCGGGTACGAAGGCGCTCTAGAACTATACAGACCTGTTTTCTGTGGTTTTCAAGATTATTAGAGAATATTAGGATATCATCCAAATATGCCACAACAAACTGATCCAGGAGATCTCGTAGTACATCATTGATAAGATGCTGGAAAGTTGCAGGGGCATTACACAGCCCAAAAGGCATTACTAGACTGGTTCTGAAAGCTGTTTTCCATTCATCATTGGGTCTTATGCGAACCAGATTATATGCCCCCCGAAGATCAAGCTTCGTAAATATTTTAGCTGAGCGAAGTCTCTCCAAAAGTTCAGGAATGAGAGGCAAGGGGTAGCGGTTTTTAACAGTGATGTTATTAATGTCCCTGTAATCAACGCATGGCCGTAGGCTGCCATCTTTCTTTTCTACAAAGAAAATAGGAGCTCCTGCTGGAGAAGTAGATGGTCGAATAAAGCCTTTGGCAAGATTTTCTTGTAGGTATTCACAAAGAGCTTTCAATTCAGGCTCAGAAAGGGAATATATACGGCCAAATGGGATAGCAGCCCCAGGCAACAGCTCTATTGGGCAATCATAAGGCCTGTGTGGTGGAAGCTGATCAGCATTCTTCTTATCGCAGACATCTGCAAAATCCCGATATTGCAGAGGAAGCTTAGTCAAGTTTGTAGCAACCATTTCATTAATTGTTGTGGCAACAGGTGTTACCTTAGAGGGTTGACAATTCATTAAGCAGTGTTCTGAAGGAAAGGACAAAGTTCTGATCTTCCAATCAATCTGTGGGTTATGCAGAGCAAGCCAAGGTACCCCCAAAATCACTGGAAACTGTGTTGAGGAAATTAGGTGGAAAGAGATAGCCTCATGGTGATTCACTTCCACAGTCAACATTAAGGGCACAGTCTCATGTGTAACCGGGCCTGACGTAAGTGGAGAACCGTCAACTGTCTCCATTAACACAGGTGAAGAATTAGGGATAGACTGAATTCTATTTCCTGCTGCAAATTTAATGTCCATAAAGTTTCCGCCTGCTCCAGAATCTATCATAGCTGTAGTTGAAATTTTACGATCACCACATTGCAAAGTGATAGGCACCACAAAATGAGGATGTTGAGTCAACATACCCTCTTCACCATGAGCCAGAGAAAACAAGGGTTGTGTGACGGAATTCAGTTGATCTGAAATCTGGGATTGGTGTTGAATCTGTGCACCCTCAGCTGCCATAGCTATTGTTCTTTTGGATTTGCTAGGGCAATTGATGGCATAGTGCCCTGCACTACCACAATACAGGCATAAATTGTGAGTGCGTCGCCACTGTTTTTCTTCGTTGGATAATGGCCCTCTTATTAGATTTACCTGCATAGCCTCTGGCTCAGAGTCTGTAGGTGTTTGTGGGATCGGAGTAGAAGTTCTTGAATAGGAAATTGGAGTAGTACTTGGTCTAAAAGAGCCCTGTCTTTCCAATCTTCTTTCAGAAAGTCTCCGATCAATACGGATAGCCAAACGCACAAATGCATCAAAGTCAGCAGGAAGATCAACACGAGCTAGCTCATCTTTTATAGCTTCTGAGAGACCTTTTCTGAAGTGGAACCTCTGGGCTGATTGGTTCCAGGTAGTGTCAGCAACCCACTGTCTGAATTCAGCAGCATATTCAGCCACCGAGCGCCTCCCTTGATGCAAATGAAGGAGAGTGGCTTCTGCTGTAGCATCGATTTGGGTCATCAAAAACTAGGCACATGGCCTCAAGAAAGTCATTTAGATTACCCAAGACTGGACTGTCCTGTTCCAGAAGAGGGGAGCCCCAAGCCAGGGCTTCATCTTTGAATAAGGAAAAAATAAATCCCACCTTCTCTCTTTCAGATGGAAATCGTTGAGGTAACATCATGAAGTGCAAACGGCATTGATTTAGGAAACCCTTACATTTTTGCGATCTCCTCCAAACTTTTCTGGTAGGGGCAAGTGGGCATCTTGTGCAGGTGTAACATCTCGTGCCCTGTAGCTGGTATACTCACTGTGCATTGACTGAATTTTATTTTGCAGTTCAGCTATCTGGTCCTGCAGCACTTGAATGGTCTGTGCCTGGGTCTGCACATTTCTTGCAGTAAAAGCAACCTGTTGGGCCTGCAGTTCAGCTACCTGGTCCTGCAGCACTTGAATGGTCTGTGCCTGGGTCTGCACAGTTCTTGCAAATAAAGCAACCTGCTGGGCCAATGCAGAATCTGACCCGGCGGTCTCCATGAAAGGGCCAGATTATTCTGTAATGATATGGAATCACAAGGTTGTGGAGACCAGCAGCCAAGGTCAGCAATAATCCAGTTCAGCAATTTGTAGGTGAAACAGGAACAAGCTTTATTGAAGTGATCAGAAACCACACAATAATCTGGCAAGGATACAGAGACAGGAAGTGCCTTATATAGGCCAAGAACCAGACAGCTGACCAGACACAGCTAAAGAGAGTTGTCACTGATTGCATTGCTTTTAGAGTCAAGGTATCAGATCTCAGGCAAATCTGCAAGAGGCAGGCTGGCGCAGTGGTAGGGAAGAGGTATAGCAGCCTGGGGACCAGTGTTCAAAACCCAGCAGAGTCAATTCCTCACACTAACTCTCATGTAGGAGTTCTTCTGCGATAGTGGGCACCAGTCTGTTGAGGAGTGCCCTTACAAGGATTTTCCCTGTGATGGAGAGCAGAGTTATCACCCGGTAATTTGAGTCTGAATTTTCTCCCTTCTTCTGGTACAGGGTGATGAAGATTGCGTCACAAAGGTCCTGTGGCAGTTTGCCTTGGCGCCAGTAGCAAACAAATAGCTCATGGAGTTTAGTGTGAAGTGCTGGAACCCCATGTTTTCAGATCTCAGTTGGCATCCTATCACCTCCTGCAGCCTTACCATTTTTTAACTGCTCAATAGCTTTTACCGTCTCTTCGAGAATAGGGATTTTATCCAGTTCTGTTTTCATTGGTTGTTGTGGAATGGGACTGAGCGCTGAGACAGAAACTAAGCGGTTGGCACAGAATATAGTCTGAAAGTGGTCAGTCACTGGTTCAGAATCATCGCCTTGTCTGTAAGGAGTGTTTATCCATCTGCACTGCGCAATGGGCTTTGAACCAGGTGTGAAGGGCCATACACAGCCTTCAGGGCTTCAATAAACCCTCTGTAGTCGCCGACGTCTGCGAAACACTGAAGTCTTCCAGCGAGGTTGGTCCACAACCACCACTGGTTCTGAATTTCTCAAAGCTTACGTTGGAAGTTGTTGCACACAAGACGGAAGGCTGCTTTCTTGTTAGGGCAAGACTGCTGAGCGAGCGGATTTCTTTTCCAACAGTAATTCATGGATCTCCTGACTGTTTTCGTCAAACCAGTCTTTGTTTTTCTTTGTGGAGAAACCTAGGACCTCTTCAGAGGTCTGCAAGATGCTGATTTTGAGATGTTCCCATAGAGCATTTGAGGAGGGATCCATAAAGTATCTGCAATCTTCTAGTATTGACTGGAGATTCGCCTGGAAGTTGTCCTTAACTTCTATGTTACTAGGTCACTATATATATAGCTTAATATATTATATCTATTTATCATATATCTATTAATATATTTCTATTATATATATATATGTATATGTTTAACCACTCATTTATTTAACACATGATGCTGAAAATCTCTGGGAAGTATGTGCAAATAATTAAGGCATTATCATCAAAACATTATAATTACAACATGCATATACTTGCAGTGCTCATTCCTCCGACGCCAACAAACAAACAAAGGGTACGGATATATTCATAAACAAAATTCTAGGTGTATATTGATGTAACACCCTCAAAATATTTCCTACGATAGCTTTTTAAGTATGTATTTTGCTAAATATACAGTTTACTATTTTACCACTGGGTGGAGCACCCTTTTCACTTTAGCTTGCCTATTTTTTTGTCATCTGGGTTTTTCCCATTACATTTTGGAATGTCCCTTCCTTTGCTGTGTTGCTCACTAATGGACAAACAAACCTACATATACTGCACTGTGCACAAAACGGACAATAAATTGGGGCAGAGATGTACTTACAAATTTCCCTGCCTTAAATTATGGAGAACGTCCTCTGAGACTGCCATGTGCACAGTAATTTCAAGGATGTTACTGTCAAAATGCATAGATCTGCTAAACTTACAAAGGATTGTGTATTAATGCATTATTAAATGCAACATTTTATAATATATGTTGTATAAATGAATATCCCATATTATTATCTGGAAGTCCTAAGCTGCTTTCTTCCCCCACCATATTCAGGTAAACACAGAACCATGGATGACAGTAGTCCCAAAAACAAGTTTATGAGAAGTATGTCATCATCCTTCTTGCCTAAAGTAGATTAAATTATTTTCAGTTTTTACTTGGTTAAGGACCCTATAATGCTGAAATATGTTATTTTAAAGTTAAATTAAGATATCTATGAAACACTATTATATATAGATTTTTTTTAAACTTCCTCCTGCTATAAAATATCTCCAGATTTCACAAAAAAGTTCTTCTTAGCTTCCGCTAGTTGCTTTTATATTTTAATACACATCACCCTGTAAATAAATCCACCAATAAGACCGATAGCTACTTCCCAATCCAAGTCCCACCTAAACATCTAGATCAGGGTTGCAGCCTAGGAGCCTTGGTGTGATCCTCCAATGTGCTTTATTTAGCCTGTTTGTCACTGGCCCGAAATGGGTACTGTATATGTCAGGTCTAGAAATGTATTTTTCAACATTTTTACAGAACTGGCAGAATAACCAATACTCAATATGCAATGCTTTATCGCCTCACTCTGTGGTCCCACTCCTTCTTTCATTCGTTTTATTTCAGTCCCTTGGTTAGTATGCAGGTGTTGCACACTGTGCAAGCAAAAGCAGTATTATCTCAATAAATCAGTTTTAAATATAGTGATAAGCAATGATAAATTATATTCTTATTTTAAGTTTTTATAAATATCAATACGAATACTGTTTCTAAAATGTTATTGCTGGCCTTCCTTGTGGAGAAAACATTTCCAGAGTGGCCCCTCATGTGAATAGGTATGTCCTTCCTGATCTACAGGAATCTGAAACAAAAACAATAGAGACAACTAAAAAGCTTGGGCATACACATGTTTTATACTAAAGTTTTCAGATAATATATAACACTAGGAAATTGCCCGTCAAAAATGACGGTAGTAAAATTGTAAGGCTAGCAATGCTGTTTGCCACACAATGCAAGGCTATGGGCCCTCAGAGCACCTTCAGCGCTCATCACGAGCCTCTCCCCTCTGTACTTTACAGGGCCCGCAATGATCGCCTTTGGCGCTCATCGCGCGGCTCACAATGAGCCTGTTTGTTGCTCATTATGAGCCTCTCCCCCCGTGTAGTTTAGAGGCCTCGCCATGATTGTTACTGGCTTGGTTTAAGTGTTACTGGCTTGGGTTAAGTCTTACTGCTTTTGGTTAAGTGTTACTGCGTTGGTGTAAATGTTACTGTTGCGGAGGAAGTGTTACTGTTTTTCCTTGGAGCTTCGGTCCCGTTTTCATCCTTTTGCATTATTTCGTCCCCCATTTTTTTTCTTGCTTAGGCGATTTTCGATCGTGAAAAAACAACAAATATGCCTCAAATTAAGTTGCAACCTCAGTCACAGGCACCCTGGCTCTTCCCCTGTGCTTTGTGTGATTGTGTAAGTTAATTTGCGGTATATTGGTTGTTTTTTTCAGCTATTTACTATTCAGTGATTCGTCCGTTAAAGTCGTATTTTTGCGAGGCAGACAGTCCATATACGTTGTGGTCCTAAGTCCCATGAGCCGTAATTTTGCTTCCCTTGTGCTTCCTGTGTGTTTCAACTCCTCGCCTTGCAGTTGCGGTCCTCGAGAGGAGCTCCTACGGCACTCGTCGCGAGCCCAGCAACGAGCACCTTCGGCTCACCTCGCTATGCAAGGCTCGCAAAGCGTGACAAATTTGCAAACGTGACCAACATCCTTGAACTGACAACTATATATGTGATCATTTTTCTTCACTGCATCTGTAGCCTTAATAGACTGTATCTGGCATATTTTTTAAGAGAATAAGTGGTTCATTCTTCATGAATCTCATACTTTTATACTAGCTCATTTCATAAATTGAAAGCTGACAGTGGTAAAAAGTTAATAAGAGGCAGCAGAATGCCCTGTAGTTTAAGTCTATCTTCCATATAGTTATCCATTATCATTATTATTATTATTACTGTCTATTTTCCAAATAGGGCTATTTTCAGCTGTTCAGTAATTTCCAACTCTCTGTGACTCTATGGGCTTCATTCAATTTCAAACCCAGAACTTACGGTATACAGGTCATATGTCTGAGGGCTTGAACTTTGCTACAATTACAGAGCGATTTAAAAGAACAAGCCTGCAAGTTGCGGCCCAAAATCTTCTTTCCCATCTGTTTGCAGGAAACTGAGATTGCTGTTTACAGTGAACTTTGTCTTTTTAATGTTGAGCAGCAGTCCAGCTTTTGCACACTTCTTTTTCCCTCAATAGGCCCTTTTGTTCCTCTTCACTTTCAGCCACCAGGGTGGTATTATCTGCCTATATGAGGTTGTTGATATTTCTCTCAGCAAAATGAATTCTGGCTTTGGATTTGTTGAGCATAGCTTAACACATGATGTATTCCACATATAAATTCAATAAATAAGGTGACAATATACAGACTTATTACACTCCGTCCCCAATCTTGAACCATTCGTTGATGCATGTTTGGTTCTGATGTGGCTTCTTAGTCCACATACAGATTACTCGGGAGGTGTAGAAGATGCTCTGGTACTCACATCTTTTTACGAACTTGCCACATCTTGTTGTTATCCACACATTCAAAGGCTTTAGAATGAATAAAAGTTAAATGTTTTCTGGAACTCTCTTGCTTTCTATATTATCCAGTGAACATTTGCAATTTGATCTCTTGTGCCTCTGCCTCTGCAAAACCCAGCTTGCACAACTGGTAGTTCTCAGTCCATATATTGTTGGAGCCAAGCTTGCAGAATCTTAAGCATTACCTTGTTGGCATGTGAAATGAGTGCAATTGTTTGATAATTGTAGCCGTGTTTAGCATTGCATTTTTTGGGGTATTGGAATGTAGACTGACCTTTTCCAGTCCACTGGCCACTTTCAAGTTTTACACATTTTTGACATAATGCAAGCAACAATTTCACAGCATCCTCTTGTAGGATTTTGAACAGTTTATCTAGGATTCCATCAACTCCTGCAGCCTTATTACAACTTAGGACCCACCAACGTCACTCTTGAAGATGTCAGCTCATTGGACAAACTATTGAGATTATCACTCGTTCAGAACCTTCCTGTATAGTTATTCTGTGTTTTCCAGTCACCTCTTCTTTATCTAATCTGTGTCCCTACCATTTTTGTCATGCTATTTATTCTGTTTACCATGTATGGTCCCTTAAGTTTATTCTTTACAATAACTGTATATTTGCAGGGGATTTTATATATTTTGTATCTGCTTGGTCTGATGATTTCCCCTTTAATCCTCTGTTTAGTTCTGCAATAAAAAGATCATGATCGTAGCTGCAGTCAGCTCCAGGTCTTGTTTATGCTGATTGTATAGAGCTCCTCCATCTTTGGCTACAAAGTATAAATTAAATCTGATTTCGATTGAAGATTTCGGGCAGCTGAAGAAGACGAGGAGCGGAGCCAGAGAGCGGAGCCAGAGCTTCACTTCCAAACGAGATCTGTGTGTTACCGTGGCGGTTGGTATGTATGACTGGTTAGCGAACTGCAGCATTATGGTAAGTAGTAGAAAGTCTAGATATCAAGCTTTAGTATACTTACGGAAATCCTATATAGATAATATCTTTAATGCCAATAGTTGTCTAACGAATTTAAATTTGAGTACGGTGCATATATATATTTAAACAAGCAAAACTTTATGATGCACTTTAGTAATTCATAAACGGAGCTGGATTTACTGTTGTCCTTTCCTGTAGTACTCTGAATAAGATACTCATAATGTAATCTGCGGATGCTTTAACTTGTAATCTGAGAGTGCCACGAAACTTAAAATGCAGAGCAATATAATATCCTTTCTTATGATGCTATTATAAGGTATTTGCTTAGTCTTTGATAGTGATAAGAAACTTGAAGTAGTGACATCAGTTTCATCTATAATGTATCAAGGCACATTTGTGACTGATAAAATAGCACATTTGCTACCTACAACGAAGTATGGTAATCCATAAAGTAACTTTAGGGCTTAGTAATATGTTGAGGTAGGTCTTGTATGTCTATGGTGCTCTTATGATTCTCAGGAACAGTCAACATCAAGAAGTGGTCACGTCACACAAAGAAGGTGTCCTATGTACCGGGGTCAGCTCATGTGTTGTGAATACAAGATCCATATGTGTATACCATGGGAGCAATAAGAGGTTCACTATACTGTGATTTGGGAATTTGTGAGTATAGGTTGTATTAAGGGGTAGACTAGTGTATAAATAACCTTGAATGGTGTTTACTTTGGGTGACAGTGAATGTGTGTACTATATAATGTCAAATATAGGAAAAATGCTTCAGGTTTTTGAATGTGCTGTATGTGGTTCGCTCCAAAAAAAAAACTGTATTCCAAACTCAAGGCATCTGTGTGATTGACCCCACCCATAAATCTATTTTAATAGCCCTTTATACTTTAGTAATAGGTATGTAGTGGGAGGGCTTGGGGTATTTTGAGTTTGTTTCAATTTTATTTTACAGGAATATGTAACGACCTTGTGAAGTCCTGAACTGAAGTTAAATATTCTCCATAAGCAATTTTACAAAGGCAAGGGTCATGATCCTAAAGTATGATAAATAGGACTAAATACGTGAGGTATAATCTGCCTATAAGAATAGACCTACCTGTTTTTATTCTAAATTTAATTTTCAGATATGCAGCGCTATATTATGGGACTACATAAAGTGTAACAATTTAACCAGTTCATATATGGGCTATAATCTATAATAACATAAGAGGGACAACTGGTCAATGGAAGGGTGGGCAGGGCCATAAAAGATATATTTTTAGATTCTTTACAGAATTTTCTGCCTGCTACGTAATCTGACTGAAGGCTACATCGGACCCTCCTTGAGTGTGATGATTCCCTTAGCCAGAACTGTGTACCTAAGCCCAGTGTCCCTATAGAAGCTTTGAGTTATTCCCCTGTTGGCTTGATGTTTTGGCCCCTAATAAAAACATATGTCTAGTGTGGCCTTTCAGTCCACTTGGTCATGCCCTTCTGGGGTGTTTCTGAACATTAATATTGCCATCCTGAAGATATTTGAACCCTATTCAAGAAGTTATTGTGAGAAATAGGAGCATTCTGTCCTGGGTAAAGGTTAAATTGGACGCTATTCTACAAGCCTTACATAATGAACATTTATGATTTCCCCGTGGGGAGCTTACAGAAGCCTAGCTGTTGTATTAAAGAGCCATCACTACTTGCATACATAATATCCAAGATAGATATATTTGTCTAAAAGTTACCTACCTGTCATTGTTCCAATTGCAGAAATATTGGAATTTATGTTGTATGAAGAGCCGCTGACAAATGTAGTAATGTATATTCACTCAATGTTGCATACTGACCATTTTCCTTGCCTATTTGTGTTGCATGAAGCTGAACTGCTACTTATGTACTGTTCCTTACAGCTTTATTTGTTCTGGTTGTTACGACGATCTCTGCTGTAATCTAGATCTGCATGCCAGATTGTACTTGTACCTATAGTGTAGTTTGTGCAGTGCTGATGAGTTGTACCAACCTGCATCCTGTTTTTAATTCTAGGCCTTTGCTCCCCAAGGGTGCATCATTTAGTGCTTTGAGTGTTTATTTATTTATTGTACATCATTAATTGTTGAATGAGGTATAAAATGATAAAAGAACACAAGCAGACCGACAATATAAAATCATGATAAAAAAAAAAGTAACATATATAAACTAATCGTCTTGCAGGAGTGGAATCTACAAGCAGAGCTCCAGTGATATTCAGACTACAAAGGCTGATTTCCAACACTCCCGTTAAAGGAAGAAGCAGGACCCTTAACATCTATTGTAAATAACTCCTCCTTATACATTAGGATTATAGATCAAAATGGACCCATGATTACACTACATTCTTTAAAATTCAAAATATTTAGAACGGTGCACAATTAAAACAATATGAGTACACTTGGTTCAGTCATAGTATTGAGGTGTTCATTAGAACTTTAATCTTCCAGAATCTTGATTTGGTTTTGCCATCCATATCTCTACACATTCCGGTGTTAGCTGGCGGTCATGGCTGGGGAGTTGCATATCCAGTATCCATTATCAATTCATACCTTATTCAAACAACCATTTTCCAGTATGCAGCACCTTGCTGCCCTCTTAAGAACTTCAAAGTTAATGGCAGAATATTAAGTTCGTGGCTGCTGTGAGGAAGTTGGTTATTCATATTGCTTTAATGAAGTGTGGGAAAAATGTGATTGCTGTGCAACTTCTAGTTGGATATTGAATTAGTGACATTAATATGAATTTAACTAATAACTAGCTGGATAAAAGGTGTATCTTATATGTGAATATGTGTGTGAGCGGGGGGGGGGGGGGGGGGAGGGGGGAGACATGGCTAAAAGCATACTTAAAATTTGATAAAGCTAAACATGCTTCCAGATATTTGCTATAACCTTTCTTTTGGATTGCATGTTAATGCAAGTAAGTTTGGGTTCTTTTGTTTGCATTTGCGTACATTGCACTTTACACATTGAAATTTGTTCTTGCAAATTTGCAAGGGTTAATTTTGTTTTTCTTTACAGATTGCTTGTGAAAGTAAATTCCCAATTTAAATAAAAAAGAAAATAATTGAAAAAAAAAAAAAAAAAATCTGATTTCTATATTGTCAGTCTGGTTATGTCCATGTGTAGAGTCATCTCTGAGGCTATTTGAAGAAGACTTAATTTTGTACTCCAAGGATAAACCTGCTCTTTATTCCAGTTAGATTTTGAGGGTTGGAGCATAGACTTGGATTGTGATGTTAAATGTCTTACATTGAATTCAAATCAAAATCTTTCTGCCATCTATTGTGTTGTAACCTAGCACAGCTTTGGTCATCCTTTTATTGATTATGAGGGCTACTCAATTTCTTCTGCTGGATTTTTGACCACAGTAGAAGATCTGGTGGTTGTACGATTATGTCCCTTTCCAGTGTATTTGAGTTCAATACTTCCCAGGATATCAATGTTTAATCTTGTCATCTCATGTTTGACCATGTGCATTTGCCTTGGTTTATAGTTGTTATGTTCTAGGTTCTTCACAGCAACAGACTATTTTTGGCCTTCCAGACACATTTGCAGAAGGGCGTCTTCTTGACTTTTGCCTACCATTTCTTTAGATTTGGTACTACTCGCACTCGCCCTTTTAACTTTCGTTGCCATATTGTTATGTCTCTGATTGTGATTATCCATAAGGTTTTCTTGGCAAAAATACTGGAATGGTCTGCCAGTTCCTTCTCCAGTGTAAATCAATATATATATATATATATATATATATATATATATATATATATATATCATCAGAAGGGAGGTCAACAGGAGTGTGGAGGGAGGCCTAAACTTGTTTTTTGCACGAGGGCCCTCCATACACTAGCTCTGCCACTGAGCAGAAATGTTAATTATGGATTGGCGTGGAGACAGAAAGGTGACAGGAAAGCCAGCAAGGAATGAGTTTCAGTAGTTGAGGTAAGATATGATGAGGAAGTGGACTAGAATTTTAGTGGTGTCTAGTGTAAGATAGTCATTTATTTTGGAGTTTTTTTTAGGTTAAGAAAACATGATTTGGTTGTTGATTGTATGTGAGGAGTGAAAGTGAGGGCAGACTCCAACAGAACCCCAATACAGCACCCTTGAGAGGTAGGAGTGATGATGGCATTGTCAACAGTGAGGGATATTCTATCAGTGGGAGCTGTAGAAGAAGGGAAAAGATTAGGGGCTCAGTCTTTGAAATGTTAAGTTTGAGTTGACAGGAAGACATTCAGGAAGATATGTTTGGAACCACTGGCAATACTTATACGAGAGTGCAAAGAAATTAAAGGGGTCTGTATAGGTAAAGAAGAATTCAAATACATGGCCTTCGCAGACAATATTATCGTCACCCTAACAAACCCAGCGTATGCCTGTTATAAACTCCAAGAAATGGTTGAGGAGTTCGGTAGGCTATCATTTTTCAAAGTTAATCACTCAAAATCAGACACCTTAATAAAAGGTATAACACTCAAAACTAAAAATAAATTAATGGAAGATTTCAGTTTTAATTGGAACTCTAAATATATAGTCCATCTCGGTATAAGATTCTCCTTCCGGGTGTATAAAATCCTGAAAGACAACATTAATGAGGTGATGAAGCGAATCAGACCAACATTAACTGATTGGAGCTATTTTAATCTATCTTGGTCAGCTAGAATAGCTTCAATTAATATGAATATACTTCCTAAAATTACATATTGTATGAGATCCATACCGGACGTTTTAGCTAACAACTATTTAAAGTGTATCCAGGATCAGTTAGACAAATTCTTGTATGTAGGGAGAAAACCTAGGATCAGGAAAAGTATAATTTACAACAAACTAATTAATGGAGGTTTAAATGCACCATGTTTAAAAGAAATCCACTTTAAGATAATTATTGCCCAACATATGTTGGAACACTATCAAACACCCAAAAAATTTAAATGCTATCATAAAACTCTGGTATAATTTTAGAAGGAAGATGCAATTATCAAATATACCCTCAATTGCAGCCCCTTTAGAATTCTTAAAACCGAAGGTGCAATGTCCTATAATAAAAATGTTATCTGACCAGGGCTTAAGAAGTATTTCTCAATTATATAATAAAGGTAATTTCCTTACTATTCATGAGCTACAGCAGAAATTGGAGCCAAAAAAACTTAACTGGCTAAACTACGAAAGTCTCAAGCTAAATTTGTTGGAGAGAGGTTTTACATTTTCAGGGATGAATATCCCAACAAAAATAGAAGAAGTCATTCTAAAAGGAGAACTGTCACATATTATCTCTCAGTGCCGTAGAATCATTGATGACTTCACCCCCTTCATTAAAGGCCCAGGGGTTAAAGGGTGGGAATTGGATCTTGGAATCAGTTTAGAAGAAACAAGCTGGAGGGAATTTCTAAAAACTACATAAAAATCCTCTGTTAATATAACATACACAGAGCTGTATTTTAAAATTATTCATAGATGGCATTTAACACCAGTAAAAATGGGGAAAATCAACTTGGAGGAGTCAGATCCCTGCTGGAAATGATGTGGCTCACGAGGGACTGATTACCATATCTGGTGAGAATGCAATAAAATGCAGAAGTGGTGGCTAGACATTGCCCAATTAATCTCTAAGTTGCTGGACAAACAAATTATATGGTCTCCTCAAGTAGCCATCCTTCACATGAACCTAGAGAAATTACCTCCCATAGAGAGATATTTGACATGCCACATCTTATTGGTGGCTAAGTACCTCATTGTAAAATACTGGAAGCAATCTACGATCCCAACAATCAGCGAATTGTGTAACCTCCTTCATATAAATAGAGAGTTGATGACTATTAGTAATCCCATTTAATCGGAGTGCTATGTACGTCATATTAGCTGGCTGAAATGTGACAGTTACATGGGGTCGTTATAACCATTTCAAAGCTTATTTCTATTAATTTAAGATGACCCCATATCGTATCTATTAACATCACCGTGTATAGTCCTAAATAACAAGTAATAAAAAAATAAAAAAATAGGGGGGGGTAAAATTTACAGGTGTAATGGAAACCTTATATAGATCTATTAGGTGAGGTTGGGCCGTTAGGATGGGGAGTAGTCTGGCCAGGGAGTATAGTATGTTATGTTCTTCTCCTTTACTAACGGATCTACTGGATCCAAGAGTCGATTGAGTTTAATTGTATTTATGATGTGGTAAATAAGTATCCTCCGCTAAGATATGGAATGGATCAATAACGCTCCCACACAGACGAATGAATAGGTGTGTTTGTATTTATTGTATCAACTATCTATCAATGTATTTTTTTTTTTGTATGTTATGTATGCATTAAAAAAAAAAAAAAAAAAAAAAAAAAAGGAAGATATGTTTGATAGGCCGCTGGCAACGTGCTTATATGATGCTAAAATCCAAAAGATTGTATAAGTGAGTCATAAGAGCATATACAGATAGAAAAAAAACAATGTCTAGGACTGAACCATGAGATATGCCAACCGCAAGAGGAAGAAGAAAAGAAGATGGTAATTTTTTAATTTGCTAGATAGGATCTAAATTACAAAATAACTGTGCCAGAGATGCCAAGAGAGTGGAGAGTTTAGTTAAGAAGATGTTGGTCAGCTGTATTGAAGGCAACAGAGAAAACCAGGAGAAATAGGATAGAGTAGCAATCCTTTGATTTGATTGTGAGCAGGTCATTAATTACTTTTCTGAGAGCTACAGTATCTCTGAGGTGAGGAGTGTTGGGCTGGAAGCCAGACTGGAGGGAGTTAGTTGTGTTAGGAACTATTTTAGGATGTTATAGATGAGTCTCTCATTCAGTTTTGAAGTCAAAGGAAGTAGATAAGGCAATAAATGGATGGATAAACTGGGTCAGATGAAGGTTTTTTTAAGGATGGGTTTAATTAAAGCATATTTTAGCAATGATGAAAACTAGACAATGTTTAGGGAGAGTTTGATGAGATGTATGAGAGTTATACGAGAAAGATAAAGAGGGAAGGGATTGGTTGAGATGGAATCGGATCAAGTGGGCATGTTGTAAGGTGAGAGGTTGTTAGAGAAATTAGCAGACATTATCAGCTGATAAAGAAGACTTAAAAAAACACACACATCTATATATATATACAGTATATATATATATATATATATATATATATATATATATATATACAGTGCCTTGCAAAAGTATTCACCCCCTTGGCATTTTTCATGTTTTGTTGCCTCACAAACTGGAATTAACATGGATTGTTTGAGGATTTGCATCATTTAATTTACAGAACACGCGAACAACTATTGTGAAGCAAACAACAAATAGGACAAAATAACAGAAAAAGTCAATGTGCATAACTATTCACCCCCCTAAAGTCAATACTTTGTAGAGCCACCTTTTGCAGCAATCAAAGCTCCAAGTCGCTTTGTATAAGTCTCTATGAGCTTGCCACGTCTTACCACTGGGATCTTTGCCCATTCCTCCTTGCAAAACTGCTCCAGCTCCTTCAAGTTGGATAGCTTGTGCTTGTGAAGTCTGACCACAAATTTTCTATTGGATTGAGGTCTGGGCTTTGACTAGCCATTCCAACACATTTACATGTTTCTCCCTTAAACCACTAAAATGTTGCTTTAGCAGTGTATTTGGGGTCATTGTCCTGCTGGAAGATGAACCTCCATCCTAGCCTCAAATCACGCACAGAGTGGTACAGGTTTTGCTCAAGGTTATACCTGTATTTAGCACCATCCATCTTTCCCTCAACTCTGACTAGTTTCACAGTCCCGGCTGCTGAAAAACATCCCCACACCATGTTTCACTGGATGGTGCTCTTTGGGTGATGTGATGTGTTGGGTTTGCGCCAGACATAGCATTTTCTTTGATGGATGAAAATATAAATTTTAGTCTCATCAGACCAGAGCACCTTCCTCCATACATTTTGTGAGTCTCCCACATGCCTTTTCGCAAACTCAAAATGTGCCATTTTCTTTTTTGCTGAAAGTAATGGCTTTCTTCTGGCCACTCTGCCATTAAGCCCAACTCTATAGAGCAGGGGTCACCAAACTCGGTCCTGGAGGGCCGCACCAGGCCTGGATTTGTGGATATCCTTGCTGCAAACAGGTGAGAATCTTGTTTCTTCAGCCATCCTGATTGACTCACCTGTTTGCAGCAAGGATATCCACAAATCCAGGCCTGGGTCGGCCCTCCAGGACCAAGTTTGGTGACCCCTGCTATAGAGCATACGGCTTATTGTTGTCCTATGTATAGATACTCCAGTCTCTGCTGTGGAACTCTGTTGCTCTTCCAGGGTTAACCAAGGTCTCTGTGCTGCCTCTCTGATTAATGCCCTCCTTGCACGGTCCATGAGTTTTGGTGGGCGGCCGTCTCTTTGCAGGTTTGCTGTTTTACCATGTTCTTTCCATTTGGTTATGATAGATTTGATGGTGCTCCTGGGTATCATCAAATATTTGGATATTTTTTTATAACCTAACCCTGACTTGTACTTCTCAACAACATTGTCCCTTACTTGTTTGGAGAGTTCCTTGGTCTTCATGGCAGTGTTTGGTTAGTGGTGCCTCTTGCTTAGGTGTTGCAGCCTCTGGGGCCTTTCAAAAAAGGTGTGTATATGTAATGACAGATCATGAGACACTTAGATTGCACACAGGTGGACATCATTTCACTAATTATGTGTCTTCTGGAGGTAATTGGTTGCAATACATACACACATACAAATTTTCTGTTTTCTATTTCTAAAAAATAGTTTTATGTATATATTTTTCTCATGTCCCTTCACCAACTTAGACTATTGTGTTCTGATCCATCACATAAAATTCAGATTAACAAAACATTGAACTTAAGGCTGTAATGTAACAAAATAGGTAAAAGTCAAGGGGGGTGAATACTTTTGCAAGGGACTGTATATATGTTTTTTTAGTCTGTTGCTTTTCAATGTTTTGGCAATATCACATTTAGGTATTCAAAAAATATATAAAATAATCTAACCCATTTAAATTCAACTACATTTATATGGCACAACGTATTTTGTGTAAATTGTCTACCTTGATACTATAATGTTCATAACTTATTTATCATAGTTTGTGGAAATTCCTGAGCATGTTAATGATTCTGTCTTTCTTGATATTTAAAGTGTCTAAAAGTGCAGGTCATCTATTCTTGCTTCTGTTACAATTAGTAGAAAACATCAGCAGAAATAGCAATGGGGATTTTTTTATGTTATCACTATAATTATCCTGATTGTTGACATCATAGCTGTCTAATAATGTAATGCTATGCTCTGTCACTGTAAGTGCAAGCTCAGCAGCTTGTGTGGGACAGGAAACACTATTAAAAGATGACAATGCATTCACTTCCTTACAGGTTTCCCACTTCCTCTTTATAAAATAAATCCTGACTTGTTAAAACATAACACAAAATACTAAAGGAAAATTAACTTAATTTCCGATTATTCTGTTGGATATATTTTGGGGTATTTTTGCAGTTGAATATAGTATCTTTATGTTTTCATTTATAGACACCAAATATTTTATTAAAGATCCACGATATGATAAAAATATATATATATGTTTGAAAAATGTTAGTCTTAACCAAAAGAATAATGAGGCAAGAAACTAGTTTTAATAAGGAAAATCTGATACAGCTGCAGGTCCCTGGAAGTATTCAAGATCCACTGATAGTTAAGGTATTATACACCTCAGGCTCCAAGTGATCAAGAACTGCTAAAGCTAGGCACTATGAAGCTTTCAAAAATTACATTTACTACAAATGTTTGTATTGGTTATACAGCTGCTAGTATTGATAACTGTAAAATAATGTTTTGTCTGTATTATGTGGT
Source organism: Discoglossus pictus (assembly GCA_027410445.1). Lineage (NCBI taxonomy): Eukaryota > Metazoa > Chordata > Amphibia > Anura > Alytidae > Discoglossus > Discoglossus pictus. The sequence continues at coordinate 252,942,733 of CM050164.1, read as the reverse complement.
GTTTTGCTCTTACTAACCCATATTTTATTTCTCCCGATGCTGATTAAATCTAAATTTCAATAAAACATTGTGATACTGTGGGACAAAACAACAAAGTCAAAGGTGCTCAATCAGAGAACAAACTTAATACAAGGCAAATCTACCCTGAACAGGTGAAACAGCGATTCCCAGACGGACGTACCCCAATAAAGGCCGAAACGTACATCTGGGATTTGCTATTTCTCCTTTTCAGGGTATAATTGCCTAGTATTTTGGGGCTGGGTCACTCTAGTGAGTGGAACCAGACTGATATACTACAGGTTAATATTTTGCAATATTTATGACAAATTAAATAAATAAAGAACATGGAATAATACCATGTTTGTGGATATTACTAACTGAAAAAGCAGAATGAAATAGTTCAGTAGCCTAACTATAAGAAAGACTTTAATCAGGCCAGTATCTTCTTTCACACCTGGTGTACATGTCTATGTTTTCTTTAATTGACACAGATGACTTACTATTCTGGTATGACTTACTATTTCTGCTACAGAAATCTTCATATTCTATTGGTGAACTACTTGCATTCACCTGCCCACATCTGTCTTTTTGTTTAAGAGTGTTGGATAATACATTTCAGCTCCAGTACTTATTGACATTGAGCCATCCATTTCCTGCAAAAAAGAGATAACAAGTAAATATAAGATGAAAGAGGAAGAGGGTCCAAAGATCTATATATCTAGCCCAACCATGGCATCTGAAAGTATTAAGTAAACAAGCATCTTAACAAAGTAGCTCTTGGTAGCTTCTTGCCCATTTTTACTTCTTGACCTTTTTTACATACAGTATGTATGCTACTTGTACTTTTTTTTACACCTACCTGCATCAAGGAGACTGGCTACCGGCACACAGAACCTTTCACTGACTGAGGAGGTATTCTGCCTGACCTACCCTAGGACCATGAAAGGCTTAGATTCTTAAAATATATAATTTTGAAGAACTAAGCTAGATATTTAGCAAAAGATAAAGATAAAAAATACAGCCTTTACTATTACATATAATTATACAGCTGTGGGTGCTACCATTTTTGTTTCTGCTAATCTGCTTATAGAGGCAGGAGGAAATCTTAAACGCAGAATACGCTATGTAAATATGATTAATAATTGTTTACATTTTGTGTGTACTGTATATGCAGTGGGATATATTTATGTATGCAACTTTGGCTTTTGCGTCTTTCCCCCAGGATGATGTATTATATAAATAACTAATTGTTTCTGTGTTATGAATTTATGTAATTGTATTTTTTTAGCATGTACTCTCCTCCCTCAAGTGTATTACACCAATAAACAAAAAAAATATAGAAACATAAGTAATTGTTTGCAGTGGTTAATGTATGCACAAAATAAAAACTATGCAGTGGAGAGAGTGTTAAATGTGGTGAACAAATGTTTGGGGATGGATAGATTTTATAATACAAATATAAGGTAGTGTTTGGCAAGACTGAGGCCAAAAGAAGTAAGAGCACAAAGTAAACTTGTAATGGAGGAATGGAGTGTTTGTCTAGTGTGCCATGGTTGTGGATGAGAGTTTGGGCTTTGCCTCTGGTTATGGGGGCAAGGGTGGAAGAAAGAGTCATTTTGTACTGTGAAGTGGCAATGTCAGGGCAAGTGAGGGTGGTAAGGAGAATGAGAGGGGGTTGTAGCACAGTGGAAAGGTGTTGTGGGTCAAATGCTCGCAAATGTCTGTGGGTTGTCGGGCAGGAAGTCGAGAAGGGCAGTGAGGTTGCAGGTTAGGAGGAGGTGGGAGTGTCCATCACTGTGAGTTGGTTATTCTGTATATTGTGAGAGGCCAAGGGAAGAGGTGAGTGAAAGTAGTTTTGTGGCTTTTGGAGAGGTGGGTTTGTCAGTGGCAATGTTGAAATCTCCAAGTAAACAGTTAAACCGTTAGCCTGAAGTTTGCTGAATTTCTTGTATTTGCACAGAGTTTTCTCTCCATGTTGACACCGCCTGAAATTCACAGGGATAATTAGCATAACTTATACTATGTTTCTTTTTGCACGTTGGAGTAGAGCCAGGTGGCCTAATGATCCAGAAATTGAGAGGATGGTCCAGGTGGGTGATAGATCACAGCTACATGCAGAAAGATGGTTGAGAAGAGGTGAATAGTGTGAACAGAAATTAAAATATGTATATAGTATATTGAATAAATGTAATTATGCAGTGTGTATAGCAGGTATAGTATCAAGGAATAAATATATATATATTTCCCAAAAGGCAAACCGGACAGTAGACCCATTTGGCAAAATTAAATAAACTATTTTGTTGTCAAATATACTTTATTTGATTTATTCATTAATTTGTATCTGCTGCCCTTCTATGCCTGTTCAATTTCTGTGCCTGAATTTATATGTTCTGTCTAGGACATGCAGTGTATTTGCTTAGTTATATCATGACGTTTCAATCTTTCTACTAAACATTATTACTTTTTGCAGGAAAGCTAGTGAGTGCTCTTTTACTAATTCTTCTTATCCATTGTGTATTCTGCTGTGGTATATAAATGTATTCCATTTTGTGCATCAATTGTTACCCAGGACCTGGTTATGTGTATGTGTGTGGCTTATGGTATTGTGTCTAGGGACACCAGATAGGTAGATATGGTCCTCTTTGATGCATGCCTACATTTCCACAACACAAGAAGAAGACATGGATCTTAGCTCTGTATGTAGCTGTATCAGTTTTACTATGATGCTATTGCTTTTATATCTTACAATTATATTTAGCCTGCTATTTTAGTAAGTAGCAACTGACATACAGCATATTCCTGTTCAATTTTGTATTAAAGGTTTAGGTTATGAAAAAATGTGTTATATAAATATGATAGTTGAGAAAAAAAATTGTCAGCTTTTCTGTAAACTTTGATTATGGCTTAACCTGTAGCAGCTTCTTTGCAGCACCTTAATGCACTGTCCCAAGGCAGAGGGTTCCACATGATATTCTTTCATACTAGTACTCAAAGTAGAACATCTGATATTCTCTAAATTATACAAATCATTAGTAGTACAAATAATCACAAATATCAATAGCAAAATCAATAAAAGTCAATAGAACTCCGACTCTTTTCCTTCAGACCTATGTTGTATTTGTAAATTTACCATATAAACCCCCCAAAGCTTCCCAGTGCTTCAATAAGATTTTAATTACATGGTATTATTTTCCTACATCTTGTTTACTATATTAACTTCCATTCTGTGCTCTTCTCAATGACATTACGGTAAAGTATGTGTATATGAATTATGTAGCAAAATAACTGACTATCCTTGAGTTAAGTAAAGGAAGTATTAGCTAGGGCACAAATCTGGAAAACTATCACCAGGTTTGATAGATTTCCAGATTGGTGCCCTAGCTAATACTTTCTTCACTTAACTCAGGGATAGTCGATTATTTTGTTACATAATTCATATACATCCAGATCGTGATCCTAGAGAAACTGTACATTCGTTTCTGCTAGTATTTGCATTATTTGCATTCTGAACAGTCCATAGTTTCTTTGCGTGACTAGTCTGTAGTATCATTGGTGCATTAATTTACATGTAACCCGAATAAACTGACCTACAAAATTAACTTTAAATCAACTCCTTAAACTGGTTATTGCTTTCCCAAACTGATGCATGTATTTTCAGTAGCAGTTACAACATTTCTAGTTGCACAATCTGCCAAAAATGTTGTCTTTTCCGATTATCCAGGTTTGTTCACTCCGCAGTAAGAACTAACCACATTGTAACACTAAATAGCATAGTGTGTCACTAATTAGAACATTATTACACTCATTAGAATATTTAGGATTTATGGAATTTAGGGATGAATTCCACTTACCACAAACATAATGGCCTAACTGCCTCAATAAATATAAACATGGCTTATGTTCTAAGGGGCAACAAACCAGCCAGGAAACCAGCTTTTGAGAAATGCCGCATCTACAACTACAATGGAAAGAAAAATATCTCCATTCTATATAATTGCCAGGTTACAACAGTCAACTTACCCTACAAAATATTCTGGGAGAAAGAACAGAATATAACCCTTGACGAGGCGCAAATTGGGTAACATTTTTAAAAAGGCAGCAAACTGCTCTCTAAATATAGTTTTGAGACTTTAAAACTCTTTTAAGATGGTATCTCACTCCAGCGAGACTACAAATCTCAAATTCATCTCTAGATGGTAAATGTTTTCCAGGCTGCAAGGAAACAGGTACGCTGAGACATGCATTATGGGAATGTCCTAAAATCACCTATACATGGGAAGAAACATACTCTTCTTTAGAAAAACTGAATAAGCATTACTAGGACTTACCATTCCAAAACTCCTGAAGGAATTACAATTCCTAACAATTTTCTTAGCCTCCAGTGTACTAGCAAAAAAATGGACAACAAACATTCCTATATTTGAAGAAGTTAAGAGAAAAATGCAATACATACTGTATACCCAATGAATACGATTTCTGCAGAACTAGAGGAAAAATATAAAAAAATGGGCATGCTGCTGGGACATATGGACTCTATAATTAGGCTGGAACTAAAAAATAGAAAGATAAAACTCAGAGCTTGATCTACTTTATGGAGGGCAGCAACAAAATGTCATACCCCCTCTCCCCCCCCCCCCCTTCTTTTTCTCATATATTATTTTTGTTTTGTTCTTTAATAATGTTAAGCCTTTATGGTTAAGCAAAATGAATAAGAAAAGGAAAAGAAAAAAAAAGTGTAAGGTACATGGGGCAGTTTACTATACCAATATACTATAACAATGTATAATTTTATTTTGTGTACTTTCCTTGTATTTCAATAAAAATTATTTCAATAAAAATTAATATTTAGGACTTCCGGGTCAATAGCCATCTACCTTAGACGTTAAAAGTGCTAGTGGTCCTACTCTTGGAAGCTGTTGTAGTAACTCAGTCATAGTATTGTTGCTCTACGATCATTGCAAAACCACTCATTATTGAGGTTGCTCCTAGAGGAGCAGGGGCTAGTGACAATAGCAGTGCAGCCAGTCTGGGCGCACCATGCTAAACAGGAAGACCAAATAAGTGATAAATAAATGAGAACTCAATTTTATGTTTGAGTGTATATGAATAAACAGAGCAACTGGATTTGGAGAAACAGCTTGGCTGGTACCCAATATTCCACCATTTCATTTGAGTTAATAATACCAAGAGCTACTCATGCCTGATCACTAAATGACCCTGCACAGAATATTGACCTTTAACAAGTTGAACTGTTGCTATATTCTGTATGTCATTTTTCCTAAGAGATCTGAAACTGACACATTTCAAAACTATTAATGCCAGACAAAACTATCTGATCTACATACCCAGAGATTGTATTTTGCTTACATTGGCCCTTAAGCCTATTTATAATGGGCCTGTACATGGTATATTGCTATACATCCATACTTTCAACCACAATGAAAAAACACTAAGATAGAGACAGCATACAACGGATCAGGGAACAACTGCTGTAAAATCACATAGAGAGGCTGCCCAATCTGAAAAAGTTAACATTCATTTTCCTGCTCTCTGTGTTTTAGCAGCACTGGCTATGTATACACATCATAATGTGTTGAATGAGACATTTACCAGATAAATCAGCTATTCATTTATAGCATATCCTCTTATAGCGCAGTGTCTATACAGACATAAATTGCTGGTGTCAGGACTGCTTTCTCAAGCAAGATATCTTCAGTAATGAATAAACTACTGGAATTTGAGGACACTACCAGCAAACCTATACAAATTTTAACATTATCCCACCACTGACACTTATCTGCTGTATTAGTACATCTTCACTTTTATAGTTTTCATGTATTTTAGATTTGTAGAACATTTGGACATTGTAACATAAAAATAAATCATCACTTGAATGAATGCTGGAAAATGAGAACAGAAATAGAGACAGGAAATTGAGTAGAAAAGCCCCATACACTGCTCAACAATGTACAGTAGGTCTTGAGTCTAGCCCACTTGGAAGGAAGGCTACACAGGATATGATAGGGACTTAAAGGGCCCCTGCAGTTCGAGAAAAAAATTACTTGTTTATCAAGTATTTACCAAACTATTTTGAAGTAGAGGAATAATTTTTGTGTTTGTTACATCATTTACTCATAGATGAATCATGAGTGTTAGTGTTTTGGCTATTAGTGAGGAGATTGCTGGGAAATGAGGGAACAGGGAGCCATTGCAGATAATTGGATAAGACTGAAATAGACACAGCAGCCATTCCGTCTTGCAGTCCCAGAAGCAGACTCCTTGCATCATTCACTGCAACAATAGTTATCCAGAAATGTAAACGCACCTGTTACACAAACAAGTTCCACCAGTGTATCATGAATCTCTCCAGAGTTTTTCTAATTAAGTAGATGTATGATTTGTCCCCTGCTTATTCTAGAAAATATTTCATAGTATACATATATTATTCTAAATCAGTACATTTTAAAATGATATACTTTTAAATCTGAACATCAACTATATCTTAATGTTACTGAAAAGTCTAGTATAAGTGTTATAGGACTATCACAATAGCGCTCTGAAATATATGCAGAATTTTCTTTATTAAGTTTTATATGTAAGAAATAAAGGTATTTGGTTTAAACGTCAGTTCTAAATATTACATGCTGTTGTAAAAATAATGCAGACGGAAATAAGTAGAAAATATTTATTTTCATAGATAATATTTCCAACAAAAAGTGATACATTTTTATGATTTTTTTTAGTTTATAAAAAAATACTGTAATTGTAGAGATGCAAATAATTATTTTTAAATTAAGTCAGTTAATTTGCTGAATAAGAGGCTACTTTGCTTGTCTGTTTCTTATTGTCTCCTCATGTTGAAATGTTTCATGTTCCTTTTTACCCAGGACAATTCAGGATCAGCACAATACTGACGATTTTTGGTAATCGTAAATCTAAGTATGAGAAAGACAGATATTAGTGATACAACAACATCTTGAAACAAAGTCTCATTAGTCCACTTGTAGCCCTTCACTAGTAAATATATTCAATCAGACCTGCATAATGAAATATTGGCAACATAGCTGTCTTCAGCAAAACCAAAGCTAGTATACATAGTAAATATATAGTTTCTATATGTATATTTTAGAAAAAGCTTGCACCACCTTTGCCACCTGTACTTAAATAATCAAGTAATCTTAGTGATAGATGATGAGAAAATGATTTGCATTAATGTGTGTAAAAGAAGAGCCTTACTTTTGCAGTACAGGCCTAGTAGTCAAAATGTAAATTCAACTTACATAACTGCTGGTTTGGAGCACATGTCACCGGTGAAGTAATATTGTTTAACCAAATTGGAGGGTATGGGCTTTGAGACATATGATATGCAGCAGTTCTGGGTGTCTGCTCCAACTGTGAAATAAACAATTCAGAAGTGAAACACAGATATTGAGAATTTGGTCTTTGGACACATGTAACACATTAAAGTAACAATAACACATTTTTTCCTATTAAATTCAGAGTATTAATTAGTATTACGTATACTACAACAATTAGATAATTAGTTTATGTAAACATACATTGCCTTATTAAAAGCATGCATATATATTCATATATAAAAATCCTATGGAATTTCTATATTTATATATACAGATTGGTACTTACTAGGACCTGAGTGAATGCTGGAGCAGAACACGAGGATGAGCATACAAACAGCAACTAGAGACATCTTCATCTTTCAATTTTGCTTTAAAGGGCTTTCTAAAATAAAACGTTGACAGCTGCTGCTCTTTTAGCTCTGCCTGCTAAATGCCTACAACTACCATTTTTATAGTTTATGCAGGTAATAGTGACTAAAGTTTGTGAATAAATGGGTTGGAACTTCTGGGAAGCAAAAAAATCTGGTTTGAAAAAAATACATTGGAAATATACTTGGGTGTTGAAATACAGAGAGTGTATGGAGGCATATGAGGTTAAAGGATGGGGCAGTTTCATATTCTACTAGTTCCTTTTCTTATAAACCTTGATCTTGGCAGGATAGCATGAGTGTGTAATGATTTTGGATGCTTTCTGTTCCCCATTTTGAATGACTTTTTGTTTGAAGTCTTGCCTCACCACTTGTTGATTTGAACTTTGTTTATTAAGTGTTAGATCAAATTAATATAATGAAAGCGTGTCTTAGATTATTTTTTCTACCAGGCAGATAAACCTTTACGTTAAAATTTTGTTGTTAAAAACGTACTTGTTAGCATGACTTTATATTTATAGGATTGAAGTACAACATCAATGGATAATTGTAATGCATTTGATACGAGAGCAGCCAATGGACAAGATGTCAGATTAATCAGCATCTCGATAGCAGCACCCAGTATTTCAAAGAAGTTTACTGCAGCTCAAAAAATTAACCAGTAAAGAATTTATACAGAATTTTCATGGCTTTATAACTACTTTGATCATTGGAGAAATTACAGTTAATAATGTCCGAGAATGAGAACCTGCTAAAGGCTATTAATACTAATACAAAGCCAGAAATTTTGAATTTGTTCATATACTATGGGGAAATCTAACAATTTTTTTATTTTTTTTATTTCACATTTATACAACACTTTTATCCAAAGAGCTCTCGATTGTAGGATAATTTATGACAACATAGTTTCAATGTTTATGTCGCCATTGGTTGAAGTGTTAAATAACAAAACAAATGTAAAGATTTAAACAACAGGAGGAGTAAAGGGCTCCACCCTAAGTAAACAGTCTAGCATATATGATTCTTTTATCCAAATAACTGAATACCTTACCAAGGGGACCTAACCCCATATGGTGGACAGGGGTTGATGTTTGGTCACACAGGGGTTAATGTTAGTGACACACTAATTGGTAAAGTGTGCCACTAATTACATTATGACACTCATTAAAATATTTAGGACTTCCAGGTCAGTGGCCATCTATCGTTCTACTTTCTGCTAGAGACCATCACCTTGCAAATAAGACCCTCAAATAACACCATCAAGCAACACTAGACATTAACATAGCTAAATTTGTCTGTTGCTGTGGTCCTATATCTGGAAGCTGTAGTAACTCAGGTGTAGTATTGTCCATCCATGATATGGACTATACAGAGTTACTCAGCCCTGATCACTAAATGATCATGCCCTGTACAATATCTCTTTTTCTAAGAGATCTGAAAACAACAAATTTCAAAACTACTAATGCCAATCATGGCTGATTTTCATACTAAGAACATCTCTTGACTCCTGAGATTGTCTTTTGCCTACATTAGACTTTAAGCCTATATATAATGGGCCTGAATATGGTACATTGCTACACATCTGTACTTTCCGCCCCCGATGAAGAAGCACTAAAATAGAGACAGCATACAACTGAAGAATCTTAGATTTACCACATTGTATCAGGAAAAAACTGCTGTACAGCCACATAACATGGCAGCCAAATCTGACCCTTCCACTCGCTGCCACTATTTTCTGTTGGTAATCCCAAAACTTTCACTTTCCAGCATTATGTGACGGTAAAAACACTGGCCATGGCACATAGTAATGTGTGGAATGAGACATTTTCCAGATAAACCTGCCAAAAATGTATGGCATAATCTGAGCATTTAAAGCACATTAACTCTACAGAGAGAAATTGCTGGTATCATGACTGCTTTCTCAAGCAAGATACAGTATCTTCTGCAGTGAATATACCACAAAAAACTGAGGACACTATCAGCAAACATGCATTTTTTTAACATCATCGCACCATAGACGTTCCTCTATTGTGTGAATGTGTAGATTGTATCTTTTATTGTTTTTAATCTATTTTATTTCCACTTGTAGAACCTTTGGGCATTGTATTATAAAAATACTTAATAGGGCTTGAGCGAATGCTAGAGAAGGAGAACAGAAACAACTGACATGAAATATATCCAGCTTTCTAATATCACTTTGGAGATATTTTGGAGAAAAGAGAAGCGGTTAAGGAATCTACATTCTGCCTCACACAGCTGCATCTACTGATGATGCATAAAATGAGGAAAGTGGGGTGTAGAAAAAGTGTTGACATTTCCATGAACTGAACGTCTGTGGCTTGAAAAGAAATCAGTGATGTAGTACTATGCTGAAGAAACCATTCTAATAATATGTTAGGCTGGTGGACGTTATAAAGTTGTGTAATTTAAATTTTATGAGTTCCTTTTCTGAAAAATCCGGTTATTCTTAGGGTAATGCAACATAATGTGGCTATTTTAGATTGTGTCTTGCCTCACCACTGCTTTGGACATTCTTAAAACTCTTCAGTAAAGCAGAGTCCTTAATGTTAAGATGACTAGATGTTTTGAATTATAACCAAGGTCACTCTTTAGGGCTGGCATAGGAAACTTGCAGCCCGAGGATCAGTTGTGGACACAGTCCATGAGTAACCTCTTACCTATGAGAAACCATCACATCAATTCACATTGGTAGAGGCAGCACTAAATTATACCAATGTACAAATACAGTAAGGGACATCATCATACTCAAATGCAAAAAAGCACCACAGAAATACCTATATCAGACAAATGAAAATTAAAAAAGGCAGTTTGTGGCTCCAGATGAAATTTGTTTGTAGATCAGATGATGCTTAAGGGGTAGATGGTAGGATAGCATAAACATGTTATGGTCATAATTTGCATATACATAGCAACCTTAAATATGTTTTGGTACAATATATTATAAGGTTGCTACCAAAATAAAGGTGAAAATGATCTATCCAGTCATATCCAGTAAAGTGGACACAAAGAGTACTGGAGTGAGCACACACACACTGCTAAAATGAACACACACACACTGGAAACATACTGTAGACGTAGACTCTATTGGTCTGTCCTTAGAAGTGAGGAGGGAGGAGGATAAGCATCACACTCCTGAAAGTATCTGTGTATGCATATTATAAACATTGTGTGAGGAGGAGTACCTTGGTTGGTCATAAGCAGGGGCGGCCATGGAGAAACCTTGAACTTGTGTTCCCTGGACCTGGTCTGACACAGATGCTAACTAGGCTGCTGGGTGAACCTAGGTGGTGTGTTCCTGTACCTGCACCTGCACATGTTGAGCTGCTTTCAGGTCCTTCCACATCCATGTGATGTGGGTGTTCTGGCAGGCCTGCTTATGCAGCTTGCTTAGTGCTGTGCAGGCCTCACTTCCTGGAGTTTGCACTATGTGTCATTACTCCTTCCCTTTATCAGCTACAATCAGTGAGTTCCAGGACCTTTATATTCTGGCGAAGTACATTTCACACCGCCTGTTGTTGTAGTGCTGTCTTAAATGTAGACTACTTACACATCTTTGCATCTCCTGTGGGCGAAGTATCGCCAAGAGACACAAAAGGTATTTGTCTGCAACCAAGTCTCGTCAAGGACACAGAAAGTGTCTGCCTGCAACCAAACCTTGGCAGGGGACATAAAAAGTGTCTGTCTGTGACTAGGCTAGGTCAAGGGACACAGTATTATTGACAATGTTAGTGCCAAGTCAAGTTTCTATAGTCAAGTCTGGTGCCCCAGGACCTCTGAGATCAGACCCTAGTGCTTCATCCCTGAATATCTGCTGGGTAACCCCGGTCACCCTGATATTTCAACAGGCCACTTCACCCTCTTCTTCCAGTGCAAAGATGATATACCGTGGCTTCCTTCCAGATTGCACTCTGCAGTTGACTGAGTTTTGCCCCTCTGGGAAAAGAACTCACCTCTAATCAATGACCTAGATCTGTGATCCCTGCCAGGGAAGATTTGTCTACCGCTGACATCCTTTACTTGAAACAGGGTTGTCACTCATTGGCCCTCTGCACCCTCTGCACAGAAATACACCCGGTACCATGCCACTTCACTATCTCCCTCCAATGGAAAGATGAGCTTTTTTGTGGTACCAATGCATTATGGTGAAGACCCAGCCTACTGCCGTAGTTTTCTTTAGCAATGCACCGTGCACAGGACTCTATACCCTGGACTATTCCCAACAGTTCTTGCAAAAACCACCTAAATTACCTCTCTCTTGTGGATGAAGCTCTGGACTGGGTTTTGCTCCTCAGGGAAAATAATTCACCTCTAGTCAATGACCTAAATCTGTTCCTAGCAGAATTTTGGAGACATTTGATGTCTCTGCTAGGGAAGATTCTTCTACCTCTGACATTCTTTACTTGAAATAGGGTAGCCACTCATTGACCCTCTATACAGAAAGGGTTTGTCTGTGACCAAGCCTTGCCAAGGGACATAAAAAAATGTCTGTCTGTTGACAAGGGACGTAAAAAAAGTGCCTGCTATAGAAGTGTAATTGCCAAGTTCTGTGCCAATGTCAATTTCAGTGCTATTGCCAAGTCAAGTTCATACAGCCAAGTACCCCTGGGCCTCTGAGATCAGGCCCTAGTGCTTCATCCCTGAATATCCGCTAGGTAACGCTGGTCACCTTTGACATTACAACAGGCCCATAGATGTAGTTGAAGTTATTACTGCACTGTCACTCCAAGGCTCCCAGCTTGGGGCTTTGACAAGCCAAATGTCAATAGTGACACAGTGGCAAGTGGTACAAAAACACAACTACTCAAGGTAGACCTTAAGTTGGTATCTTAGTCACTGAACCAGATGGCACTGCTAACAGCAAAGACTGTCTTTACTATTCTCTACACCCACATGGAAGCTTCTCCTGCTATACCAGCTGCTCCAGTTCCTGCCATGCCAGCTACATCAGGTACCATGCCACTTCACTATCTCCCTCCAGTGCAAAGATGAGCCTTCATGTGGTACCAAGGCATTATGGTGAAAGCCCAGCCTGCTGTTGTGGCTTCCTTCAGCAATGCACCCTGCAGTGGAATCTACACCCTGAACTATTCCCAACTGTTCATGTGATAATTACCTACATGACCTACCTCCAGGTGGATGAAGCTCTCAACTGCGTTTTGCCCCTCTGGGAAAATAACTCAACTCTTGTCAATGACTTAGATATGTTCCTAACAAAACGTCAGTGCCAGAGAAAAATAGAAATGCATAGGTGGAGTGGAAAAAGCGCACGGATAAAACAAATAAAAAGTAAAAACAAACTCTGAAAGATTTAAAACCTATAAAAACTTTGATAGGTTGGTGCACAAAAATGATGTCTCCACTTTCTTTGAGGTGTTGGAGATGATATTAATGTGTAAATACACTCCATCAAACACGTTTGACCGTTTTGCTTACGGCTTCCTCAGTGATAATGATATAAATATTGGTAGTACCCTGTTGGGATTGAGTAAATGGATAAGAAAAATAAATAATTGTCTGCTGCCCTTTGGGATCAATCACTTTAGTGATTGTCTGGCCATTAGTGTTCTGATAACAATTTATGAATTATCCCTTTGTTGATCTGCATATGCTTTTTTTATGATGTTAGTGTAATGATCTATGCACAATATATATCACCCAAGTAGAATTGTGGGAAAGAATGTTACAGATCAATATATGGTCTATACCTCAAGTTCAGTACCAACATTTATATCATTATCACTGAGGAAGCCGTCAGCAAAACGGTCAAACGCGTTTGCTGAAGTGTGTTTACACATTAATATCATCTCCAACACCTCAAAGAAAGTAAAAAAAACAAGAAGAGGGGTGGGAGGGACAAGCGAAAAGCCAAACCAATCGTGAAATATGTACATCAAGGTGATGTCACTTCCTGTTTCCTTTTTCCGGGAGTGGTGGATGATGGGAATTTGGCGCCAATGAGGAGGGGAAAGGGCACCGAGGAGGATGCATAAAGACAGCCCAAATATCAGGAGAACATTTTTATTCAAGATCACCATTGAGCAAGGCCAGGACTTGGCCAAAACGCGTCTGGTAGGATCCAATTTGATCTTTGTATCTTTTATTATAATTTCATTATTTATTTTATTGTTGATGCTATTTTACCTATTTTCACCATATTGGTCCTATTTTTTCCTGATGTGAGAGGCTCCATAGATGGGTCTCAATTAGACCCACCATTATAAGATTAGAGCAAACATTATATTAATTGTCATTTGTGCTGACCCTAAACTCACTGATATGCTAACCTCAACATTAGATGTCTCAGTCTGGGGAGTGAGGTCTGGATCTGTGTGTGTACACTGAAGCACTAAGACAGTTTCTATTATTTGTTTTCTATCTTTAATTGTAAAAATATCCCTGTAACAATTGATATATTGGATATTGGACTATTGAGACACTAAACATCGGGCCGTCTGGATTAAAAACACCAAGCAACATAAGGACGACAGGACAATATCTGTGACATCTCATATATAATGTGAATTAATATCATATTGAATGTGAGTGTAATGGTTTTAATTATTTGCTATAATAAACCCTGATGTACATATTTCACGATTGGTTTGGCTTTGCGCTTGTCGCTCCCACCCCTCTTCTTGTTTTTTTGGCTTTTGGAGTACTTTGTGGACAGTACTTGTCTGGAGGAAGCAGCATCGGAACCAGGGTTGAATTTATTGGAGGAAACACTTTAATTACACTTGGAACTATTCTAGACACAACCAGAAAAAAGAAAGGACACTTTTTGGAGAACTATGGTATATCATTCCAAAGTGAGATGATTTGCATTTAATTTTCATTACTTTCCCGCATAGTGGATTTATTTGGTGTGACGATTGAAAAGATTAATATCCACTTTGCTTTTCTCTATCTATACCCATCACTGCACGAGCCAACTTTATATATTCAATTGCACCGTCCTCTTGATATCAGTTGTGGAGCGCTATAGACATAGCAATCAACCCTTTTGGGAAGTTGCTTTTACTTATTTGTTTACACCTCAAAGAAAGTGGAGACATCATTTTTGTGCACCAACATATCAAAGTTTTTATATGTTTTAAATCTTTTAGAGTTTGTTTTTACTTTTATTTTTTTTATTAACCCTGGTTTCCATCTCATTGATTTAGGGTGCGTGTTTAGACACTATAATTACAGCAAAACCGCAACATCAACAGGTGGCCATATCCACAGTACTAGTGTACCTCACTGCCACCGGGATCTTTGCACTGTGAGAACAGATCTGAATGGCAACCAGCCAATTGATAGATACATAGCATCTATCTATCTGTCCGCCATCAGTACAGTATATATATAAATAACATTTCTACATAAGAGAGACCAACATTGAAAGCTTCAGACCAAACATTACCCCATAACATTGGGACTACTGAAGCTTTTTCCACTCCACCTTTGAGTGTGTGTGTAAGTCTGTTTGTGTCTGTGAGGGTGTGTGTCTGCAAGTGTGTGTATCTGTGAGAGTGTGTGTGAGTGAGTGAGTGTGTGTGAGTGAATGTATGTGAGTGTGTGTATGAGTGAATGAGTGTATGTGAGTGTGTATGAGTGAATGAGTGTGTGAGTGTGTGTCTGTGTGTGTCTGTGAGTATGTGGGAGTGTGTATCTGTGTGAGTGTGTATGTGTCTGTGAGTAGGTGTCTGTAACTGTGAATGTGTGTCTGTGTGTGTGTGTCTGTGTGTGTGTGTGTGTATGAGTGAATGAGTGTATGTGAGTGTGTGTATGAGTGAATGAGTGTGTGAGTGTGTGTCTGAGTGAATGAGTGTGTGAGTGTTTGTCTGTGTGAGTGTGTGTGTCTGTGAGTATGTGGGAGTGTGTATCTGTGTGAGTGTGTATGTGTCTGTGAGTAGGTGTCTTTGTGTGTGTCTGTGTGATTGTGTGTGTGAGTGGGTGTCTGTGTGAGTGTGTGTCTGTGCGTGTGTCTGTCTCTGTGTGTAAGTCTGTGTGTGCTTGTTAGTGCGTGTGCCTGTGCCTGTGCTTTGGCTGACCCTGGGTTTGAAGGTGAGTGTGTGTCTGTGTGAGTGTATGTGTCTGTGAGTATGTGGGAGTGTGTATCTGTGTGAGTGTATGTGTGTCTGTGAGTAGGTGTCTGTGACTGTGAATGTGTGTCTGTGTGTGTGTGTCTGTGTGATTGTGTGTGTGAGTGGGTGTCTGTGTGATTGGGTGTCTGAGCGTGTGTCTGTGAGTGTGTATCTGTGTCTGTGTGAGTGTGTCTGTGTGGTTGTGTCTGTGTGAGTGTGTATCTGTGTTAGTGAATGTGTGTCTGTGTGAGCGAGTGAGTGTGTCTGTGTGAGTGAGTGTGTGTCTGTGCGTTTGTCTGTCTCTGTGTGTAAGTCTGTGTGTGCTTGTTAGTGCGTGTGCCTGTGTGTGTGCTTTGGCTGACCCTGGGTTTGAAGGTGAGTGTGTGTCTGTGTGAGTGTGTGTGTCTGTGAGTATGTGGGAGTGTGTATCTGTGTGAGTGTATGTGTGTCTGTGAGTAGGTGTCTGTGACTGTGAATGTGTGTCTGTGTGTGTCTATCTGTGTGATTGTGTGTCTGAGCGTGTGTCTGTGAGTGTGTGTCTGTGAGTGTGTCTGTGTGAGTGTGTGTCTGTGTGAGTGTGTGTCTGTGTGAGTGTGTCTGTGTCTGTCGGAGTGTGTATCTGTGTTAGTGAATGTGTGTCTGTGTGAGTTTGTGTGTGTGTGAGTGAGTGTGTAAGTCTGTGTGTGCTTGTTAGTGTGTGTGCCTGTGCCTGTGTGTGTGCTTTGGCTGACCCTGGGTTTGAAGGTGAGGAGTTAGTAGCTCTGGGTGGGTAGCCACTGCCACATAGGAATCCTGAACCTGGGCCTGTGGACTGACACATATGCTGGGAAGTTCATAAATTGCATTTCACCATTACACCACAATCTTATTATCCTAACAGCACTGTGAATTTTGTGCCGGTGCTATTATGGTCAATATTAATACAATTTTATAAGAAAGACAAAAAAAGGGAGAGGGACCATATTTCTTAAGCACTTACTAAAGGAAGATGAATAAATAATGTAAGTGATAAAAAAATAACTTTTATTAATATAGAGTAAAATATATATACTATATACAAAAGGGCAAAAAGATATGTGAATAATATCAAGCCTTCACAAAAAAGGCGTATATCAAATATTTTTTCCCGCTCTGACCAAATTTGGGTCAATATCCCACAGAAGGACAACCCCAATGAATCTGAAAGTGTCCGCTTTTAAAGCAGATTATTAAGCTATTGTAATTGACTACCTGCATGAGTCAGACTGATCCTGTTGGTTCTTTGACATAATAAGTAATCACAGAGAAGATGGTATGTACCAGCAGTGAAGAAAAAAAAAAAAAGTTTGACCAGTTTAGAATAACAATCCAGAGTTATGGATTGTTACCCATCCAGGGAAGTATTACAAAACATACTTCAAATTAACCTTGAAGTGTCGACCATGTTACTCGATATATTTAAAAAATATATTTCATATCACTGTTTCAGTTTGTGTAAAGTAACTATACAATTTCTTAATTTTCTTTAAATAATAATGAAAGATATCACAGCACTTATATTGGCTGTTGTAGTCAGCAACCTGCGTGCTGCAACTTACATCCTATTGGATTCTATAATATGATAAACAATCAGGGTAGCTATTACGTACTGGTAAAAAATAAAAAAAGGGTGCAGCATTCAAGTAATGCCCCCCACATGACCACCCCACATGCATAAGACAAAAAAGTGTGATTGGCAGATCGGGGAAAAACACTTTATTCGTGAATATATCAGCTGCGGTAAAGAGAATGTGATCTATTGTATCTCCTGTCCCTGTGAAAATTTCTTCTATGTTGGGATGTCCACTAGGCAATTAAGAAAAATATATGTAGATCACTGTAGGTTAGCAGAGTGGGATAAAAAGCCTTGCCAAGGGTCACAGAAAGTATCTATCTGCGACCAAGCTTTGCCAAAGGATGTGTGTGTGTGTCGAGTGTGTGTCTGTGAGTGTCTGTGTTAGGCAGAATTAGGCTTTTGATAATGTGACAAAGCTTCCATAATATATTAAAAAAATATATATATTTATATGCACTGTTTGCAGTGTAAAGTAACTGCACAATTTCCCGATTTTGTTTAAATATTAATGAAACATATCCCAGCTTCCAATAATAAAGATGTATTTTTAGTGGCATGAGCAGCTACATGTTATTCACAAGAAACAAACTATTTATAATAGCAACATTTTTTTAATTAAAAACCTTAATGCACAGATAAAACCATTGTTTCTACTGTATGTTACACCATACAACTTATAATTATTGTTTGTCAATACATAGAAATATCTGAACATGAATGTAAAAGAATAGAGGAGCATTTCACTCTACACTTCTGGACAATGTAAAGTAAGTCTTGAATTCTTGAAATGTAAATGCCCCTCTCACACATACAACCAATGTATCATGGATCTCTCCAGGGACCTGCAGAAGCATCAACATTTTTTCTTCTAATTAAGTAAAACTAGATGTATTGCTTTTTTTCCTGCTTAATTATGATCTTAGTCAGACTTAAAGTTTGCAAACATTTAATTTTTAATTGTGCAAGCTATGTCATAATAAGAGATCATAATAAGTTGTCTCCTGAAGTAAAAAGGTTGTGACTTTTTTTTTTGTTGAAAATATCACCTTCTGCAGGAAATATAGGTTTGGTAATAGGTTCGACTTATAAACAGTAATACTATTCTTTTTCCTTTTACCTTCCTTATTTAGTAAATCATTTAGTATAATCACCATTGTTTAATGGTTTCTTTTTATGAAATGTGTCCTATTTCATTTCCAACATTTTAAGTGATCTTCCATGTGAAATAGAAATTGGTAATTAGCTCAGATAGCTCTCAAATGGAATTGCAGGAGAGGGAGGTGACTGCGCCAACAATACAATCTTAAAATAATGCATATTATTATTGTTATTGTAAAATACGTTTTTTTTCTGAAGCAATAGCCACCGTGAATGTACAATATTGTAGAAGATATTTCATAGTGCATTTATATTCTAAATCACTACATTTTAAAATGATGTACCTTTAAATCTGGGCATGAACTAAATTAATGTTATTGAAAACGCTAATATATTTGTTACAAAACTATCACATTAACACTATCCTACATTTTCCCTACATTTCTGAAAGTCTGTTCTAAATGTTACATGCTATTCTAAAAATAATGCAGACTGAAATATGTAGAAAATATGTATTTTCATAGACTATATTTGCAATAAAAAGCAATATACTTTTATGAATAATTTTTCAGTTTATAGAGATGCAAATTAAATTTTTATTAATTTAAGCCAGTTCATTTGCTGCACACATTTTTGAGCATTGAAGAGTCTACTTAGTTTTTTATTGTGTCTTCTGGTTGAGCTTTTCAATGATTCTCTTAACCCAGGACAATTCAGGATTAGCACATATCTGACGATCTCTGGTAATCGTAAATCTAAATAAGGAAAAGAAAGCAATTAGCTTTATAACAACATGTAGAAACTAACAGCCTCATTAAATTGCTATTAAATTAGAAAGGGCTGCAAGCTACGGGATGGAGACTCAAATTGGAGCCAATGGAAGAAGAGATTGTTAGCATTACGTCACTGAAAAAAAGGAGGTTATTTATCAAAGTTCTACGGGCTAAAATTACGAGTTACAATCTGACTTACATTGAAGATCTAATGCAATATGGATAAAGCCATAAATATGATATTCTATTACATGCGAGTTACAGTATTGCCAGGATCAATATAACATGAAATATAAACATGAAATAACCTTTTTTTTGGGGCCGATTGGCGAGCTTGAGAATGTTGTGCTATTAATTATAAGACCTAATATCACTTTCCCTCTTAATAAATGTACAGTAGTGTGTTTTTTATTTGCATTACAAGTGCTATGTTTTGGGCTTTTACCCCTTCCAGGGCTGTGGGCTCCATTTGCACGTTACGGGCTAGCTCACATGTGACATGGTTGCAATTTAATAGTGGTTATGGGTTTGATAAAATTAAAGGATTTGCGGGCTGCAAAGTTCCACCTTCATGTCCCGTAGGCATTTTTCGGCTGGCCTGTGGCTTACCCTGCAAGTGGTCTGCGGGGAGGTTTAAGAGGCCAATTTAATAGCTCGAATTCATGCGAGCTATGCTACGAACTGCGATTTTCAAAAACGTAGCAATTTAATGAGGCTGTAAGCGCTTTACCCAAGCCTTGCACTACTAAATATATTCAATCAGACCTGCATAATGATATATCGGCGAAATTTAATTAAATCTGCATATTAGATACAGATTTTTACATATTAAGTAGTCTGTCTACACCATACTTTTTAGGGTTCTTAATAGTTAAGTGAGCATTTTCTCTAAGCAATAGGTGATAAGGATTTGCAGTAATGTGTGAAAAAGAAGAGCCTTACTTCTGCAGTACTGGCCTCAAAATGTAGTACTGGTGTCAAAATGTAAATTCAACTTACATGACCGCTGGCTTGGAGCACTGTTCACTGGTAAAGTAATATTGTTTAATCATATTAAAGGGTATAGGTTTTGAAATATGTGATATGCAGCAGTTCTGGATGTCCCCTCCAACTGTGAAATAAATAATTCAGAAGTTAAACACATTGACCCATGTAATACGTAAAATAACAACATGTTTTCTATGGTATTAGAAGGTTACATTAAAAAAACTTCCTATTAAATCAAGAGTATTAATTATACTACACCAGTTACATAATTACATTATATAAACATAAATTCCCTTATTAAAACATGTAATTATATTCATATATAAAAATCATATGGAATCTCTTTATTTATATAGACCAATTGGTACTTACTAGGATCTGAGTGAATGCTGGAGCTGAACATGAGGATGAGAATAGAAGCAGTAACCAAAAGCATCTTCATCTTTCAGATATGCTTAATGAGGGCTTTATGATAGAAGTGTCTGACAGCTGTTGCTCCTTTAGCTCTGCCTGCAACTACTATTTGTATAGTCTATGCAGGTCATAGCTAGTAAAGCTATGGGAAGGGTTGGAACTTCTGGGAAGTGAAATTTAAAATAAATCTGAAAAAATACAGAAATATACTTGGGTGTTGAAATAGAGAAAGTATGTGGAGGCAGATGAGGTTATAGAATGGGGTGGTTTCATATTCTACCAGTTCAGTTACTTATAAACCTTGATCTTTGCAGGATATCACGAGTGTGTGATTATTTTGGATGCTTTTTTGTTTGAAGTCTTACCTCACCCCTTGTTGGTTTGAACTTTGCTATTTTTGGGTTAGATCAAAATAATAAAATGAAAGCTTGAGTTAAAATAAATGTTCTTCCAAGTAGATAAACCTTAACATTAAAACTTTGCTGTTAAAAACTGACTAGTTAGTATGACTTTGTAACCATAAGATTTACGTCTAACTTCAATAGATAACAGTGATACATTTAATGATTTAATGATACACTTACTAATGTTAACAATTATGAAAAGAAAATAATTTTAAGAGGTGATTATAAATAATATTGTCCAATAAGAGCACATGCTAATAATATAGGCACCTTATATGCAGATTATATATTTGGGAATATATATACAGAAACACTATGAATTTATATAATTCATAAGCAGATGTGTATTGTTAATTGAAAAATAGCTTTATTTTAAACTAGCGACTTGCCCATCAAAAATGACGGGGCAATAAAAAAAGTGTTGAAATGCTGTTTGTCACACAATGTGAGTGTACTGTGTGCCTCAACTATATAGACCCCTATAGCACACTAATGAACGCATGTAATAACACTATAAGTGCCATGAGGGTCATCCAGGAGCCTCATGACACAAAGTGTAAGCACTACACCATTTTAACCCAGTCTCTTATGGGGATCTATACAGACCCTCATAAGCCTCTATTTAACCCCATTAGTCCCGTAAGGGTATTTAAAGACCCTCATGGGACAGTTAGAAGCCTAACATAACCCTGTCAGTGCTATGAGGGTTCTCCAGTACCCTCAAGACACTAAATACAAACACTACACTGCACTAAACCCACCCCAATAAACCATTAAATCTAAACTAACACCCCTCTACACTAACCTATTAACACCTACATTACCTCCCTAAACTACCTACCTACCCCCTAATCACCCCCCTCACTCTAGTTACAAAAAATAAATAAACCTAAGTCACAAAAACAAAAAAATCTACATTACAGAAATTAAAAAAACCTAAGTCACAAAAAATAAAAAATCTACATTACAGGAAATAAAAAGACCTAATTCACAAAAAATAAAAAAAGGAACATTACAGGAAATAAAAAATACATCGCAAACCCCCCCCCCCCCCCCACTGCAAAAAAAAAAATTACACACCTGAAAAGGAAATACATATAAAATACATACAATACAATAAAAAAATACAATAAAATACAATACCCCCTATCTATCTAACATACAATGAATCATATCTACCTAAAATACATCCCCCAATCTATCTAATATACAATAAATCCTATCTATCTAAAATACATACCCCTATGTAACATACAATATATACTATAGAATATAAAATAAATGCTAACTATCTAAAATACATAGCCCTATCTAACATAAAATAGTATATAATATACAATACATCCTATCTATCTAAAATACATACCCCTATCTAACATACCATAAATGCTCCATATACAAACCCTAATTCTAAGCTAAAATAATTAAGAGCACTTACCTTTGCAGATGTCCCTTGAGATCAGCAACCTAGGAGAAAATGAAAAAAAAAAACACATTTACATAAACTAAAGAAACATTCAAACTATTCTAAATATTCTACTCACCTTTCCAGCATGTCCCCGTCCTTCTTTTCTTCTCCCGCGCGGCCCCTGTTAAAAAAACAAACATTACATTACTACAACATACATTTAAACCTAAAAAAAAGTAAAATAAACATAATATACATTGTACTTACCTCCCCGTGATGTCCCAGGCCCCCTACTCTTCTGCCCCGGCTGGGACCTGGAACATTCCACGCTCTAAAATAAAAAAATAAAAATGGAGATCCACACTCACGGACCTCCCCGACGCTAATGAGCCTCCTACAGACTTTGCCAGAAGAAAATTGTCAATGGCCGCTTCTGATTGGCTGAAAACACTGTCTATCAAATTCAGCCAATCAGAAGGCGCCAATGTGTGAGCCAATCAGAATGGGATACACCCCAAAATCCCACTCTGATTGGATAATGCACCTGTCAATCTTTATTTAAACCAACCAGAAGGCTTTATTGCCATCAGCCAATCACAATGTGATACATCCCCAGGGGGTGATTGGCTGAAGACATCTTTACCTTCTCATTGGCTGTAATACTGATTGACATTGACAAC
Organism: Discoglossus pictus; assembly: GCA_027410445.1. Lineage (NCBI taxonomy): Eukaryota > Metazoa > Chordata > Amphibia > Anura > Alytidae > Discoglossus > Discoglossus pictus. Next base: position 252,919,559 of record CM050164.1, on the reverse strand, counting down.
AGCCAATCAGAAGGTGCAAATACCTTTAGCCAATTACTATGTGGGGGTGTATCCCATTGTGATTGACAGGTGCATTAGCCAATCGAGTGGGATTTTGGGGTGTATCCCATTATGATTGGCTCACACATTGGCTGAATTTGATAGACAGCGTTTTCAGCCAATCAGAAGGGGCCATTGCCTATTTTCTTCCAGAAAAGCCTCTAGGAGGCTCATTAGCGTCAGGTAGGCCCGCAAGTGCGGATCTCCGTTAGTTTTCTATTTGTTTTTGTTTTTGTTTTTTTAGAGCGCAGATTGTTCCATGGCCCAGCCGGGGCAGAAGAGGAGGAGGCTGGGGACATCGCGGGGAGATATGTACAATGTATATTATGTTTATTTTATTTTGTTTTATGTTTATGTATGTTGTAGTAATGTAATGTTTTTTTTTAACAGGGGCCACGCCGGAGAAGAAAAGAAGAAGGACGGGGACATGCTGGAAAGGTGAGTAAAATATTTATAATGTTTATTTATTGTATGTAAATGTGTTGTACAAATCCCCCCCCCCCTCCGGTTGGTGATCTGAAGGGACATCTGTAAAGGTAAGTGGTCTTAATTATTTGATTTTATGTTAGAATTAGGGTTTATGTATGTAGATAGCATTTATTGTATTTTATATAGATAGGGGTATGTATTTTAGATAGTTAGGATTTATTGTATATTAGAAAGACAGGGGTATGTATTTTAGATAGTTAGGATTTATTGTATATTAGATAGATAGGGGTATGTATTTTAGATAGTTAGGATTTATTGTATATTAGATAGAATGGGGGATGTATTTTAGATAGACAGTATTGATTGTATGTTAGATAGATAGGGAGTATCTAATTGGTTAGTGTAGAGGGGGGTTAGTTTAGATTTAATGGTTTATTGGGGGGTATAGTGCAGTGTAGTGTTTGTAGTTAGTGTCATGATGGTCCTTGAGGACAGTCATGGCACTTATGTGGTTAATGTTAGGGTTGTAACAGCCCCATAAGGGTCATAATATACCCTTATGGGACTGGTGGGGTTAAATAGAGGCTTATGAGGGTCTGTATTAACCCCCATGAATGCCAGGATTTTGTATTGGCTTATGGGGGTCTGTATTGACCCCCATGAGTGACAGGGTTAATTATGGGTTTATGGGGGTATGTATTGACCCTCATGAGTGATGTGGTTAATTAAGTGCTTAAGAGGGTCTGTATTGACCCCCATGAGTGACAGAGTTAAATTATGTATTATGGGGATCTGTATTGACCCTCATGAGTGATGGGGTTAATTAAGTGCTTATGGGGTCTGTATTGACCCCCATGACTGACAGGGTTAATTAAGGGTTTATGGGGGTCTGTATTGACCCCCATGAGTGAGAGAGTTAATTAATGTCTTATGGGGGTCTGTATTGACCCCCATGAGTGCCAGCGTTATTTATTGGCTTATGGGGGTCTGTATTGACCCCCATGAGTGACAGTGTTAATTATGGGTTTATGGGGGTCTGTATTGACTCTCATGAGTGACGGGGTTAATTAAGTGCTTATGGGGTCTGTATTGAGCCCCATGAGGGAGAGGGTTAATTAAGGGTTTATGGGGGTCTTTATTGACCCCCATGAGTGACAGGGTTAATTATAGGTTTATGGGGGTCTGTATTGACTCTCATGAGTGACGGGGTTATCAAGTGCTTATGGGGGTCTGTATTGACCCCCATGAGGGACAGGGTTAATTAATGTATCATGGTGGTCTATATTGACCCCCATGAGTACCAGGGTTATTTATTGGCTTATGGGAGGTCTGTATTGACCCCCATGAGTGACGGGGTTAATGAAGTCCTTATGGGGGACTGTATTGACCGCCATGAGTGACATGGTTAATTAAGGGTTTATGGGGGTCCGGATTGACCCCCATGAGTGACAGGGTTTTTTAGGGCTTGATGGGACTCTGTATAGAGCACCATGAGTGATAGGGTTATATTTTTTTATTACGGGTCCTTTCAGGACCTTTACGGTCCTTTAAGGACCCGTAAGGCGAAATTTTGAATTTTCATTGCAGCGCGGGTCCCCGGTCGCACTGCGAGGGTTAATGTGCGGTTAATGCGGGTTTCTGAGCTTATCGCGGATCCCGTGGGGTTAATGCGGGTTTCCGAGCTTATCTCTGATCCCTTCTTGGGTAAGTTATATGTGGCTGGGTGGTCCAGGGTCGTGGAGCCTCGTTTTGGTTTATTTCGGCGGCCATTTTTTCTTTCTCAGGGGATTTTCGAGTGGCTAAACTTTGCAAATTTGACAGAATTTGAGATTTGAGCAGTTTTGTAGAGGTCCTGGGTGTCCCCCCTTGGTGTGGGTAATGTGTGAGTTTTTATTTATTTTTTGTGTGTATTTTTGTGTTTTTTTATGTTTGCCGGTGTGCGCTGGTTGTCCGTTAAGATCGTTTTTTTTGCGACATAGTAATAGATTTTTAATAAGTCCCGCGGGTCGTATTTTTTTGTGTAAGTCCGTAGTTAGTCATTGCGTGTTTATGTTTCTTTTTCAGGTCCCGATTGTGTGGTAGTTTTTAGCTGATTTTGAGGCGCTGTAGAGCCTCCACCACCGCAAATGCAGCCCCTCGCTTTGTGAGGGTCCGCATTTGCGGCGTGCAATGAGCCTGCGGCTCATTGCAGCCGACGTGGGAGCCTCCACCTATGCAAATGCAGCCCCTTGCTTTGCGAGGGTCCGCACTTGCGGTCAGAAAGTCGTAGGGGATGGTAGGAATGAGCGCCTACGCGCTCATCTCCACCAGTGCAAGAAGCACCTGCGAGCCTGCAAGAGTTAGCAACAACCCGCATTGCTGACAACTTTATATGTGATTAACTGAATGAATATACTATATATCTCCCATAAATGTGCTTATATAGGACAACTGAGATATGTCTATTTCTTGCTGAGTGTTGTAAGAGTAGTAATAATAACATATTGAAAGGATATCTAGTAATAAGTTTCAGTGTATTCTGCCTGTTGAAATAATTGAGAGCAAATTATGCAATTTTAAATATAGTTTTTAGAGTACTGGTCACATAATGGTGTAACCATGACAACCGCTGCCTATAAATAGGCGGTATTCTAGACAGCCAGTACCCCTGATGAAATAATAGAAACATGCATCGGGTCACGTGCTGATGATGTCATAATTAAGCGTCTAGGCACGGTGTAGGCAGCTAGGAGAAATATTAAAGTAACTAGATGGCCCCTGGCTCTTGGAAATACCGTATTGGTCCGAATATAAGCCGCACCTTTTTTCCATTTTTTGAGTTTGCGAGTTACGTGTGCGGCTTCTATCCGCAAACGTAAAATTACTGACAATTTGCGCGATTGCGAGTTAAGGGTGCCGATTTGCGTGCTTGAGACTGCGATATTGTAGCAATTGAATAGCGATTTACGGTTTTAGTGATTCTAACATCCTGTAATGCCTGTAATCTGCAAAAAAAGCTACAGTACTAGAAAGCCTGTTTCTTGCAATGGCTGATCACTTGGAGAGAGTCTTTTTCTCTCCAATTTTAAGCGTGCGGCTTATATTTGAGTACTATCTTTTTTCTATTTTTCCCCCTTGAATTTTACAGGTGCGGCTTATATGCGGGTGTGGCTTATATTCGGACCAATACGGTAATACACATTCATATATGAGGGAAAGAATACCAAAGGAAAAGGGTGAATTTCTAGATATTGCAATTAAATTATGCCTATGATTTGGAGTTGAGATACACAGTAGGAGCGATAGATGCCTAAAAGTTGGGATGGCTGCATATAGCCCCATCTAAACGGATATCATTGCTGGCAAATAATGGAATAATAATAAAATGGGAAATTATAAACATTTACAAAAAGTTTTGAAGGAAACTTGTGTATGAGGACATACAATGAAAAAACACTTTCAAACACAAATATATCACAATTTATTAGGTTGGTGAAAATCTGTAATGAAATACAACAAAGCAATTAGCACTTTTACTTCATATACACCTTTTTATTAGTTAACATTATACAAGAGTACTTTCCATACAATTATATAAATGTAATCAATTATTTATTTGTTATTATTAATAACTTGAAGTTAAACTGTGGACATTAAAAGTGATATATTTTATGGCCAAAAAATCCATAAGACAACTGCATATCTGCGTCTGTACAGTTGTTTAATTTTGATTTTTCTGTAATTTTTAATATATATATATATATATATATATATATTTGTGTGTAAGTGTAGATGTGTGTGTGTATATGTATATATATATATTTATATATATATATATATATATATATATATATATATATTTATATATATATATATATATATATATATATACATAGAGAGAGAGAGAGAGGTGTGTATATATAAATATATATATATATATATATATATATATATATATAATATGTATATTTATATATAAGTATATATACATATATAAATGTATATATATATCACATATATAGTTGTGAGCATGTGGGTCGTTGCTAACGCTGAGGGCTCGCGTAGCGAGCCTGCGGCCCACGTAACATTTACGGACTTACGACAAATACGAGGCGCGGGACTTAGAAAACAAATCACTACGACCTTGCAAAGATACTCCTTTATTGGCCGTCCCGGGCGAACCTGAAAACAATACAAACACAATAAATACACACAGCAAACACATAAAAAGCTTACCCACAGCAAAGGGGGGGGGGGGGGGCACCCCGGACCTCTGCAAGTGAAGTTACACCTCCATTTAAGTCAAATTACAGAGTTGAGACACCCGAAAATCACCTAAACGACAGAAAAAATGGCCGCCGAAAAAAACGAAAACGAGGCTACAGGTCCCTAAAGACGCAAAACACCACCAAACACATACAGATTTTCCAAAAAAGCCGGACGAGGTCCACGAACACGGACGCAAAAGGAGCCACAGCCGCGCACCACACATTAGCCGCCATTTTACACACTAACTTCCTGAATGCGGAAGTACACATCTACCCTAACGGATTTTCCTCGCGCACGCACACTATTTACACTACACACTGCATACATTGCTGACACTTAAACAGCAGCTCCACAGCACTGAAAACACACATTGTATGCTGCAGTAACATGTAAGTAATATATGCAGGAAGCATTGTGTTGAAGAGCTGACAAATAGGTAAAGTATATTCCTTTATTAATGTATTATTTATTTGATTACCATACACCAAACAGCATTAGCTCACTTCCAATTTAATTGCCATCATTTTTTGACGGGCAGTATTCTAGTATATATATATGTGTGTGCGTGTAGATGTAAATGTATAGATAGACAGATGTATATGTAGATACAGTGTGTGTATATGTGTATAACCATATATACATACTGTATATACGGTGGGAGTTGATACTGGAGGGGGGTGGGAAGTGCAAAAAAATAAATGAAGCCCGCCCTTTCCTGAGGGGGCCCACTTTTTTTTTTTGCACCAGGAATATTAGTTATAAAACTACAAGTGTGCCACTTTAATTAAAATATAACTTTAATTAATGGGTTTTAGAAAAATAGATATATAAAAATAAAATGTTAACAATTAAAATGAGGACAAAAATATTTCTAACCATATATCTTTAAATACTCATCTTTATTTTGAAATGTTTAAACCTTCAAAAGTGAACAATTCAACTAAGTGTACAATTATAAATACATTAAGTGACGTCACAAGCAGAGTAGTGTGATGTTATTGGTAATATCATGGATTACATAATTTTTCATACCTTTGTGTGCTGCAGAACAAAACGCCGTCATCAGGGCGCTGAGAACTGCGTTCTGATGACGCTCTGCGCTCCAGTCTGCATCACATCTGCCCCATCTCATATTTACTGGACCTGCTTGCTGGAGGCTGACAAGGCTAAGGTAAGGGGCTGACAGTGTGCCATGTGGGATTGGCATGTGTCACTAGGAACATATTGTATGTAATGTCACTGTGTGCATGTGTCACTAGGAGCATGTTACATTACAGTACATACACGTGACATTACATACAATGTGCTCCTAGTGACACATGCCAGTCGCACATGGCACACTGTCAGCCCCTTATCTTAGCCTTGGAAGCCTCCAGCAACCAGGTCGAGTAAATATGAGATGGGGCAGAGGGGATGCAGACTGGAGAGCAGAGCCTCATCAGAACTCAGTTCTCGGCACCCTGATGACGGCACGCTGCTCTCCAGCGTGTGAAACACGAGCCACCATTTATATCATATGTAATATCATGAATGATGCCACCTATTGTCATAGATGATGAATGATGCCATTAGAAAAACCTTTGCAGGGGGAAGGAGAGATGTTATGTTAGCTTGCTACCTTAACTTCCACATTTCCTGCATTTTTCCAGCCTTAAGTTGCCCTATCCTGTGCTGAAACCTTAACAATACATTAATGCCAATAGATTTCCAATGTTTTTCTAAATGCCATTATAATGAAATAGTTTTAATTACCTAACTTAGACTTTTGTTCTATGGCTCGCAAATCACATATGTAAATCTAACATCCAAGAAATGCCATTAGAATGTCCAAAATGTCCCTAATATCCTAAGCCCTGAGTACCTGTCTCATAACTGTTTTAGAAATTGTTATCACATGTTTCCCTTAATGATATTGGATCTCAATTTAGTTTATTCAGAATTATTTGCAAGGGTCCGACATTTAAAAAAAACTCTGTGGTACCTTCAAACTCCCCATAAAGGCAAAACATTACTCTGAGAAGCCTAGATGCCTCAAATCCGGGATCATTCCTCAATACCCACTACCCTCTATGAGCCTGGCTATCCCTGGGATCCCGGTTTAATACCCACTATGATCTATGAACCCAGGTATCCCCCAGAATGCTTCCTTAATACCCAAGATCCCCTATGAGCCCTGGAAACCCCCAACTAAAATATAACCATGGGGGTCCTTATTGATTGACCCCAATGGCATAAAATATTAACCTGTTATCATGAGGTAATCTAAAGTATAACCATGGGGGTCCCTATGAACCCACATGGTATCTAATGTTATCCCCTATACCATGGATCCCCATAGAACATAAAATTAACCCCTTAATGGACCCCCTTGGTACATAATATTTATCAGTATATCATTTAGAATACCATGGAGATCAGATCCATAGGGACCATCATGGTATATGGGTTAATAGTAGGTAGTACACTGTAGATTACCATGGGGATCCCTAGGGAGCCGATCGTAACGGGTTATGTTTAGGCTGCATGGGGGATCCCTAAGGACTCACATAATTATACTTTAGTTGGGGGAAAGCTGGGGGATACCCGGTCTCATAGAGGGCAGCGGGTATTAAGGGGGATTCCAGAGGGTACCCAACTTATAGTGTTTATTATTATTTAAAACCTTCCCTGTCATCGAAAGGTATTTTTATAGATAGATAGGGAAAGGGAGGATATTAGGGCTTGTGTAGATGCTCACATTAGTGAGTACCATTCTGTAGCATTGCCAGACTTGGAGTCTACTGTGAGCAGGCCGCAAGCACATGTTAGAGCTAGACAGCTGCAGGCAAACCTCGCAACAAACCTCGGCCCTTGCAACATTTACGGACTTACGACAAATACGAGGCGCGGGACTTAGAAAAAAAAATCACTACGACCTTGCAAAGATACTACTTTAACGGCTGACCCGCGCGAACCTGAAAACATTACAAACACAATAAATACACACAACAAACACATAAAAGCTTACCCACAGCAAGGGGGAGCACCCAGGACCTCTGCAAGTGAAGTTACACCTCCATTTAAGTCCAAATTACAGAGTTTAGACACCTGAAAATCACCTAAGCGAGATAAAAAATGGCCACCGAAAAATCAAAAACGAGGCTACAGATCCCTAAAGACGCAAAACACCACCAAACACATACAGATTTTCTGAAGAAGCTGGACGAGGTCCACGAACACGGACGCAAAAGCAACCACAGCCACGTACCACACATTAGCCTCCATTTTACACACTAACTTCCTAAATGCGGAAGTACACATCTACCCTAACATATGCAAATCTAACATTCAAGAACTGCCATTAGAATGTCCAAAATGTCCCTAATATCCTAAGCCCTGAGTACCTGTATCATAACTGTTTTAGAAATTGTTATCACATATTTCCCTTAAGGATATTGGATCTCAATTTAGTTTATTCAGAATTCTTTCCAAGGGTCCAACATTTTAAGAAACTCTGTGGTACCTTCAAACTCCCCGTAAAGGCAAAACATTACTCTGAGAAGCCTGGATGCCTCAAAGCCGGGATCATTCCTCAATACCCACTACCCTCTATGAGCCTGGCTATCCCTAGGATCCTGGTTCAATACCCACTATGCTCTATGAACCCAGGTATCCCTCAGAATGCTTCCTTAATACCCACGATCCCCTATGAGCCCTGGAAACCCCCAACTAAAATATAACCATGGGGGTCCTTATTGATCCCAATGGCATAAAATATTAACCTGATATCATGAGGTAATCTAAAGTATAACCATGGGGGTCCCTATGAACCCACATGGTATCTAATGTTATCCCCTATACCATGGATCCCCATAGAACACAAAATTATCCCCTTAATGGACCCCCGTGGCACCTAATATTTATCAGTATATCATTTAAAATACCATGGAGATCAGATCCATAGGGACAATCATGGTATATGGGTTAATAGTAGGTATTATACTGTAGATTACCATGGGGATCCCTAGGGAGCCGATCGTAACGGGTTATGTTTAGGCTGCATGGGGGATCCCTAAGGACTCACATAATTATACTTTATTTGGGGGAAAGCTGGGGGATACCCGGTCTCATAGAGGGTAGCGGGTATTAAGGGGGATTCCAGAGGGTACCCAACTTATAGTGTTTATTATTATTTAAAACCTTCCCTGTCATCGAAAGGTATTTTTATAGATAGATAGGGAAAGGGAGGATATTAGGGCTTGTGTAGATGCTCACATTAGTGTGTACCATTCTGTAGCATTGCCAGACTTGGAGTCTACTGTGAGCAGGCTGCAAGCACACGTTAGAGCTAGACAGCTGCAGGCAAACCTCCCTGAGTGTGAGTCAATATATTTTAGGGGATTTTTCCTTTGCTGGAGTCATAGAGTAGCTCTCCCAATTTGTTTTTCAAATCTCCTGTAGCTTCAAATCTGCCTTCTAAGAGTTCTTATGGGAGCCATGGAATTGAGGCCTTATTTTCTATATTCTTAATATAACAAAATATACAACTTGTATTATCAATTTATTCTTATATTATTTATAGTAAAACGAAAACATAAAACAACTGACATATCAACATACAGGAGTACACATAGAAGCCAACACCTTTGAAACTCCCATAAGATCCTTAAAAAACAGAGATAACTCAATACACATAACAGCATTGTATTTGCTCTTTTTAACACAATACAAAAAATAATTTATGCATAATAAGTATGGCTTGATAAAAAGGATAGCAAAATTACATGTGAAATTAGACAAAAATATTCTCTCATATACAGAGTTTATTTTTGTTGAAAACAAGACCCGCATATTGAATAAGCGGAGTGTCTGCAAGCAATCTTTTAGAAGAACAGCAGACATATTTTTCTGGCTATCACAGTGCGGAGCAAAACAAGTTTATTTATGTATAATTTTTTCATTCACACACCTTCAAAATTACTTTTCATCAACAGGTCTATTTGAAACTTTAAACAGAGCAACTAAAATTAAAAATAAACGTTTTATATTAATGCAAGCATTTGGTTTAGAAGCTTAACAAGTGTGCTTTCTAACAATTTCATTATAAAACATTGCAGTGTTATTATAGAAAGTATCACACTGAAAAAAAAATTGTTAATGTATGTATCACATAATAAGCATTGTTATACAAGTGAGATGTGTTTAATTAAACTTGTTAAAAATAAATGATGGTCAGTTTTTTTATTGATTGGTGGTGACTGCTGCCTAATGAATGGGTATATTTTATTTTTGTTTATCATAGAAAAATAGATTTCACTACAGTTAAGGAACAAAATGGCCATCTGGTGTAGGGTTAATGTAACCTGAGGATAACCTTCTGGCAGACAGCCTTACATTCCATAAATGTATTTGACCCTACTGCGTGCACTGGGAGGCTGTGGCAGTTATGCTCTACTAATTCATAAACTAGTACTTATTGCTATATACATCGTTTTGTGGATGATCTTTCCCTGTTTCTACTGTAGAAACAAAATGTTAAATCTAACATCATTTATAGCAATATTAATATGTGTTTGCCTGTAATGAGAAGCAAATTTCCATCCATGAAATTTTCAATCTAAAATTGGTTAAAATGTTAGCTTGAAATGGTGAAAATTCTCCTGTGGCTTGCGAAAGCTTGCCATTGCAAGCAAGCAAATAAACGTATAAATTATTTCACGTGTAAAAATGTAAATTGCTTTCAGCCCTGGCAAACGTTCACCATTAAATACAAGATAGAAGTATAAAAATACTAAAATTATCACCTGGCCATAACTGACCAATCAAAATAAATGGAATCTGGCAGTAGCGCACATGCACACATGTCTACTGGGCATACTCATTAAATTAAAATGCTAAACTATTGTATCTCAAAAATGGTTTAAACTATCCAAAAAATTCCAAAACGGCACGTATACTTTTTTTTTAGATTGCTACTACATTGCCAGTTTCCAAACTAATCCATTAAGCCATTGTTTTAGCAAAATTTTCAACAGATTCCTATGGATTTTTTGGAGGCTACACAAAATTTCACAGAGTTTTATGAAAATTAGCAAAAAAAAAAAATCAAGATTTTATTTTGAAAGGTTATTTGCCTGGGTCAGAGCGCTCCCACTAGAAAAGGGTTTTCTATCTATCAATTTTTTGATAAAAAAAACAAACTCCAAATATCTTCCAAAATACTAAATTTCAATCAGATTTGCAAAACCATTGCAAAGTTATAAGCTCATGTAAAAGAGTTTTTATAATGGAAAGTTTGAGAGAACCTTAACTATTAGAGCAAAACTGAAATGGCAAAAATGTTCACATACTATAACGCGGCAGCTTAGCAGTTTAGTCTCCTACGTGGTATATTCCAATTGGGATATGTATTCAGACTGGCCAGATAGACTTCATTATGTACTTAGAACACAAAGGGCCTCAGTCAAATGTGATTTTGCCAATTGAATAGGGCTCTATATAAGCACATTGTCATGAATCAGCCAGTGGCCATACTGGGTTTGGACAAAGTGCATGGCTCCTGCTGTGGAAGAAAAGGTTTGGGGCCCACTTGTTATGGATATATTGTTATGTTGTGGTCTAGGGGATAAAGTATTATAAGTTTATCCCTTAGCATATTCCCATCCCTTCCATGTTTAGGCTCATTGTAATGGGTGTCATGTGAGGGAGCTGGTGGGATGTGTTGGTTGTATGTGTGTGAAACATTGTGTGTTGTATTTGTAAATATGAATGTATGTTATTATATTAGTATGTTATTATATTGTAGAGGGGAAGCCCATTGAATACAGCCAAAACCTCCTTTGTTCCCAAAGGCCTGTTAATCCCATTAGCTAAGTGTCCACCAGAGAACCAACAATGGGAAGCTCACAGCTGGAGAGCAGACAGGCAGGCACCATAACCCCAGGGGGTCTACAGGGATTCCTACTCAGAGAATCAGGGCAAAGTCCAGAGGGCAGGAAGATGTTTCTCCCTTGAGAGCCAGAGACCAACTAAATTAGGTAGCCACACCTAGTGAGCGGCCCAGGGGAGGGGTCTGGAAGTTCCCAGAGCTTACCTCTAGTCCATTGGCTAGAGGTAATCAAGTTACTCTGGAGATTACCCCATTGGCCAAGAGGAAGATAAGGGTTGGACAAAGGGGTAGCCACTCACTGTACTGGTTTTGTGAGTTGTTTAAATACTTGTGTAAAAATAAAGAAGTTGTTCATAATTTTCATCAAGACTTTGTGTGCAGGTGTATTATTGACCCAGGGGCATATGCTGGTAGAGGAGATTGTTTCTGACTCCCTGCCAGGTTTTTCCCAGGCACACTACCTTAAGCTGGGACTTATGCTCTTGCATCCGCAAAGAAGGTCCATAGGTCTAGAGTCAGCCCAAACTTAGGTCTAAAACCTACAGGAGATAAGAGGACTAGGATCCTCTATACTCCATCATCATTGTAGGTTGTGACACACATAGCATATTTTTTTACAGAAGTTTTTAGTTAGTGAATTTCTATTCAAAAGCAAGGTCTTCACTAACTAAAAACTTCTGTAAAAAATATGCTATGTGCTTATATAAAGCCCTATTCAATTGGCCAAATTGCATTTGAAAGAGGCCCTATATGAGGATCTGCAAATGTATAAATTCATATTGATAAATTAATTATTTTTAGCCACAAATAAAGTATACATTTTTTGGACACATCCCCAATTTACATTTGATGATAGTTAGTTTTTGTCATGCCCAGAAGGCCCCCCACTGAATTTTTGGGACTATGGACAAACAGTTATTGCTACAATTTAAATTAACATGCTAAGAAATATGATATCATGGTGCTATTTGTAATGTATGGTAGACCTCAATAATTAATGTTGGTGTCACTAGATGATGTTATTTGCACTGGGCAATGTGTGTGTAATATACAGAGCAGTGTGTGTGTGTGGCCTTATTGATGCAAAGGCGGAACACAGGCATGTTTGGTGTCCACATGCTGCATTTTCCTCAGAGAGTTCAGTGAGGTGTATTGCCAGGGTCTCTGGGCAGAGGGGCTATCAGTTGTGAGGTGCTTGGTCATAAGGGAATGCAGTCCAGTGTGGAAAAAGGCCTCCATATTGCCATGTTCCTGCCATAAATGTATCTAGCCAATCTCTCCTCAGACAGAGTGGTGCCACAATCCATTTGTTACCTGCTAGCATGGTAGAATTGTGTAGACCTGAGGAAGTAAGGTACTAAACAGGGAGGCAATGGCTCTATAATTATCCACTAAAGAGTATTGGAATCAGGAAAGAGAGCACATGGTGAAACCTTAGACGTTCAGGCTCCTAAGCTCAAGAGGTGTAGGCAAATAATAACCATGACCTCACAGTAATTTGAACATATGAAAAGATTAATTAATCTTTTGTGATTGGTTACTGTATGATTTAAATATGTTGCATTGTTGCCAAAATAAATGCTTAGTCTGACTCTACACTAAACTAAAGGTACTGCTGGTCTGAATATAAAAGTCACAACCTGCAAATTCTTCCTATAAGCTACATTAGGAGAATTAGGGGTGTACTGAGCCCCAACTCTGGGTTGTGACATCGTTCATAGATTGAAATGCGAAATCATTTTTTTGATGATCTTTACTTTTTTAATGAGATCTTAAGAGCTTGTTTTCAGTAAATTCTTGCAAATAATTATATGGTAACAATAGAAGCCGGTATTTATGGAGGTTTGTTATTCAATATCCCTTTAAGCTTATACTTTAGCCTTCTTTTTTTTCCTATTAAACATCAATTGATTACTTACATGATTAGTAAAGCTTCCCCAGTAGCAGTATACTACATTTATAATATTGTGATCAATATTATATCCATTTCATCTTGTTCAGCATCACACTTTGTAGGGATCATGATTGTCATATTTGAGAGCCATAAAATGAAGGTCTAATTGTCTGAAAGATTAATCTCTAATCACAGTCTTAAGCTTACTGTTGTAATGCATGTAAGATATAGTGTACATTGGCATTTTTTAAATAAGCATCAGCATGTGTTATTTTTTAGTCATAGTGATGTCTGATCTCAAGCCCAAATATATGGATATGTTTGTGATTTAATGGGCTTGATCTGTGTGTGCAAATATGAACTGATGTCAAACAACAAATAGAAGATATTTCAGTATACAGAAGAAGAAACTGAGCTATTCATCCTCAGGGGGAAATAACATTTTCTTCAACTAAGGCTCAAACACACAGCAATGTTTTTAGTTAAACTGAAAAAAGTCCACACTCCCAGAAAAGCAAAAAAAAGGGTGTCTACAACATGCCAGCTATCTAAATTGAACAGAATTAATGAATCTATTGTTTGTTTTGTGTTTATTAAAGGGACTCTATCTCCAAAGCCAATTTGTTTTTATTTTATTCTTAAAGAGGCTTAAAAACTGGCTATATATTGTACTAGCCATTTTTACCCCATTTTTATGCATTTTTTATGCTCCTGAATACTTATTTAGGTGTATTGATTTTGTGGTGACTAAATCAATGTATACCATAGTTGCTAACCAGTTAGACCCCCTCCCCCATCATTGTTAAAGTGCTTTGGGATGTGAATTAGCATACTGAGTAGCATATTAGAAACAAAAGCAATGCTGTAATTCTCAGGAATTATGTACCATAGAGACAATGGCTAGTACAATGCATAGCCATTTTTCATACTTCTTAATGTGAAACAACTTCTTGTTTCAGTGACAATGTCCATGCAACGCTGACCCAACTTGCCACTCCACACCCCCAAAGATCATTTGTATTTCTTGAACAAAAATTAATATGGTAAAGATACATATTATGTGAAAATTCAAAAGGCTCTTAAGTTTGTGAACACTGGTGTCTATTACAGTTTCATAATCCTGTCTGAATTATTAAATAAAAGGAAACATTAGTGATTAAAATAAAAGGAAACATGTACATCCACAAAGAAAACAGTCAACAAGCAGTTTTGGATTCTGTATATGTTATGTATGCTAGTTGTTACTTCTGCTTTCATGGTGATGAAAGACATCTGAATATGTAAGAATGAGGAAGTGCTAATATGTTTTAAAGCAGAACATATTTTTTTTTCTTGGAAGAGAGTGTACGAAAAACAAAAATATCATATGATCGTGATCAAATAGTTACATAGTATTTTAAAAAACATTTGAGGCTCATGAACAGTGAATAGTTCATCTTGATTTCCTGTAATATTGATTAATTGGAACTTCTTGTAGTCCAAGGGACTCTAATCCGTTTTCTCCAACACCACAATACAAATGCTTCAATTCTACTGCGCTCAGACTTCTTCATGGTCCAGCTCTCAAATCCGAATGTTACTGTTAGGCTTGCCATAGTTCTAACTCTGCATACTTTTGTTGATGATGTAATATGGTTTCATTTTAATAGCTTGTCCAGACTTGCAATAGCTTTCCTCCCAGAAACAAACATCTTTAAATGTCATGGCTACAGTCACTATCTGCACATATCTAGGAGCCCAGGAAAAAAATCATTGCCTTCACATTTTCCCCATGTATTTTCCAAGAACTGAGATTGCTGTTTGCAACAATCTTTGTCTTTTTCATGTTGTGCAACAGGCCAATGTTTGCGTTTTCTTCTTTCACCCTCTTCAATAGGCCCTAGAGTTACTCCTCACTTTCAGTCATCAGAGTAGTATCATCCGTGTATCTGAGGTTGTTAATATTTCTCCCAACAATATTGATTCCAGCTGTGGATTTGTACAGCCTGGCTGGTACCACCAACTCTTTAAGAACTTGCAAAATTTTGTTGAGATTCACACAGTCGAAGACTTTAAAATAGTATATGAGGCAGAGGTAAATATTTTTCTGGATAGCTCTTGTTTTCTCTTTTATCCAATGGATATTGACAATTTGATCTCTTGTGTCTCTTCCTTTGTGGAACCCGGCTTGCACATCTGGTAGTTCCCGGTCCATATATTGTTGGAGCTGAGCTTGCAGGATCTTAAGTATTACCTTGCTGGCATATGAAATTAGTGCAATTGTCCAATAACGGTAGCACTGTTTGACACTATCCTTTTTGGGGATTGGGTTGTAGATTGACCTTTTTAAGTCCACTAGCCACTATTGAGTTTTACAAATTTTGAACAGTTTAGCTTTAGTTCCATCAATCCAAGACTTCTTTGCCCATCTCACTTCACTCTCCAACATGTTTGATTCCATCTCATTGGCCAAACTACTGAGGCGATCAGTGCTGTTAAGATCCTTCTGTATAGATATTTTGTGTATTCCTGCCTCCTCTTCTTTATATGATATGACTTGTTCAATAATTGGAGCAAGCTTTTGCACTGCCTGTAATGATATAGGAATCACAAAGTTGTGGAGACCAGTAGCCAAGGTCAGCAATAATCCGGTTCAGCAACTTGTAGGTTAAACAGGAACAAGCTTTTATTGAAGGGATCAGGAACCAACAATAATCTGGCAAGGCACATTTGACAGGAAGTGCCTTATATAGGCCAAGGAAGAGACTTAGGAACTGATTAAATTGCTAGCAGAGTCAAGCTTATAAGGTCTCAATGGAATTCACAAAAGGCAGGCTGGCGCAGTGGTAGGGAAGAGGTATAGCAGCCTGGGGACCAGGGTTCAAAACCCAGCAGAGTCAATTCCTCACATTACCCCCGCCTCTATAGGTGCAGCCTCTGGATGCCCTATTACCTGGTTTAGCAGGGTACTGCACATGAAAAGACCGAAGTAGATCAGGAGCGTGAATATTGTCCACTGGTTCCCACGAACTCTCCTCCTCACCATAGCCTTTCCAGTGAACCAGATACTGAAGTTTGTTACGGAAGATCCGGGAGTCAAGAATTTTGTCCACTTCGTACTCATCCTCACCATCCACGAGGACTGGAGGTGGGGCAGGCAGGGCTCGGCCAGGGAATGTATTTTCATGAACAGGTTTAAGCAGTGCAACGTGAAGCACTGGATGTATTTTCATGGAATTCGGGAGTTGCAAACGGAAAGTGACAGCATTGATCTGAGCAATGATCTCAAAAGGTCCCATGAACCTTTGACCCAATTTATGAGAAGGAATCCGAAGCTTAAGATTCTTTGTTGACAGCCACACCTTGTCACCAACGCGATAGACTGGGGCCTCCTTTCTATGCCAGCAGCTCTTTTGTAACATTCCTAAGCCTCCAAAAGAGTCTCTTTCAACAGTGCTTGGGAATCACGTAAGGCGGTTAGCCGGTCAGTGACAGCAGGAATGGAAGTAGTAATTGGGAGACTGACTAGAAAGGTCGGATGGTAACCATAGTTGGCAAAAAATGGGCTCAAAGAAGTGGAGCAGTGTTGGGCATTGTTATAGGCAAACTCCGCCGTGGGTAGAAAATCCAGCCAGTCATCCTGCAGGTAACTAATATAGCACCGCAAATATTGCTCCAAAGTCTGGTTGGTTCGCTCAGTCTGTCCATTACTTTGCGGATGAAAAGCTGACGACAGATTTACATTAATACCTAGATTAGAACAAAAATGTTTCCAAAAACGAGACGTAAACTGCACTCCCCTGTCAGAAACTACTTCATCAGGCACTCCATGCAAGCGAAAAATTTCCCGAATAACCAGGTCAGCCGTCTGTTTAGCTGAAGGGAGCCCACGAGCTAGTATGAAATGACCCATCTTAGTTAACCTGTCCACAACAACAAGAATGGTAGTGTGTTCCTTAGAGGGAGGTAGTTCCACAATAAAGTCCATGGATATAGATCCCCAGGGACGATGAGGAATCGGAAGAGGCTGAAGCAAGCCAACAGGGGATGAGCGAGGAGTCTTATGTCTGGCACACACATCACAAGAGGACACATACTTCTTAACATCCTCATGATACTTCGGCCACCAAAAGGATCGGGCAAGTAGGTCTTGCGTCTTTCGGATTCCTGGATGACCTGCTGGTTTTGAGTCATGGTAGAGACGTAAAAGGTCCAGTCGCACTGACTCCGGAGCAAACAGACGTCGTTGAAAAATCCAAAACCCGTTAAGCATCGTCATATGGAGATCACGAGGAGGATCACGAAGAACTGGGTCTTCAGCGTTGCCCTTTTTAATGCGAGACATCAGATCAGAAGGAAAAGCAAGTCCTATAAATATATCCTCCGGCAAGATTTTGGTCTTGGTTACGGTAGCATGGAGGGGGTCAGCTATTCTAGACAAGGCATCCGCCTTACCATTCTTGGAGCCAGGACGATATGTAACCAAAAAATTAAACCTTGAGAAGAATAGGGACCAGCGTGCTTGTCTGGCTGACAGTCTCTTAGCTGATCGAATACATTCCAGATTTTTGTGATCTGTGAGGACAGTAATTGGATGGGTAGCTCCCTCCAAGAGATGTCTCCATTCGGTGAAGGCAGCTTTTATAGCCAATAGTTCTTTATTCCCTATGTCATAATTTCTTTCTGCTGGCACCATCTGGCGGGAATAGAAGGCACACGGATGTAACAGCATCTTAGGTCCAGTCCTTTGAGACAGTATAGCACCAACAGCTGAATCAGAAGCATCAACTTCCACAATAAATGGTAATTCTGGCTGAGGATGTACCAGGACGGGGGCAGATGTAAACAGAGTCTTTAATCGGGAAAATGCGGTATTAGCCTTATCGGACCACTGAAAAGGAGTCCCCTTACGTGTGAGTTCAGTGATCTGTGTAATAACGGCAGAGAAATTCTTAATGAAACGCCTGTAAAAATTGGCAAACCCCACAAATCTCTGGACATCTTTTTCATTCTTGGGGATGGGCCAGTCCAGCACAGCTTTAATTTTACTTGCGTCCATAGTTAAACCTTTAGGAGTTATGACATACCCCAGGAATTGAATTTCTGTTTGTTCAAACTCACATTTTTCTAGTTTAATGTATAGGTGGTGGGTACGAAGGCGCTCCAGAACTATACAGTCCTGTTTTCTGTGGTTTTCAAGACTATCAGAGAATATTAGGATATCATCCAAATATGCCACAACAAACTGATCCAGGAGATCTCGTAGTGCATCATTGATAAGATGCTGGAAAGTTGCAGGGGCATTACAAAGCCCAAATGGCATTACTAGATATTCGTAATGCCCGTACCTGGTTCTGAAAGCTGTTTTCCATTCATCATTTGGTCTTATGCAAACCAGATTATATGCCCCCCGAAGATCAAGCTTTGTAAATATTTTAGCTGAGCAAAGTCTCTCCAAAAGTTCAGGAATGAGAGGCAAGGGGTAGCGTTTTTTTACAGTGATGTTATTAATGTCCCTGTAATCAACGCATGGCCGTAGGCTGTCATCTTTCTTCTCTACAAAGAATATAGGAGCTCCTGCTGGGGAAGTAGATGGTCGAATAAAACCTTTGGCAAGATTTTCTTGTATGTATTCACGAAGAGCTTTCAATTCAGGCTCAGAAAGGGAATATATACGGCCAAATGGGATAGCAGCCCCAGGCAACCGCTCTATTGGGCAATCATAAGGCCTGTGGGGTGGAAGCTGATCAGCATTCTTCTTATCACAGACATCTGCAAAATCCCGATATTGTAGAGGAAGCTTAGTCAAGTTTGTAGCAACCATTTCATTAATTGTTGTGGCAACAGGTGTTACCTTAGTGGGTTGACAATTCATTAAGCAGTGTTCTGAAGGAAAGGACAAAGTTCTGATCTTTCAATCAATCTGTGGGTTATGCAGAGCAAGCCAAGGTACCCCCAAAATCACTGGAAACTGTGTTGAGGAAATTAGGTGGAAAGATATAGTCTCATGGTGATTCACTTCCAGAGTCAACTTTAAGGGCACAGTCTCATGTGTAACCGGGCCCGACGTAAGTGGAGAACCGTCCACTGTCTCCATTAACACAGGTGAAGAATTAGGGATAGACTGAATTCCATTTCCTGCTGCAAATTTAATGTCCATAAAGTTTCCGCCTGCTCCAGAATCTATCATAGCCGTAGTTGACATTTTATGATCACCACATTGCAACGTGATAGGCACCACAAAATGAGGATGTTGAGTCAACATACCCTCTTCACCATGAGCCAGAGAAAACAAGGGTTGTGTGGCAGAATCCAGTTGATCTGCAATCTGGGATTGGTGTCGAATCGGAGCGCCCTCAGCAGCCATAGCTATTGTTCTTTTGGATTTGCTAGGGCAATTGATGGCATAGTGCCCTGCACTACCACAATACAGGCATAAATTGTGAGTGCGTCGCAACTGTTTTTCTTCATTGGATAATGGCCCTCTTATTAGATTTACCTGCATAGCCTCAGGCTCAGAGTCTGAAGGTGTTTGTGGGGTTGGAGTAGAAATTCTTGAATAGGAAATAGGAGTAGTACTTGGTCTAAAAGAGCCCTGTCTTTCCAGTCTTCTTTCAGAAAGTCTCCGATCGATACGGATAGCCAAACGCACGAATGCATCAAAGTCAGCAGGAAGATCAACACGAGCTAGCTCATCTTTTATAGCTTCTGAGAGACCTTTTCTGAAGTGGAACCTCTGAGCTGATTGGTTCCAGGTAGTATCAGCAACCCACTGTCTGAATTCAGCAGCATATTCAGCCACGGAGCGCCTCCCTTGATGCAAATGAAGTAGAGTGGCTTCTGCTGTAGAACATCGATTGGGGTCATCAAAAACTAGGCACATGGCCTCAAGAAAGTCATTTAGATTACCCAAGACTGGACTGTCCTGTTCCAGAAGAGGGGAGCCCCAAGCCAGGGCTTCATCTTTGAATAGTGAAAAAATAAATCCCACCTTCTCTCTTTCAGATGGAAATTGGTGAGGTAACATCATGAAGTGCAAACGGCATTGATTTAGGAAACCCCTAAATTTTTTGCGATCTCCTCCAAACTTTTCTGGCAGGGGCAAGCGGGCATCTTGTGCAGGTGTAACAGTAGCAGCTGAAACATCACGTGCCCTGTAGCTGGTGTACTCACTGTGCATGGACTGAAATTTATTTTGCAGTTCAGCTACCTGGTCCTGCAGCACTTGGATGGTCTGTGCCTGGGTCTGCACAGTTCTTGCAGTAAAAGCAACCTGCTGGGCCAAAGCAGAATCTGTCCCGGCGGTCTCCATGAAAGGGCCAGATTATTCTGTAATGATATAGGAATCACAAAGTTGTGGAGACCAGTAGCCAAGGTCAGCAATAATCCGGTTCAGCAACTTGTAGGTTAAACAGGAACAAGCTTTTATTGAAGGGATCAGGAACCAACAATAATCTGGCAAGGTACATTTGACAGGAAGTGCCTTATATAGGCCAAGGACCAGACACCTGACCAGACACAGCTGAAGAGACTTAGGTACTGATAAAATTGCTAGCAGAGTCAAGCTTATAAGGTCTCAATAGAATTCACAAAAGGCAGGCTGGCGCAGTGGTAGGGAAGAGATATAGCAGCCTGGGGACCAGGGTTCAAAACCCAGCAGAGTCAATTCCTCACACTGCCTTTTTTGGGATTGGGATGTAGACTGATCTTTTCTAGCCTGCTGGCCACTGTTGAGTTTTCCACATTTCTTGTATAATGCAAGCAACAGCATCATCTTTTAAGGTTTTGAACAGTTCTCTTTAAATTCCACCAACTCCTGCAGTCTTGTTGTCAGCAAGGCTTCCCAGAGCTCATCTCATTTCACCCTCAAAGATGTCTGGTTCCAGCTCATTGGACAAAATATTGACATTATCAATGCTGTCGCAATCCTTCCTGTATAGATCTTCATTGTGTTTCTGCCACCTCTTCTGCTCTGCTTCTGTTAAGTCCCTACCCTTTTTGTCTTTTATCATTCCCACTTTGGCACAAAAGGTTCCCTTGAGGTCCCCTATTTTCTTGAAAAAATCTCTTGACTCTGCCATTCTATTATCATTTTCTGTCTTTTAATTGATCATTAAAGAATGTCTATTTTTGCAATTCTCTAGAATTCTGCATTCATTTGGACAATTATTTTTCCTATTCAGAGGCAACATGCTAAATTAGATGGAGTTATAAATAGCAATATTCATTTTAGATGTGATGGTTGTAGTGAAAAGCAGGCAACAGTAAGAACTTGTTTTCTGAGGTGTTGAGTTTCAAGATGCATATAGTCGATGAGTAACAGGCAACTGGTTTTACTTGAAGGGCCTTATATGCAGTTTTGGAGTTATCAAAGGGGCATCACAGTGCTTTAAACTTTGTTATCTCACCCAAAGCAAAACGGTAAAATTACAGTGGAAAGCAATTATTTGGTAATAAGGTAAAGATAATGAGGAAAAGTATTTAAAAGTGCAATTTGGTATATTTGCTGATTTTAGAGATATATAATGGGCTGTGCATTGTTGAAAATGGGCATTTTCTTACACTCCAGAATGCAGCCTGCAAAAAGCCTCTGAGAAGTGCCCAATGGTCACAAACATCCCCTGGGCCGCCTGTTGCAGACCACTGCATCAGATAATAAATAATAGGGTAAGTCGAAAAGATCAACATGTGGGTGTCATCAGCACATAAATGATAGTGAAAGTGAAGGGAGTTTGTTAGTGAAAGCAGGATATGTAAATAAAGAATAACACTACCCCAATAAAAAGTGGTAGTAGAAAAGAAAGAGGTATAGAAGAGGAAGGTATAATACACACACTGGAGAGATGTATTTGTGACCACGAGAGAACTATATCAGATAGACCCAAAATGTGAGAGTTTTGTGAGAAAAACAAGAGCACAGTTCAAAAAAATGTGGTAAGTGAACAAGTCTCTTAGAATTACTGGTGGTCAAGTTATTTGTTATATTGCTGACAAGGAGAGAAATTGGAGCAAGGAGGTATTACAGTAAGATGGATGTTATTATGATTAACTAATAATGGAACTTTACATTAAAGTGCTTTCAAGAGTAAGCTAGGTTTTTGGTAGATAAGAAAGGGAGAAATAAGGTCAAAGAGGCAAGGTGTAATGTTGGAGCATACCAGCAGTGCAGACACCTTATCATAACCTACATACCGTAAGGTTTTAAGAAGTAACATGAAAATGGTTTTAATTTGTTATAAGAATAGTTCATTATCCATTCTGTTGATTTTTATTTTTATAATGTCTAGAAAAATGTAGGACTGTGGCTATAGGTAAGTGAGAAAAAGACATCTGTGGCTTAAGGACAGAATGAATAGTGGGAAAGGTTAACAACCGATATGCAATTAGATTAGAGTTAACACATTGTTGTTGTTTGGGAATCTAACAACATTAGCAGTTACAATATGTAAACCATGAGCATAAAATCATTTTTTAGAGAAAAAATAAATACATTTAGCTGATTTTGCTTGGTCCTGGGGGCTTTCATCTTGAACTGCTTGGCGGCCTGGCACCTGAGGGGGGATTTTATTTAGTTATATTGCTAAGGAGCAGTATTTTCTTATAACTAAACAGAGATCTAATCTAAATTATTAGTTCATCCCATTCATCCCAAATGCCCTGTTAAGACCAACATTCAAATTGCATATGGTATTTAAACATAAGAGGCTGTATTTATTTATTTTAAATTCTGTAAAAACCTTTTTTACACATTATTAAGTTCTTCATATGAGAAAACTATAAATATGACACTTCAGTGGTCCTTTGTCTTCTAGTGAAGGAAGTCAGACTTAGCCATAGATTTATTTTCATAGATGTTCGAAAATGTGCTACATCTGGAGGCCGACAGTTATCATACAAGGAAAACTGAATCAGGACACAATTCATGGGGGTGGAATGTGGAATTTTCTTGAAGAGGTAGTTTCTGTCTTATGGTGTTTGACCGGATGTATTTGTATTCTTTTTTGTCGGTTCCTCTTCTGTTAATCATTGTTCTGTTTCTGTTTCTCGTCATTTGTTTTGCTTTGAATATTGTTGAAAATAGATTTAAATTGGACTAATAGTTTTTGCCACATAGAAGCACACAAAATATCTCTTGATACAGTTTAAGAAATATTCAATAATAAACTAATTTCCTATGTTTTTTATACTACTGAAAAGGAATATTATTATTTTAGACAATAAAATATGTGTGATAAGTGACTTGTGTCTCTACGTTTAAAAATGTAGAATGTTAGGACTATAATAGTGTGTTCACGTTAGGTAGTAGTTAGCATTGTGTAGTGCTGATATGGAGACTGTCCATACGTAATGGTGGGGTGGGATCTTTCCTGTTTCATTCCTGCCAGCAGTGGTGTGCAGCGACCTCTAGTTAGCGTAGCGCCGAGACTTTATCCAATTTGCTGTTACAGTGGGGGCTAGATTTAGGGTTTGGGGTTAGGGTAGTAGCAGATGATAAGCTTTACATAGTAAAATAGTGGAGCGAACAGGGCCCCCCGACTTTCAGGTGCACACTAAAATCGCTCAGATGCATGCACGCAGCCGTGTCGGCGAGCACGTCAAAATGACCCCGAAAATAGTGCTTCCGACATCTGCGCTCCCTATACCCTGCGGTCAGCCCTCTCCCCTGCACCTCAGTATACCCTCCTCTCTCCTCTGTACCCCAGCATCCTGCTTTCTTCCCTGTACCCCATGCCCTGTCTAGACCTCTCACTGCCTGCTAAGTGTTCATATGAGGAGCAGCTCCATCATGACTGACCCCGTTGTAGAGCCCCCTCTTGTGTCAGTAGGGAAGGTCTCCGTGCTCAGAAGCCACATTAAGACATTGTCTGAGTGATACCAGCACAGCTGTGACCAGTCACAGGTACATACATGTGTGTATTAGCCGGCACCCCGACATAGAAACTATCTACAGAGTGATTTTACTTTATTTCTACTTCTGCACTGGGCTCTGACACAAGAGGGGGCTCTACACCGGGGTCAGTCATGATGGAGCTGCTCCTCATATGTACACTTAGCAGGCAGTGAGAGGGCATGGGGTACAGGGGAGAAGGCAGGAGACTGGGGTAAAGGGCCAGGGGTACAGAGGAGAGAGCAGGGTATACTGAGGTGCCGGGGAGAGGGCTGACAGCAGGGTAGCTCTATTTTTGGGCGCGCTTTGATGTGCGCATAAGCGATGGGGCACATGCGACTGGGGGCTTTTGGTGTGCACCTGAAAGTCGTGCTACCAGCTGACAGCCATGTAAAAGCTCTGCAAACTAGCTAGTAAAATCTCCCATCAATACAAATCAACTTTAGATAAGTTTATATAGGAGTCATATAATTAAGGTCATACTTCTCAATTCTTTTCCATACTGAAGTGAATAAAATAGATTATTTACAGCATAGGGGATACTTACTTTTAATCTACTACCGAGGGGATTTGGTGATCAGGTACACTCTTTCACTTTTCCCATGCACTGGAGAGCACATGCAGTGAAAATGTGATTTCTTACAAAACAGGACCAAATAGCTTTAATTTTGATAATGTGGTAGCAGTAAGATTTGTATAATAGTTCAGGCTAATATGCAGAGCTAAAATCCAGGCTAATATCAAGGGGGTAATGGGATGAAAAGTATTGTTTGTGTTCACTTTAAATTTGAGAAAATGCTGTTCACTTTTAAATTTCAAGTTCATTAATTTGTGTGACTGAGACTCTACAAGTGTCCGCCTAATGTGAGTATGTGAGTGAAAGGTTAAAAAAGCATCTGTGGCTGATGAACAGAGTGGATATTAAGAAAAAGTTGGGGCAGGTGTGTACGATTAGAGTTGATTCAAGGAAATGATTTCTTCTAGAGATCCTCAACCATGTGGTAACTGTGGAAGCAGTTTGCTTGGAATACAATAGTTGAGTGTGAGGGTTAAACTAAGGTAAGAACTTAGGTAAACCACACATTTTGTAAACGGTTGTATTGAGAAAAAATGCTCAGGTTAGTGCAAAAGATTGGAGATGGTGTCTTTGGGAGATAAAATACATTTTGTTGAAATGTAAGTACCTCCAAGTCAAGGTTTGTAGATTTCTATACATTCATGTTTTTTTGGTGATGGGTGATAGGCTTTTTGCATGTTGAAGGAAAGGGAAAGAGAGTTTGAGGAGACTTGAAGCAGTAATATGGCATGGATGCAGCAATAAGTAATTATGTTCCAGATGAAGATATGATAAAATAGCTAACAAAGTACTTAGTCTTTTGCATGCTAACATTCATAGTGGAGTAATTAAGGCCCTATGCTAATCCCTGAAAAATCTATTATAAGTGTCGTAGCAGTAGAGTAATTCCTACATAGCTATGTTAATCACCCATCCCTAAAACATTGCAAAACTGCTGCTGGTCACTGCTACGAGTGAACTTCACGACAAAGCTGAAAAGCAAGACATAAATCTCCATTGATTTTTGCACTGACAATAGATTACGAGTTACTCCGTTAGACTTTGACACCCAAACCCAATGCTAAAAAGATTTTACGGATCACTTGCAAATAAGGGCACTGCCATAACTGCAAAAAACAGAAGAAAGATTTACGAGTGCCAAAGACCACTCGCAAATGTTTTTTTAAACCCTTGCTAAGTCTACCAGAAGCATTTAAAGTGACACTATAGCACACAAAACACTAAATTTTTATGACATTTTTACTCCCTGTTGTGTCTAAGGCAGGATTTACAGCTGTGTTCTAATCTGGGGGAGTAAAAGATTTACCTTAGTGTAGAAGTTAGGGGAAAAAAAAGCTCCAGCAGCTGATTTACGGCAGTGCCCTAACTTAGAGTGACTGATTTACATAGGGCTCTAACAACACTTTATAGAACCCCCATCTGCGGCACCTAAAACCTTAACCCCCGCGACAGGGTTAACTGTTTAGATGCCGCTGTTCATTTAAGGACTCTAGTTAAGGAAGTGCTCTAGATTGGGAGTGAGGGGGACATTTTTATTAGCATTTGGTTTGTGTGGCAAAGTGTAGAGATTTTTGCATTGATCTTCGGTTTTGTGGTGAAGTTCACTTGTAGCAGTGATTTGTAGCAGTTTGCTTGCAATGTGTTAGGGTTGGGTGATTAACATAACTAGGTAGAATTGTTTTGTCCCACTATGGCACTCACAATTGCTCTTTCATGGATTAGCATAGGGCCCTTAGTCAGTACAAAATTCATGGGACTTGTGAATTGAGCAGGCAGTTTCTGTCTGATATGGTTCATGACCACTAATGACCTGATGTGTTTGAATTATCTTTGTCTGTTCCTCTCTATATTATAATTCTGTTTTTGTTTCCTGTATTTTCCAAGCTTGAAGTGTTATCTCATCATATTTATTTGCTGTAAATATCTGCTTGCTTAAACTATATTCAAACTACCGGTAGTCTAATTTGATTTTGTTTGATGTGGTCACACAGAAGCTCACAAAGGTCCTCATTCAATTTGAAATTTGTCAATTGCATAGGGCTCTATATAAGCACATAACATATTTTTTTGACAGAAGTTTTTAGTTAGTGAAAACCTTTGTTTTGGATAGAGGTTCAGTAACTAAAAAGTTTGTTTAAATTTTTTTGTATGTGCTTCTATAGAGCCCTATTCAATTGGGCAACTCGGAATTGAATGAGGCTCCTAGTGTGCTCCTTAGCATAAATGAGAAATTATATGTGTATCTTGCCCTTTAAAGGTATTTTTAAAGATTTGCAGCCTGATGGAGCATGGAAGTGAGTTCAATAGTTGTGTTGAAAAACAATCTTGTATGTGGAATTAGAGGAGTTTAGAAGAGGGGAGATCAGGCATTTGGTACTGGGTAAAGGTTGTATTGTACACAAATGGGTAATTTAGTGTCATATTTAATATACTTCCCTGTTCAGACAACTTCTTATCTATATTTGAACAGTCATGGTCAATTGTTACTAAGAAGTCAAATGCACAAATAATCTATTTATCCACTAATAAGGGGATTAGATAATTAAAAAAAAACAAGACCCCCCTGATAGGAGAGTCATTTGAACTAAATGACAGATATAGTTTAGTAAATTCAAATATGTTTTTATATTACTAAAATGTATTTTTTTTAAAAAACTTTTACTTGCAAATGTTTAATTTCAAATTGATATTTTAACATCCTACCATAATTGGGACCTCTGCTGAGGCCAAAATATTGGGCATGTTTATGAAGAATCATGTGGTTTAGGTTACTTGCTTCTACCCTACAGCTCCACATTGTGGCATAAATTGGTAAAAATGGACAATATACAGCCTAAAGAGGAAAAAGAAAAAAACAGCTGATTTCAGTTCTAAGTTTTGTCCCAACTTTTTTTTTAGTCACAAAAAAATAAAAATAGTTTACTACTAAAGGTTATGAAAGCTGTACCATCACCGTGACAATTTAAATAGGCTGATATAGAATTGTATTCTTACTACACTAATGAAAACATACATATTAAATCTTGTACAATATTGTCTTAGAGGTATTATTATTATTATTATTATTTAATTGTAACACAACAACATATTCTGTAGTGCTATACAGGGAAGATACAAGTCAAACACAATTATAAAAAATACAAGAGAATGGAAGGCCCTGCTATTGAGCTTAAAATCAAGCAAACAAAATGCTTTCCCTAAAGCACCAAACATGATTAAAAACTTGCAAACTTACAGTCTGGAGGCTATGGGTGAGGTATAGAAAGGTGATGTACAATACATTGTGCATAGTAAGGCTAAAGGTGATAAGCAGCAAGAGAAAAGTTCTAAAGACGAGAATGAGAGGAGGTAATAAGAGCGGAAGAAAGAAGAAGGTCATTAGCAGAGTGAAGAGGGCAGTTGAGAGAGTATTTAAAGACAAGAGAAGAGATATAAGAGGGTGCATTAATATTGAGGACTTCATACGTTAGTGTCAACAGTTTACATTTTATTCTGGAGGCCATGGGAACCAGTGGAGTGACTGGCACAGATGTGTTGCAGAGCGTTGAGAATTGTATATGTGTCTTACAGAGGCGTTCATTATGGATTGGAGTGGAGAGAGATGGGAAATGGGGAGGCCAGTAAGGAGAGAGTTGCAGTAGTTTAGGTGAGATATGATAAAAGAGTGAATTAGAATCTTGGTTGTGTCTGGTGAGAGAAAGTAATGTAGTTTGGAGATATTTTTTAGGTGAAAATTACTGATTGTATGTGAGGAATGAAATAGCGGGCAGGATACTGTAGAGCCCCAAGACAACAGGCTTGAGAGGTGCGTGTGATGATGACATTGTCAATAGCGAGAGATGTGTGAGAAGTGGAAGTTTTGGAAGAGGGTGGGAAGATTAGGAGCTCAGTCTTTGATATGTTGAGCTTGAGTTGTGAAGCAGACATCCCAGGCTTGAGAGGCAGTTGGTGACTTTAGATAGAAGATAGGGGGATAGGTCTGGTGCAGAGAGTAGATTTGGGTGTCATCTGCATATAGAAGATAACTGAAATCATAAAGTATTTATTAGGGTACCAAGGGAGGAAGTAAAGATGGAGAAAAGGAGGGTACCTGGGACTGAACCTTGGAGTACAGTCAACAGTCAGATGACGAGGCGAAGAGGATCCAGGTATATGAATGGATGGTACTATACAGAACACTGTAGCCCCTTACATGAATGCTAGCTGATGCTGATCTAGTCAATTCACATTCAAACATTTTTTAGGGTTGAGATTTGGAAAATTACCATCATAACAATAGGGCTGATAATAAAAACAAATGTAATCATAGCCCAACATACACAATCTGGAGATCTATCCATACTGGTAGTTACATGAAAGGACCACTTCATATTTGGGACATATGTAACAAACTATAAACACCAGTAGCTGTGTAAAGCATTAGCATAAAATCATTACTGCCACTGTAATGTCTCAATACTCTCTGTGTACAGAAAGTTTCATCCTTTTTGGCTTCAGCACTTCCTGCTATGCTGGATTGCTGAGTTATTTTATCTTTTGTTGGACGGAGGAATGTGGGATTGTTATATCATTAGAACTACAGTAGACTCTAGTTAATTGGAGCTCAAGCAACCAGAACTCTCAAGCAACCAGAAAAAAAAAGAAATACTGTACTTTGAATTAAAATTCAATTTTACAGGGCTCAACAAATGCTAGGAGTCTGGTTGTCATGCCACAAAATGCTTACAGGCACCTAGATATCATCTTGTAGAAGGCTCTTAAACTCAGTTTTACCTGGAAGCAGACAGGCATGAGTGACTGAGCCAGTGTAGTGCTGGCGTTACATTCCCCGGGTTCAGCGCCGCACTCTCAGCCGGATGTACCTGTGTGCAAGTGAGGAGTGAAAGCTGCTGCTGCTAGAACAGCCCTCATTGACAAATATACTTAGCAGAGCATCCTATGTGCAGCGAATCTAGGTCTCTTTTAATAGTGAATCTCAAGCAACCAGAAACTGCAGTTATCTGGCATCTACCAATCCCTGTAGGTGCCGGATAACTGAGCGTCTACTGTATTAATATGTAACACCTACCCTCAACCCTTGCACATAACAGCCAGGAGTCACAAGGATAACTCAAGGCCTGATCAGGGACCAGCAGAAAAATGTCTTTGTTTTAAAAAAAAAAAAGCTTGCTTCCATACCTAATTATGCTTTTACTCAGATACACGTTTTTCAAATATGTATTTATGTATCATGCAGTGGTCCTTAGAATTTATAAAATATCAAGAAACAAAATTATTTATACCCTGTTCTTCTATAGGCATTTGGAAGGGGACCATTTATTGCAGAGTGGCAAAAAGCTAATTTCCACAAAAGTTTTTATTTGAGAATTTTCCCTAGTTATGTTGAAATAATTGCATTTCCATGATTGATTATACAATGCATCACACAAAGGGAACTAAAATATCTTCAAAGTATTTATTTAAATGCAGAATTAGTAATGTAATATATACTGTAAAGTAACCTTATAATAAAATGCATTTAGGTGATATGTTATGCTAAAAACTGTTTAATGAGCACAAACATAATAAAATAAACTACCATCCTAACAACAATAAAACTCTTATATTGTAATGCTTGGTGTACAAAGCAATATACTGTAGTTTTTATTGTTTGCACTCTCTTGTTGACTCTTTATTACAGTTATTGAGTCTTACCCCATGCAGTTATTATTTTACATTATTGATTTTGCATGTTTTCCTATTTGTATGTTTTCCTGCTGTTAGGCCATGGTCATTTAAAACTTGTCTAAATACCCCAAAGCATAATAATTCAATAGGCAAACTGGGATTTTTCCATTCGAAGGATAATACAAACAATTTTATTGTATTTTGGCCACCACTACATAATTGTAAAGATTTTCTGTACTGCTCTATAATTCTAACAAACTGAAACTATAGTTCCTCTAAACATCTGTCCACGGCAGGCTTTCTAGGACGATGACATTCATTTCTGGAATTTCCACAGGACTTTCCCTAATGACCTTTTGCTTCTCAAGTCTGACAATAAATAGCTGCTGGGTGCGAGATGTGAGATCGGTCTCCTTGAGGAGGTTTGTTCCCTATCTTGTATATTCTCTTGGAATTCACTCAGAACTTTCACGATGAAGATGTCTCTGGCTGCTCTCTCTCTGTTGCTGCTAACTGTCTTCTGCATAGAGGTTCACAGTACATGTAAGTAGTAAAGTTTCCCTCTGCATATAATATAGTCTGGAAAACAGTGACTGACATTACAGCATTACTAATTCAGATACAAAGTGCTCAACTTACACATTACCGACTTTTTGAAGAGATGCGAGGTATTGCCTTATTGGTTTAGAATATTTTTAAGTGTGACGGACTTCTGTGGTCACTTTTATTTATAAGGTCATTTATCTAAACATGATAGTTTGCTAATTTGTCTTACAAAGCAATAACAATTAAACACATTCTTTACATTTTGCAACTTCTATATGCAATTATTCTTTGCTGCAGAATTTCATTTTATTTTATATGTGTGTATCTTTGTAATCTAACAAGCTTCCCATTAGTGCTGCTAGGAGCGATGCCAGTAGTTAGATCCACTTTCCCATTATTTAGATTCCACAGAAGCTTCCTCCCATCTCAGGAAGTTGAACTTCTGAAAGTAAAATGGCAGATTTTACAACAGTGTAAATGCATATAAAAAGTAATAAAACAGATGCTATATTATTTACATTCTCCATGTTGCCTATTTTTAAGTGTAGATCTTCAAAACAGGACATTTTAAATATGACCGCCGCGGTCCTTAAACTCAAACATAGCACAAGTATTTTATCTACTAAATTCAATCTAAATTGCTGAATATTTCAAGGCAAAATTACATAGCTTTCTCTTGTATTTTGTATTAACATATATTACAGTAGAATTAAAGTCTATATATCTGGCATGTGTCTGTGTTAGTATCACAATGGAAGGCATTAAAATATACTTTAGAAAACCACAACACTTAATTACATATATGCTTCTATTTGTCTTCTAGTGCTAGATACAAATTGCTGCTATACCTATGTCCAGAAGAGGATACCATTGAGACAAATCAAGAACTATTATATTACCAGCAGCTTGTGTGCCCACCCTGGAGTCATGTAAGTATTTCCATGAAGTAGTTACTAATTCAAATTGTGTTTGCAGTTATTTGCCTTGTTAACCATTATAAATAAATATCTACTCCATTGCATAATACAGCAAAATAAAAATAAAAAGACTTCCATTATTAAAGTTATAACAATATACTTGTCTCACAACCTTTTGATTACTGTAGTTTTGTGTAATTGCACAATAATATTCTAAATATGTATATGTAATGAATTATAAAATCAGTAATTTATGACATATATGCTTTTTTGGATTGTCTAGTCTACCAGTTTAACATACAGATGTTATATTTGTTCCTTGAATATACTGTAGATGGAATGAAAATAATGATGTGCTAATTCTGTAACTTTGCAATAAACAGATTCACAACAAAGAAAGAAATGGAATTCTGCACTAATCCAAATGACAACTGGGTGCAAAAAAACATAACTGACTTCAACAAGAAAACAAAGAAGGCAAAAAAGGCAAAGAAGGCAAAAAAGTCAAAGAAAGTCCAGCATCAATAATGGATAACACAGCAAATGTAAAACATAATGATGCCATCAGACTTTACCTGAATGATATTTATGTTTATAAGGCAGGACTGAGTAAATGTACACAGCAGGACTTTATTTAATACATTGTAAATAATTATCTAACAAATGGTTACCTCTGTGCAATTCAGCTATGTAAAGTAAATAGAAAAACTAACTGGAGTTTTAAACGGAATATAATGTTTTTTTTTTTTTTTTTTTTTTAACAAAATCAGATTTAACATCATTTTTAAATACAGTGGTAATGGTATCTCATGAAAATATTTTAAATCAGTGAAAACTCCCAGAGAAATCTGGAGCTGTCTCTGGTGACTTACAGTTTCCTGTTATTTTTGGCTTCTGCAATTTCTCAGTGATAATGTCTTACAGTCCTCTATTAATGTGCTTTATTCTATGTTATTTGGCTCACCTTTTAGTGTTTGCTGCCACCAACAGGATTATATTGAATATACGTCCTCACAACACTAGTAGCATTTCTTGTTTTCTTCTCCTCATTACATTCTCCTCTGTATTACACATCACTGTCAGGGAATTGCAATTCATTTTTTTTAAATACTACAGTTAGAAATGTGTGTGTATATATGTGAATATAAGTGTTTTAGTAACCACTGTTTCGGTAATGCATTTTTAACTTATTTTTTTCTGGATATCACAGTTTGTGCTTCAAAAATAAATATTTATTTTTAATTAATATCATTTGTTTCCATCTGTATTTTTTCAAACCATAAAATTCATAGCGTGGAATTAGTAAACTATCGCAGGGATGTAAAATGCTATGATTGCAGTTTTTCCCATAGGAAATATAGATTACATTCTTCTGAAATCTGCATTGCAGCCTCGGTGAAGGTTAGTACATATAGGTTACAACTTTAAATAGCAAAATGGGTCAGCTTGATTGTAAGCAGTAAATGGAGATAAATACAATCTTTAAAGGACCACTAAAGTGTCATATTTATTGTAAGCTCTTATGAAAAACTTGATTTAATAATGTGTAAAATAAATATGAACAATATTTTGTAATGGTACTGTTCATTTTTACTCTAATGGAAGCAGACATTCCTTTGTTCCTAACAGGATTATACATCATAGAGTAATGGGAGGAACATTGGATTTAGATATTATCTCTATTTTTATATATACCTCTGTATATATATATATATAAAATTTCTGTTGAAAGACTACCATTGTAAATCACTATTTGATAACAACACAACCTAATTAAAGGTAATCTAAATTAACCCTATACCATGGGGGTCCTTAGAGACCCATTGGTACACTAAATTAACTCCTAATGTACCATGGGGTTTCTCGAGGACCAGATCTGACACTTGATTCATTTTCAGAGGCATTTTTCTTCTATGAGTGGGTCTGAGTGCATAACTTTTGGTTGCATGGTATAGCCACGTCAAAAGCAATTTTGATCTCTTTTTGTAAATTTGAATGGGACAAGGCACAGTAACAGTAGAATTGAGCATTATTCCCTAAGCAGCAATGAAAAGAAGGCTAAATTTGATTTGGACCTTATTGAGTTACGGTGCATGTAGAACCACAACTTAAGAAAAAAAAGATTTGAATAAGGCTCTACATCTCTACTCATTTTGTTACTTACTAATATATTTATTAATATTTAGTTCCCATCTGCTGCCAGATTCTTAATATAAATTGTTGAATTATGAGTTTTTCTATTTTGTAGTTTCTATTAAAATAGGAATCAGGTGGCAAATGGGGTATATAATAAGTATTTATGTTTTACAATGAATATCGAATGATAACACTAGTTATAATAATGGGAATAGGTACAGATTACAATGCTGCATAGCTGCTTCTTGGGAATATAAAGAAGAATACATTGAGTATAATAATAGTGAATTTTGCTAGTGTTTTACATGAGATGGCATGCAATGGCTTAGTAAATCTTAGTGCTTGGAGCATGAGCTTATGCTGATAAGAACTACTTTGAGTATTTAAATATTTGTGGATACAGATGCTAATATATTAAAACAAAATGCATGCAACCTGTTGCCATACAGGTTTGCTTTTGATACTTGGGTTAGCAGTGAGTCACAAGCATCTGCACATCCCCTACTCAGATTTGTGGTTACTGTTATTTGTTGTGGCAGGTTAAAATAAAAATAAAATCTGATTACAGAATCCATTTAAATAGATGATGACATATGACTCCAATAGGTCTTTGCTATTTCTGATAGACATAAAAATAAACATTAGAGGAACTATAAAACCAATGGGGAAATTGAAATTGCATTTTTAAGAACAACTTTATGCGTTTCTTCCATATATGTAGAACTCAAGCTATTCAGATTAAGAGATGTTTCATGTGTTGCATCATTGTGAGACCGAACACTTCTGCTTATAAGTGATTCTTCATCCCTTATGTATTATTATTATTATTATAATTATTATCCTTTATTTGTAATGTGTCAACATATTCCATAGTTCTATACTGGGGTTCAAAACAAGTCAAAAACAATTTGACTACATTGCAAAGAATGGAGGGCCCTGTCTTTGAGCCTAAAGTCAAACATACACAGTGCTTTCCCTAAAGCACCTATGAAGATTAAAAACTCGTAGGGTGAGGTATAGCAGGGTGCATTATCGTTAAGGGCTTTATACGTTAGTGTCATGATTTAAAATTTTATTCTGGAGGGTATGGAAAGCCAGTGGATTGACTGACAGAGAGGTGCTGCAGACACTGAGCATTGAGCATGATAGATGAGTTTAGCGGATGCATTCAGTATGGATTGGAGTGGAGAAAGACTGGTGATGCTGAGGCTAGCAAGGAGAAAGATGCAGCAATCAAGGTGAGATATGATGAGTGAATTAGAATTTTAGTAGTGTCTTGTGTAAGGAAGTGGCATATTTTGGAGATTATTTTAGGTGCCAACTAATAAGTTTTTATGATTGATTGAATGCAAGGAATGAAAGAGAGGGCAGGATTCAGTAAAACATCAAGGCAGGGGGCCTGGGAGTGGGAGTGATGATTTCATTTTTAACAGTGAGAGATATGTGCGAAGTGGAAGCTGTGAAAAAGGGTGGGAAGATCAGGAGCTCATTCTTTGACATGTTGATTTTTAGTTGACGTGCAGACATCCAGGGGTATATGTTAGAGAGGCAATTGACAACCTGTGCTAGAAGAGAGGGGGATAGATTTGGTGCTGAGAGGTATATTTGAGTCTAGTCTGCATATAGATGATACTGAAATCCAAAATAATTTATTAGGGTACCAAGGGAGGATGTATAGAGACAGAAAAGAGTGGGCCTAGAACTGAACCTGGAAAGCCAACAGTCAGAGGACGAGGCGAAGAAGAGAAGCCAGAGGAGACAATATATGTTTGATTTTCCAGATAAGATGTGAACCATTAGAGAGCAGTGTCACGGATGTCAAGAGAGTGGAGAGTTTGGATAAGAAGAATGTGGTCAACAATGTCAAAGGTAGCAGAGAGATCCAGAAGAATTAGAATATAGAAATGACCCTTTGCAAGTCATTAGTGACTTTTGTGAGAGCTGTCTCTGTGGAGTGTTGGGGCCAGAGGCTAGATTGGAAGGGGTCAAGGAGGGAGTTGGAGCAATTAAATTGTGTAAGCAGTAAATGATATGTTCAAGCAGTTTAGAAGACAGTGGGAGTGGAGAAATAGTGCAGTAGTTCGATGCAGAAGCTGGATCAGATGATGATTTCTTAAAAATGGGTGTAATTGTGATGGAAACTTGCCAGTATTCAGGGTTAAAGGTTGAATATATACTGTATATATGTGTGAGCGCTGGGAAAAGTGTGGGAGATAGGGGAGGGAAGTTGTAAGACAGGTTTTAATGATGGGTTTTAATATTTTCAAAAACAATCTGAATGTGATAAGGAAATTGTATGCAATCACTGCTATGAAGGTGGACAATCTTTTAAGGATTGCCCTGGAACAGAGCAGAATCAGAGAAAAAAAATTCAAATGAGCAAGGTTGGCCATCCGTTTAGAACCCTAGGGAGAACCAAGAGACATGTACCTCCTATAAGAAATGAAAATGTGTCGACCCCAAGGAAAGATCCAAGCAATATTCTACAATCTGCTGATGGAAACAAATCCAATGGTGAGGAGGAGGAAAGAAAAACCATTGCAAAAACTAACAGGGACAGCAAGGTGCATGTGTCAAGCATGGATGGTTTAAATAATGAAAACATATTTCCTCACTCTGATGAAATTGCTATGGAAAATAAATATGAAGTATTACTAGGAAATACCTGGGGAGATCTAGTGAAGGACTCTGATCAGGATTTATCTGATAGTCAGATCTCCCAGCAAGAATGGACTGCTTCAGACACAATGAATATGACTGAACTGTCCAATAAAAGAACTTTACCAACAGAGAAGTCTCCAAAATGGAAAATGAAGAGTAAAACGAAACGCGGAACACAATTATCACAATGTGTAGAACAAACACTACCCCTGAATGTCCTTCACACTGAAATAATTGTAGTGTTCGTGGGGTGACGTCAATTGTGTTTCATATGTTCAAGAAAGAGATAAACAAAGGGATCATATTCAGTATGATTCACATCTCGTAAATATAATGTGCACTTATGCTGATTTAGTGGATGTGTTTAAATCCCAAAACCCTTAGTGATTTAGTGATGTTTTGGTGAAACCTGTAGAATTTTCAGATCATGCTTTTGTAGGTGTCAAATTAAGTATAGAAGAATTTGTCTTATATGGAGCAGGATACAGGAAATATAGTTTTAATATTCTGTGATAGAATGGTCTCAATGTTTAAAAGTCTGATAGAGGCAAGATTAAACGTAATGGAAATGTATGATAATGCTGGTATGTAGTGGGAATAGAAAAAACAAGAAACTAAGGATTTATTTGAGCGAGGCAGATAGATCTCACAGTGATAAGTATACAAATATTTGTCATGTAGAGTCCAACTGTATCAGTCTTTCTCTTCACTTCAGAGAGTGAACTGGTATTAATGTATAAAAAAGGTGATATAAGAGACATTAAAAATTGGCCCCCAATCACTTTATTAAACACAAATTATAAAATCCTTGCCAAGATTCTGTGTGTTCGGTCGGGTTCTGTGGAGTCATTGATAAGTCCTGACCAGTCCTGTGGTATACAGGTGAGACAGATTGCAAACTCTCTTAGTACAGTGCAAGAGACTTTTGAGAAAGCAAAAAGTGGAGCTTAATGTGGATATATGGTGAGTTTAGATCAGGAAAGAGCTTTTGATCGGATTAATCATTTGTATCTCTTCTCAGTGTAAGAAAAATATGGAATATAAGAGAAATTTGTTCCAGGGCATGAAAGTTCTCTATAGAAATACTGAGGGGGGGGGGGGGGGGGGGTTAATTAAAAGTTAATTGATTGGAGAAAGTTTTCCCATAAGATCAGAGGTATGTCAGTGGTGTCTCCTTGGTCCCCTATAACATTTTATATAAATAAATACATTTAATTTAATTCAGGTTCAGGGGAACTACATTTTAGAGGAATGTTTGTAGCACAGACAAAATCGATTGATTCCTTTTAAAGGTTGGTTATCAATATTTGAGCCATTGTTTTGTGGGGAAGGTATTACAATGATCACTCAAAAAACAGGATATTTCCCATCATATGTGATATGGACAGTGAACATTATCAGGAAATTTAAAATCACAAAAAGGTATTGAACAATTATTAAGAAAACAAGTTTATAAATTAGCATTGGACAGCACATCACCCAAACTAGACCTGAAGTACTGTCATGAATCTAGCCATAGTCAATTCTTAGAGCAGCTAAATTACCCGAAAGATAAATGATATATTGTGGTTATTGTTCCATGGAAAAATGTATGCAAGACAGAACTTACAATATAGAAACATTGAAGATAAGAGTTGTCTGAGAGACAAATGTAATGACATAGAGCCCTATGCTAATGTGGTGCCATAAGTTAGGGAACTGCCGTAAATCGGCTATGGGAGATTTTCCCTCCTAACTTCTACACTAATAAAAATATTTCACTCCCCTATATTAGAGCACTCAGTGCACAGCCGTAAACCCTGCCTTAGACATAACAGATTTCTGTGCAGGGAGCAGCCAAACCAAGTTTTACAGATGAGACAGGGCCCTAGGAGCCAAGAGGAAATGTGAATGTCATAAATCTTATGAGTGGGAAGTGCAGTATAACGTATAATAACTAACTAACTAATTAACTTATTATATATAGTCATTTTTTTAATTTATTAATATATTTTGATATTAATGTTATTGTATTTATAGCTTCAATAAATAAATATGTGCTTTTTTTCTGTTAAAATATGATATAGTTATAGACAATGCATTAGAGTAATTGTTCCTCGGCAAGGTGGTTTTGTGTTATTTATTAACCCCTTGAGTACTGGGTTGTGTGATACTCTGGATTTTGTATCAGAAAACGGGCTTAATGCTAACTTCTCATATTTTTTAATTACATATATGTTGTTATCAGATTGGTAAGTGTCAAATAATGTTGAAATTTCATCATTTTGTAATGCTTTTTTTGCTATACTGTTAAATGCTTCTGGGGGACTCAGCGAAGGTTTGAAAACTACTTGCGAGTGGTCTCTGGTACTCGTAAATCTTTCTTCTGCTTATTGCTGTTATGGCAGTGCCCTGAGTTGCTCCATAAACTCTTATAGGTTCTGGGTGTCAAAGTAACTTATTTTTAGAGCAAAACTGAATGGAGATTTATGCCTTGCTTTTTGGCTGTGTAATGAAGTTCACTAGGAGCAGTGACCAGTAGGAGTTCTCTTGCAATGTTTTAGGGATGGGTGATTAACATAGCTATTAAGGGTTTACTCTGCAGTTAGGGCACTTGTATGTGCTTTTTCAGGGATTAGCATAGGGCCCAGAAAGACAATGAAGCATTTACTTTTAGATTTTCCAAGTTCTGTAGCTGTTTGCAATAAGATTCTCCAATTTTTAAAAGTTCCAGAAAGTTTTCAGAAAATGTAAATGCCTTTCATCACTGGACACTATGACCCCTATTCAATTGAGTAATTGTTAGTTACTGGAGCCTGTAATATTACCCGTAAACTAATTTGCTATTCAATTTTAGTTCTGTAGCCGTTTGCAATAAGATTGCAGATTTTTTAAAAGTTCCATAAAGTTTTTAGAAAATGTAAATGCCTTTTATCACTGGACATTATGGCCCCTATTCAATTGAGTAATTGTTAGTTACTGGATCCTGTAATGTTACCCATAAACTAATTTGCTATTCAATTTTAGCTACCCACAAACGGATGGGGGTTACAGGATGAAAATTCCTGCGGTTGTCAAAATCATAACTCCAACCCATCTAAGCCTTTGAGCTTTCAAGCCCGGAAATGTTACAATCGCAAATCACTATTCAATTGCTACAATTCCTCAAGCACGCAATTGCCTTCAACGCATAAATGGCATTTGTATCCAAAAATCCTACGAGCACTAGATAGGACTCGCAAGGGGGTTAATCACCTTTTTGAAGCACTGTAAATGCAAATAAAAAATCAGTACTGCGCTGTAAAAGATGGGTAAAGTGATGATATACATTAGAATTAATTGCACAAGAGTCTCAAGCTCGAAATCTGCAGGAAAAAAATGTTTGTTTTTTTAACGTTTTTTTTTCCATGTTATATCAATCTTAGTAATCAAGGAGTTAATACATATCAGGCCACCCGCGTGGACTGGAACAGTATCGTCAATCATTTTTATTATTTTGTACATTATCGGACTTCTAAATGCTAATTGATTGTGGTTTAACCTCCATGTTTTACTGAGGTCATGATGACGGTCTCATTTACTATTGGCTGTTACTAAATCGGTAGTTACGTCCTTGCTTAATTGATCATGATCATGCTCTGAAATGCTACTTACAGGTGCATTGTTTACAGATTAGGCTTTCGGCCAGGTAGCTGTATCAATTGAATCACTCTTTAACTGTTGCATTTTTCAATTGAGTGGAGGACCAAGGCAAGTAAACTATGAGACTCCCTTAATTGAGAAATTGTAAGATACAGTAGCCCGTAATGTAGGCCGTAAGTTAATTTGCTATTCAATTCGTGTTTTTTTGCGAGCCGCAAACTGGCTTGAAATCTAAGCCTTTGATTTTTCAGGTCCGCAAGAGTTACAATCGCAAATCGCTATTCAATTGCCCAAATATTTTCACACCTGTAAACAGCAAATGTAGAAGAAAATCCTATGAGTACTAGAGAGGACCAGCAAATGAGTTATTTGCACTGTAAAAGCAAATAAAAAATCAATACTGCATGGTAAATTATGGGGAAAGCAATAATTATTTGCACAATAGTCTCAAGCTCGCAAATCTGCAATCAAAAATAATTGTTTAATTTTGGGCTTATATCGATCTCAGGAATCAATAAGTTAATACAGATCAGGCCATCCACATGGACTAGAACAGTTTCGGCATTCATTTTTATTATTTTCGCATATCCTCTATATTTTACTGACCTAATGATGACGGTCTCATTTTCTATTGGCTGTTTCTAACTCAGTAGTTACGGCCTTGCTTAATTGATCATGTTCCCGCCCTGAAATGCTACATACGAGTGCTTGGTTTACGGTTTCGGCTTTTGGCCCGTAACTTCAATTGTTGTTTAATTGAATCGCTTTGTAATGGTAGCAAACTGTGAGCCTGCAGCAGGCTCGCAGACATATGGCCTATATACCCTGAGATGCGGGTTTCGAATTGAATGAGGCTCTATGTGTTTTCCATTTCTGGAATGCCAGATGGGCTTTATTTATTAAGAGACATGTAATACCTGCAAATATAATAGCTGAAAATGTTATAGAGGATATAAAGAGTATTTATAAGAGAGGAGCTGATCGAATGGCAGGGAAGAAATTTAAGCCTCTTTCTAAAAGTTTCTTTTTGTAAATAAGTATGTATTTGGCTGTATAATGATTGTATTGAAAAATGTGTAAATATTTGTAAATAGTGTTTTATACTTAATTACATTTTTTTGTTTCAGTCTGATTTATTGATAGGTAAAGAAGTCAAGGTAACAATTTCTTTTGAATGTAAAAACATAAAAAAGGTACAAAATTGTACAGTTACACAAGAAAACCGTTTTTCTATCAAATGTGGTAATATAAATACAAACCATAATACAAAACCACCTCTAACTGTGTAAATTGCCTCTTATTATGAAAGGTGTCACGCAAGAAATCTTTACCTACATTTTCTATTTTAGATTATAGAACACACATAGCTAAAAGATAAACTACTACTTTTTTAGTGAGGGTGGGGGAAGTCAACATTGTTAACTTTTATGGTTGCCTCAGGGAAAAAAAAAAAGGGCTGTGAAATATGATCACAGACTTACCTCTAACAGCTACCCCTGCCAGCTGACCCGGTTTATAACATTTTAAGATTGTTAATATGTCACATTGCAATAAGGGATTAAGATATAGATATACTGAGTGGAGATACCAGCCAAGGGTTCCAAATATTAAGAAAATTAGGAAAAGAGTCTTCCAGTGTGTGGAAAAGTATTTTCTTAATAAGAAGATAATTTAATTTATTGATTACCATATGTAGACTAAGAGTGTGTGGCTTTTAGTTGCTAACATTATAACTTGCATTAATTTATTTTGAGAGGTGGAGAGAGAGAGGACATGATGACCCAGAAGACCAAGCTTGGCCTTTGGAGAGATTTGGTGATCGAATATATCTGAAGCTATTTATTTATTTTTTTAATAATAATTTCAATGAAAGGCTTACGCAGTATTCCAACATATTAAACAGTGATTACATCATACACACTTATTTTTCCTTAACAGAAAAGTATTTCACTTACTAAGCTAGCAAAGCCTTTCTATTATACATTTTTGATTATTATTAAACAATAACAGTGTCTGTAAAAAAAAAAAAAAAGCAAAATAACATAAACATATACAATTATATATATATATATATATATATATATATATATATATATATATATATATATATAAATAAAACAAACTATCATATAAACTCAACAAATAAACACAATTAATTTCAAGAGAGAAAAACTAATCTAAATGTAGAGATTTCTAACATAGCTCCCGTGTACATTTTTAATGTAGGTCTATAGCTATTAAAGCCTGAGATTAAACATAAAAAAAAAGAAAAATGCTGTGGGTTTATATAACCAAGTATTTAAATATTTACCTCCTGTCCAGCCACCCATGCTGTAGGGTATATCCAGAGTCAAGACTTAGAGCCTCAGTCTTCCCTAGATTAAGTTTAAGACCCGACACTCTGCTAAATTGATCAATAACAGACATAAGTGCTGAAATTGAAGATAAGGGATTAGTTAGAGTGCATAGTATATCATCAGCAAAAAGAGAGCATTTATACTGTTGCAATCAGACTTGGAGACCTTGAATCTCCTTATGTGATCGAATTACCTGTGCCAATGGTTCTGTAGCAAGAGCAAACAGCAGGGGCGAGAGAGGGCATCGCTGCCGAGTTTCCCTTTGGATCTGAATCTGAGCTCTATGTTCACCTGGCAGCTTCAGATTGGCTAGCGGAGAGTCACATTAGGTTTTAAGTAACGTAATAAAGTGCCCTTTGCATCCAAACTTTTCTAGTTTTATAAAGAAAAGGCAATTCGACAGTGTCAAAAGCCTTTTCAATACCCAAGGCCAGTAAACACATAGGGGATTTTGCTCTACTCGCTAGATGTTGCATATTCAGGATTCGCCTGACATTGTCCCCCGCCTGCCTATATGGTATAAATCCTGCCTGGTCCTTATGTATGATTTCAGGTAAAAATTTGGAAATCCGG
This sequence comes from Discoglossus pictus, assembly GCA_027410445.1. Classification (NCBI taxonomy): domain Eukaryota; kingdom Metazoa; phylum Chordata; class Amphibia; order Anura; family Alytidae; genus Discoglossus; species Discoglossus pictus. The sequence continues at coordinate 252,876,159 of CM050164.1, read as the reverse complement.
AGTGCCATGATTTTAGCTAAAATGTTGACATCGCAATTCATAATGAGATGGGCCGATAGTTCTTAACTTCAAGATCGTCCCTGCCCTCCATAGGAAACACTACCAGATTGGCTTGGATTAACTCCGGTGGCATACGTTCCCTCCTTAGAATTGCACTAAATAGAGACGTGAGGTGAGGTGGAAGCAAAGATTAAAATTTCTTGTAATATAGATTTGTGAAACCCATCTGGCCCTGGGGATTTACCCACTTTAAGGCTCTGGATGGCTGCGTTCACTTCTTCCGCGGAGACATCTAAATTCAAGTTAGATAGTTGTTGTTCCTTTATTGAGGGCAGATCAAGTGATCCTAGAAAAGAGTCAAGTTCTGACGTTTCAGTTTGGGTCTGGGATTAATAAATCCGCTGGTAGAAGGACTAAAATGTTTTTTGAATGTCTTTTTGGCTAAATGAAATCTCGCCCATGATCTGAGTAACTCTAGACTGAATTTCTTTGGTCTTTAATCTCTTAGCTAGCATCTTATCCGGTTTATTATATAGATGTTTTGTCCTCCTCATAGCTCTTTCAGTGCAGTGAGAGAGCATCCCATCAAGTTCTAACCTAATCTTGTCAATTTCTTTGCGTAGTTTGGTGGATGTTGATTGGCTTTCTCCAAACTGATAGTAAAGAGGCAAGCTTAATACAGGAGCCCCTTACATAGGCCTTATGGGCCACCCAGAGCCATCCGGCCCCAGTTTCTGGAGAATTATTGCAGTCAAAATACATTTTAATATCCTCTGCCAACACTGCCAAACTATTAGGGTCAGATAGTAGATGTTCATTGATTTTCCAATTATTAAATGGCTAGGACCGAGTGTTAGTTTAATAGATGCTATTGCGTGGTCAGACCAATGGCAGGGGGCAATGACAGAGTCCCGAATACAGTCATAGATAAGGGAATCAATTATAAAGGTATCAATCCTTGAGTAAGTTGCATGAGTGGGGGAATAATAAGTGTATTCTCTACGATCTGGATGAAGACCCCTCCAGGCGTCCACCAAACCCATTCTATTCAATAGCTGATTCATTTGACTTAGTTTTTTGGAGAATTTATTCTCCAAGGTTTTCCCTGATCTGTCTATCCCTGAGTTAAAGGTGAGATTGAAGTCACCTCCAATTACCAATCTTCCTACTTCCATTGATTCTAATTCCTTCAGTAAATTAACTTTTTTTTTCCAGTAAGTTTTATGAGGTGAGGTTGTGGGGGAATACAAGGAGACAAATGAGATTTTAATACCCGAAACTATCCCAGTTACTATTATATAATGTCCATCTTTGTCTATAGTGCTCTGCTCTAGTTTAAATGGGAAATTACTATGTATGAGAATTGCTGCTCCAGCCTTCTTCGTGTGTTGGGTGGCCGCAAAGACTATGGGGTATTCTTTATGCAGAAAGGTTGGCTTTTTCTCATGTGAGGAGTGGGTTTCTTGCATAAAAATAACTGAAGGCCTAAACTGTTTATAGAATTTAAAGGCCTTCCGCCTCTTACAGGGAGAATTGAACTCTTTTCACATTGTGAGTTAAAAAAGTGTAGTCTGATGCACTCATTCTAAGTTAGGGCCAATGTATGTGATCTGTTGTCCATTACCTGATTTTTCTCTTTTTTTTTGGAGCTCCCAGAAGGGATTGAGGTGGAGGAAGGCTCGGGGATCCTCTGAAAACGCAGGAGTGTCAATTTATTATTGTCATAGACTAAGAATAGAGCAGAAACATAAAACATTAGTGTTACATTTTTTAGACATATATTAAATAAATAATCAGTTGGAACTATGTCATTCCTGAACAGTAGCTCTGCAGCATTCAAAGGGACTACCCTTAGGCAAACATCAAATAAGCAGACAATGAGAACAATAACTTTCTTAAACAGTAATTATGCGTCTTCTAAACTGCCTGCACTTGACAGGCAGCTACACAGCTGTAACAAAAAAAATAGCATTTCTCTTTCTCTATATTCAGTGGTTAACAAACTAAAAAACATTCAAACATTTTTAAATTTTAACTATAAAAATTTGTATTAGATTCAAAAAGTAGATCTGCTTTTCTACAAATCTAGGGGTCTAACTAGCACAAGCTAAAACTAAATTCTCAACTTCTAGCTTCCTAAATCTTAATTCTAAATAATAGGTAGCAAATCAGTCAGCATCTTGCACTCTCCTGACAGACTACTACGCTTTGAATTATACAAGGAACTTTTTGGTTCAATCCGATCTTGCAGCAGATGCTGGGTCGGCAATAAGTCTGAATTCCCCCTCGCATGGAGAGCTGTAAATATTCTTGCCTTTACGGCCTGTGTTTGAATCTCTTGGGGCTCTCGGAGGTAGTGGATTCTTGTTCTGAGATTGTGAGCTGACTAGAGTCCATTGTCTCTTAGGGATGGGAGGGGGAGGGTGATCTTGACCTTCTATCAATATTTCTGTTGAGCAGAGATGTAAATGATGCAGTACAGCTAGGTAGTCCTCCACTGTGCGAGTAGTATGTTCCATACCTTGATAGTTAAAAGTAAGGGCAAAGGGAAAGTTTCATTTGTGCTGTTGGAGAATAGCCAAAGCAGGTTTCATCTGCCTCCGTCTGTCCAGCGTGTTAGAAGACAGATCATCATAGAACTGCAGATTGGAGCAAAAGGTCCCCGGATTGTTGTCTCAGAAATCTCACAATGACATCTTTAGGTACCTCAGGATTTCTTGTACCTCCAAGAGCACTGTGGGCCTGCTCAATCTCAAGTGTAGTTTCTGCTTGATAAGGGAGGATAGCAGCAAAGGTCTCTTTCAGATATGCCGTTAAGTCTTGGACAGCTCTTGGTATTCCACGTACCCTGATGTTATGACGGCGAGACCGATTCTCCAAATCTTCTATCTTGTCTGTAAGCTCCATGATGTTAAAAGTGTTCTGGTCAATTGATGACCTGTCTCGTTGTTGGGCTTCTCCAAACTGATCCACTATTTCTTCCAGTAGTTGGGTCCTTTAAATCTTTCCTCAGCGGTTCGATCGCCTTGGTTAGAAGTTGTTTAATTGTGGCTAACGATCTAGTGGAGAGGTCGATATGCTGGTTTGATAATTTAGGAATATCCTGCTGGTCTGAAGAGTCCGAATGGTCTGAGGCAGAGTCCATCTGAGACGTTGGCTTGACCGGCTTAAGCGGGAAGTGCTCTCTGATGCCTTGCACAGAGGGACCCTTTTTGCCTTTCTTCATGCTTGAGATGTAAGACTTTCATGTTCAGGAAAGTTGTCAAATCTTCCTTCGGTTTCTGCTTCCTTGAGGCAAGCTTAAATATTCTAAGAGCAGGAACCCTGTGTCTTGACTTTCATTCAAGTTCAGTAGCTATACTCGAAAGAAGACTAGAGGCAATATTGGTGCTAGTCAGAACCTCCTACGGGCTTCTGTTTACATCTTTTAATTTAGTGTCTTTTGGGTAGCAGAAACAATTAAGATATTTGTTTAGAGAGCAAGGCTTTTAGAAATCCAGAAAGATAAACTTCTAGTAGACTTTAGTTTGCAACCAAGGTTTCTGTACAAGCTCATGGGAAGCCAGTGAGGTGGTAATCCTCCAAGGTGTAAGTGGCTACTTAGCAATTCTCCCTGGAAATTATTAGGTTACCTTCAACAGAGGCTTATATTCTGCAAATACCAGTTGCAATTATTCTGGATGACCACACGGTGGCAGCACAAGACCAAATTGTCAGATAATATACACCACTGGTTTGGCTTCAGCTATAAGCAGATCAAGGTTAACTGAGATTACACACCAATTATACTGTCACAGTCCAACACAGGCTCATTCAGTCCATGTCCCTCAGGTGATTTTGTAATATTTTATTGTACAAGTGCCACTCCAACAGTAAGATTTGTGATGTATAGGTTGTAATTTTGATTATTGAGGGGCAGTTAGGTCCCAGGTGCAGCTATCAAGCAAACAGTGTCACTAGTTCAGCACTAATGGCACAGAAGATTTGAATGTAGACTGATATAGCCAAGATCATCTATGGCTAGTGGCCAGGAAGTTAACTTGTAGTATGGCTGGAGTAAATTGTCAGTTTTGTGAGTTGACAGTAAATGTAATAATGTCTATAGGCCTGAGCTCACTGAGCCAGATATGGAATATAGGGATTGCACGGAGAGCAGGTTCATTTCATTAATCACATTTGTGGCTGTAGCAATCTCTTGCTCCTGCAGCAGAGTGCTAGCAAGGGCCTCTTTACCTCCTATATAAAATATATAGGGTCTCAGGAACAATGGATACGAGTAGGCTGTTGCTTCTACACCAGGACGAAAATCCAAGATGGCGGCCACCCGTTTTGCATGCTTTTTTTCCCGCCTTGCCACTCCAGGCTGTATACAATTTGGATTGGGTCACTCCGGCCGGAACCAGCCACCATTGGATGCCGCTGGGAAGCTTCTTAACGCTTCGGGGTACTTACTGGGCCTGGGCCTCTTCCACAGCTCCCGCCTCCCAAGGCTTCTTCAGTGCCCACTGTCCCAGGAACTGCTCCATCCAGGTCCCCCCACAATGTCCAGCCGATTATTCGGTACCCCGACTGGGCCAGGACCTCTGCTGTCCTCTCCTCCTTGTAATTACCAGCAGGGAGGCAGCGTTCAAGTATGGGTCACCCCCTTGTCCTTCCCCAGCTGCTCCCAGGTGATCAGTACCTTTTTTAGAGCTCTAGGGCAATTAATAAGCCCAATTTTAGAGCTTAATGCAGGAGCTCAGCATAAACGTGTCTAGCTCCAGCAGACACAAGCTCCGCCCCCATCTGAAGCTATTTTAAAGGCTTCTTGCCAGCGGTGGGCAACTTGGGGGCATCTCCACCACATATGTAAAAAGGAGCCTATTTCCCCACACTCTCTAAAGCAATAATGGTTAGGAGAAAGTTTCCACTGGTAAAGTTTATCTGGAATGTGATAAATCCTGTGATAAAGTATGGATGGGGAATTATGGTAGTCAGAGCAGAAAATGTGGGTGTTGGACCATATTTTTGGTTTGCCCAATTCCAGTGGGTGAGTAAAAGTTTGGTAAATGAGTTAATCTGTGTCCCTAATAGCGAGAGGGGTTTAGGGAGCCAAGGTATAGTATCCCATGAGTAAGGTGTCATTGAGAAGTTTTCAATAAAGATCCATAATGGTTGGTGAAAATGAAGATGAATGAGCTATGGGAATAAATTGGATTTGAGCTGCCTTATAATAAAGTTTAAAGTTTGGGCATGATAAACAATGAAAGAGAAAAAGGGACCCTTTTTATAGTGCACACCTATGAATCTCAACAATGTAAGAGACCCAATTGATTAAAACTTAGCTTTTAATAAATTACTTAAAAATAGATGCTAAAAAAGCAAAAAATTCAGACGCTGCAAAATAGAACAGGAGGTGGGAAAGGATATAGGGATATTAATTTGCTGGATTTATTATAACGGGCGTTAGTACTCCTTTAAATGTTGTCTCCAAAGTTCTATAATAAAGTGCTATAATAAGGTGCTTGTTGTGCATACAAAACGTGCCACTGTTAAACAACTAAATATAAAGTGTTAGTAAAAGACTATTACGTATATCTTTTACTAAGGGGAATTCAATAGTGTTAATAAAGTGCTATATTGCGGGAGTATTCAAACTGCCTCATATTCTTCATCAGTGTATCCCTTATAATATTCCTCGTAGTTCCCTATTATTTAACTCCTGTTAGGAGTAACTAGATGATTCAGGAACACACACCCTACCCTACCCTACACTTTCAGGTGGTTAAAAATAAATTAAACTTTATTCTTATAAATGAACGCCTTACTCATTTAGTAGACAACTCCATGGATACATTTTGAGATATATGGTCTCCGTGGCTGCAATTAAGGGATAGCATATCATCTGGAGACAATGAAAGAAATTTAGGTCCGGAATAGGGGCTCCCCTAAATGGGAGAGGATATTCTCAAGAGAACGGGATGGATGGAGGTGTGTGTGGATCCTTAGAGGGGCGGAGGACGGCGGTAAGTGCTATATTTTACATCATATTTATGTAAAAAAGGAGGATGTTTGTGGACCTTTCCCTTTCCCAACATGTTAAATGTTAAAACTAGTTATTTTTTTCCCCAATTATAGTCGGATTCAAGACTTAAAGGGAATCAACTTAAAACAAACTGAATTAAAGCTATATCAATAACTGAAAAGTAAATACAAAAAAAAAAAATTAGGCTACAGGTACAACCAAATCCAGATAACATACTAGCCCTGGATATGGTATAAGCTCCAAGATTATGGAATGGAAAGGGGTAAATTGAGTATTAATAGAGATAAGGTAACTCAGTGATGTATTAACATGTATGGATATATATGTAACATGGAAATGGTTGTTTGAATATGATATATTACCTGGCCTAATAAAATACTTTTTGAAAGAAAAAATACACATAGTTATTAGTTGGAAAACCCCACATTAAAACTTAATAAAAAAAATCAACTATTTACTGCTCAACGAGAGATTAAACCATGTAGTCTTGGATAGAATCACCCAGTTCCAGACAATTTGGGATCCCTGGATAACATCCCCATTTAGTGCCCCCCTAATATAATAAAACATTTGTTAATGGTTGAAGCGACTTGGGGGCAAGGACCGGAGTGGGGGAGCCCTGGAGGAGACCCTTCAGAAGCAACCGGCGGCAAAATCATCCGAGGAAAGGAGATGTCGCCTACTGAAGCCTGCCCTAGGGTAACCCAAGGGCTATTGAGCAGGTTAGATATTGTAAATAATAAGCTACTGCTGGAGTGATAATAGATAATAGGACTTTGGTGTTAACTGCTGATATACTCTTTACTATTGTCTGTGTTACCATGTCTTAGGTTTCTCTTAAAAATTGCAATCACAGTAAAAAAAAAGAAAATTTATTAACCAAAAAAGTAAAAATAAGAAGGACTAGCCAGCTAATTTTAACAAAATGTCTTCATTGTAAAATGTATTTTTGCACAACTGTTGTGTTATGCAAGACTGTTCAATATGCTTTCTTTTTCATTACATGCCGTACGCCTTCTGACATAAAAATTGAAATTCAAAAATTAGGTATTGTTGCAGCCGCTGCTTTTGCAGCGGCCAGAAAGATTGACCTTTGTTCCCCAGGCAGAAAGTGCCATAAAACATTGCGTCTTCTTGAACCCTAGTTGCTGGCAGATAATTCACGCAAGTCATCCGGCATTCACAGATAACATACAGCAGCGTGTGGACCATTTTTAGCCGAAGGCAGCTCATCTCATCAGGCCTTTTTCAGTCGAATGTATCGCCCAGTGTCAGTCCCTTCGGGATCCATCCCTCATTCATCTTTATAAAGGTGAGGCAATCTAGACTTTTTTGCCCTAGGTGACTTCTCTTCTCGGTGACAAAACCTCCTGCTGCACTGAAGGTCCTTTCTGACAGGACACTTGAAGCGGGGCAGGCCAGAAGTTCAATTGCAAATTGGGATAGCTCAGGCCACAGGTCTAGCCTGCATACCCAGTAGTCAAGGGGTTCATCGCTCCTCAGAGTGTCGATATCTGCTACCTGTCGGTCAAGTCGTTCTCTGAGGGTGGATCCCGAAGGGCTGTTGCGATGCGTAGGACTGAAAAAGGTCCGCATGTCCTCCATCAACAACACGTCTTTTAAACGTCCTGTCCTTGCCGGCGTGGTCGTGGGAGCAGGATTACTTTCACCTCTTCCCCTGTTATATTGCCCTTGTGCTTTGACATCACCCTTATATGCTGTGTAAAGCATACTTGTTAATTTGTTTTGGACCTGCTGCATCCTTTCTGACTTGCGGTAATTTGGTAACAAATCAGGCACTTTCTGCTTATACCGGGGGTCTAGTAGCGTGCACACCCAGTACAGGTCGTTCCCCTTCAGCCTTTTTATACGAGGGTCCTGCGACAGGCACGACAGCATGAAAGACCCCATTTGTACAAGGTTGGATGCCAAGCTACCCATGTCTCGTTCCTCGTCCTCAGTGATCTCGCTGAAGATATGTTCTTCCCCCCAGACACGTACAACACCACGGGTACCAGATAGGTGACAACGAGCACCCTGGGATGCCTGTTATGATTGGTCTTCCTCCTTCCCCTCAAAGCCACATTCCTCCTCTGACTCCTCTTCCTCACAATCCTCTTCCAGCTTTGCCGCAGGTCCAGCAAGCGATGCTGATAAGGCTGTTTCTGGTGGTGATGGTGACCACAACTCTTCCTCTTCCTCGTTACGCTCATCTACGGCCTGATCCAGCACTCTTCGCAGGGCACGCTCCAGGAAGAAAACAAATGGTATGATGTCGCTGATGGTGCTTTCGGTGCGACTGACAAGGTTTGTCACCTCCTCAAAAGGACGCATGAGCCTACAGGCATTGCGCATGTGCGTCCAGTAACGTGGCAAAAAAATCCCCAGCTCCGCAGAGGCTGTCCTAGCACCCCGGTCATACAAATACTCGTTAATGGCTTTTTCTTGTTGGAGCAGTCGATCGAACATCAGTAGTGTTGAATTCCAACGTGTGGGGCCGCTGGATATCTGAAAAGTGCGCCATGGCCGTGTAGGAACGCCTGAAATGGCCACACACCTTTCTGGCCTGGTTCAGGACGTCCTGTAAGCCGTGATACTTATGGACAAAGCGTTGTACGATCAGATTACACACATGTGCCATGCAAGGCACATGCGTCAACTTGCCCAAATTCAATGCCGCCAACAAATTTCTTCCGTTGTCACAAACCACTTTGCCAATCTACAGTTGGTGCGGAGTCAGCCATTAATCCACCTATGCGTTCAGGGCGGACAGGAGTGCTGGCCTGGTGTGACTCTCTGCTTTCAGGCAAGTCAACCCCAAGACGGCATGACACTGCTGTATCCGGGATGTGGAATAGTATCTGGGGAGCTGGGGGGGGTGCCGTTAATGTGGAGCAAGACGCAGCAGAAGAGGACTCAGCTAAGGAGGTTATGGAAGAGGATGGAGTAGGAGGAGTAGAGGAGGTGGCAGCAGGCCTGCCTGCAAGTCGTGTCGGTGTCACCAACTCCTCTGCAGAGCCACGCATTCCATGCTTGGCAGGCGTCAGCAGGTTTACCCAATGCGCAGTGTAGGTGATATACCTGCCCTGACCATGCTTTGCAGACCAGGTATCAGTGGTCAGATGGACCTTGCCTCAACACTGTGTGCCAGAGATGCCATTACTTCCTTTTGGACAATCGAGTACAGGTTGGGGATTGCCTTTTGGGCAAAGAAATTTCGGCTGGGTACCTTCCACTGCGGTATCCCAATCGCAAAAATTTTTTGGAACGCCTCAGACTCCACCAGCTTGTATGGTAAAATCTGGCGGGCCAAGAGTTCAGACAAGCCAGCTGTCAGACGCCGGGCAAGGGGGTGACTTTGTGGCATTGGCTTCTTACGCTCAAACATGCCCTTGACAGACACCTGACTGTGGGGAGATGAGCAGGAACAGCAAGAGGTGAGAGACGGATTGGCGGATGGTTGAGAGGGGGCAAGGAGGACAGCAGTGGTTGACGTGGATAAAGATGCTGGACCAGGAGGAGGATGGCGGCTTTGAGTTTGTGTGCTGCTTGTACTCATGTGTTGATCCCATTGGCGTTTGTGATGTGACATCATGTGCCTTCGCAAAGCAGTTGTACCTAGGTGGGTGTTGGACTTCCCACGACTCAGTTTCTTTTGGCACAGGTTGCAAATGGCATCGCTGTTGTAAGAGGCAGACACACAAAAAAAATGCCACACTGCTGAGCTCTGCAGTGACGTCATTCTGGTGGTGGCAACAGCATGCGTTGATTGGCGTGCTGTCTGGCTGACCCCCGGGTGCTGATGCATGCTGTCTGACTGTGCCACTAGCTCGTTGCGATGACCTCCCTCTGCTTCCAACTCGTCTCCTCCTCCTCTCTGTCTCCCCATCTGAACTTTCCCCCTGTTCTTCTTCTCTTGTAGCGGGCACCCACGTGACATCCACGGACGCATCGTCATCATCATCACCCGCCTCACTTGTATCTGACAACTCGACAAAGGAAGCAGCAGCGGGTACATCATCATCATCACATTGTACGTACATGTGTGTACTGCTGCCTGACTGAGACATATCCCTGTTATCTACATCCTCTGGCAATAATGGTTGCGCATCACTCATTTCATCAAACTGATGTGTAAATAACTCTTCTGACTGATCAATTGAATCGGCTGTGGTACTAGTGTTGGTGGTGGCGGCAGGAAGGCGAGTGGTAACTTGAGAGGTGCCCGAAGCTAAGCTGGAGGAGGATGGTGCGTCAATGTTCCAAGCGGAAGCTGTAGAAGATTGGGTGTCCTGTGTTAGCCAGTCAACTACGTCCTCTGAACTTTTCAATTTCAGGGTAACTGGTCCCTTTGAACACTGGGCATTATTGTAGGGCCAAAGGGAATCACAGCACCACGACCACGACACGCACAGTACTTGTAAGCCTGACACACACACTGGCTAGAAATTATTGTTTTTTTAAATGTAGACTGCTGATACCCCAACTAGATTGGATTGGTTGAACTTGGCACAATACTTGTAAGCCTGACACACACACTGGCTAGCGGTCAGGCAAATGAACTTAGATTGGCGGTCAGGCAAATGAACTTAGATTTAAGAAAATAAAATTATTGTTTTTTTAAATGTAGGCTGCTGGTACCCCAACTAGATTGGATTGGCTGAACTTGGCACAATACTTGTAAGCCTGACACACACACTGGCTAGCGTTCAGGCAAATGAACTTAGATTTGCGGTCAGGCAAATGAACTTAGATTTAAGAAAATAAAATTATTGTTTTTTTTTAAATTAGACTGCTGGTACCCCAACTAGATTGGATTGGTGGAACTTGGCACAGTACTTGTAAGCCTGACACACACGTTGGCTAGTGGTCAGGCAAAAGAACTTAGATTTGCGGTCAGGCAAATGAACTTAGAATTAAGAAAATAAAATTATTGTTTTTTTTAAATGTAGACTGCTGGTACCCCAACTAGATTGGATTGGTTGAACTTGGCACAGTGCTTGTAAGCCTGACACACACACTGGCTAGCGGTCAGGCAAATTAACTTAGATTTGCGGTCAGGCAAATTAACTTAGATTTAAGAAAATAAAATTATTGTTTTTTTAAATGTAGACTGCTGGTACCCCAACTAGATTGGATTGGTTGAACTTGGCACAGTGTATTTTAAAATGATGAGAAAAACATGTTCTGTAAACTAAATAAAAATCATTTTAGGAGGTTGAGAGATAAAGAAACCGGATGGGGGGATACCGAGCAGAGCACACCATCTACAGCCCACTGGGAGACAAACTCATCCATTCCCCCAGTGGACAAAGCCAGGTGGTACTCTGCCCAGATACGGGAGCGCACCAGCACCCGGAACATGGCCTCAGGTGACAAGGGAACTCCCCCTATCAAACACTGCTTCCTGGACTTATATATAGCCAATTTGGCTAATGCCAGGAGCAGGTTGACGAGGAGGTCCCTGGCCTTATTGCCCCGGGACACTGGGCACCCAAAAATAAAAATGTGAGGGGAGAAATGCAGCCAGAACTGCAGGAGGAGGCCCCTCAAGAGTGACAAGAGGGGCTGCAGTCTGGCGCAACTAAAATAAATATGATACACGGACTCTCCCTTGCCACAGAATGGAAAAGTGGAGGGAGAGTCCGTGAATTTAGCTAAGTACTCTCCCGTGCTCAGTGCACCATGGAGCACTCTCCAACTCAAGTCCCCGGTGGGTCGTGGAACTAAATCAGAATAAAGTTCCCTCCACCAGGGCCTCTTGCTCTCTTGCCACCACCTGATTTACCACTAGAGTCTGCCCCCTAAGGGAAAGCATTTTTGCTAGACCCCTCCATCGTCCCAGACGAGAGAGGACACTGCCCTCTAACTCCCTCCAGTTGTCTGGGACGGGAGCGTCCGCAGAGGACAGGTAGACCCCCAGATATTTAATGATATCTGCCTCCCACGTGATGTCACGAAACGTGGGAGGCAAAGAGTCTACCTGTAAATCACCCTCTAAAAGGCCTGTGCATTTGGACCAGTTGATCTGAGCGGAGGAGGCAGCTGAATATACCTCCTGGCACTGTTTTGCCAGCTCAAGATCAACTGGATCCTGGGCCACGAGGAGCACATCATCAGCATAAGCTGAAAGGACAATCCGCATGTCTGGATCTTTTAGCACCAGCCCTGTGAGCCTTTTCCTCAGTAGGCAGAGGAAAGGCTCGATGGCCAGTGCATATAACTGTCCAGACAAGGGACATCCTTGATGCACCCCTCGTCCAAATACCAAAGGTGCTGTTAGGGACCTATTGATTTTAAGTAAACACTCTGCAGAGGCGTACAGCGTTCTTATAAAGCCCACAAACTGTGGGCCAAAGCCGTACGCTTGCAGAGTGGCTATGAGGTAACCATGGTCCACCCTGTCAAACACCTTCTCTTGATCTAAAGAGAGAAAGGCGAGTGACAGACCAGTCCTGCGAGAATAATGCAATAGATCCCGGACCAGAAACATACTATCAAAGATAGTCCGGCCCGGGATCGCATAGGACTGGTCAGGGTGAACCAATTCTGCCAGCACAGACCCAAGTCTAAGCAAGATGGCTTTAGCTACAATCTTGTAGTCTGTGCTGAGCAGAGAGACCGGTCGCCAGTTCTTAATAAGCCGGAGATCCTCCTTTTTGGGCAACAGGGCAAGTACTGCCCTGCGACAAGATGATGTGCAAAGCCATTATTGCGTTTCAGGAATTGTGCGTTCCTCAGACCCTTGAGACTGCTGATAGGACACGCACATTTTATAGAATTTCCAGACGCGGAGATGCTCTGCAGTCCCAGAATTCTTGGCCCTAGTGCTGACCACTAGATATTGCTGGAGATAGTGGAGAATAAACGATATATACCTCTCCAAGGCCAGCCGCACTTTCCTTTTCTTTTGTCCATGAAGGGTGCTCTTAAGGAATAGATCTATTTCCTTGACAGGGATAACCCACCCAGAATCTGATGTTCCTTCTAGTGGGTCACCCCTGGGCTCCTCTTGGCTGAGGGCTTTTACTCCATCCTCCCCGGCTGGAGTCAGTTTCCTCAGCTTTATTCTCAAGGACCCCCTCTTAGATGATACAGAAGGAGTCCCTTTAGCACCCTTCAAGGTAAATAATGGACCCTTGGATTGCTGCTGCACCCCTGTAGCTTCAGGAGTGCATTCAGGGGTAGCTGGCTGGACAGCAGTGGCTAGCATAGCTTCCTTAATGGAAGTCTTGGAGGCTTTATATGCCTCCTCTGCCAGTTCCACCGCTGCTTGCTCAGCTTGGATGGCACCGATGTTAGGGTCAGTGGATGGCTGAGGAGGGTAGACAGGCTCTCCCATGATGTTAACAGGAAAACCTGTTTTATCACCCTCCCCCATTTCCACTTCCCCTTGTGCCACATCCCCCCTGACAGACAAATCCATGGGGTCCTGAATGGGGGTCATGCCTATATTCCCCCCCTCCAGTAGTGACTCGGCCTGGGGCTCTGACAAAGCCCGAGGTACGTCACTAGAGAGTGACACTGGAGGAGGAGACTGACTGGTGCCCTTGTAGCTCAGGACCTCAGGGACACTGACTACCCATTCAGCAGGGGCTTTATTGGGACCCCCCTCAAAGGCCAGAGGCAGAACCTGATCTTTCTTGTCTACCCCTGCCTCACTTGGGAGACCCTCTTGCCCCTGCTTTTCCTCCAGACCCTTTTCCACATTAACCCCTATAGGGTCTGGAGAGAGAGATGTGTGGTCTGGCACCGGCTGGCTGAGCTTAACAAACGGGCCAGACAATGTCACCGGATGAGGAGGAGATGTTTTGTTCCTCTTCTTGCTTTTAGAGGGAGGTTCTCCACTATAGAGCACTTCCCACTTATCAGCAACATCCCTGTTGGTTTTATGCTTCCTCTTCCTGGGGACGTCACTCCTGGAAGAGGAGCTGCCACTAGCTGCCTCCCCTGCAGAGGGCTTATTATCCCTCTGCTTACACTGTGCCCCCACTCTAACTGATGTAATTATGGTGGGGGCAGATTGGGACTTGGGAGATGCAGCTGTGACACTGGGAGGACCGGTGAAATTCTTCCCCTTTTTCCCCGTGTCTGCAGTCTTGCTGGAGACCACAGACACAAATGGCTTTTTTGGGGAAGAAGGGGGTTTGGAGGCCGTGGCGGTGGCTTGAGGAACGGCCTCCTTGCCTGAGCTCTGTGGGGGGGGGGGGGGGGGGGGCTATGACCCTTGAGGTCCCCGCTGTTATGGGCTCAGCGGGGATGGGTGCTGTACTGACGGAGGTGCCATTTGCTGGGGCTGGGGCATGATGCTTTACATTAGGACAATTCCTACGTGTATGCCCCAACCCCTTGCAATGATAGCACTGCACCTCCGTAGTGCTGTAAAAAATCCTGTAGAGCACCCCCTCAAATGGAACCCCAAAAGACCCCTCAATGTTTTCTGCGCCCTGAGGCAGGCACATTTGTACCTGCCTCTTGAAAGAGAGCACATGACGAAGTGCTCTCTCTCTGCACCCCAGGGGAATTTTAATAAATGGTGTTTTTACTTCCCCTAGGGTTAGCAGGTGGGGGTGCAGGAGGGAGTCTGGTAGGAAGGGGGGCACATTAGAGAGTGTTACTTTTGTCCCCAACCCTTCCAGGGGTTCTATTTGGACATATAATCCCCCACTGTGATGCCTCTTTGTATAAGTATGTGAGCTGCTACTATAACAGAGGGGCTGATGACATTAGCTGCAGCACGCAGATAGATATCAATGCTGTAGACCCCAGACATCTGACATTTAACCCCATGCTTACTGGTGATCTGCCCCTCAGCCCCAGCGGTGGTATTACTGGGGCCAGCAGAAACCACCTGTGACCAGGTATTAGCCACAGGGGAAGGTCTGCTGGCAGAACCACCAGGAGCTGGGGCTGCCTTATCTGCCTGGGGCCTATGCTGTGCAGTGCTGCAGCTAGGATTTTCAGGGGCCATTATTCCCCCTTTTGACCCCTGAGTCTTCTTAATGGTCTTATCCCTCATGTTTAGACCCTTTTTTTTTTTAGTTTATTTGTTTTATTTATTTTTATTTTTTGTTTTATGATTTTCTACTGTTTTCTTTTAAAAAATATAAAAGTGTGAAAATGAAACAAAAAGACAAAACTAAGGGAGAGAGAGAGATGATGTTTGGCAGTGGAAGGGTTAATGGCTTGTTGCAAGGTGTTGCTAATTGCAACAACACAGAGAACACAGAGGCTTTTTAACCCCTCTGTGTCTCTGTGTCAGATGTTAAAAAAGCCTTTTAAACAAAACTTCAAATTGTTTTCCCTCCCACTGCCTACAAAGATGTTACTTGTCTTCTCTCCCCCCAAAACATAAAACCCAACACCAAACAAACAAAACTTTAACAAAACCTGAAAAACTTTTAAAAAAAGTCAAAGTAAAAAAAAGCTCCAGGAGTGAAGGTGAAGTGCTAAGGGAGGGGTGTGGCAAAGTATCCAGGAGACAGCTCACTCTCCTGGGATAGAGAGCTGAGCCTGACTCCCAGAAAACTAAAACTTAAATTAAACTAAGAAAAATACCACAAAAACTCCCAAAAATGAACAACACCGTGCACAAAGTGCTTATAAACAGAAAGGTGTTAAAATAAAACTTGTATTTTAGGGACTAAGACCCTAAAAAGCCTTTTGTTTAGAGCTCAAGCATGCACACAACATGCTCTCTGGCACAGTACTTGTAAGCCTGACACACACACTGGCTAGCGGTCAGGCAAATGAGCTTAGATTTGCGGTCAGGCAAATGAACTTAGATTTAAGAAAATAAAATTATTGTTTTTTTAAATGTAGACTGCTGGTACCCCAACTAGATTGGATTGGTTGAACTTGGCACAGTACTTGTAAGCCTGACACACACACTGGCTAGCGGTCAGGCAAATGAACTTAGATTGGCGGTCAGGCAAATGAACTAAGATTTAACAAAATAAAAGTTTTGGTTTTTTAAAAGTAGACAACTACTAAACAAGATTGTATTGGTTGCACTGTACACACACAGTATAAGCTGTGAGCCTGACACACACACTTGCTAGCAGGGGCTAGCAGGGAGACAGGCAAATAAAGTTAGATTAGACAGAAAAAAACAAACAAAAAAAACGATATTATAGCCCTTAAAAGGGCTTTTTGGGGTGCTGTGTTTACAGCAGAGATCTGATGAGTCCTTCAGCACTGCACTGGACACTGAATAAACTTGCCTAGCTATTGATTTCCCTATTCAATCAGCATCACCTACACTCTCCCTCCTCTCAGTAAGACTGCAAGTTAGTTATGATTCCAAAATGGCTGCTGTCCATGAGGTAGAAGGGTGTGGAAGGCAGGGTATGATGCTGATTGGCTGGAATGTGTCTGCTGACTGTGAGTTGCAGGGTCAAAGTTTGCTCAATGATAAAGTATAGGGGGCGGGTCGAATATCGCATATGTTCGCTGTTCGCCATGAACGCGAACATGCTATGTTCGCCGGGAACAGTCCGCCGGCGAACAATTCGCGACATCTCTACTGATAGGTAATCTGGCTTATTAGCTTGGGAATAAAAATTTATATTGCGTCCGTCTCATAGCTTTTTCTATATGGTTTGACAGGATGAGGATGAGTTCTGATCTCATCCTGTCAATTTCTTGACGTTGTTTAGGAGATGGATTTTTTGGGTTGAGTTTTTCCAAGTTAGCAAATTCCTTTCTCAGGGTTGAGTTTTTTTGTAAGTAGATGCAAATTTGATGCAACAGCTCCTTATGAAGGCTTTGTGAGCTGTCCAAACTCAACCGATATCAGAGTCCATATCAAGGTTTGTTGAGAAAAATAATGTAATATCTTGAGCTATATGGTCTCTGAATTTTGGGTTGGATATCAGCATTTCATTTAGTCTCCATGATCGTGGTTGATAAGTATTAGTGCGTAAATCAATCAAAATGCCAACTGAAGAATGGTCGGGCCATGTACAGGGAGTCTATGATTATGAAGGTGGAGGAGAATGGGATAGCTAGAGAGAGCAAAAGTTGAAGGAAGAGAGAGGAGAAAAAGAGGAGAGATGGAGATCTGGTGAGTGAAGAGAAAGAATGGAAGAAGGGAGAGGGGAAGACAACAAGGACATCAAAAATGAAGTGAGAAGAAAGAAAGGAAAATGATCAGAGGACAGGGAGGAGGCGGAGATGGTGTGTGAGTTAGGAGTGTAGAGAGGAGAGGCGGAGAAGAATGTAAGATGAAGAGAGGAGGGAGAGAGAGTAAGGGAAGGAAGGGAGGTGGGAGTTAGAAAAGATGAATAAAAGAGAAAGTGCGGGGGCAGAGAGATTATAGCATAGAATAAAGGGAAAGAATAAGAGTGAAGAAGAGAGGGAGAGATAGTTGAGGGGAAGAGAGTAGAGGAAGGCAGAGGATAAGGGGGATAGGGAGGAGAGGTATAGAGGGGAAGAAAATTATGAGAGAAGCATTCAAGAGAAGAGTGGAAAGAAGTCAGCAGGGTGGAGATAATGTGGAGAAGAGAGGGAAAGAGAAAGGAACAGAGAGAGAAGAGGCGTAAGGAGGAGAAGGAGAGAGAGAAAATGGAGGTGGGAGAATTGAGAACAGAAGGTGGATTTTGAGGATGAGAGCAGTTAGGCTGGGAAAAAAAGAGAAAGGAGAGGGTGAAGGAAAGAGAGGGGATGGAAGGGGAGAGTTAGGTGGAAGAGAAATAGCACAGAACAACAGAAAGAGGAAATAAAACAGAGGAGAATAGGACATAGAGGAGACAAAAAGTGAAAGAGTATATATGTGGAAAATGAGAGGGAGAAACACAGGGGAAAATAGGAGAGAGTGGGGATCATGGGGGGTGGGAGAGTGGGGATCATGGGGGGTGGGAGAGTGAGAAAGGTACTGCTAGAATGAGATAGGGTAATCACAGGGTGGAGAGAGACAGGGGATATCATTGGTGCAGTAAGTAAGAGAGGGACCACTGGTGGAGAGAAAGAGTGGTCACTAGGGGGAAAGGGATAAAAATGGTGAAAAAATGAGTGGAGGAGATGGGGGATATAATGAAGAAAGGGGAAAGGAGAAATAGATGTGGATGAAGGGTGAGAGAAATTGGGGAATGAGGAAAAGAAGTGAAAGGAGAATTAGACTGGGGAAAAGGAAAGAAAGGGGGTATAGGGAGAAAAGTGGCATGTGGGGAATAGGGAAATGAGGTATTCCACTGTATTGCCCATCACCTGGAACCACAGAGTGGGCATGGCACTTTACCTCTCCTTGGACCACGGTCAGGGCACTGTGCACAAGCTCTCCTTGCTTGGGCACACAATATGGAGTGATGTCCCAGTTTAGCTTATTGGCTTAGTCCAGCAGGTTCTCAGGGCTCATCCCCTCCTATGCCCTCTGGTCTGTTGCTAGTTCACTGACCATTTTTATTAGCTGGAGCTCCTTAAGTGGTTAAGAGTCTATTACAATCTTTCCCAAGGGCAAGTGAGCATAGCTGCTGCTATCCAGGCTGTCTACTTGGTCTAGGAACTGGCAATAGTCCTATGTGCTCCCTTCCAGAGCTGCACTTCTCAAACAATCAGTGCTCTCTGAGAGCAAACAATAATCCAACCAGCTGTATGCTAGCAGGGCCTCATGGTGCAAGGATGTGTCTTTTTTATCCCCACCCAATTGGCAGGGCTCCTTCCCTCCCTTGAGCCAGGTCCTAAAATGGGCTGCTTCCACTAGTAGCTCCAAATAACTGGCTTCCAGCTCCAACTCTTCCTGGATCAAGAGTTCAATCAATGCAGCCTGCTTGGACCCTGGTTTTAGTCCGAATTCTTGGCAGCGCTGATTATACAGGATCACCCTCCATTCTATAGGCCCAATGCCAAATGCTGGCTCACACTACAGTACACCGTGGAGCCCTTACATTAAGGGCCATTGAAATGCAATAGCTGGCTCCATCAGATCTTCATACTGTTCCTGCAAAGCAATCACCTTCCAAACCAGTCCCTCCAGCCATTTTGATAGCTCACCTCCCTGCTGGAGCCCCAGGAATGCCATCCACTGATAAAAGCTACTGACAGGTCCTCATCCATGGCAACCTCATGTGCTCTGTTTTATATCATCCTTGTGATCTGGCTCCATTTCTCCTGAAACACCTCTGCTCTGCAAGCAATCAGGGCGCTGGTCTAGTAGTACTGGGCAAATCACCTGTAGGTCTCTGCATCTACTCCATGCCACTGAAAGTACTTGGATAAGTTTCCATATGCCATCCTGGCTGCTGGTTACTGCTGCCAACTAATATGTTACAAGACGATGGGCCATGTGCACCCCTAACTCTCCTGCTTTCTGCTACAGGAACAATCTCTGAGTTTGTGACTTTTGGGTTTAAATCACTCAGCACCCAGCATGCCTCAGGACCTTTTCTCAAGAACTCCAGGAATCCTAGGTTACAGGCTATTGTTAATTTATTTTTAAAAAATAACCATTTTTTTCTATCCCTTTATGTAGTATAGCCTTTATTACATAGTGCCCTACGTTAATCTGGTGCTCTAAGGGCCCAATTCAGTTGAGCAATTGTAAGTTACTGGAGCCCGTAATGGAGCACATAAACTAATTTGCTATTCAATTGGCGTCTTTTTGCGAACTGCAAATGGTCTACTGGTTACAGGCTTTAAAACTCTGCGGTTGTTACAACCGTAACTTTACCCCATCTAAGCCTTTGATCTTTCACATCCGCAAGAGTTACGATCACTAAAATTTTAAATCGCTATTCAATTGCTACAATTCCGCAAGCCTGCAAATGGTTTCACACCTGTAAAAGGCAAATGTAGAGGAATATCCTATGGGTTCTAGATGGGACCCGCAAATGGGTTATAGACATGTTTGTAGTGCTGTAAATACAAATAAAAAATCAATACTGCACTGTAAATGACGGGGAAAGAGATGAAATACATTAGAATTAATTGCACAATAGTCTCAAGCTCGCAAATGTGGAATAAAATAATAAATATTTTTATGTTTCATTTCGGGGTTATATCGATCTCGGGAATCACTCAGTTAATACATATCAGGCCACCCACATAGACTAGAACATTTCCTTCATTCATTTCTATTATTTTGTACATTGCAGGATTGCGTGTTTGATTGCATATCGGACCCCTAAACGTTAATTGATTGACATATAACCTCCATGTTTTATTGACATAATGATGACAGCCTAATTTTCTATTGGCTGTTTCTAAATGGGTAGTGACGGCCTTGCTTAACTGATCATGTCCACGCCCTGAAATGCTACATACAATTGCATGGTTTACAGTTTTAGGTTTTGGCCCGTTTTGGCTTATTCAATTGAATCGCTCCATAATTGTAGCAGAGTTCAAGCCCACAGCAAGCCCGCAGCCATACTGTCTGTATATCGTGAGATGCGGCCTTGGGAGATTTTCTGAGCCAATTTACATCAGTATGCTGAACTTTTGGTCCCTTGCATTATGACAGTCAGGTCACATCTGTAAACCATTGTCCAGGCAATTATTTTGGAGTGCAGTTTTATCTTCTTTTGATTATTTTAGAAAATTAGAGTATTTTACAATTAAATTGTAATACACATAAATACCCAAATCACATAATATACACACAGGATGGGCTAAGTTATGAAGACAGGCTAACTAAATTAAACATAGTTTCTCTAGCAAAAAGGTGTCTATTAGGGGATATGTTTACCTTATATAAATACATCCTGGGTCAATATAAGGCTTTGTCAAGTGAACTTTTTGTGCAAGGGGCATTCAAACTAGAGAATTATCTACCAAAAGAGGTGGTGACAGCAGATTCGATAGATAACTTTAAAAAGGGATTGAATCTATTTTTAAATAAAAAGGGCCTTCAGCATTATCCTGGATAATTAAATAGGGAGTATTGATCCAGGAAGGAATCTGATCACCAGTATCTGGGGTCAAGAAGGATTCCCCCCCCCCTTTTTGAGACAATTGGCCGAGCTTCACTTGGGTATTTTTTCTGTTTGCATTCGTCTGGATACATTAACTATTAATCTGCATACTGCAGACCAGAGGAGATCTTAAATGGCTGAACTTGATGAACTAAAGGTCTTTTTAAAACCTCAATTAGCGTATTTATTGGCGTATAACACGCACTTTTTCTCCCTGAAAATAGGGGGTAAATGATGTGTGCGTGTTATACGCCGATATATGTTAAGGGCCGTGTCTCTTTCCCTCCCCCCTCCTCATCCTCAACCCCCCTCCTCATTCTAAACCCCCCTCCTAATTTTTAAACTTCCCCCTCCTCCTTCTAAACCCCCCTCCTCATCTAAACCCCCCTCCTCATTCTAAACCCCCCTCCTCATTCTAAACCCCCTAAATACCTCCCCCTTTCCCTTTCCCCTCACTTACCTGCTTCTGCTCCGGCCTCCGCTCCTTCTTGACCCGGCGCGCATGTGACGTTATATGCGCGCCACGTCATTAACATATACCGGGTGCCGGCACCCGGTATATGCTAATGACGTGACGTCACATTCGCGCCACGTCATTAGCATATACCGGGTGCCGGCATCCGGTATATGCTAATGGCGTGACGTCACATGCGCGCCACGCCATTAGCATATACCGGGTGCCGGCAAGAAGGAGCGGAGGCCGGAGCAGAAGCAGTGAGGGAAAAGGGAGAGGGGGAGGTATTGAGTATGAGGAGGGAGGTTGAGGAGGGGGGTTGAGGTTGAGGAGGGGGTTGAGGATAGGGGGGTTGAGGAAGGAGGATGAGGATGGGGGGTTGAGGAGGGGGTTTGAAAAGGGAGGTTGAGGAGGGGGTTGAGGAGGGGGGGTTGAGGAGGGAGGATGAGGGGGGAGGTTGAGGAGGGGGTTGAGGATGAGGAGGGAGGTTGCGGATGAGGAGGGGGTTGAGGTTTAGGTTGAGGAGCGGTTGAGGATGGGGGGGGTTGAGGAGGAGCAGCGATTTCTGAGTAAACATTTGTAAAAACATATAATATCGAAGTTTCTTTTGTTAAAACAGTTGCTTTTACTGTCATTTTACGTTATTTACCTCATAAGTGTTAACAATATTAATAAAAAAAAGTTCTGAGCTACCCTTATTTTGCTTCAAAGTTCTTTATTTGAAATTTAAGTTTTTTTTCCTGAAATTTCCTTCTTAAAATGAGGTGCGTGTTATACGCTGGTGCGTGTTATACGCCGATAAATACGGTACTATGTAACTATGTAACTAATTAACAGACACATAGGATAACAATACATATAGATACACCTATAGATAGGACACACCATACATACACCCCGCCATCCTACACCCTACAGAAAAAAATATATACACATAGAACACAAATATTATTTACATCCCTAACATATACAAATACACTTCCTTTTATGTATCCTTACACTTAATTTGGTCAGTGATGGAGGGAGGAGAGAGGAAGAGGCTAGAGGAGGGGAGGAGAAGAGGAAGAGAAGAGGAGAGAGAGGAAAGAGAGGAGGCCCGGTGATTAGATGGGGAAGAGAGGATGTGGGAGGGAGGACGTGTGAGAGAGGGAGGTAGTGGCAGGAAGGGATATAGAGAGGATGAGCAAGGCAGATACTAGCCAGTATAGATGTCGCGAATAGTTCGCCGGCGGATTGTTCCCAGCGAACATAGCATGTTCGCGTTCGCGGCGAACAGCGAACATATGCGAGATTCGATCCGCCCCCAATACTTTATCATTGAGCAAACTTTGACCCTGCATGTCACAGTCAGCAGACACATTCCAGCCAATCAGCAGCATACACTCCCTTCCACACCCTTCTACCTCATGGACAGCAGCCATTTTGGAATCATAACTAACTTGCAGTCTTACAGAGAAGAGGGAGAGTGTAGGTGATGCTGATTGAATAGGGAAATCAATAGCTAGGCAAGTTTATTCAGTGTCCAGTGCAGTGCTGAAGGACTCATCAGATATCTGCTGTAAACACAGCACCCCAAAAAGCCCTTTTTAGGGCTATAACATCATTTTAATTCTTTGTTTTTTTTCTGTGTAATCTAATTTAATTTCCTTGTCTCCCTGCTAGCCCCTGCTTGCAAGTGTGTGTGTCAGGCTCACAGCTTATACTGTGTGTGCACAACGCATACAATATAATATTGTTTACTAGTTGTCTACTTTTAAAAAACCCAAACTTTTATTTTCTTAAATCTAAGTGGATTTGCCTGACCGTCACTCAAAGTTCATTTGCTTGAACGCTACCCATTGTGTGTGTCTTGCTTACAAGTACTGTGCCAAGTTCAACCAATCCAATCTATTTGGGGTACCAACAGTCCACATTTAAAAAACCCAAACTTTTATTTTCTTAAATCTAAGTGCATTTGCCTGACTGTCAATCAAAGTTCATTTGCTTGACCGCTAGCCACAGTGTGTGTCTTGCTTACAAGTACTGTGCCAAGTTCAACCAATCCAATCTATTTGGGGTACCAACAGTCCACATTTAAAAAACCCAAACTTTTATTTTCTTAAATCTAAGTGCATTTGCCTGACCGTCAATCAAAGTTCATTTGCTTGACCGCTACCCATAGTGTGTGTCTTGCTTACAAGTACTGTGCCAAGTTCAACCAATCCAATCTAGTTGGGGTACCAACAGTCCACATTTAAAAAACCCAAACTTTTATTTTCTTAAATCTAAGTGCATTTGCCTGACCGTCAATCAAAGTTCATTTGCTTGACTGCTACCCATAGTGTGTGTCTTGCTTACAAGTACTGTGCCAAGTTCATCCAATCCAATCTAGTTGGGGTACCAACAGTCCACATTTAAAAAAAACAAACTTTTATTTTCTTAAATCTAAGTGCATTTGCCTGACCGTCAATCAAAGTTCATTTGCTTGACCGCTAACCAGAGTGTGTGTCTTGCTTACAATTACTGTGCCAAGTTCAACCAATCCAATCTAGTTGGGGTACCAACAGTCCACATTTAAAAAACCCAAACTTTTATTTTCTTAAATTTAAGTGCATTTGCCTGACCGTCAATCAAAGTTCATTTGCTTGACCGCTACCCATAGTGTGTGTGTCAGGCTTACAAGTACTGTGCCAAAATCAACCAATCCAATCTATTTGGGGTACCAACAGTCCACATTTAAAAAACCCAAACTTTTATTTTCTTAAATCTAAGTGCATTTGCCTGACCGTCAATCAAAGTTCATTTGCTTGACCGCTACCCATAGTATGTGTCTTGCTTACAAGTACTGTGCCAAGTCCAACCAATCCAATCTAGTTGGGGTGCCAACAGTCCACATTTAAAAAAACCAAACGTTTATTTTCTTAAATCTAAGTGCATTTGCCTGACCGTCAATCAAAGTTCATTTGCTTGACCGCTAGACAGAGTGTGTGTCTTGCTTACAAGTACTGTGCCAAGTTCAACCAATCCAATCTATTTGGGGTACCAACAGTCCACATTTAAAAAACCCAAAATTTTATTTTCTTATATCTAAGTGCATTTGCCTGACCGTCAATCAAAGTTCATTTGCTTGACTGCTACTCATAGTGTGTGTCTTGCTTGCAAGTACTGTGCCAAGTTCAACCAATCCAATCTAGTTGGGGTACCAACAGTCCACATTTAAAAAACCCAAACTTTTATTTTCTTAAATTTAAGTGCATTTGCCTGACCGTCAATCAAAGATCATTTGCTTGACCGCTAACCAGAGTGTGTGTCTTGCTTACAAGTACTGTGCCAAGTTCAACCAATCCAATCTAGTTGGGGTACCAACAGTCCACATTTAAAAAACCCAAACTTTTATTTTCTTAAATCTAAGTGCATTTGCCTGACCGTCAATCAAAGTTCATTTGCTTGACCGCTAAACAGAGTGTGTGTCTTGCTTACAAGTACTGTGCCAAGTTCAACCAATCCAATCTAGTTGGGGTACCAACAGTCCACATTTAAAAAACCCAAACTTTTATTTTCTTAAATCTAAGTGCATTTGACTGACCGTCAATCAAAGTTCATTTGCTTGACCGCTACCCAGAGTGTGTGTCCTGCTTTCAAGTACTGTGCAAGAGAGCATGTTGTGTGCATGCTTGAGCTCCAAACAAAAGGCTTTTTAGGGTCTTAGTCCCTCAAATACAAGTTTTATTTTAACACCTTTCTGTTAATAAGCACTTTGTGCACGGTGTTGTTTCATTTTTGGGAGTTTTTGTGGTTTTTTTCTTAGTTTAATTTAAGTTTTAGTTTTCTGGGAGCCAGGCTCAGCCCTCTATCCCAGGAGAGTGAGCTGTCTCCTGGATACTTTGCCACACCCCTCCCTTAGCACTACACCTTCACTCCTGGAGCTTTGTTACTTTGACTTTTTTCTTTTAAAAAGTTTATTAGGTTTTGTTGAAGTTTTGTTTGTTTGGTGTTGGGTTTTATGTTTTGGGGGAGAGAAGAAAAGTAACATCTTTGTAGGCAGTGGGGGGGAAAACAATTAGATTTTTTGTTGTTAAGGCTTTTTTTTAACATCTGACACAGAGACACAGAGGGGTTAAAAAGCCTCTGTGTTCTCTGTGTTGTTGCAATTAGTCACCTTGCAACAGACCATTAACCCTTCCACTGCCAAGCATCACCTCTCTCTCTCCCTTAGTTTTGTCTCCCTTAGTTTTGTCTTTTTGTTTCTTTTTCCCACTTTTATATTTAAAAAAAAAGAAAACAGTAAAAAATCATAAAACAAAAAATAAAAATAAATAAAACAAATAAACTAAAAAAAAAAGGGTCTAAACATGAGGGATAAGACCACTAAGAAGCCTCAGGGGTCAAAAGGGGGAATAATGGCCCCTGAAAATCCTAGCTGCAGCACTGCACAGCATAGGCCCCAGGCAGATAAGGCAGCCCCAGCTCCTGGTGGTTCTGCCAGCAGACCTACCCCTGTGGCTAATACCTGGTCACAGGTGGTTTCTGCTGGCCCCAGTAATACCACCGCTGGGGCTGAGGGGCAGATCACTAGGAAGCATGGGGTTAAATGTCAGATGTCTGGGGTCTACAGCATTGATATCTATCTGCGTGCTGCAGCTAACGTCATCAGCCCCTCTGTTATAGTAGCAGCCAGCAAAATGTACGGGAAAGCAGTTTTCTTTACCCGTACGCTGGCTGCTGCTCACATTCTTGTACAGAGAGGCATCACAGTGGGGGGATTATATGTCCCAATAGAACCCCTGGAAGGGTTGGGCACAAAAGTAACACTCTCTAATGTGCCCCCCTTCCTACCAGACTCCCTCCTGCGCCCCCACCTGCTAACCCTAGGGGAAGTAAAAACACCATTTATTAAAATTCCCCTGGGGTGCAGAGAGAGAGCACTTTGTCATGTGCTCTCTTTCAAGAGGCAGGTACAAATGTGCCTGCCTCAGGGCGCAGAAAACATTGAGGGGTCTTTTGGGGTTCCATTTGAGGGGGTGCTCTACAGGATTTTTTACAGCACTACGGAGGTGCAGTGCTATCATTGCAAGGGGTTGGGGCATACACGTAGGAATTGTCCTAATGAAAAGCATCATGCCCCAGCCCCAGCAAATGGCACCTCCGTCAGTACAGCACCCAACCCTGCTGAGCCCATAACAACGGGGACCTCAAGGGTCATAGCCCCCCCACAGAGCTCAGGCAAGGAGGCCGTTCCTCAAGCCACCACCACGGCCTCCAAACCCCCTTCTTCCCCAAAAAAGCCATCTGTGTCTGTGGTCTCCAGCAAGACTGCAGACACGGGGAAAAAGGGGAAGAATGTCACCGGTCCTCCCAGTGTCACAGCTGCATCTCCCAAGTCCCAATCTGCCCCCACCATAATTACATCAGTTAGTGTGGGGGCACAGTGTAAGCAGAGGGATAATAAGCCCTCTGCAGGGGAGGCAGCTAGTGGCAGCTCCTCTTCCAGGAGTGACGTCCCCAGGAAGAGGAAGCATAAAACCAACAGGGAGGTTGCTGATAAGTGGGAAGTGCTCTATAGTGGAGCACCTCCCTCTAAAAGCAAGAAGAGGAACAAAACATCTCCTCCTCATCCGGTGACATTGTCTGGCCCGGTTATTAAGCTCAGCCAGCCGGTGCCAGACCACACATCTCTCTCTCCAGACCCTATAGGGGTTAATGTGGAAAAGGGTCTGGAGGAAAAGCAGGGGCAAGAGGGTCTCCCAAGTGAGGCAGGGGTAGACAAGAAAGATCAGGTTCTGCCTCTGGCCTTTGAGGGGGGTCCCAACAAAGCCCCTGCTGAATGGGTAGTCAGTGTCCCTGAGGTGCTGAGCTTCAAGGGCACCAGTCAGTCTCCTCCTCCAGTGTCACTCTCTAGTGACGTACCTCGGGCTTTGTTAGAGCCCCAGGCCGAGTCACTACTGGAGGGGGGGAATATAGGCATGACCCCCATTCAGGACCCCATGGATTTGTCTATCAGGGGGGATGTGGCACAAGGGGAAGTGGAAATGGGGGAGGGTGATAAAACAGGTTTTCCTGTTAACATCATGGGAGAGCCTGTCTACCCTCCTCAGCCGTCCACTGACCCTAACATCGGTGCCATCCAAGCTGAGCAAGCAGCGGTGGAACTGGCAGAGGAGGCATATAAAGCCTCCAAGGCTTCCATTAAGGAAGCCATGCCAGCCACTGCTGTCCAGCCAGCTACCCCTGAATGCACTCCTGAAGCTACAGGGGTGCAGCAGCAATCCAAGGGTCCATAATTTACCTTGAAGGGTGCTAAAGGGACTCCTTCTGTATCATCTAAGAGGGGGTCCCTGAGAATAAAGCTGAGGAAACTGACTCCAGCCGGGGAGGATGGAGTAAAAGCCCTCAGCCAAGAGGAGCCCAGGGGTGACCCACTAGAAGGAACATCAGATTCTGGGTGGGTTATCCCTGTCAAGGAAATAGATCTATTCCTTGAGAGCACCCTTCATGGACAAAAGAAAAGGAAGGTGCGGCTGGCCTTGGAGAGGTGGAAGAATATGTCGTTTATTCTCCACTCTCTCCAGCAATATCTAGTGGTCAGCACTAGGGCCAAGAATTCTGGGACTGCGGAGCATCTCCGCGTCCGGAAATTCTATAAAATGTGCGTGTCCTATCAGCAGTCTCAAGGGTCTGAGGAACGCACAATTCCTGACACGCAGTAATGGCTTTGCACATCAGCACGCTAAATACCAATGGCTGTCAAGACAGTTTCCGCAGGTTCCAGGTACTCTCCTATTTATATCAGGGAGGGTACTCTGTGAGCTTCCTGCAGGAAACTCACACCACTCCAGAGGCTGAGGCCTCGTGGCAACTGGAGTGGAGAGGCAGGGTCTTCTTCAGCCACTTCACATCGGCGTCATGTGGAGTGGTGACCCTGTTCTCAGAGTCTTTTCAGCCAGAGCTGCTGCTTGTGAAAGCTGTTATCCCAGGCCGTCTAATCCACCTCCGGGTCCGAGAGCAGGGTAGCATCATTAACCTAGTTAATATATATGCCCCTGCTGGAGGGCCCGAGAGAGTGAGGTTCCTCGCCAGACTGTCCCAGTTTTTGAAGACGGTTGACGCAGATGAGTGTTTGGTACTCGGGGGTGATTTCAACTGCACCCTCGACGCTCTGGACCGGAATAGTCCAGAGCCGTACCCGCCTTCTGCGTCAGCCCTGCGGGAGATCATCGCCCGCTTCTCCCTGGAGGACATCTGGCGAGAGCAGAACCCAGGGGCATCAGACGGGTTCACCTACGTCAGGGTGAGAGCCGGTCTGGTGTCCCACTCCCGGATCGACAGACTATATATATCTAGTCACTATATGTCACGAGTCGGTTCTTGTGCCATTAGGCTGGCTCCGTTCACAGACCACAACTGTGTGTCTGTGACAGTGGCGCTAACGCCAACAGCGCCACGAGCCGCCTATTGGCACTTCAACAATGCTTTGTTGAAGGACCAGGGGCTCGTGACATTGATCCGGGAGTTTTGGACGGACTGGAGGGGTTGCAAGGGGGACTTTGCCACGTTAAAACTGTGGTGGGACGTGGGCAAGGTTCATTTGCGACTTCTGTGTCAGGAATATACCAAGGGTGCGAGTGGGCAGCGCGAAGCTGAGTTGGAGTCACTCCGGGGGGAGGTACTCCATCTGGAGCAGAGGCTGTTCACTTGTAGGGACCAATCCCTGCAGAGCGAGTATGTAGAGAGGAAGGGTGTCCTCTGTGACCTGGAACGACACCAGGCCAAGGGGGCATACGTGCGCAGCCGCTTAGGTTTTCTCAAAGATCTAGACCGCGGCTCGCGCCTCTTCTACTCACTGGAGAAAAAGGGGGGTAACAGTAGGCACATCACCTGTCTTCTAGATGAAGACGGTGCCCCCCTTACAGATCCGGAGAGTATCCGGGATAGAGCCCGGAACTTTTATAAAGATCTTTACTCTCCGGTTCCCATTTCTCCAGACGCCTGCAGGGTGCTATGGGAGGGGCTCCCCACAGTCAGTGAGGGTGTAAGAGAGCGGCTTGATATACCACTATCTTTTCAAGAGCTCTCTGAAGCCCTCCGTGCCATGTCCTGTGAGAAGTCTCCAGGACTGGACGGACTGACTGTAGAGTTTTTCCAATTTTTCTGGGAGACTGTGGGACCTGATTTCTATCTGGTCCTTGGGGAAGCCCTGGAGACCGGGGAGATGCCCCTGTCTTGTCGCAGGGCAGTACTTGCCCTGCTGCCCAAAAAGGGGGATCTCCGGCTTATTAAGAACTGGCGACCGGTCTCTCTGCTCAGCACGGACTACAAGATTGTAGCTAAAGCCATCTCGCTTAGACTTGGGTCTGTGCTGGCAGAATTGGTTCACCCTGACCAGTCCTATGCGATCCCGGGCCGGACTATCTTTGATAGTATCTTTCTGGTCCGGGATCTATTGCATTATTCTAGCAGGACTGGTCTGTCACTCGCCTTTCTCTCTTTAGATCAAGAGAAGGCGTTTGACAGGGTGGACCATGGTTACCTCATAGCCACTCTGCAAGCGTACGGCTTTGGCCCACAGTTTGTGGGCTTTATAAGAACGCTTTACGCCTCTGCAGAGTGTTTACTTAAAATCAATTGGTCCCTAACAGCACCTTTGGTATTTGGACGAGGGGTGCGTCAAGGATGTCCCTTGTCTGGACAGTTATATGCACTGGCCATTGAGCCTTTCCTCTGCCTACTGAGGAAAAGGCTCACAGGGCTGGTGCTAAAAGATCCAGACATGCGGATTGTCCTTTCAGCTTATGCTGACGATGTGCTCCTCGTGGCCCAGGATCCAGTTGATCTTGAGCTGGCAAAACAGTGCCAGGAGGTATATTCAGCTGCCTCCTCCGCTCAGATCAACTGGTCCAAATGCACAGGCCTTTTAGAGGGTAATTTACAGGTAGACTCTTTGCCTCCCACGTTTCGTGACATCACGTGGGAGGCAGATGTCATTAAATATCTGGGGGTCTACCTGTCCGCTGCGGACGCTTCCGTCCCAGACAACTGGAGGGAGTTAGAGGGCAGTGTCCTCTCTCGTCTGGGACGGTGGAGGGGTCTAGCAAAAATGCTTTCCCTTAGGGGGCGGACTCTAGTGGTGAATCAGCTGGTGGCTTCTCAGATCTGGCACCGGCTGATTTGTCTGACTCCGACCCCCGAGTTTGTCACCAATATCCAGAGGAATTTGTTAGATTTCCTCTGGATGGGAAGGCATTGGGTCTCTGCAGGGGTGGCAAGTCTGCCTTTGGTGGAGGGTGGACAGGGAGTAGTTTGTGTGTGCTCCCAGTTGTCCACCTTCCGCCTTCAGTACCTGCAGAGATACCTATATGCAGATCCCTCTCCGCAGTGGTGCGCACTGGCATCCAGCTTTTATCGCCAGTTGCGCAACCTGGGGTATGACCGGCAATTATTTCTGATCAGGCCCGAGGGGTTTGGGAGAGACCTCTCTGTGTTGCCGGCATACTACCAGGAAACCCTCAAGGCCTGGAGCATGGTCTCCGTGACCAGGCAGGGCGTGCCTTTGGGGGATGAAATATTCACGGAGCCCCTGCTATTTAATCCAGCAGTGGGGGCTCCAATGTTACAGTCCCCCAGTATCATCCGCCGCCTTAGTCATGCACGGATGACCCGAGTCGGGGATCTCTTGGAATACGGGCGTTCTTATTTGGTGTCACCCCAGGAGCTTGCGCTCCGTTTGGGATATGTGACGCCCAAAGTCTCAGGGCGCTTGCTCCAGGAGATTAGGGATGCCATCTCCCCCGACTCGCGCACCTTCCTTCGCGGGGCTTTGCAGGCCGGAGTGCCACATGCACCTTTCAACACCCCTGCTTCGGCTGTTTGCATTGGACACATGCCCCGTGTTTCCCCTCAGGCTCCTCCTGTCCCCAACCTCTCGAAGTTGAGGGACATACCCTCGGCATGCTTTCGCGGCATGCCGAGGAAGAGCTTATATTCTCTCGTGCTCCATACAGTGCACTTCCTTGCCCTCGTGACCCGTCCTGATACCATCTGGAGGCGGGTCCTACCAGCTGACGAGGGCAAGAGGCCCCGGTGGAGGGAACTTTATTCTGATTTAGTTCCACGACCCACCGGGGACTTGAGTTGGAGAGTGCTCCATGGTGCACTGAGCACGGGAGAGTACTTAGCTAAATTCACGGACTCTCCCTCCACTTGTCCATTCTGTGGCAAGGGAGAGTCCGTGTATCATATTTATTTTAGTTGCGCCAGACTGCAGCCCCTCTTGTCACTCTTGAGGGGCCTCCTCCTGCAGTTCTGGCTGCATTTCTCCCCTCACATTTTTATTTTTGGGCGCCCAGTGTCCCGGGGCAATAAGGCCAGGGACCTCCTCGTCAACCTGCTCCTGGCATTAGCCAAATTGGCTATATATAAGTCCAGGAAGCAGTGTTTGATAGGGGGGGTTCCCTTGTCACCTGAGGCCATGTTCCGGGTGCTGGTGCGCTCCCGTATCCGGGCAGAGTACCACCTGGCTTTGTCCACTGGGGGAATGGATGAGTTTGTCTCCCAGTGGGCTTTAGATGGTGTGCTCTGCTCGGTATCCCCCCATCCGGTTTCTTTATCTCTCAACCTCCTAAAATGCTTTTTCTTTAGTTTACAGAACAGTTTTTCTCATGATTTTAAAATACACTGTGCCAAGTTCAACCAATCCAATCTATTTGGGGTACCAACAGTCCACATTTAAAAACCCCAAACTTTTATTTTCTTAAATCTAAGTGCATTTGCCTGACCGTCAATCAAAGTTCATTTGCTTGACTGCTACTCATAGTGTGTGTCTTGCTTGCAAGTACTGTGCCAAGTTCAACCAATCCAATCTAGTTGGGGTACCAACAGTCCACATTTAAAAAACCCAAACTTTTATTTTCTTAAATTTAAGTGCATTTGCCTGAACGTCAATCAAAGATCATTTGCTTGACCGCTAACCAGAGTGTGTGTCTTGCTTACAATTACTGTGCCAAGTTCAACCAATCCAATCTAGTTGGGGTACCAACAGTCCACATTTAAAAAACCCAAACTTTTATTTTCTTAAATCTAAGTGCATTTTCCTGACCGTCAATCAAAGTTCATTTGCTTGACCGCTAAACAGAGTGTGTGTCTTGCTTACAAGTACTGTGCCAAGTTCAACCAATCCAATCTAGTTGGGGTACCAACAGTCCACATTTAAAAAACCCAAACTTTTATTTTCTTAAATCTAAGTGCATTTGCCTGACCGTCAATCAAAGTTCATTTGCTTGACCGCTAAACAGAGTGTGTGTCCTGCTTTCAAGTACTGTGCAAGAGAGCATGTTGTGTGCATGCTTGAGCTCCAAACAAAAGGCTTTTTAGGGTCTTAGTCCCTCAAATACAAGTTTTATTTTAACACCTTTCTGTTAATAAGCACTTTGTGCACGGTGTTGTTTCATTTTTGGGAGTTTTTGTGGTTTTTTTCTTAGTTTAATTAAAGTTTTAGTTTTCTGGGGGTCAGGCTCAACTCTCTATCCCAGGAGAGTGAGCTGTCTCCTGGATACTTTGCCACACCCCCTCCCTTAGCACTTTACCTTCACTCCTGAAAAAAATGTTTACTTTGTCTTTTTTTTTTTTTACGTTTTTCAGGTTTTGTTAAAGTTTTGTTTGTTTGGTGTTGGGTTTTATGCTTTGGGGGGAGAGAAGACAAGTAACATATTTGTAGGCAGTGGGGGGGAAAACAATTTGAAGTTTTGTTTAAAAGGCTTTTTTAACATCTGACACAGAGACACAGAGGGGTTAAAAAGCCTCTGTGTTCTCTGTGTTGTTGCAATTAGTAACACCTTGCAACAGGCCATTAACCCTTCCACTGCCAAGCATCACCTCTCTCTCTCCCTTAGTTTTGTCTCCCTTAGTTTTGTCTCTTTGTTTCTTTTTCACACTTTTATATTTTTAAAAAAAGAAAACAGTAAAAAATCTTAAAACAAAAAATAAAAATAAATAAAACAAATAAACTAAAAAAAAAGGGTTTAAACATGAGGGATAAGACCACTAAGAAGCCTCAGGGGTCAAAAGGGGGAATAATGGCCCCGGAAAATCCTAGCTGCAGCACTGCACAGCATAGGCCCCAGGCAGATAAGGCAGCCCCAGCTCCTGGTGGTTCTGCCAGCAGACCTACCCCTGTGGCTAATACCTGGTCACAGGTGGTTTCTGCTGGCCCCAGTAATACCACCGCTGGGGCTGAGGGGCAGATCGCCAGGAAGCATGGGGTTAAATGTCAGATGTCTGGGGTCTACAGCATTGATATCTATCTGCGTGCTGCAGCTAATGTCATCAGCCCCTCTGTTATAGTAGCAGCCAGCAAAATGTACGGGAAAGCAGTTTTCTTTACCCGTACTCTGGCTGCTGCACACATTCTTATACAGAGAGGCATCACAGTGGGGGGATTATATGTCCCAATAGAACCCCTGGAAGGGTTGGGCACAAAAGTAACACTCTCTAATGTGCCCCCCTTCCTACCAGACTCCCTCCTGCGCCCCCACCTGCTAACCCTAGGGGAAGTAAAAACACCATTTATTAAAATTCCCCTGGGGTGCAGAGAGAGAGCACTTCGTCATGTGCTCTCTTTCAAGAGGCAGGTACAAATGTGCCTGCCTCAGGGCGCAGAAAACATAGAGGTGTCTTTTGGGGTTCCATTTGAGGGGGTGCTCTACAGGATTTTTTACAGCACTACGGAGGTGCAGTGCTATCATTGCAAGGGGTTGGGGCATACACGTAGGAATTGTCCTAATGTAAAGCATCATGCCCCAGCCCCAGCAAATGGCACCTCCGTCAGTACGGCACCCATCCCCGCTGAGCCCATAACAGCGGGGACCTCAAGGGTCATAGCCCCCCCACAGAGCTCAGGCAAGGAGGCCGTTCCTCAAGCCACCACCACGGCCTCCAAACCCCCTTCTTCCCCAAAAAAGCCATCTGTGTCTGTGGTCTCCAGCAAGACTGCAGACACGGGGAAAAAGGGGAAGAATGTCACCGGTCCTCCCAGTGTCACAGCTGCATCTCCCAAGTCCCAATCTGCCCCCACCATAATTACATCAGTTAGTGTGGGGGCACAGTGTAAGCAGAGGGATAATAAGCCCTCTGCAGGGGAGGCAGCTAGTGGCAGCTCCTCTTCCAGGAGTGACGTCCCCAGGAAGAGGAAGCATAAAACCAACAGGGAGGTTGCTGATAAGTGGGAAGTGCTCTATAGTGGAGCACCTCCCTCTAAAAGCAAGAAGAGGAACAAAACATCTCCTCCTCATCCGGTGACATTGTCTGGCCCGGTTATTAAGCTCAGCCAGCCGGTGCCAGACCACACATCTCTCTCTCCAGACCCTATAGGGGTTAATGTGGAAAAGGATCTGGAGGAAAAGCAGGGGCAAGAGGGTCTCCCAAGTGAGGCAGGGGTAGACAAGAAAGATCAGGTTCTGCCTCGGGCCTTTGAGGGGGGTCCCAACAAAGCCCCTGCTGAATGGGTAGTCAGTGTCCCTGAGGTGCTGAGCTTCAAGGGCACCAGTCAGTCTCCTCCTCCAGTGTCACTCTCTAGTGACGTACCTCGGGCTTTGTTAGAGCCCCAGGCCGAGTCACTACTGGAGGGGGGGAATATAGGCATGACCCCCATTCAGGACCCCATGGATTTGTCTGTCAGGGGGGATGTGGCACAAGGGGAAGTGGAAATGGGGGAGGGTGATAAAACAGGTTTTCCTGTTAACATTATGGGAGAGCCTGTCTACCCTCCTCAGCCGTCCACTGACCCTAACATCGGTGCCATCCAAGCTGAGCAAGCAGCGGTGGAACTGGCAGAGGAGGCATATAAAGCCTCCAAGGCTTCCATTAAGGAAGCCATGCCAGCCACTGCTGTCCAGCCAGCTACCCCTGAATGCACTCCTGAAGCTACAGGGGTGCAGCAGCAATCCAAGGGTCCATTATTTACCTTGAAGGGTGCTAAAGGGACTCCTTCTGTATCATCTAAGAGGGGATCCCTGAGAATAAAGCTGAGGAAACTGACTCCAGCCGGGGAGGATGGAGTAAAAGCCCTCAGCCAAGAGGAGCCCAGGGGTGACCCACTAGAAGGAACATCAGATTCTGGGTGGGTTATCCCTGTCAAGGAAATAGATCTATTCCTTGAGAGCACCCTTCATGGACAAAAGAAAAGGAAGGTGCGGCTGGCCTTGGAGAGGTGGAAGAATATGTCGTTTATTCTCCACTCTCTCCAGCAATATCTAGTGGTCAGCACTAGGGCCAAGAATTCTGGGACTGCGGAGCATCTCCGCGTCCGGAAATTCTATAAAATGTGCGGGTCCTATCAGCAGTCTCAAGGATCTGAGGAACGCACAATTCCTGACACGCAGTAATGGCTTTGCACATCAGCACGCTAAATACCAATGGCTGTCAAGACAGTTTCCGCAGGTTCCAGGTACTCTCCTATTTATATCAGGGAGGGTACTCTGTGAGCTTCCTGCAGGAAACTCACACCACTCCAGAGGCTGAGGCCTCGTGGCAACTGGAGTGGAGAGGCAGGGTCTTCTTCAGCCACTTCACATCGGCGTCATGTGGAGTGGTGACCCTGTTCTCAGAGTCTTTTCAGCCAGAGCTGCTGCTTGTGAGAGCTGTTATCCTAGGCCGTCTAATCCACCTCCGGGTCCGAGAGCAGGGTAGCATCATTAACCTAGTTAATATATATGCCCCTGCTGGAGGGCCCGAGAGAGTGAGGTTCCTCGCCAGACTGTCCCAGTTTTTGGAGACGGTTGACGCAGATGAGTGTTTGGTACTCGGGGGTGATTTCAACTGCACCCTCGACGCTCTGGACCGGAATAGTCCAGAGCCGTACCCGCCTTCTGCGTCAGCCCTGCGGGAGATCATCGCCCGCTTCTCCCTGGAGGACATCTGGCGAGAGCAGAACCCAGGGGCATCAGACGGTTTCACCTACGTCAGGGTGAGAGCTGGTCTGGTGTCCCACTCCCGGATCGACAGACTATATATATCTAGTCACTATATGTCACGAGTCGGTTCTTGTGCCATTAGGCTGGCTCCGTTCACAGACCACAACTGTGTGTCTGTGACGGTGGCGCTAACGCCAACAGCGCCACGAGCCGCCTATTGGCACTTCAACAATGCTTTGTTGAAGGACCAGGGGCTCGTGACATTGATCCGGAAGTTTTGGACGGACTGGAGGGGTCGCAAGGGGGACTTTGCCACGTTAAAACTGTGGTGGGACGTGGGCAAGGTTCATTTGCGACTTCTGTGTCAGGAATATACCAAGGGTGCGAGTGGGCAGCGCGAAGCTGAGTTGGAGTCACTTCGGGGGGAGGTACTCCATCTGGAGCAGAGGCTGTTCACTTGTAGGGACCAATCCCTACAGAGCGAGTATGTAGAGAGGAAGGGTGTCCTCTGTGACCTGGAACGACACCAGGCCAAGGGGGCATACGTGCGCAGGCGCTTAGGTTTTCTCAAAGATCTAGACCGCGGCTCGCGCCTCTTCTACTCACTGGAGAAAAAGGGGGGTAACAGTAGGCACATCACCTGTCTTCTAGATGAAGACGGTGCCCCCCTTACAGATCCGGAGAGTATCCGGGATAGAGCCCGGAACTTTTATAAAGATCTTTACTCTCCGGATCCCATTTCTCCAGACGCCTGCAGGGTGCTATGGGAGGGGCTCCCCACAGTCAGTGAGGGTGTAAGAGAGCGGCTTGATATACCACTATCTTTTCAAGAGCTCTCTGAAGCCCTCCGTGCCATGTCCTGTGAGAAGTCTCCAGGACTGGACGGACTGACTGTAGAGTTTTTCCAATTTTTCTGGGAGACTCTGGGACCTGATTTCCATCTGGTCCTTGGGGAAGCCCTGGAGACCGAGGAGATGCCCCTGTCTTGTCGCAGGGCAGTACTTGCCCTGCTGCCCAAAAAGGGGGATCTCCGGCTTATTAAGAACTGGCGACCGGTCTCTCTGCTCAGCACGGACTACAAGATTGTAGCTAAAGCCATCTCGCTTAGACTTGGGTCTGTGCTGGCAGAATTGGTTCACCCTGACCAGTCCTATGCGATCCCGGGCCGGACTATCTTTGATAGTATCTTTCTGGTCCGGGATCTATTGCATTATTCTCGCAGGACTGGTCTGTCACTCGCCTTTCTCTCTTTAGATCAAGAGAAGGCGTTTGACAGGGTGGACCATGGTTACCTCATAGCCACTCTGCAAGCGTACGGCTTTGGCCCACAGTTTGTGGGCTTTATAAGAACGCTGTACGCCTCTGCAGAGTGTTTACTTAAAATCAATTGGTCCCTAACAGCACCTTTGGTATTTGGACGAGGGGTGCGTCAAGGATGTCCCTTGTCTGGACAGTTATATGCACTGGCCATCAAGCCTTTCCTCGGCCTACTGAGGAAAAGGCTCACAGGGCTGGTGCTAAAAGATCCAGATATGCGGATTGTCCTTTCAGCTTATGCTGACGATGTGCTCCTCGTGGCCCAGGATCCAGTTGATCTTGAGCTGGCAAAACAGTGCCAGGAGGTATATTCAGCTGCCTCCTCCGCTCAGATCAACTGGTCCAAATCCACAGGCCTTTTAGAGGGTAATTTACAGGTAGACTCTTTGCCTCCCACGTTTCGTGACATCACGTGGGAGGCAGATGTCATTAAATATCTGGGGGTCTACCTGTCCGCTGCGGACGCTTCCGTCCCAGACAACTGGAGGGAGTTAGAGGGCAGTGTCCTCTCTCGTCTGGGACGGTGGAGGGGTCTAGCAAAAATGCTTTCCCTTAGGGGGCGGACTCTAGTGGTGAATCAGCTGGTGGCTTCTCAGATCTGGCACCGGCTGATTTGTCTGAGTCCGACCCCCGAGTTTGTCACCAATATCCAGAGGAATTTGTTAGATTTCCTCTGGATGGGAAGGCATTGGGTCTCTGCAGGGGTGGCAAGTCTGCCTTTGGTGGAGGGTGGACAGGGAGTAGTTTGTGTGTGCTCCCAGTTGTCCACCTTCCGCCTTCAGTACCTGCAGAGATACCTATATGCAGATCCCTCTCCGCAGTGGTGCGCACTGGCATCCGGCTTTTATCGCCAGTTGCGCAACCTGGGGTATGACCGGCAATTATTTCTGATCAGGCCCGAGGGGTTTGGGAGAGACCTCTCTGTGTTGCCGGCATACTACCAGGAAACCCTCAAGGCCTGGAGCATGGTCTCCGTGACCAGGCAGGGCGTGCCTTTGGGGGATGAAATATTCACGGAGCCCCTGCTATTTAATCCAGCAGTGGGGGCTCCAATATTACAGTCCCCCAGTATCATCCGCCGCCTTAGTCATGCACGGATGACCCGAGTCGGGGATCTCCTGGAATACGGGCGTTCTGATTGGGTGTCACCCCAGGAGCTTGCGCTCCGTTTGGGATATGTGACGCCCAAAGTCTCAGGGCGCTTGCTCCAGGAGATTAGGGATGCCATCTCCCCCGACTCGCGCACCTTCCTTCGCGGGGCTTTGCAGGCCGGAGTGCCACATGCACCTTTCAACACCCCTGCTCCGGCTGTTTGCATTGGACCCAAGCCCCGTGTTTCCCCTCAGGCTCCTCCTGTCCCCAACCTCTGGAGGCGGGTCCTACCAGCTGACGAGGGCAAGAGGCCCCGGTGGAGGGAACTTTATTCTGATTTAGTTCCACGACCCACCGGGGACTTGAGTTGGAGAGTGCTCCATGGTGCACTGAGCACGGGAGAGTACTTAGCTAAATTCACGGACTCTCCCTCCACTTGTCCATTCTGTGGCAAGGGAGAGTCCGTGTATCATATTTATTTTAGTTGCG
Source organism: Discoglossus pictus (assembly GCA_027410445.1). Taxonomy (NCBI): domain Eukaryota; kingdom Metazoa; phylum Chordata; class Amphibia; order Anura; family Alytidae; genus Discoglossus; species Discoglossus pictus. Next base: position 252,836,994 of record CM050164.1, on the reverse strand, counting down.
CCAGACTGCAGCCCCTCTTGTCACTCTTGAGGGGCCTCCTCCTGCAGTTCTGGCTGCATTTCTCCCCTCACATTTTTATTTTTGGGCGCCCAGTGTCCCGGGGCAATAAGGCCAGGGACCTCCTTGTCAACCTGCTCCTGGCATTAGCCAAGTTGGCTATATATAAGTCCAGGAAGCAGTGTTTGATAGGGGGGGTTCCCTTGTCACCTGAGGCCATGTTCCGGGTGCTGGTGCGCTCCCGTATCCGGGCAGAGTACCACCTGGCTTTGTCCACTGGGGGAATGAATGAGTTTGTCTCCCAGTGGGCTGTAGATGGTGTGCTCTGCTCGGTATCCCCCCATCCGGTTTCTTTTTCTTTCAACCTCCTAATATGGTTTTTATTTAGTTTACAGAACATGCTTTCTCATAATTTTAAAATACACTGTGCCAAGTTCAACCAATCCAATCTAGTTGGGGTACCAACAGTCCACATTTAAAAAACCCAAACTTTTATTTTCTTAAATCTAAGTGCATTTGCCTGACCGTCAATCAAAGTTAATTTGCTTGACCGCTACCCATAGTGTGTGTCTTGCTTACAAGTACTGTGCCAAGTTCAACCAATCCAATCTAGTTGGGGTACCAACAGTCCACATTTAAAAATCCCAAACTTTTATTTTCTTAAATTTAAGTGCATTTGCCTGACCGTCAATCAAAGTTCATTTGCTTGACCGCTACCCATAGTGTGTGTGTCAGGCTTACAAGTACTGTGCCAAGTTCAACCAATCCAATCTATTTGGGGTACAGTCCACATTTAAAAAAAAATGACAGGCAGAGGCAGGACACCCCGCAGAGGCCGTCGTGGTCGTGGTGCTGTGATTCCCTTTGGCCCTACAATAATGCCCAGTGTTCAGAGGCCAGTTACCCTGAACTTGAAAAATTGAGAGGACGTAGTTGACTGGCTAACACAGGACACCCAATCTTCTACAGCTTCCGCTTGGAACATTGACGCACCATCCTCCTCCAGCTTAGCTTCGGGCACCTCTCACGTTACCACTCACCCGCCTGCCGCCACCACCAACTCTAGTACCACAGCCAATTCAATTGATCAGTCAGAAGAGTTATTTACACATCAGTTTGATGAAATGAGTGATGCGCCACCATTATTGCCAGAGAATGTAGATAACAGGGATATGTCTCAGTCAGGCAGCATTACACACATGTACGTATGATGTGATGATGATGATGATGTACCCGCTGCTGCTTCCTTTGTTCAGTTGTCATATACAAGTGAGGCGGGTGATGATGATGACGATGCGTCCGTGGATCTCACGTGGATGCCCGCTAGAAGAGAAGAAGAACAGGGGGAAAGTTCAGATGGGGAGACAGAGAGGAGGAGGAGACGAGTTGGAAGTAGAGGGAGGTCATCACAACGAGCTAGTGGCACAGTCAGACAGCATGCATCAGCACCCGGGGTCAGCCAGACAGCACGCCAATCAACGCATGCTGTTGCCACCACCAGAATGCCGTCACCGCTGAGCTCAGCAGTGTGGCATTTTTTGTGTGTGTCTGCCTCTGACAACAGCGATGCCATTTGCAACCTGTGCCAAAAGAAACTGAGTCGTGGGAAGTCCAACAACCACCTAGGTACAACTGCTTTGCGAAGGCACATGATGTCACATCACAAACGCCAATGGGATCAACACATGAGTACAAGCACTACACAAACTCAAAGCCGCCATCCTCCTCCTGGTCCAGCATCTTCATCCACATCAACCACTGCTGTCCTCCTTGCCCCCTCTCAACTATCCACCACTCCGTCTCTCGCCTCTTGCTGTTCCTGCTCATCTCCCCACAGACAGGTGTCTGTCAAGGGCATGTTTGAGCGTAAGAAGCCAATGCCACAAAGTCACCCCCTTGCCCGGCGTCTGACAGCTGGCTTGTCTGAACTCTTGGCCCGCCAGCTTTTACCATGCAAGCTGGTGGAGTCTGAGGCGTTCAAAAAGTTTTTAGCGATTGGGATACCGCAGTGGAAGGTAACCGGCCGAAATTTCTTTGCCCAAAAGGCAATCCCCAACCTGTACTCAATTGTGCAAAAGGAAGTAATGGCATCTCTGGCACACAGTGTTGGGGCAAGGGTCCATCTGACCACTGATACCTGGTCTGCAAAGCATGGTCAGGGCAGGTATATCACCTACACTGCGCATTGGGTAAACCTGCTGACGCCTGCCAAGCATGGAATGCGTGGCTCTGCAGAGGAGTTGGTGACACCGCCACGACTTGCAGGCAGGCCTGCTGCCACCTCCTCTACTCCTCCTACTCCATCCTCTTCCATAACCTCCTCAGCTGAGTCCTCTTTTGCTGCTGCGTCTTGCTCCACATCAACGGCACCCCCCAGCTCCCCAGATACTATTCCACATCCCGGATACGGCAGTGTCATGCCGTCTTGGGGTTGACTTGCCTCAAAGCAGAGAGTCACACCGGGCCAGCACTCCTGTCCGCCCTGAACGCACAGGTGGATCAATGGCTGACTCCGCACCAACTGTAGATTGGCAAAGTGGTTTGTGACAACGGAAGAAATTTGTTGGCGGCATTGAATTTGGGCAAGTTGACGCATGTGCCGTGCATGGCACATGTGTGTAATCTGATCGTACAACGCTTTGTCCATAAGTATCCAGGCTTACAGGACGTCCTGAAGCAGGCCAGAAAGGTGTGTGGCTATTTCATGCGTTCCTACACGGCCATGGCGCACTTTTCAGATATCCAGCGGCGAAACAACATGCAAGTAAAGGCGCTTGATTTGTGACAGCCCCACACGTTGGAATTCAACACTCCTAATGTTCGACTCCCTGATCCAACAAGAAAAAGCCATCAACAAGTATTTGTTTGACCGGGGTGCTAGGACAGCCTCTGCAGAGCTGGGGATTTTTTTGCCACGTTATTGGACGCTCATGCGCAATGCCTGTAGGCTCATGCGTCCTTTTGAGGAGTTGACAAACCTTGTCAGTCGCACCGAAGGCACCATCTGCGACATCATACCATTTGTTTTATTCCTGGAGCGTGCCCTGCGAAGAGTGCTGGATCAGGCCGTAGATGAGCGTGACGAGGAAGAGTTGTGGTCACCATCACCACCAGAAACAGCCTTATCAGCATCGCTTGCTGGACCTGCGGCACTGCTGGAAGAGGATTGTGAGGAAGAGGAGTCAGAGGAGGAATGTGGCTTTGAGGGGGAGGAGGAAGACCAATCACAACAGGCATCCCAGGGTGCTCGTTGTCACCTATCTGGTACCCGTGGTGTTGTACGTGGCTGGGGGGAAGAACATATCTTCAGTGAGATCACTGAGGACGAGGAACGGGACATGACTAGCTCGGCATCCAACCTTGTGCAAATGGGGTCTTTCATGCTGTCGTGCCTGTCGCAGGACCCTCGTATAAAAAGGCTGAAGGGGAACGACCTGTACTGGGTATGCACGCTACTAGACCCCCGGTATAAGCAGAAAGTCAGAAAGGATGCAGCAGGTCCAAAACAAATTAACAAGTATGCTTTACACAGCATATAAGGGTGATGCCACAGCACAAGGGCAATATAACAGGGGAAGAGGTGAAAGTAATCCACCTCCCACGACCACGCCAGCAAGGACAGGACGTTTAAAAGACGTGTTGTTGATGGAGGACATGCGGACCTTTTTCAGTCCTACGCATCGCATCAGCCCTTCGGGATTCACCCTCAGAGAACGACTTGACCGACAGGTAGCAGACTACCTCGCCTTAACTGCAGATATCGACACTCTGAGGAGCAATGAACCCCTTGACTACTAGGTATGCAGGCTAGACCTGTGGCCTGAGCTATCTCAATTTGCAATTGAACTTCTTGCCTGCCCCGCTTCAAGTGTCCTGTCAGAAAGGACCTTCAGGCAGCAGGAGGTTTTGTCACCGAGAAGAGAAGTCGCCTAGTGCAAAAAAGTCTAGATTGCCTCACCTTTATAAAGATGAATGAGGGATGGATCCCGAAGGGACTGACACTGGGCGATACATTCGACTGAAAAAGGCCTGATGAGATGAGCTGCCTTCGGCTAAAAATGGTCCACACGCTGCTGTATGTTATCTGTGAATGCCGGATGACTTGCGTGAATTATCTGCCAGCAACTAGGGTTCAAGAAGACGCAATGTTTTATGGCACTTTCTGCCTGGGGAACAAAGGTCAATTTTTCTGGCCGCTGCAGCAACAATACCTAATTTTTGAATTTCAATTTTTATGTCAGAAGGCATGTAATGAAAAAGAAAGCATATTGAACAGTCTTGCATAACACAACAGTTGTGCAAAAATACATATTTACAATGAAAACATTTTGTTAAAATTAGGTGGCTAGGCCTTCTTATTTTTACTTTTTTGGTTAATACATTTTCTTTTTTTTTACTGTGATTGCAATTTTTAAGAGAAACCCAAGACATGGTAAAACAGACAATAGTAAAGAGTATATCAGCAGTTAACACCAAAGTCCTATTATATATCATCACTCCAGCAGTAGCTTATTATTTACAATATCTAACCTGCTCAATCGCCCTTGGTTTACCCTAGGGCAGGCTTCAGTAGGAGACCTCTCCTTTCCTCGGATGATTTTGCCGCCGGTTGCTTCTGAAGGGTCTCCTCCAGGGCTCCCCCACTCCGGTCCTTCCCCCCGAGTCGCTTCAACCATTAACAAATGTTTTATTATATTAGGGGGGCACTGAATGGGGATGTTATCCAGGGATCCCAAATTGTCTGGAACTGGGTGATTCTATCCAAGACTAAATGGTTAAATCTCTCGTTGAGCAGTAAATAGTTGATTTTTTTTATTAATTCCTGAAAGTTTTAATTTGGGGTTTTCCAACTACTAGCTATGTGTATTTTTTCTTTCAAAAAATATTTTATTAGGTCAATCTTAAACATTTTAGAAGCTAGTAAGCATGTTTCTTCCCATAGTCTTATGACTGCCGAACACTCCCACCAGACATGAATAAATGTAGCCTCATTACCACTGTTCCTAAAACATGAGCTGCTCCGTTTTGGATCCCATTTATTAGCTTAAAAGGATTAATATATGTCCTGTGTAGGACCTTTATTGAAGTCTCAAGCAGACTATAATTTAAAGATGCCCTACTTAAGTCTTGCCAACTTTTATCCCATGTGCTGTCTGCCAACTCAGTGCCCAAATCCCTCTCCCAGGCTTTGGTATAGTCTGGTTTGTTTGCCCATGAGTTTTCATTAAATAGTTCATACATGAGGCTAATAATACCAGGCTGAAAGGGGGAATCCCTACATTTTTTGAGTAGCCAGGTGTTTCTTTGGGGGGTTCCCCTACCACTTATCGTATATATAAAATGATGTATCCTGCAAAAATTATAGTGTTCAGCCAGGGGTAAATTGTATCTATCTCTCACCCACTCAAAGGTCATTATTTTGTCGTCATGCCACCATGGACCAACACTTGGTTCTGAGACTTCCACCAACTGAGAGAGCTTTCCGGAAGATGTATCTTAAAGTGGGGATTGGGTACGATAGGGGTAAGATCTGATACCCGAGTGTCCAGTTCATCTCCGTCCATATTTTTTATGTGCTTAATCAACGGGTTTTTCAAGTTTCTCAAAAAAGTATACAGGCCTGGAATCCATATTACTGTATCCCATGTATAAGGTGACATGCTTACATTTTCCATAAATACCCAGAGCGGCTGATGTGTTTTGGAGAATGCGCCAGAGGAATGAAAGCCAGCTGCGCTGCCTTGTAATACAGTTTGAGATTCAGGTCCCTACCCTCTTTTGGAAAGACTATGAGGTCAGCCTGATTCAATTAAGGGGGCATAGGTTCTCCATTTAGTATAGCGTTAAACAAAGATGTTAGGTGCGGGGGTAAGCAAGGGCTCAAATTTCTTATAGTACAGATGAGTAAAACCGTCTGGCCCTGGGGACTTGCCAAATTTAAGATCTTGGATTGTAGATTTAACTTCCTCTTGGGATATGTCTAGGTTCAAGCTGTCCAATTGAGGTACAGGTATTTTGTGGACTTCTTGCTGTAGTAGGAAGGACTCTATGTCAGATCCGCTGCAGCGGGATTGGGATGAATATATGGTGTGATCGAAGTTTTGAAATGTTTCTTGGATAGCATTGGGGCTAAAGGAGTTTTGGCCATCAGGTAGTCTAAAGATACCGTATATTATGTCCTCTCTTGGGGGGTAAAGACACTAATAATTCCTCCAATAAAATTCTGCTTTTTTTTTGTGGGCAAGGTCCCTGGTTAGCCCCTTGGGTTATCTGTTAAAAAGAGTGGTGCAGAGACTGTGGGGGCTGTTAGCCTCCTTGTCCCCGTGTGGCCGTTTAGAATCCCTGCTGCTGCATGTTTCAGCTTTATTAAGGTGTAATTGTACAGCGATTGACTCAAGTAGCTGCCTGTGCTGGGTCAGTTTGGCTTAATTGCTGGGCCCTTTTCCTGCCAAGATGGCGACCGTCAGTCCATGGGCCTCTATGTCCCCTTCACTACCTTTGTCCCCGCTTGTGTGCTTATTTGGGATGGCCCCCCTTTATATCTCCGGCCCGTGGCCTTGTAAGGGTCGCCCCCTCAATCTCTGAGTGTGGATATGCAGGGATGGGGTGTTGAATCAGGCCTACCTTCTTCTCTGCTCGCTGCAAGATCAACAATACCTAATTTTTAAGGCATGTGTACATGCCTAATTTTTCTGGCCTCTGGTGCTGCACTGTGGCTTCAACAACCAAACCCCAAAAAAAGGCACATAACAGGGATTAAACTGATAGGAGTAGTACTACTTAACACACCACTCATATCTGGTGTAACAGTAGTGTACATTAAAAAAAAAAAAAAATTCTACTGTAATAGATTGCATAGCAGTTAGTTGTCTGCAAGCGTGTGTGTCAGACCTACAGCGTCTACTCTACCAACTTCTGCAAGTGCACAGTGCCACTCATATCTGTTGTCACAGTAGCTTGCACGCATAGTACCGATCTGTCAAAACCTGTAATGATGAATGAGCTCTAGAGTAGCCTGGTTCCCTTATCCTCTACAGGTTGAGACCTAATGTTTGGGTGACTCCAGACCAACACATGAGTACAAGCAGCACACAAACTCAAAGCCGCCATCCTCCTCCTGTTGCAGCATCATAAGCCACATCAACCACTGCTGTCCTCCTTGCCCCCTCTCAACCATCCGCCACTCCGTCTCTCGCCTTGAGCAGTTCCTGCTCATCTGCCCATAGTCAGGTGCCTATAAAGGACATGTTTGAGCGTAAGAAGCTAATGTCACAAAGTGCCCCAAAATTGAAGTGATACGACCAACAAAGCATCTTTTTCCATCTGCTGGTTCTAAAAATCCAGGCCTTATACACGCCCCCTGATAAGTGACGTAACAAGTATTAAACTGATAAGAGTAGTACTTACAAAGAGGCCACTCCTATCTGGTGGCACCTTTGATTACACGTGCCGTGGCCCCAAAATTGAAGTGATACGACCAACAAAGCATCTTTTTCCATCTCCTGGTTCTAAAAACCAAGCCTTATACACGCCCCCTGATAGGTGACGTAACAAGTATTAAACTGATAAGAGTAGTACTTACAAACACGCCACTCCTATCTTGTGGCACCTTTGACTGCACTTGCCGTGCCCCAAAATTGAAGTGATACGACCAACAAAGTATCTTTTTCCATCTCCTAGTTCTAAAAAACCAGGCCTTATACACGCCCCCTGATAGGTGACGTAACAAGTATTAAACTGATAAGAGTAGTACTTACAAACACGCCACTCCTATCTGGTGGCGCCTTTGATTACACGTGCCGTGCCCCAAAATTGAAGTGATACGACCAACAAAGCATCTTTTTCCATCTCCCGGTTCTAAAAATCCAGGCCTTATACACGCCCCCTGATAGGTGCTGTAACAGGTATTAAACTGATAAGAGAAGTACTTACAAACACGCCACTCATATCTGGTGGCACCTTTGATTGCACGTGCCGTGCCCCAAAATTGAAGTGATACGACCAACAAAGCATCTTTTCCCATCTCCTGGTTCTAAAAATCCAGGCCTTATACACACCCCCTGATAGGTGACGTAACAGGTATTAAACTGATAAGAGTAGTACTACTTAACACACCTTATAATAATGCAGAGAGAGGCAACGCAGTGAGAGGAGTCTGAAGAAGAGGTGTCAGAGGAGGAAGGTGGCTTTGAGGAGGTGGAAGACCAAACACAGCAGGCGTCCCAGGGGGCTTGTTGTCACCTTTCGGGGACCCTTGGTGGCTGGGTGGAGGAAGAGACCTTCAATGACATCAGTGAGGACAAGGAACGGGACATGGCTAGCTTGGTATCCAACCTTGTGCAAATGGGGAGTTTGCGGTTTTGCAAATGGACTGTTTGTGGTTGTTTGCGGTGCATTAAACGGGGAGTTTGGTCTGTCACTGTGAAGCGGGCCTAACCCTTACACTACCTGATCGATACAACATCATACCTGATGTTTTAAAGCATGTTATTCCAAACAATTTAGGAATGTTAGGTAATTTATGCCCTTTATGGCCTAAAACCAGACTCTGCATCAACTATGTAATTTTCCATGGGAGTTTTGCCATGGATCCCCGTCCGGCATGCCACAGTCCAGGTGTTAGTCCCGTTGAAACAACTTTCCCATCACTATTGTGGCCAGAAAGAGTCCCTGTGGGTTTTAAAATCCGCCTGCCCATTGAAGTCTATGGCGGTTCGCCGGGTTCGCCTGTTCGCGAACATTTGCGGCGGTTCGCGTTTGCGGTTCGCGAACCGAAAATTTTATGTTCGCGACATCACTACTAGCCAGACGAGATGGTGGTACTCCTCAATGCCATCAATGCCCACATTATCACAGGGTGGTAGCAGCTGCAGTGACCTAGGTGGGTTGTTGCCATTGGGATGTGAGCTCTGTTTGGCACCATAATGACGACAGCCAGGCAAAGGTCAGAAGGATGATGGAGGAGGAGGCCAGAGGAGCAGCATCTACATGTGGTGGCCCCGCAGTGACTGTCCACCACAGGCAGTGGCAGCGGTGACATGTGAATATCACATACAACAACATACACCCACAAGTATTCCACATGTACACCACACACACATACAGAATGCTGTACAAAAATGACTGTCACATGTCAGCTCCATGGATATAATCCAGGGGCTCTACATATCACTCTCAATGTAGTACAGCATCATTTATCAGGAATAAACGCAGCAAGAAAGTTAATCAATCCATATTGATCGCATGGTTATGGGTATGGCCACTGTAGCATATGCAGATACAGACTCTGTAGGGTTGGATATGCAGTGTTGATTAATAGCCAAGCAGGAAACACCACTTAGCAGCATGTTAATAACTATTGCTGAGAGATGCTCACTGATTGATTAGTATTACACAATATGCAGCAAATCATGCAGAGTATGTATATGTAGGTGTTGCAAAGGCCAGCGCGCAACAACAATCAAAATATTCTGATGAGTCAATAACACACAAGCTCAGATGACAAAGCAACGATCAGATCAAGCAAAGAATAGCTTCAAATATTAGCTACCAAGTGACCCATCCAGGTTCAAGATAACTGTATGGCAGATAGATAGGAACACATAATTATATGCTCATATATTTATGTTAACCATGTACCATTCTGCTCTCATTACAGCTTCCAGGAGGTCTGGGTCCACTTCAGAGGCAGGGTTCTTGGCTGTGTTGGAGCCACAGGCTTCTGGTGGTGCCCCCGCCCACCAGGATCTGTGTCTGGAAGATGAGCCTAGAGCCTGGGGGATGAAGAGGGTGAGGACCCCATCTTCATGTGGTCAGTGTGGAGACTTCAGGGACCATGTACCACACCCGTGGATTTTGACCACACTGTCCTTCTTATCCCACAGATCAATTCGCCATCCGGGCCCTCTTACTGGACTAACACAAGGGCCATGCCAGCACCACCATCATCAGCTCCTCCTACCACCAATGGAACATCCTTGTCAACCACACCACCAGGCTCACTCCTAGCACCCTGCCCTCAGCACCTCCTCACTTGGCCACTACCACCACCTCATTCTCCCACAGACCTACATCTCCACACCCAGCTCCGGAGGCCAACATGGTGGACCTGCTCAGAGAATGTCGGCACTCCATGTGTTGGATTCAGACCAGCAACTCCTCCCACCAGAAATTGTATGTTGCAGCCTCTGGAGCATACAGAGGGATGTAAGGACACATCACAATCATGTGGAGTCCTGTTTGGCCAGGGTGCAATAGGCACTGTTTAACCAGAGTGCGATAAGCCAGCTCAGTCCTGGTTGTTAGCACCGCCTCATTCTACCTCTTTGGACTTCCCTGCTAACCACAGCCTGGCTGTCCTTGCATCTCTCCATGCCTCCACCACCTGTGCAGCTGCCTCCAATGGAAATTCCTCCCCCTCCATCCCCCCTCAACAAGGAATTTGGTGCAGTGGCTTGGGGGGGTTGGGGGCCTTTTGGTAATGTAGAGGAGGAGATAGGGGCTGCACCTAGGTCTTGACCTTCTCAAGAGCACTGCTCAGTGACAATCTATTGGTCCAGGTGTTAACATAATCTAACCTGGCTACAGAGTATTGGATCATGGCCTATGTGATGGGGATGTTTTGTTAGCATCACATGGTCCACAATCCTCTTCTCTGTGAACACCTAGGGTTATGTTTAGCATCTCACCAATTCATGGTCACTGAGGTATGCTGAATGATCTACCATGCCATTATCTTATCATATAGCATGTTCAATAACACATTTCTGTGGCTCAGTTTAACTCATTCCACTGCAGATATGGGACTATCAAAGTGCCAAAGGGGCCATTATTTTAAAGCCAGCATGAATGCATGCTATACCTTGTCATGCCATTATACATCTGAGAGCACAAAGTTTAGTCTGATGTAAGCAATAGGCTTTGTGGCTGGTGACCTTTGTCTACTCCCAGTATTAATGGGTACATGACTAGACATCATGATATCCTAACAATCAGTTATCATCAGATGACACCTGTATACACAACTGGATGGACAAAGCTTCTTTCGACTTCTGAGGGATGTTTATATCCCATAATTTATCTAGAGAAATAGAGGTTTTGTTCCAAATGTGCTTAGTTTTTGGAAAATCCCATAGCATGTGTTTTAGAGTTCCTGAAGTGTTACAGCCCCTGCAACAATTTCCCTCTAGTGATTGATTTGAAAGTTGCATTCTAGCTGGGGTAAGGTACCATCTCAAGACAGTTTTGTATGCATTTTCTTTCAGGGTTATATTTAGGGAAGATTTTGCTGCATTTTTGCAATTTTTTCCCAAATGCTCATCGTCTATGGTAATATTACGTTCAGTTTCCGACAAGGATCTATATGATACTTTGTTTGGGGTGGCCTGATCACTTAAATGATTATAGAGTATTGTGATGTTTTTCCTGCCATTTGAGTTATATATTCAAAGGGAGTTTTTCTTTCTAATTTATTGTCTTTTGCAATATTTCCTAAGTTGATGTTAATCAGCATCAGGTTAAGCCATTCTATCAGTGGTAATTGATAATTTGTGATAAATTCCACCGTTGACCAATTCTGACATTCCATCAGTATGTCTGCTACAGTTGTTAATTGTTTTTGAATCCACCAGACAAGTTGGGTGTATTTGTTTATTGAGGAGTCTTTATGGGGTAGCCAAAATAATACTTATTATATCTGGGGTGGCTAATCATCCTTTCTTTTTTGAGGCTGACATGGTCAGTTTGTTTATCCTTGGCTTTTTATTGCTCCAGATGAAGCAAGAAATTGCCTTCTGTATAAATCTTTTCATTTTATTGCTGTTGGAATAGTCCTGAAAAGGTATTGTAATTTAGGGAGAGTACTAATTTTAATAGAATAGATTTTGCCGAACCATGATATTTTGAGGGTGGACGACGTTTGGAGACCCTTGAATATTTATTTCATGATAATTGGAAAGTTTACCTTATAAATTAACTTAGTTTGTCTGGGAATATGAATACCTAGGTATTTTATAGGATTCGAGGACCATTTGAAGGCAAATTTTGATGCTAACAAGCTTTCTAGTTGTTTAGGTAAAGAGATATTATTTGTGACTCCTGATATATGGCTAAATGTGTCTAATATTTTAAACAAGCTGGGAAGGCTAATTAGTGGGTTCGAAATAGTGAGTTAGACATTATCGGCAAAAAGACTGAGTTTGTATTCTTTGCCTCCTATATTATTTAATTCCTTTGACATCTAGGGATTCCCTTATTGCTATTGCCAGGGGTTCTAAGCATAATGCAAACAATAAAGGGGGCAGTGGGCACCCTTGTCTTGTTCCTCTGGATATATTGAGGAGTTGGGATCTAAATCCCTGATAAGAAATATAAGCTTTTGGGGCTAAGCACAATGCCATAATACTCCCTAGGAAGCTTTCAAATCTGCCAAATCTAAGTAAAACCTCTTTCATATACGCCCAATCAATCCTGTCAAATGCCTTCTCGGCATCTAGGGATAGCAGCATCAGAGGTATGTTTTTATTAGCTGCTATATCTATTAGGTTAAAAAATGTCCTTGTGTTATCGGGCGCCTCCCTCCCTGGGATAAAGCCTACTTGGTCCGGATGGATCGCAGACAGTATTACTAAGGCCAGTCTATTTGACAGAATCATGGAATACCGTTTCTTTCCTCAGAACCATATTTAAGTCATGTTTCTATTTGATAATCTCTTCAGGAATTTTTAATCTAAAATGATTTATGGAGGTTTGCCATTTTATTATTTAGATTATTTATTTGTAAATGATCTGTTTTTAGCTAATGTACCAACTTGTATACAAATTCCTCTCAGAACTGCCTTATGGGCCACCCATACCCCCATCCTATCCACCTCACCATTGCTGTTTATTGCAAAATAATCTGTGATTGCTTTATGGATTTTCTCCTTTATTATTGGATTATTGAGGTGTGCTGGATTTAATGTCCAAGAGTGGGAACGCCCTTTTGGGAGCCAATCACACAATGTCACCCTTACAAGATCGTGGTCCGACAACGAGATAGGATGGATTGTTGCTTCCACTAAGTTAGACGCCATTTGTTGTTGTATTAGTATATAATCAATACTTGAATGGGATTTGTGTCTGGCCGAATAAAAAGTAAAATCTCTGTTTTTTTGGTTCATTCCCCTCCATGTGTCAAATAAGCAATTGTAATTTAAGAGTGACTTAAAGGCTTTCATAGCAGTAGGAACTCGGGTGGGGGTACTAGTTGCAAGTTTGTCTTTTACTGGGTCTAGAACCTCATTCATGTCACTTCCTACAATCCAGCTTGTTTGTTGCCAATTAGATATTATGTCTGATATTTTGTGAAAGTAAATGGATTGTTCTGAATTTGGTGTGTATACAAGTGGAGACACTTTTCTTTCTTTGATAGTTCCATGAACTGCAATGTATCTACCATCACTAGCTTTTTGGGTGTTTATGTGTTGGAAGTTGAGTTTCTTGTGGAATTAAAATGGAGACACCTCTTTTTTTTTCTGATGCAGTGGCATGATACGTTTCAGTATAAATTTCCCCCCAATATTTAGGTACTGAATCTTTTTTAAAATTAGTTTCCTGTATCAATACTGTGTCCGCTCCTAGGCGTGAGTATACTTTTAAGGCAATTCCTCTCTTCAATGGTTTGTTTAAGCCTTGGGTGTTATGTGAGATTATTTTGATGTCCATGACTCACCAATCTATGAAGCAGAGGAACTAAACTGGGGGTGTCTTATAGTCTGCTAGGCCTTCCAGGCGATGTTATGGTATGGGTTCCTTTACAGGATACAGAAGGTTTGGGGTTGGAACCTGAGAGCTGAAGACTTAGACAGGGATAAAGAGGGGAAAGAGAATAGGAAAGGGAGATTAGGAAAAGAAATAAAAAGTAAAATTAACAAAATTTAAAACAGATTTTACAGAGAAATTCAAAGCAAATAACAATATATAGAATTATCTAGCCATTAGGCTAATCTGTTTTAACTATTATAATAACTATAGTTTATCTTCTATTAATAATCTCTAACGTTTAGTAAACAACAGTTAAAAAAATGACTTTGAGGAGAGCATAGGCTGTCTTCTTAAATGTAACTGGTAAGCCAACTAGGAGGATTGTTGAGGATAAGTCTGAAAATATGAACGGTTGCTGGCCTTCTATTTCCAGAACACCGGATCTTGCTGCTCTCAAGAACTGGTCCTTGGTGATAAAATAGTTGAAATATGCTATTACGTCTTGTGGATGGTCTTTGTTGGATGGGCATCCACAAAGTGCTTTGTGAATTCTGTCCAGTTTAAAGTCCTCTTCACACATATTTGTTAGGAGATATTTGCATCTATATCTGACATTGTTCTTGGATAAAATGAGAAGGGCAGGTTTAAATAGTTTGCTTTTTTGAAAATCTGCAAGGGAGAGCTGTCTGGTTCAGCAATGGCAGTTATTTTTCTGGTGGTGGCAAGGATGTCATCTCTAGTTTTTTGGTGTAAGAATCTGATGATAACATCTTTTGGGAGATCTAAACTATTTAGGCCCCCAAAAGCTCTGTGGGCCCTTTCAATTTCCCCAGAGTCTTCTTGCTGGGTTGGTAAAATAGCAGACAAGACAGAATGTAGATAAGGAAGAAAGTCTATAATGTATTTGGGAATGCCCCTGATGTGAATGTTATGGCGTCTGGCTCTATTTTCAAAGTCCTCCAATGTATTTTCCAAGGATAGAATATGCAGAGAATTTTGTGCAATATCTGCTCTGTTTTTAGTTTGAGTGTCAATTATCTGGTCGGTGATTATTATTATTATTGTTTATTTGTAACGCGCCAACATATTCTGTATCGCTATACATAAGTTAAGTTCCAGGCAAAGACAAATTCAAAATGAACACATTTCAAAGAGCCCCTGCAACAATTTCCCTCTAGTGATTGATTTGAAAGTTGCATTCTAGCTGGGGTAAGGTACCATCTCAAGACAGTTTTGTATGCATTTTCTTTCAGGGTTATATTTAGGGAAGATTTTGCTGCATTTTTGCAATTTTTTCCCAAATGCTCATCGTCTATGGTAATATTACGTTCAGTTTCCGACAAGGATCTATATGATACTTTGTTTGGGGTGGCCTGATCACTTAAATGATTATAGAGTATTGTGATGTTTTTCCTGCCATTTGAGTTATATATTCAAAGGGAGTTTTTCTTTCTAATTTATTGTCTTTTGCAATATTTCCTAAGTTGATGTTAATCAGCATCAGGTTAAGCCATTCTATCAGTGGTAATTGATAATTTGTGATAAATTCCACCGTTGACCAATTCTGACATTCCATCAGTATGTCTGCTACAGTTGTT
This sequence comes from Discoglossus pictus, assembly GCA_027410445.1. Lineage (NCBI taxonomy): Eukaryota > Metazoa > Chordata > Amphibia > Anura > Alytidae > Discoglossus > Discoglossus pictus. The sequence goes on along the minus strand of CM050164.1, from coordinate 252,821,656 downwards.
AATTGTTTTTGAATCCACCAGACAAGTTGGGTGTATTTGTTTATTGAGGAGTCTTTATGGGGTAGCCAAAATAATACTTATTATATCTGGGGTGGCTAATCATCCTTTCTTTTTTGAGGCTGACATGGTCAGTTTGTTTATCCTTGGCTTTTTATTGCTCCAGATGAAGAAAGAAATTGCCTTCTGTATAAATCTTTTCATTTTATTGCTGTTGGAATAGTCCTGAAAAGGTATTGTAATTTAGGGAGAGTACTAATTTTAATAGAATAGATTTTGCCGAACCATGATATTTTGAGGGTAGACCACGTTTAGAGACCCTTGAATATTAATTTCATGATAATTGGAAAGTTTACCTTATAAATTAACTTAGTTTGTCTGGGAATATGAATACCTAGGTATTTTATAGGATTCGAGGACCATTTGAAGGCAAATTTTGATGCTAACAAGCTTTCTAGTTGTTTAGGTAAAGAAATATTATTTTTTACTCCTGATATATGGCTAAATGTGTCTAATATTTTAAACAAGCTGGGAAGGCTAATTAGTGGGTTCGAAATAGTGAGTTAGACATTATCGGCAAAAAGACTGAGTTTGTATTCTTTGCCTCCTATATTAATTCATTCCTTTGACATCTAGGGATTCCCTTATTGCTATTGCCAGGGGTTCTAAGCATAATGCAAGCAATAAAGGGGGCAGTGGGCACCCTTGTCTTGTTCCTCTGGATATATTGAGGAGTTGGGATCTAAATCCCTGATAATAAATATAAGCTTTTGGGGCTAAGCACAATGCCATAATACTCCCTAGGAAGCTTTCAAATCTGCCAAATCTAAGTAAAACCTCTTTCATATACGCCCAATCAATCCTGTCAAATGCCTTCTCGGCATCTAGGGATAGCAGCATCAGAGGTATGTTTTTATTAGCTGCTATATCTATTAGGTTAAAAAATGTCCTTGTGTTATCGGGCGCCTCCCTCCCTGGGATAAAGCCTACTTGGTCCGGATGGATCGCAGGCAGTATTACTAAGGCCAGTCTATTTGACAGAATCATGGAATACCGTTTCTTTCCTCAGAACCATATTTAAGTCATGTTTCTATTTGATAATCTCTTCAGGAATTTTTAATCGAAAATGATTTATGGAGGTTTGCCATTTTATTATTTAGATTATTTATTTGTAAATGATCTGTTTTTGGCTAATTTACCAACTTGTATACAAATTCCTCTCAGAACTGCCTTATGGGCCACCCATACCCCCATCCTATCCACCTCACCATTGCTGTTTATTGCAAAATAATCTGTGATTGCTTTATGGATTTTCTCCTTTATTATTGGATTATTGAGGTGTGCTGGATTTAATGTCCAAGAGTGGGAACGTCCCTTTGGGAGCCAATCACACAATGTCACCCTTACAAGATCGTGGTCCGACAACGAGATAGGATGGATTGTTGCTTCCACTAAGTTAGACGCCATTTGTTGTTGTATTAGTATATAATCAATACTTGAATGGGATTTGTGTCTGGCCGAATAAAAAGTAAAATCTCTGTTTTTTTGGTTCATTCCCCTCCATGTGTCAAATAAGCAATTGTAATTTAAGAGTGACTTAAAGGCTTTCATAGCAGTAGGAACTCGGGTGGGGGTACTAGTTGCAAGTTTGTCTTTTACTGGGTCTAGAACCTCATTCATGTCACTTCCTACAATCCAGCTTGTTTGTTGCCAATTAGATATTATGTCTGATATTTTGTGAAAGTAAATGGATTGTTCTGAATTTGGTGTGTATACAAGTGGAGACACTTTTCTTTCTTTGATAGTTCCATGAACTGCAATGTATCTACCATCACTAGCTTTTTGGGTGTTTATGTGTTGGAAGTTGAGTTTCTTGTGGAATTAAAATGGAGACACCTCTTTTTTTTCCTGATGCAGTGGCATGATACGTTTCAGTATAAATTTTTCCCCAATATTTAGGTACTGAATCTTTTTTTAAATTAGTTTCCTGTATCAATACTGTGTCCGCTCCTAGGCGTGAGTATACTTTTAAGGCAATTCCTCTCTTCAATGGTTTGTTTAAGCCTTGGGTGTTATGTGAGATTATTTTGATGTCCATGACTCACCAATCTATGAAGCAGAGGAACTAAACTGGGGGTGTCTTATAGTCTGCTAGGCCTTCCAGGCGATGTTATGGTATGGGTTCCTTTACAGGATACAGAAGGTTTGGGTTTGGAACCTGAGAGCTGAAGACTTAGACAGGGATAAAGAGGGGAAAGAGAATAGGAAAGGGAGATTAGGAAAAGAAATACAAAGTAAAATAAACAAAATTTAAAACAGATTTTACAGAGAAATTCAAAGCAAATAACAATATATAGAATTATCTAGACATTAGGCTAATCTGTTTTAACTATTATAATAACTATAGTTTATTTTCGATTAATATTCTCTAACGTTTAGTAAGCAACAGTTAAAAAAATGACTTTGAGGAGAGCATAGGCTGTCTTCTTAAATGTAACTGGTAAGCCAACTAGGAGGATTGTTGAGGATAAGTCTGAAAATATGAACGGTTGGTGGCCTTCTATTTCCAGAACACCGGATCTTGCTGCTCTCAAGAACTGGTCCTTGGTGATAAAATAGTTGAAATATGCTATTACGTCTTGTGGATGGTCTTTGTTGGATGGGCATCCACAAAGTGCTTTGTGAATTCTGTCCAGTTTAAAGTCCTCTTCACACATATTTGTTAGTAGATATTTGCATCTATATCTGACATTGTTCTTGGATAAAATGAGAAGGGCAGGTTTAAATAGTTTGCTTTTTTGAAAATCTGCAAGGGAGAGCTGTCTGGTTCAGCAATGGCAGTTATTTTTCTGGTGGTGGCAAGGATGTCATCTCTAGTTTTTTGGTGTAAGAATCTGATGATAACATCTTTTGGGAGATCTAAACTATTTAGGCCCCCCAAAGCTCTGTGGGCCCTTTCAATTTCCCCAGAGTCTTCTTGCTGGGTTGGTAAAATAGCAGACAAGACAGAATGTAGATAAGGAAGAAAGTCTATAATGTATTTGGGAATGCCCCTGATGTGAATGTTATGGCGTCTGGCTCTATTTTCAAAGTCCTCCAATGTATTTTCCAAGGATAGAATATGCAGAGAATTTTGTGCAATATCTGCTCTGTTTTTAGTTTGAGTGTCAATTATCTGGTCGGTGATTATTATTATTATTATTGTTTATTTGTAACGCGCCAACATATTCTGTATCGCTATACATAAGTTAAGTTCCAGGCAAAGACAAATTCAAAATGAACACATTTCAAAGAGCCCCTGCAACAATTTCCCTCTAGTGATTGATTTAAAAGTTGCATTCTAGCTGGGGTAAGGTACCATCTCAAGACAGTTTTGTATGCATTTTCTTTCAGGGTTATATTTAGGGAAGATTTTGCTGCATTTTTGCAATTTTTTCCCAAATGCTCATCGTCTATGGTAATATTACATTCAGTTTCCGACAAGGATCTATATGATACTTTGTTTGGGGTGGCCTGATCACTTAAATGATTATAGAGTATTGTGATGTTTTTCCTGCCATTTGAGTTATATATTGAAAGGGAGTTTTTCTTTCTAATTTATTGTCTTTTGCAATATTTCCTAAGTTGATGTTAATCAGCATCAGGCTAAGCCATTCTATCAGTGGTAATTGATAATTTGTGATAAATTCCACCGTTGACCAATTCCGACATTCCATCAGTATGTCTGCTACAGTTGTTAATTGTTTTTGAATCCACCAGACAAGTTGGGTGTATTTGTTTATTGAGGAGTCTTTATGGGGTAGCCAAAATAATATATATTATATCTGGGGTGGCTAATCATCCTTTCTTTTTTGAGGCTGACATGGTCAGTTTGTTTATCCTTGGCTTTTTATTGCTCCAGATGAAGCAAGAAATTGCCTTCTGTATAAATCTTTTCATTTTATTGCTGTTGGAATAGTCCTGAAAAGGTATTGTAATTTAGGGAGAGTACTAATTTTAATAGAATAGATTTTGCCGAACCATGATATTTTGAGGGTGGACCACGTTTGGAGACCCTTGAATATTTATTTCATGATAATTGGAAAGTTTACCTTATAAATTAACTTAGTTTGTCTGGGAATATGAATACCTAGGTATTTTATAGGATTTGAGGACCATTTGAAGGCAAATTTTGATGCTAACAAGCTTTCTAGCTGTTTAGGTAAAGAGATATTATTTTTGACTCCTGATATATGGCTAAATGTGTCTAATATTTAAAACAAGCTGGGAAGGCTAATTAGTGGGTTCGAAATAGTGAGTTAGACATTATCGGCAAAAAGACTGAGTTTGTATTCTTTGCCTCCTATATTAATTAATTCCTTTGACATCTAGGGATTCCCTTATTGCTATTGCCAGGGGTTCTAAGCATAATGCAAACAATAAATGGGGCAGTGGGCACCCTTGTCTTGTTCTTCTGGATATATTGAGGAGTTGGGATCTAAATCCCTGATAAGAAATATAAGCTTTTGGGGCTAAGCACAATGCCATAATACTCCCTAGGAAGCTTTCAAATCTGCCAAATCTAAGTAAAACCTCTTTCATATACGCCCAATCAATCCTGTCAAATGCCTTCTCGGCATCTAGGGATAGCAGCATCAGAGGTATGTTTTTATTAGCTGCTATATCTATTAGGTTAAAAAATGTCCTTGTGTTATCGGGCGCCTCCCTCCCTGGGATAAAGCCTACTTGGTCCGGATGGATCGCAGACAGTATTACTAAGGCCAGTCTATTTGACAGAATCATGGAATACCGTTTCTTTCCTCAGAACCATATTTAAGTCATGTTTCTATTTGATAATCTCTTCAGGAATTTTTAATCGAAAATGATTTATGGAGGTTTGCCATTTTATTATTTAGATTATTTATTTGTAAATGATCTGTTTTTGGCTAATGTACCAACTTGTATACAAATTCCTCTCAGAACTGCCTTATGGGCCACCCATACCCCCATCCTATCCACCTCACCATTGCTGTTTATTGCAAAATAATCTGTGATTGCTTTATGGATTTTCTCCTTTATTATTGGATTATTGAGGTGTGCTGGATTTAATGTCCAAGCGTGGGAACGTCCCTTTGGGAGCCAATCACACAATGTCACCCTTACAAGATCGTGGTCCGACAACGAGATAGGATGGATTGTTGCTTCCACTAAGTTAGACGCCATTTGTTGTTGTATTAGTATATAATCAATACTTGAATGGGATTTGTGTCTGGCCGAATAAAAAGTAAAATCTCTGTTTTTTTGGTTCATTCCCCTCCATGTGTCAAATAAGCAATTGTAATTTAAGAGTGACTTAAAGGCTTTCATAGCAGTAGGAACTCGGGTGGGGGTACTAGTTGCAAGTTTGTCTTTTACTGGGTCTAGAACCTCATTCATGTCACTTCCTACAATCCAGCTTGTTTGTTGCCAATTAGATATTATGTCTGATATTTTGTGAAAGTAAATGGATTGTTCTGAATTTGGTGTGTATACAAGTGGAGACACTTTTCTTTCTTTGATAGTTCCATGAACTGCAATGTATCTACCATCACTAGCTTTTTGGGTGTTTATGTGTTGGAAGTTGAGTTTCTTGTGGAATTAAAATGGAGACACCTCTTTTTTTTCCTGATGCAGTGGCATGATACGTTTCAGTATAAATTTTTCCCCAATATTTAGGTACTGAATCTTTTTTAAATTAGTTTCCTGTATCAATACTGTGTCCGCTCCTAGGCGTGAGTATACTTTTAAGGCAATTCCTCTCTTCAATGGTTTGTTTAAGCCTTGGGTGTTATGTGAGATTATTTTGATGTCCATGACTCACCAATCTATGAAGCAGAGGAACTAAACTGGGGGTGTCTTATAGTCTGCTAGGCCTTCCAGGCGATGTTATGGTATGGGTTCCTTTACAGGATACAGAAGGTTTGGGTTTGGAACCTGAGAGCTGAAGACTTAGACAGGGATAAAGAGGGGAAAGAGAATAGGAAAGGGAGATTAGGAAAATAAATAAAAAGTAAAATAAACAAAATTTAAAACAGATTTTACAGAGAAATTCAAAGCAAATAACAATATATAGAATTATCTAGCCATTAGGCTAATCTGTTTTAACTATTATAATAACTATAGTTTATTTTCTATTAATATTCTCTAACGTTTAGTAAACAACAGTTAAAAAAATGACTTTGAGGAGAGCATAGGCTGTCTTCTTAAATGTAAGTGGTAAGCCAACTAGGAGGATTGTTGAGGATAAGTCTGAAAATATGAACGGTTGCTGGCCTACTATTTCCAGAACACCGGATCTTGCTGCTCTCAAGAACTGGTCCTTGGTGATAAAATAGTTGAAATATGCTATTACGTCTTGTGGATGGTCTTTGTTGGATGGGCATCCACAAAGTGCTTTGTGAATTCTGTCCAGTTTAAAGTCCTCTTCACACATATTTGTTAGTAGATATTTGCATCTATATCTGACATTGTTCTTGGATAAAATGAGAAGGGCAGGTTTAAATAGTTTGCTTTTTTGAAAATCTGCAAGGGAGAGCTGTCTGGTTCAGCAATGGCAGTTATTTTTCTGGTGGTGGCAAGGATGTCATCTCTAGTTTTTTGGTGTAAGAATCTGATGATAACATCTTTTGGGAAATCTAAACTATTTAGGCCCCCCAAAGCTCTGTGGGCCCTTTTAATTTCCCCAGAGTCTTCTTGCTGGGTTGGTAAAATAGCAGACAAGACAGAATGTAGATAAGGAAGAAAGTCTATAATGTATTTGGGAATGCCCCTGATGTGAATGTTATGGCGTCTGGCTCTATTTTCAAAGTCCTCCAATGTATTTTCCAAGGATAGAATATGCAGAGAATTTTGTGCAATATCTGCTCTGTTTTTAGTTTGAGTGTCAATTATCTGGTCGGTGATTATTATTATTATTGTTTATTTGTAACGCGCCAACATATTCTGTATCGCTATACATAAGTTAAGTTCCAGGCAAAGACAAATTCAAAATGAACACATTTCAAAGAATGGAGGGCCTTGTCTTTGAGCTTGGAATCCGGTGTCCATAGCAATTTCCCAAAGTACCTTGCAGGATTGAAACTCTCAGACTTACAATCTAAAGCCTGATGTTTGTATGTGGTACAGTAGGGAGAGAGTAGTGCTGACCATGTCAGGGTTATTATTTTGGATTTGAGGGCTTGTGTGTGCTGACCAAAGTCAATAAGATCTTGCTGAATGTAAGGTCTGTTAGTTATGTAGCTTGAGCAGTCTTGCTTTGAAGCCCCTCTGAGTCTGAACCTTCAGAAGAAGCTGCCATGGATTAAGGTGGTGGAGTTTGACCTTGGGTTTGTGATTTCAAATGGTCGGAGATACTTTTTGGTTGAGGGTTTAGGTTTGACCATGTTTGAGAATTGTTGGTATTTCTAAAATAGGAGCGATCTGCAAAGATTGTTGAAGGGTACAAGATGGTATGGAAGATCTGTATGTAGCTAATTTAAACAAAAGATAAAGCCAAGACCTGCTTGTCTGGATTTAGCTTTGGCTTCAGAGAAGTTAGTGAATACATTTGGAATCAAATTGGTGATATCCAAGTTTAAATTCAGTGTAATCTTTAATTTTGTTAGTAGATGTGTCAGAGAGACACAATTCACACTGGATTTGTTATTGTGTTATTCAAGGGTGTTGGCCAGCAAATCGCACCATCCTAAAGAGTATCAGAAAAAACAGTCCAAGATTTATGATATAAAGGTAGCAAGATATCAATCACTTTAAAGTTAGCAAAGTTTTTGAGTAAGTTTTTGTAAGTTAAATTCCAATGAGGCAACATAAAATTAATGAGGATGATTATGTAGATGTGAGGGACAGAACTTTATCTGGTACTAATGTTTTGCCAGATATAATTTTTAACCCCTACTGACCTAAGCAGAATGATAAGCTAGGGCTATTGGTAGGGTTATCACAATTTTGAGATTGATTTAGCTCCCCTTCAAAGACCCTAATACCTCTGGATGTGTAGTCCGCCTTTGCAGAGAAGTCCTGGTTTGTGGTTAAGTCCAGAGGATAAACAGCAGCAGCCGCAACTCTCCCCTCTACTTTACCCTGACACAGCAGGGCAGGCGCATATGCTGCAGTGAGCCGTGGAGTGCCACTAGAAGAGGACACGCTGCTCAGAAAACACAGCCACCAGCCAGATGCAGAGGGTACCAGTGCTGTTCAAAAAAGGTAAGTGTCCTCAAATGATGGTGGGATGATACTCGCACCAAAGGGTGGTAGAATGGGTCCTACAGCTGGATTGGGGCAACTAATAGCCCAGAGGAAAGGATGAGAGAAGTCTGCTGGTCCTCCAGGATAAGTCTGTCTTAGGCAGTGAGAGAGCGTCAAAATGTCCCCTATAGCCAGGTCTTTACCTTGTCAGGCATACATTTCCGATATTAAACCCATTGTGGGAACAATCAGTCAAGTTTATGGCAAAATGTGGCATAGAGGTCATGATAGATGCATCTAGTCGCTTAGCTGGCAAGCTCTGCCCTACATATTTAAAAACACTTAAAAAAGCAGTTGAGACATAAATTTGAAAAAAAGAAAACGCACTGTGACAAATTATCAAATACCCTTTTTCCGATGCAACAATGAAAAAAATATTTCCATGTTCCTTAATAGTATTTGTATATATACTACTTTTATATATACTACTATCTGCTCTTTAGATTGTAAGTCTGCGAGTTTTAATCCTGCAAGGTGCTTTAGGGAAAGTGCTATGGACACCAGATTCCAAGCTCAAAGACAGGGCCCTCCATTCATTGCAATGTGTGAATCTTGAACTTGTCATTGCCTGTAACTTAACTTATGTATAGCGATACGGAATATGTTGGCACGTTACAAATAAACAATAATAATAATATATACAATTATGCTGTTGTGGAATCTGCCATTTTCATTTCCACTGATCTATTTCCTGAGGTTGGAGGAGACACAGGAAGTTTGTATCTGCACAATGGGAAGGTGGCATATACAACAGCTGACAGTGCCTTAATTTATTTTAATAGAAAGCTCATTGGTTGTCAAGCATACACCCTGTTGAGACAGAAGCTGCAAGAAGCAGTAAAGAAAATGGAAGCTTACAGTAAAGAATAATTGCATATAAAAGTTAAAAACATAAATTCTGTTTTTCTAAAGAAAACAATAACATGTTTAATTATTCAAAATACAAAACAGAACAAAATGACCACAGTGGTCATTTAAATCAGTAATTAAAACAATCAAAAAATCTAAACTGTAGGAAGTGTACAGTTTTGCTACTGCGCATAAGAGAGTAGGTTGTATATAGTAATGTGATGTGTAGAGAGATTATACAGTTTATTTTAGAGATCTACATAATATTTCCTAATTTAGGAAAGTGAAACTGTAAATGTCCGGTATTTGTTCATCACCTACTCAGCATGTTACACTGCTCTATTCTTGTTCCTCTCAGCCTCTTTCCATGAGGCTCTGTGCTGGGTGATGTCACACACTGCTGGAGTTTCCACAAAACTTTCCTTTTCTGAGACTGACAATAAATAGATGTTGGATGAGAGATGGATGATCAGTCTTTGAGGAGTTTTGGGCTCTTACTACCATTCACTTCTGCTCCTAGAATTTACTAATTTCTGTGAAGATGAAGGTCTCTATGGTGGCTCTCTCTTTGCTGCTCTCTGTCTGCTGCTCACTGGTTCACAGCTCACCAAGTAAGTCCTAATATTTATTTTCTCTATATGACATTCAGGAGTTGATGTCGCTGAAATAATAACATGTATAGACAAATGAATTAAAAAAGGAGGTTTTATCCAGTTTCCTAACATATTCCATTTCTCTGTCTTGTAGTGGCTGGTTCTGCCCCAACCTCTTGCTGCTTTACTTACACAAGTCGGAGGATAGCCCAAGCATTTGTCATAGACTATTACAGAACCAGCAGCCTGTGTGGCAATCCTGGTATCATGTAAGTATCAAGATACTTTTTTGAAAGAGTTACAGTGATGTGTATTCTGCAGATCAGTATGTAAGAAGTCAGTTTATGAAAGGTTTGCAAAAAACAGAAATAAAGAAAAGTCATCAGTCAATTCAACCTTTAATTATACTGATATTATGCTTTGTAAATCCTGAGTGTTTTATCTTTTAAAACAAAGATATGAAGGTAAATCATTATGTTCATCCATGATAAATATTTATTTTACATAAGACAAGTAAGATGACTTTCTGTGTAGTTGGTAGGTATACCTGGGTCCGAATCAGAACTGCCAGCCCACTTCTTCTCAACCTTCATTGCACTATTACATTTAATATAATTTATATCAAATAAATCTTCCAAATCCTTTCATAAGCTATCACTTAAATAATGTTCAAAATAATTTATGCTTTTGAAAAGGTAAAATTATGATAAACTACATTTTAACACTTTTTTTGATTTACAGTTTCAGCAGAAAGAAAGGACGTACGGTCTGCGCCAATCCAAGTGACAAATGGGTGCAGGATTATATAATTGGACTGGACAAGAAAGCGAACTCTGCTTGAATCATTAGCTACAATGACTGATAACCTTCAGAGGGAAAAAATCATAAAGCCTCTTGAAAGTGACCAGTGTTATCTTCAACAATGTGGTCATCATCAACTTCAATATATCTTGATGTGTATGCCTCTGTGATGACACTCTGCTCTTGCATAGTCGGTCCAAACCATCAGTGAGCCCATCAGCCCATACATATACAATTGTAGATTTCGAAACAGCAGATCATTTATTTTTTATACTTAATGTGTTTTATATAATTGTCATTGATATGTTTTTCTAAATTATTGGTTGAAAATGTATAAGTAAACTACTAAATAAACAAAATATATATTTTTTTAAAGAACATGCTTCCTATTTACATATTTCTGTGTGATAAAATAAAGCTCTTGTCACACCCCATTCCTCACTCTACTCACCCAAAATCACGGTGTTGATCATATTTATTTATTATATTTTATACTTGGCTAACACTGTTTGTGTTGGTATGATTTTAGAATGACCAATCTTTATTATCTTGCAGTACTGAGTAACGCCAACAAGCATGGCCTCTAAGGGATTGGGTATCTTCCCTTTTTGGGGCCACCCACTATTCCTGAGAAGTGCTCTCTGGAGCCTCTGACCCTTTAACAGAGATCGAAATGTGAACATAGGATTCAAGTCTGGGTTTCATAAAATATGTATTCTCTAAAGACAGTTTTAACCCTCATTGCATTTTAGAGTTAAAAAACAGAATATTTATATACAAAGACAATATTATGGGCTTTGAAATATTACAGGCAGATACAATGCCCAATAAAGAGTTCCATGGCATGAAAGGACAGGAACTGAAATTAAATGTATCCTGTAAATCTGTCACCAAAATGAATGAATGTATTTGTAGTGGGTTTATAACATGTTCCAGCAAGTACGATGATTTCTTCCAGTTATAACTAGATCTGGTGACATTGTTTATCACACTTAGATTTATAATGTTTTAAAATACTACGTCCCCTGCAGTACTAAGGTTGATTTTAAAAACAAGACTTGTCCAACATTAGCCCTCAGAGACCACATCCAGATCACATTTTCAGGATATCACTTGGTCTGAAGAGATAATTAGGAGCTAAAATAATCCTAAGGCTGATCGTTTAGAGGTAGAAAGTATATGGTCCTGAGGGGTGCATATCAGTTCTCTGCCATTTGCTGTGCCTCTACAAAAAAAAAGCCACTGAAAAGCCAATATACATTGTTTTAGAAATATGTATGCACCCAGTGGGTGATTTTACATTGGCTAGACATTCTTCTTTTACCCCACTTGTTCACTTGCTTGCTGTAAGTGGTTTGCAGACTTCTCTCCCAGCAGCTGCTCCAGACCAGTCAGCAGTTGACTTATATATCTCTGTATTAGAGAAAAAAAAGCAGAACAAAATGTATTTACAGGAGAAGAGATAATTGTTCTGAGGTCTGTGTATTAGGAGAGAGTAGTGAAGATAGAAGACAGAGACGAGTAGTAGAGTAGGGGGGAGAAGAACTGGGAGAGAACAGGGAAGACGTAGAGAGAAAAAAAAGGATGGAGAGTAAAATACAGAGAGAGTGGAGAGGTAGGAGATGGGGAAAGATTAGATAGGGAGAAATATGGGAGAAGGGAAGAAAGTTGGGGAAATAAAATGGATTGGAGAGAGAGGAGGGGGACAAAAGGAAAAGAGAGAGAATAGTATGAGGGAGAATAGATAAGAGAGTGTGATAGTGGGTAAAGAAAAGGGAGAGATGAAGTGAGAGGAGGGGAGAAGTTAATAGAAAGAAGAGGAGAACAGAGAAAATGATTGAGAAAGGGAAATAAGAGAGGAAACAGTGGGAAAGAGTGAGGAGGGGACAGAGAGGAGGAGAAATAGAAGGGAGGAGAAGGGGCAGAGAAAAGGGGAGAGAGAGAGAAGGGGAGAAAGTTAAAGAAGGGAAGAGAGAGTGAAGGTCGAGGAGAATGGGATAAAGAGAGAGCAAAAGTTGAAGAAAGAGAGAGGAGAAACAGAGAGATGGAGAACTGGTGAGTGAAGAGAAAGAAGTGAAGAAGGGAGAGGGGAAGATAACAAGGACATAGACAATTAGGTGAGAAGAAAGAAAGGAAAAAGATCAAAGGAGGGGGAGATGGCGTGTGAGTTAGGAGTGTAGAGAGGAGAGGGGGATAAAAAGGTAAGAGAAAGAGTGAAGAGAGGATGGAGAGAGAGTAAGGGAAGCAAGAGAGGTGGGAGTTAGAAAAGATGAATGAAAGAGAAGGGGTGGGGCAGAGAGATTATAGCATAGAATATAGGGAAAGGAGAAGAGTGGAGAAGAGAGGGAGAGAGAGTTGAGGGGGAGAGAGTAGAGGAAGGCAGAGGATAAGGGTGGAGGGAGGAGAGGTATAGAGGGGAAGAAAATGAAGAGATGAAGTGAGAGGAGGGGAGAAGCTAATATAAAGAACAGGAGAATAGAGAAAGTGATTGAGAAAGGAAAATAAGAGAGGAAACAGTGGGGAAGAGTGAGGAGGGTACAGAGGGGAGGAAAAATAGAAGGGGAGTAGAAGGGGCAGAGAAAAGGGGAGAGAGAGAAGTGGAGAAAGTTAAAGAAGGGAAGAGAGAGTGAAGGTAGAGGATATAAAGAGAGAGCAAAAGTTGAAGGACTTTGAGAGAAGAAAAAGAGAGATGAGAACTGGTGAGTGAAGAGAAAGAAGTGAAGAAGGGAGAGGGGAAGACAGCAAGGACATAGACAATTAAATGAGAAAAAAGAAAGGAAAAAGATCAGAGGACATTGATGAGAGAAGGGTTCAGGAGAAGAGTGGAATGAAGTCAGCAGGGCGGAGATCATGTGGATAAGAGAGGGAAAGAGAAAGGAACAGAGAGAGAAGAGGCGTAAAGAGGAGAAGGAGAGGGAGAAAATGGAGGTGAGAGAATGGAGAACAGAAGGAGGAGTTTGATGATGATAGCAGTTAGGCTGGGAAAAAGAGAAATGAGAGGGTGAAGGAAAGAGAGAGGATGAGAGGGGAGAGAGAGATGGAAGAGAAACAGCATGTAAGAGAACAAAGGAAAGAGGAAAGAAAACAGAGGAGAATGGGATATAGAGGAGACAAAAAGTGACAGAATATATGGAAAACAGGAGGGAGAAACACAGGGGAAAAGAGGGGATAATCACTGAATGAATGAGGGGAGGAAGTTAGAAAGGTACTGCTAGAATGAGATAGTTTAATCACAGGGTGGAGAGAGACAGGGGATATCATTGGTGCAGTAAGTAAGAGAGGGACCACTTGCCGGAGAGAAAGAGTGGCCACTAAGTGAAATGGATAACAATTATGAAAAAAGTGAGTGGAGGAGATGGGGGAGATAATGAAGAGAGGGGGAAGGAGAAAGAGATGTGGATGAAGGGTGAGAGAAATTGGGGAATGAGGAAAAAAGTGAAAGGAGAAATAGACTGGAGAATAGGAGAGAAAGGGGATATAGGGAGAAAAGTGGCATGTGGGAAAAAGGGAAATTAGGTATTCCACTGTATTGTACATCACCTGGAAACACAGACTGGGCATGGCACTTTACCTCTTGGGCCATGGTCAGGACACTGTGCTCCAGCTCTCCTTTCTTGGGCACACACTATGGAGTGGTGTCCCAGTTTAGCTTATTGGCTAAGTGCAGCTTGACCTCAGGGCTCATCCCCTCCCATGCCCTCTGGTCTGTTGCTAGATAACTGACCATTTTTTATTTGCTGAGCTCCTTCAGTGGTTCACAGTCTAATACAATCTTTCCCAAGGGCAAGTGAGCTGCTGCTATCCAGACAGTCTACTTGGTCTAGGATCTGGCAACAGTCCTATGTGCTCCCTTCCAGAGCTGCACTTCTCAAACAATCAGTGCCCGCTGTATGCTAGCAGGGCCTCCTGGTGCCAGGATGAGTCTTTTTTATCCCCACTTAATTGGAAGGGACCCTTCCCTCCCTTGAGCCAGGTCCTAAACTGGGCTGCTTCCACTAGTAGCTCTAAATAACTGGCTTCCAACTCCAACTCTTCCTGGATCAAGAGTTCAATCAATGCAGCCTCCTTGGTCCCAATTCTTGGCAGCGCTGATTATACAGGATCACCCTCCATTCTTTAGGCCCAATGCCACATGCTGGCTCACAGTACAGTACACCATGGAGCCCTTAAATTAAGGACCATTGCAATGCGACAGCTGGCTCCATCAGATCTTCATACTGTTCCTATTAAATAAAAAAAAATCACCTTCCAAACCAGTCCCTCCAGCCATTTTGATAGCTCACCTCTCTGCTGGAGCCCCAGGAATGCCATCCACTGATCCATAAAGCTACTGACAGGTCCTGCTCCATGGCAACCTGATGTGCTCTCCGCTACATCATCATTGTAATCTGGCTCTGTTTCTCCTGAATCACCCCTGCTCTGCAAGCAATCAGGGAGCTGGTCTGGTAGTACTGGGCAAATCACCTGTAGGTCTCTGCTTCTACTCCATGCCACTGAAAGTACTTGGATAAGTTTCTATATGCCATCCTGGCTGCTGGTTACTGCACCGAAACACCACTGCTGCCAACTAACATGTCACAAAATGAGGGGTCATGTACACCCCTAACTCTCCTGCTTTCTGCTACAGGAACAATCTCTGAGTTTGTGACTTTTGGGTTTAAATCTCTCAGCACCCAGCATGCCTTAGGACCTTATCTCAAGATCTCCAGAAATCATAGGTTACAGACTATTGTTAATTTATTTAAAAAAAAAACAAAAAAAAATTCTATCCCTTTATGTACCATAGCCTAGAATACAAGAAAGACAGATGCACCTTTTCTTAGTGCACCAGACAGACTGCCTTTATTTTTCACAGACACAGTGTCCTACGATAATCTGGTGCTATAAGGGCCTAATTCAGTTGAGCAATTGTAAGTTACTGGAGCCCGTATTGGAGCACATAAACTAATTTGCTATTCAATAGGCGTATTTTTGCGAGCCGCAAATAGTCTACTGGTTACAGGCTTGAAAACCCTGCAGTTGTTTCAACCGTAACTTACACCCCATATAAGCGTTTGATCTTTCACATCCGTAAGAGGTACGATCACTAAAATTGTAAATCGCTTCAATTCAATTGCTACAATTCCGCAAGCCTGCAAATAGTTTCACACCTGTAAACGGCGAATGTAGAGGAAGATCCTATGGGTTCTAGATGGGACCTGCGAAGGGGTTATAGAGATGTTTGTAGCGCTGTAAATACAAATAAAAAATCAATACTGCACTATAAATGACGGAGAAAGAGATGAAAGACATTAGAATTAATTGGACAATAGTCTCAAGCTTGCAAATCTGGAATAACAGAATAAATATTTTTATGTTTCATTTCGGGGTTATAGCGATCTTGGGAATCAATCATTTAATACATATCAGGCCACCCACATGGACTAGAACATTTCCTTCATTCATTTTTATTATTTTGTACATTGCAGGATTGCTAGTTTTATTGCATATCGGACCCCTAAACGTTAATTGATTGACATGTACCCTCCATGTTTTACTGACATAATGATGACAGTCTAATTTTCTATTGGCTGTTTTTAAATGGGTAGTTACAGCCTTGCTTAATTGATCATGTCCATGTCCTGAAATGCTAGATACAATTGCATGGTTTACATTTTTAGGTTTTGGCCCGTAACTTGCTGGCTTGTTCAATTGAATCGCTACGTAATTGTAGCAGAGTTCAAGCCCACAGCAAGCCCACAGATATACGGCCTGTATATCGTGAGATGCGGCCTTGCAATTGAATGAAGCTCGAAGTTAGGTGAATGCCGATAAATGGCTGAGGGAGATTTTCTGAGCCAATTTACATCAGTATGCTGAACTTTTGGTCCCTTGCATTATGACAGTCAGGTCACATCTGTAAACCATTCTCCAGGCAATTATTTTGAAGTGCAGTTTTATCTTCTTTTGATTATTTTAGAAAATAAATAAATTGTAATACACATAAATACCCAAATCACATAATATACATACTGGAGGGGCTAAGTTATGAAGACAGGCTAATTAAATTAAACATAGTTTCTCTAGCAAAAAGGTGTCTAAGAGGGGATATGTTAACCTTATATAAATACATCCTGGGTCAATATAAGGCTTTGTCAAGTGAACTTTTTGTGCAAGGGGCATTCAAACTATAGAATTATCTACCAAAAGAGGTGGTGACAGCAGATTCGATAGATAACTTTAAGAAGGGATTGAATCTATTTTTAAATAAAAAGGGCCTTCAGAGTTATCCTGGATAATTAAATAGGGAGAATTGATCCAGCATACTGATCACCAGTATCTGGGGTTAAGAAGGATTCTCCCCCCCTTTTTGAGACAATTGGCAGAGTTTCACTTGGGTATTTTTTATGTATGCCTTCCTCTGTATCAATTAACTATTAATCTGCATACTGCAGACCAGAGGAGATCTTAAATGGCTGAACTTGATAAACAATTTTTTAAACCTCAATTACTATGTAACTATGTAACTAAGTAACAGACACATAGGATAACAATACATATAGATACACCTATAGATAGGACACACCATACATACAACCCCCCCCATCCTACACCGTACAGAAAAAAATATATACACATAGTACATAAATATTTTTTACATCCCTTACATATACAAATACACTTCCTTTTATGCATCCTTACATTTAATTTGGTCAGTGATGGAGGGAGGAGAGAGGAAGAGGCTAGAGGAGGGGAGGAGAAGAGGAAGAGAAGAGGAGAGGAGAGAGAGGAAAGAGAGGAGGCCCAGTGATAAGATGGGGAGGGGGGATGTGGGAGGGAGTACGTGTGAGAGAGGGAGGTAGTGGCAGGAAGGGATATAGAGAGGATCAGCGAGGTAGAGAGGGTAAGGGAGGTAGAGAGTGTGGGAGCGGAGGGGGTAGGGCTAGGAGTGGTAGTTCTGGGAGGAAGGACTAGGAGTGGTAGTTCTGAGTGGAGGAGAGGGCGGGAAGTAAGGTAGAGAGAGGGTGGAATGAGCCCCTAGATCTAAGTACATATAGTTAAGGGTCAAGGGAGGAGGGGCCTGATCTCAGGGAGGGTGGGGGCTCCTGGAGTGGAGAGGAGGGACAGGCCTCAGGGTCAGAGCAGGGAGCTATGGATTATAGTCCACATTTGGGAGGACAAGAGGCTGGAGTCAAACACAGAGATCCCAACTACTAGCTAGAGGAGATGGTGGTACTCCTCAATGCCATCAATGCCCACATTATCACAGGGGGAAGTTAAGGCCGGGAAGGTGGTAGCAGCTCCAGTGACCTAGGTGGGTTGTTGCCATTGGGATGTGAGCTCTGTTAGGCACCATAATGACGACAGCCAGGCAAAGGTCAGAAGGATGATGGAGGAGGAGGCCAGAGGAGCAGCATCTACATGTGGTGGCCCCGCAGTGACTGTCCACCACAGGCAGTGGCAGCGGTGACAGGTGAATATCACATACAACAACATACACCCACAAGTATACCACATGTACACCACACACACATACACAACTCTAGCCAAGGAGAATGCTGTACAAAAATGACTGTCACATGTCAGCTCCATGGATATAATCCAGGGGCCCTACATATCACTCTCAATATTGTACAGCATCATATTTGTCAGGAATACATGCAGCAAGAAGATTAATCAATCCATATTGATCGCATGGTTATGGTTATGGTCACTGTAGCATATGCAGATACAGACTCTGTAGGGTTGTATATGCAGTGTTGATTAATAGCCAAGCAGGAAACACCACTTAGCAGCATGTTAATAACTACTAGCGACTTGCCCGTCAAAAAATGACGGCAATGTGATATATATGTTTGTCAAGTTGTTTAGTTATTAACATATATTTTTGACACTTGTAAGTATTTTAATATGAACGTGTATTTTTGTAAAATGTTGATGTAATGGTTTTTTAAAATGTAATTTGTATCTGAAGAATTGTTAACTTTAATATAAATTGAATGAATAGAAAAGCAAAAAGTAAAAAGCCTTCTTGAAACGTCCCGAATTTTAACATGAAGTTTAAAATATATGTAAGCAATAACCTTGAAAGTATATATTTTTAAAATTGAACTTTATTTTTTATGTAAGTTTAGAAGTTGACAAAACATTGGTATAATTTTGAACATTATGAACAGGAACATAGTGAATACATTTTGTAACCTAATTTTTTATTAAAAGTATTAACATTTGAATGTAAAAACAGTTGACCTTTAAATTAATCAGTATTAACATGCAATTTCTATCACATTAATTGTTAACTTGAATATACATTGAATGTAGAGGAAGGCATACAGTAAAAACTCTCATTAAAACGTACGTAATTAAAGTAATTCATTACTGACCACATAAACTGGCGATAAACATTAATCTAGGTAGTAATCTTAAGATAACAGACAATATTTACATTGTGACTTAAAAGGTGCTTGACCTCTTAACATCCACTTTGTAATCTGTTGAATGAAATAACTTGAAAATATATTTTTTAAACTTGTAACATTAGAAACATTAACATAGTTCCTTCACATTTTAACATAATTTTTACTAACAATGCAAGGCAAGTATTTTGTGAGGCGAATCATTCATAAACAGTACTTCCATTAATTATGACTGAATTAAACAACCAATTGTTATGTATTTTGGAATGCTTTTTAATAAATGTTGGCATCTTTAATTTGTATCCTGCAAAGTTATAGTACTTCATAGTAGACAATGTTTTTAGTAAAAATACGTCCATCTTCTAATAAATCACCTTGACTTTCATTGTTTTCAATGTAAACTTTAATAGCCTGTGGATTTTTGCACCGTGACAACGCAACGTACAATTGACCATGTGCAAATACTGGTTCTTCCAAGAAAATACCCACAGATTTGAAAGTTTGACCTTGTGATTTATTAATGGTCATGGCAAATGCCATAATAATGGGAAATTGTCTTCTTTGAAGTATAAAAGGGAGACTACTTTCACTTGGTGCTAAATCTATTCTTGGTATGAAAACTCTCTCTCCTTTATGGGTCCCAGTTAAAATTTCAGCATCTATAAAATGGTCCTTTAATTGTTGAACAATTAATCTTGTGCCATTGCATAGGCCTTTTTTGGGGTTCATATTTCGCAGTAACATGATAATTGCACCTTTCTTTAGCTTCAAAATATGTGGTGGCATTCCAGAAAGAGTTAGAGAGTTTATGAATTCAGTTGAAAAGTTTGCCTGACTTTCATTGTCATCAGCAAGTACAGAATCAGCACTGTGATAATTTCTTTGTGGTGCATTAATTTTTTTTAAGATTTCATTATTGAGTATTAATGCATCTTTATTTTTACACGTCAGTATAACTTGGTTGGCAAGCTCGGAATATTCTTCGTTATTTATGCTCCCTTCAAATATAGCTGATATAATATCTTGTTGACAAATCATATGAGGTGGGATCTCTACAGTGTCGTCAGGTAAATGTAGTATTTTTTCTGTTCTGCCTTCTCCAATTTTAATAAGCCAATCATTGAAATCAGTTTGGCCTTCTGATCTCATATTTTGTTTCAGTTGAAGATGGGTAAAATGTTTCCATACTGTGCTTGACTTGATACAGGTTTCGATAATGTCAGTTCGATTTCCATGTACAACGACAGGTAATGTTTGTCTAAAATCGCCACCCAACAACATTACCTTTCCACCAAATGGAAAAATATTATCCATGACTTCACGAAGCAAATGGTCAATACATTGGAGGGCATAGCATGACATCATTGTGGCCTCATCTATTATAATTAATTTAAATTTCTTCAATTTCTTTGCTTGTAAGGATGTCATGCGAATATCTGACACAGAATTTTCTAAAATAGGCACTGGCAGTTTAAATCCACTATGAACAGTTCTTCCACCTTCTAATAAAAATGCAGCAATTCCAGTAGTGTCAAACGCCATTGCTATTTTTCCTTTTGCTCGTACTGAACTCATTAATAAATTGTACAAATAGGTTTTTCCTGATCCGCCAGGTCCATCAAGAAAGAAATAACGCTCTGTCACCATGTCATCATCTATAGCATTTTTAATGGCATGAAATGCTTGCAATTGTAGTGTATTTAAAGTTGCAAGTCTTTCTTCTGTTCTTTCTGCTTGTAGTTGAATGTCATAGTCTTCAAAGTTTATGTCATCTATAAGACCTGGATCAGGCAAATTAAAACTTGCA
The DNA here is from genome assembly GCA_027410445.1 of Discoglossus pictus. NCBI lineage: Eukaryota > Metazoa > Chordata > Amphibia > Anura > Alytidae > Discoglossus > Discoglossus pictus. Next base: position 252,800,951 of record CM050164.1, on the reverse strand, counting down.
CAACTTAATCCATGAGTTAAAAAGACTTCTTGGATTTCCATTAACGCTTTTAAGTGTGCAATGGGTTCATTGTATCGTCGCATAAAGTCTTCAGCCATATTACTTTTAAAAGTCTCCCACAAAGCTAATGCATTTGGAGCATTTGAGAAGATACAAATAAAAGCAAATTGTTCTCTCATCTGTCGTGGCATTTGACATTGTGCTGCTTCTTCTAAACATCTTTCCCACTCTGTATCATCAGCGAGTAAGTTTCTATGTCTTGCAGCTAAATGGAAGGATTCATATACAATGTCATTAACAGTTCTTAATTGTTCAAAACTTTGTGCTCCTGGAACATTTAAAAGTAATATCCGTAAGCAAAAACGTTCAACATCTCTTGGACTGACTGTGTAAATTCTTGGAATAATTTTATTGCCTCTGGTTTTTCTTGGTCTCCATAATCCATTCACAAAAACATAGTGATATGGAATTTCAATATATAAGTATTGTGTTGCTTCAGCATCAGTGGAATTTAATGCAAACCATGCAGTTAGTGTAGTGTGACGATCTTCACTTTGGGCCAATGCATTCATTTCATTTCCAGCATGGAAATAGACTAAATGTCGTTGTGGCAAATGTACTGCTAACCTATATACTGCATGTGATCTATCATGCATTTCAAATTTTAAAAGCCGCCACATAGCTTCTGGCGCACTGACATAGCGAGCATCTACATGAGATGCAAGTTCATCATGTACTAACTCACTACTTTCAGGGTTGTCTGCACTTTTGACGACTACAGTAGCTGCATCGTAACCTTTGTAAATATATTTGTAGACATATTTAATGGATTTGATGGAAGTGCAGGCTTCTACGTTGATGTGGGCGTTGTACTTCATGAGTAAATGTGGATTGTAGGGTACTACATATCTATTGTCCACTTTTTTTCAACGAATAATGGCACTATCTCCTTCTCTTCTTTTATAAAGTGGATATCCATCACAATTGGCATATGTTTTGTCTCTATAATCTTTTGGAAATTCTTTGGAACATTTCTTATTTTCCATACATGGTGATTGTGGATTAAGGTCACCACAGGGTCCATGAATCATGCGATGAGTAACAATCTCATATAGTCTACCATATAGTTCTGGATCTGGTAGTTCAGCAACAATGACTGCATCCACTTTGTCCGAAGTATCTAATTTATCTTTTTCTTGAAGTATTATTAGAAGATGTGCATGTGGAAGGCCTCTTTTTTGAAATTCAATGGTATATACATAAGCAAGACATTTGCCAAATAACTGATTTATAGTGAAGTCACGTATTAATTCATTTAATTTAATCTTAAAAACTATGGCTACTAAATCTGGTCGATCTGAAGCAGTTTGTCCAAGAAGTAGATTTTGTGTAATTTCTGGCCATTGTGGATTACATGTAAATGTCACAAATAAATCGGGTTTGCCAAATTTAGTGACAATAGCCATAGCATCATTGTATCTTTCTCTCATATTCCGAGGAGATCCTTGAAAGGAAGATGGTAAAATGATGGCTTTGCCAGCTGTCATGTCTCTGCTTGTAGCCACGTCAGCAACATAGTCCATTAATCCAGAATATTGTTCTACACAGAGTTTATCTTGTTGATATTTGATAAAGTTTAAATTATTTGCCTCAACTTGCAAATATGAATCAATAATCCATTGTTGTGTTAGTTTCCCACCACATAAAATTGGATTAAATACATTGCGAATGGCAATTTGAGCTACTTTAAATTCAAGCATAGAAACATTATTTCGGATTCTGGCTTTAGCATTTGGGTAAGTGGGAAGAATTAATTTTGGTTGCCAACCTGCTTCTCCGTGTGGGAAAAAGATGGGATATGTCATTGGATCTAAATTTGGACTTAAGATACTCATATTAATAAACGGTTGCTCCTCATTTCTGGGATATATTCGAATGTCTCTTTGAAATGGTGGTTCTCCTTCATCATTCTGAAACATTATTGCAACCTCATTTGATGTTGGCAAGGTATAACGACGTTTATCAGTATGTCTGTCTCTTTTAAGCACCATATTAACCTTCGGCATTGGTAATTGATGTCTTTGTGCATGACGTAGTTGTTCATTTTCTACTTCTGCCAATTTTTTATAAGCTTTACTGTAGGGATTGTTGTCCATAATGTTATTTAGCTCTATAAAAACACTGTGTAAGCATTTTTTATTTTCTTCCATCTGCATACGTTGGTCAACAGCTTCCATTGTATCTAGGACATATAGTTGAGCGAATTTTCTTTGATTTCCTTCCTCTGGATGTAAATGGGAAGTGCGATGATAAATTTGTCCTTGGACTTTAAAACAGTAAGGACCATGTCCTGGTACATTAGCAGCTAATGTTGCCCCCATGGATGCAAAGGATATGGCACTATTGTAGGATCTTATGTTTGTTTTAAAAATTTTGTAGTTTGGAAAAGTAGGTTCAGTCATAATGTTTTGTAAATAGAGAGCAAATTGTTTCCTTTCTGGAAGTTTGAACTTGCCTTTTTGACAGCAACTAATAAATTGGCCATCTCTGGGTCTCTCCTGTTTAAAATAATAAGCCTCACAAAACTGACATTGAGTAGTCATGTCCCCACAACTTTGAACCTCTACTGCTAAAGACTTGAGTAAAGGACAATTTGCAAAGCATATAGGAGTTTGACTTTCATATTCATCAGGTGAAATGTCATATAATGTTTCAACAACAGGTTCTAAATGCTTTGTTTTTTTCGTGGCTTTTCTTGGTATATGTTGTATTGTTTGAGGTAAAATGTCATGTAATGTTTCATGAAACGGTTCTAAATGCTTTGTTTTTTTTGTTGTTTTTTTTGGTATCTGTTGTATTTTTTCAGGTAAAATGTCATCTGATGTTTGAGCAACAGGTTGTAAATGCTTTATTTTCTTTGTTGCTTTTTTGACATATCTTTAATTTCTGCAGGTGACAGTCTTTTGCTTGCAATTCTTTTGCGTTCTTTTTCTCGTCGAATTTCCTTCTTCTCCGGTGTCTGCTGGCTGTCTGCTCTCTGTCGTCGTTCTCTAAATTGGCGTCTTTTATTTTCTTGTTTACTCTCGTTATCAGCCATGTTAATCTGTAAAAATAAAATAATGTATCATTAGTTTATTTTGAGATGTTAAGTTGTTTTTCATGACAAATTGTTATCAACAGTGTGTTTACATTTTATACTTAATCAATTTCAATGCGGTCAATTGAATAGAGGTCTAAATAAGGCCATCAGATAATTATTTAAAGAAGTTTTTATTTATTAAACATGTATCCAAAAGCAAGTGTTTCAGTAACTAAAAAGGTATTTTCAAAAAGATGTTATGTCCTTATTTACAGCACTATTCAATTTGTCAAATGGCAATTAATTTAGGCTTTAGGACTGGAATGTTACAATGACAAATTGTGTAGATTCTGTGTTTTTAGACTTTTTTGGACTATGCAGTTTTTTTTTTAAGGTTACATTGAAGTTTGTATTTACTGTTAAAGATTATTGGCCCTAAAAGACAAATAAGAGATAGATGAAAAATGTGTTAGTTATATTTTTTCAACAGTTATAATTACCGGTGGTTTATTTTGAATTTTAATTTCTGTTGACATCGATGCAAAGCTAAGATCTTTATTTTTTTTTCTCTTTTTTTACTTGTTATACTGTACCTTGGTTGAAGTTTGATTTCAAGCAAAATTCTTTGTTGGTCCTGTGTTGAAAGCCTTCGTCCGATGGTCTGGTCCTGTGTTGAAAGTCCTCGTCCGATGGTGTAGTCCTCTGTTGAAAGTCCTCGTCCGCTGGTCTGGTCCTCAGTTGAAACTCCTGTTCCGATGTTCTTGATGCAGTATCTGTTATAAAATAAAAATGAAAATGTTATGTTATTTGAATGTGTTTGTATTAATGAAAAAATGCCATTATTTCTGTGTTTTTCTACAATCCTTTTTGGTGCGCCCCACTTTTGGTATGCTTCTTTAGGCTTTTTTCTAAGGCTTATAGGTGGTTAAACATTAAAGAAGAAAATTAATTAATTTTTTTCTTTTTTTACTTGTTATACTGTACCTTGGTTGAAGTTTGATTTCAAACAGAATCTTTGTTGGTCCTGTGTTGAAAGCCTTCGTGTGATGGTCTGGTCCTGTGTTGAAAGTCCTCGTCCAATTGTCTGGTCCTCTGTTAAAAGTCCTCGTCCGATGGTGTAGTCCTCTGTTGAAAGTCCTCGTCCGATGGTGTAGTCCTCTGTTGAAAGTCCTCGTCCGCTGGTCTGGTCCTCAGTTGAAACTCCTGTTCCGATGTTCTTGATGCAGTATCTGTTATAAAATAAAAATGAAAATGTTATGTTATTTGAATGTGTTTGTATTAATGAAAAAATGCCATTATTTCTGTGTTTTTCTACAATCCTTTTTGGTGCGCCCCACTTTTGGTATGCTTCTTTAGGCTTTTTTCTAAGGCTTATAGGTGGTTAAACATTAAAGAAGAAAATTAATTAATTTTTTTCTTTTTTTACTTGTTATACTGTACCTTGGTTGAAGTTTGATTTCAAACAGAATCTTTGTTGGTCCTGTGTTGAAAGCCTTCGTGTGATGGTCTGGTCCTGTGTTGAAAGTCCTCGTCCAATTGTCTGGTCCTCTGTTAAAAGTCCTCGTCCGATGGTGTAGTCCTCTGTTGAAAGTCCTCGTCCAATGGTCTGGTCCTCTGTTGAAAGTCCTCGTCCGCTGGTCTGGTCCTCAGTTGAAACTTCTGGTCCGATGTTCTTGACGCAGTATCTGTTATAAAATAAAAATGAAAATGTTATGTTATTTGAATGTGTTTGTATTAATGAAAAAATGCCATTATTTCTGTGTTTTTCTACAATCCTTTTTGGTGCGCCCCACTTTTGGTATGCTTCTTTAGGCTTTTTTCTAAGGCTTATAGGTGGTTAAACATTAAAGAAGAAAATTAATTAATTTTTTTCTTTTTTTACTTGTTATACTGTACCTTGGTTGAAGTTTGATTTCAAACAGAATCTTTGTTGGTCCTGTGTTGAAAGCCTTCGTGTGATGGTCTGGTCCTGTGTTGAAAGTCCTCGTCCAATTGTCTGGTCCTCTGTTAAAAGTCCTCGTCCGATGGTGTAGTCCTCTGTTGAAAGTCCTCGTCCAATGGTCTGGTCCTCTGTTGAAAGTCCTCGTCCGCTGGTCTGGTCCTCAGTTGAAACTTCTGGTCCGATGTTCTTGACGCAGTATCTGTTATAAAATAAAAATGAAAATGTTATGTTATTTGAATGTGTTTGTATTAATGAAAAAATGCCATTATTTCTGTGTTTTTCTACAATCCTTTTTGGTGCGCCCCACTTTTGGTATGCTTCTTTAGGCTTTTTTCTAAGGCTTATAGGTGGTTAAACATTAAAGAAGAAAATTAATTATTTTTTTTCTTTTTTTACTTGTTATACTGTACCTTGGTTGAAGTTTGATTTCAAACAGAATCTTTGTTGGTCCTGTGTTGAAAGCCTTCGTGTGATGGTCTGGTCCTGTGTTGAAAGTCCTCGTCCAATTGTCTGGTCCTCTGTTAAAAGTCCTCGTCCGATGGTGTAGTCCTCTGTTGAAAGTCCTCGTCCAATGGTCTGGTCCTCTGTTGAAAGTCCTCGTCCGCTGGTCTGGTCCTCAGTTGAAACTTCTGGTCCGATGTTCTTGACGCAGTATCTGTTATAAAATAAAAATGAAAATGTTATTTTATTTGAATGTATTTGTATTAACTAAAAAATGACATTATTTCTGTGTTTTTCTACAATCCTGTTTGGTGCGCACCACTTTTGGTATGCTTATTTATGCTTTTTTCTAAGGCTTATAGGTTGTTAAACATTAAATAAGAATATAAATGTAGTTTGGTATGTGTTTGTGTGAGTTTTCGTACAATCCTGTTTGGTGCGCACAAATTTAGTTATGCTTATTTATGCTTTTTTGTAAGGCTTATAGGTTGTTAAACATTAAATAAGAATCTAAATGTAGTTTGCTATGTGTTTGTGTGAGTTTTCGTACAATCCTGTTTGGTGTGCACCACTTTTGGTATGCTTATTTAGGCTTTTTTCTAATGCTTATAGGTTGTTAAACATTGAAAAAGAATATAAATGTAGCTTGCTCTGTGTTTGTGTGAGTTTTCGTACAATCCTGTTTAGTGCGCACAAATTTAGTTATGCTTATTTATGCTTTTTTGTAAGGCTTATAGGTTGTTAAACATTAAATAAGAATCTAAATGTAGTTTGCTATGTGTTTGTGTGAGTTTTCATACAATCCTGTTTGGTCCACACCACCGTTGGTATTCTTATTTATGTTTTTTTGTAAAGCTTATAGGTTGTTAAACATTAAATAAGAATATAAATGTTGTTTGCTATGTGTTTGTGTGAGTTTTCGTACAATCCTGTTTGGTGCACACCACTTTTGGTATGCTTATTTAGGCTTTTTTCTAATGCTTATAGGTTGTTAAACATTAAAGAAGAATATTAATTTAGTTTGCTATGTGTTTATGTGAGTTTTTGTACAATCCTGTTTGGTGCGCACCAATTTACTTATGCTTATTTAAGCTTTTTTGTAAGGCTTATAGGTTGTTAAACATTAAATAAGAATATAAATGTAGTTTGCTATGTGTTTGTGTGAGTTTTCATACAATACTGTTTGGTGCGCACCAATGTTGGTATGCTTATTTAGGCTTCTTTCTAAGGCTTATAGGTTGTTAAACAATAAATAAGAATATAAATGTAGTTTGCTATGTGTTTGTGTGAGTTTTCGTACAATCCTGTTTGATGGGCACCACTTTTGTTATACTTATGTAGTGTTTTTTCTAATGCTTATAGGTTGTTAAACATTGAAAAAGAATATTAATTTAGTTTGCTATGTGTTTGTTACAATCCTGTTTTGTGTGTACCACTTTGTGTGTACCATATGTTGCATACTTTGGCCCTCATTCAATTGCAGTTTGGCCAATTCAATAGGGTTCTAAATGTGCTTATTTCGAGCCCTATTGAATTGTCCAAAATATCAATTGATTGAGGGCCTTTGGTTGCTGGATTTGTTATATTGTGAGGGCCTCATTGAATTTCTTTTTTGGCAATGGAATTGGGCTCAATATGAGCACAGAGCATCTTTTTTTACAGAAGTTTTTAGTTAGTGAACTTGTATCCAAAAGCAAGGTCTTCACTAACTAAAAACTTCTGTAAAAAAATATGCTCTGTGCTTATATAGAGCCCTATTGAAATGTTCAAATCACATTTGAATGAGGCCCTCGGCCATTAAACATATTTAGGTCCTGAATCAATTGCGTTTTGACCAATTGAATAGGGCTCTATATAAGCACATAACAGATTTTTTAGACAGACATTTTTAGTTACTGAACTTCTAACCACAATCAAGGTCTTCACTAACTAAAAACTTCTGTCAAAAAATCTGTTATGTGCTTATATAGAGCCCTATTCAATTGGCCAACTCGCAATTGAATGAGGCTCATGGTTCTGTTCTTTTTTATACTTAATACTTTACCTTGATTGAAGTGTCGAATGACAGAGGGTCCCCTCCTGCCAATCTTAATCCGCCGGTCTTCTTGTAGTGTCTGTTTGAAAAAGAAAGTGAAATAGTGAATGATATAATTTTTTTATTTTATTTAGCAAAGCATGGCCTTTTCAGCATTTAATGTATTTTTGTATCTTACCTCTTCTTCTTTGTTGTTGTTCTTTAAAAGGGATTGTGCTTCACAATGCACGGTGCAATTTCTTGAGTGACGCTGTTGATGCAGAGTCTGTTTGAATATTAAAAAAAGTAGAAAGATTAAGCTTTAGGTGATCTATTGAATTGCAGTAAATTAATGTCATTTAATGAATACTTCTGTAATTATTTACAATTAACATTATTTTTCGGTGGTGGCTACACACATATGTCACAAACATAAAGCACATTTCCATAGTTGAAAGTAATTTTTTTGTGTGCGTGTGACATATCACTATACATGAATCATATTTTAATTGTTAAATGAACCTTATTTTTTTTTTTTTGCCAACATACATAAATGTGTGTGACATGTGACTATAGATGATACACATATATGTGCGTGTCACATATCAGTATACATGACTCATATTTTAATATTCCCAACTTATTTTTTTCTAATGTCATTTAAATATAGTTGTTTAATTGAACCTTATTTTTTTTTTTGGCCAACATACATAAATGTGTGTGTGACATGTGACTATAGATGATACACATATATGTGCGTGTCACATATCAGTATACATGACTCATATTTTAATATTCCCAACTTATTTTTTTCTAATGTCATTTAAATGTAGTTGTTTAATTAGTTTGTTTTAAGATAATTTTGTTGCAGGGGCAATACACATAAATGTGCGTGTCACATGTCAGTATACATAAACCTCTTTTTGAATTTTTTTTTGTTTTTTTTGTTTTGTTAAATGAACCTTATTTTTTGGGGGGGCCTACACACATAAATGTGTTTGGGACATGTCACTACATAAATCTCATTTTCCTATTTAATTTTTTTTTTTGATGTCCTGTCTTGATAATAAAATGTAATATATTATAGCTTACCTCTCAGTTGTAATTTGCACAATGTGAAGTATTAAATTAGGAAAGAATTGTCTTCTCAAGTTTTAGCAGCAGTTATGTCTGAAGTCACTCTGTTCATCACCTGAGTAGGAATGTAATTTTCTCTGTCAAATAGGCAGTATTTATAAACTTGTAGAACATTCTGGAAAGTTAGACCGTTAGAACGCAATACGCATGCGCTATTTGCGTTCCAGCTTACAATTTGCGTTCCATCCGCCATTTTGTGCGTAGTAGTGGTTAAAATGGTGTTTAATATGAGTGTGATCCGTTCCGCATAGTATGTGTTTCATTATTGCGAGTAAGTGTAGTGTAGTTACGTCTGAAGCCTCGTTTTCGTTTTGTTCGGCGGCCATTTTTTCTCTCGCTTAGCCGATTTTCGGCAGTTTAAACTCTTTGTTTTGGACTTAAATGGACGTGTAAATTAACTTTTGGAGGTGACGGATGCCCCCCCGTGCTGTAAGTGAGCTTTTTATGTGTTCGTTGTTTTTATTTCTTGTGTTTGTGATGTTTTGATGCGCGGCGGTTGGAATGGGTCTTTCGCGGCCGTTTTTTTTTCCCGATGCGGCCGTATGTTGTTGCGATGCTGTCGTATTTTTTTGCGATAGACGCGGTTAGCTTTTACGTGTACGACGCAGTGTCTTTGTTTCTAAGTCGTGCGTATGTGTGTTAAGAGCGTGTGAGGGGCCTTTTTTACTGTTTTTTTGTTAAGTCTTGCGTCTGTGTGTCTGGGTGTAAGCGGGTGTGAGGCGACTTTAAGTTTTTTTTGTTATAAAGTTGTGTGTGTGTGTATGTGTGTGTTAACACAGCCGATGTTGGGATGCTCCCACCACAACAAATGCGGACCCTCGCTTCGCGAGGATCCACATTTGCGGGGACGTTGTTGGGTTTTTGTTGGCTGGGAGGTTGGGTTTATTTTGTTAAAAAGTCGTGTGTGTGTATGTGTGTGTTAACACAGCCGACGTTGAGCCTCCACCTCCGCAAATGCGGACCCTCGCTTCACGAGGATCTGCATTTGCGGGGACGTTGGGATGCTCCATCACCGCAAATGCGGGCCCTCGCTTCGCGAGGACCCTCATTTGCGGAAGGACTGCGTCCCTCGCTTCGCGAGGGACGCAGTTCTTGCGGGCTCGCTATGCGAGCCCGCAAGCGTGAGCAACGGCCCGTACGCTCACAACTATATATGTGATTGCTGAGAGATGCTCACTTATTGATTAGTATTACACAATGTGCAGCAAATCATGCAGATTACGTATATGCTGGTGTTGCAAAGGCCAGCGCTCAACAATAATAAAAATATTCTGATGAGTCAATAACACACAAGCTCAGATGACAAAGCAACAATCAGATCAAGCAAAGAATAGCTTCAAATATTAGCTACCAAGTGACCCATCCAGGTTCAAGATAACTGTATGGCAGATAGATAGGAACACATAATCATATGCTCATATATTTATGTTAACCATATACCATTCTGCTCTCATTACAGCTTCCATGAGGTCTGGGTCCACTTCAGAGGCAGGGACCTTGGCTCATTTGGAGCCACAGGCTTCTGGTGGTGACCCCGCCCACCAGGATCTGTGTCTGGAAGAGGAGCCTAGGGCCCGGGGGATGAAGAGGGGGAGGACCCCATCTTCATGTGGTCAGTGTGGGGACTTCAGGGACCATGTACCATACACGTGGAATTTTACCACACTGTCCTTCCTATCCCAAAGATTAATTCGCCATCCGGGCACTCTTACTGGACTATCACAAGGCTCATGCCAGCACCACCATCATCAGCTCCTCTTACCACCAATTGAACATCCTGGGCAACCACACCACCAGGCTCACTCCTAGCACCCTGCCCTCAGCACCTTCCCACTTGGCCACTACCACCACCTCATTCTCCCACAGACTTACATCTCCACGCCCAGCTCCGGAGGCCAACATGGTGGACCTGCTCAGAGAATGTCGGCACTCCATGCGTTTGATTCAGACCAGCAACTCCTCCCACCAGAAATTGCATGTTGCAGCCTCTAGAGCATACAGAGGGATGCAAGGACACATCACAATCATATGGAGTCCTGTCTGGCCAGGGGACAATAGGCGCTGTTTAACCAGAGTGCGATAAGCCAGCTCAGTCCTGGTTGTTAGCACCGCCTCCTCTACTCCTCTACCCCCGTGGACTTCCGTCCCTCCATGCCTCCACCACCTGTGCAGCTGCCTCCGAGGGAAATTCCTCCCCCTCCATCCCCCCTCAACAAGGAACTTGGTGCAGTGGGTTGGTGGTTGGGGGCCTTTTGGTAATGTAGAGGAGGAGATAGGGGCTGCACCTAGCTCTTGACCTTCTCAACAGCACTGCTCAGTGACAATCTATTGGTCCAGGTGTTAACATGATCTAACCTGGCTACAGAGTATTGGATCATGGCTTATGTGATGGGGATGTTTTGTTAGCATCACATGGTCCACAATCCTCTTCTCTGTTAACACTTAGGATTATGTTTAGCATCTCACCAATTCATGGTTACTGAGGTATGCTGTTGTGAAGAGATGGAGCAGTTCCTATTTTTGTTTTTCCCATTATGATATTTTTCTTTTTTTTTAAATTCTTTTAGGCATAATTCAGGTCCATGACGGCATCCACTTCATCTGCAAGCAATGCTACAAAATAATGTAAGTGACATATATATATAAAGCAGCAAGCAGATAACCATTCCATCCCTCCAGCAGAATGATCTACCATGCCATTATCTAATCATATAGCATGTTCAATAACACCTTTCTGTGGCTCCGTTTAACTCATTCCACTGCAGATATGGGACTATCAAAGTGCCAAAGTGGCCATTTTCTTAAAGCCAGCATGAATGCTTGCCATACCTTGTCATGCCATCATCCATCTGAGAGCACAAAGTTTAGTCTGATGTAAGCAACAGACTTTGATAATACTCAGATAATACTCTTATAAAATGAATATAATTGTTTTTTTTTCAAAACTTCTTCGTAGTTGGAATGGTTGATTTCCGGTGTTTTGCAGTTATACTTCTGGTTGCTACGATTATCTGGTTTCACTTAAATTGAGCTGATTTTGGTAGGCCTGGGGTTGGTAATCCTAACAAAGCTTCTTTCGACTTTTGAGGGATGTTTATATCCCATAATTTATCTAGAAAAATAGAGGTTTTGTTCCAAATGTGCTTCATTTTGGGTCAATCCCATTGCATGTGAGTTCCTGAAGTGTTATAGCCCCTGAAACAATTTCCCTCTAGTGATTGATTTGAAGGTGGCATTCTATCTGGGGTAAGGTACCATCTCAATATAGTTTTGTATGCATTTTCTTTCAGGGTTATATTTAGGGAAGATTTTGCTGCATTTTTGCAATTTTTTCCCAAATGCTCATCGTCTATGGCAATATTAAGTTCAGCTTCCCACGATGATCTATATGATAATTTGTTTGGGATGGCCTGATCATTTAAATGATTATAGAGTATTGTGATGCTTTTTCTGCCATTTAAGTTGTATAAACAACATTATTCAAATTGAGTTTTTCTAGCTAATTTATTGTCTTTTGCAATATTTCCTAAGTTGGTGTTAATCAGCATCAGGTTAAGCCATTCTATTAGTGGTAATTGATCATTTGTGCTAAATTCCACCGGTGACCAATTATGACATTCCATCAGTATGTCTGCTACAATTGTTAATTGTTTTTGAATCTACCAGCCAAGTTGGGTGTGTTTGCTTATTGAGGAGTCTTTATGGGGTAGCCAAAATAATATATATTATATCTGGGGTGGCTAATCATCCTTTCTTTTTTGAGGCTTATATGGTCAGTTTGTTTATCCTTGGCTTTTTATTGCTCCAGATGAAGCAAGAAATTGCCTTCTGTATATTTGTCAAATCTTTTAATTTTATTGCTGTTGGATTTGTCCTGAAAAGGTATTGTATTTTAGGGAGAGTACTAATTTTAATAGAATAGATTTTGCCGAACCATGATATTTTGAGGGCGGACCACGTTTGGAGACCCTTGAATATTTCTTTTATGATAATTGGAAAGTTTACCTTATAAATTAACTTAGTTTGTCTGGGAATATGAATACCTATTGTGTATTGTATATGATTCGAGGATCATTTGAAGGCAAATTTTTATGCTAACTAGCTTTCTAGTTGTTTAGGTAAAGAGGTATTTAGGGCTTCACTCTTATTCGTATTTATTTTGACTCCTCATATATGGCTAAATGTGTCTAATATTTTAAACAAGCTGGGAAGGCTAATTAGTGGGTTAGAAATAGTGAGTAAGACATTATCGGCAAAAAGACTGAGTTTGTATTCTTTGCCTCCTATATTAATTCCTTTGACATCTAGGGATTCCCTTATTGCTATTGCCAGGGGTTCTAAGCATAATGCAAACAATAAAGGGGGCAGTGGGCACCCTTGTCTCGTTCCTCTGGATATATTGAGGAGTTGGGATCTAAATCCATGATAAGAAATATAAGCTTTTGGGGCTAAGTACAATGCCATAATATTCCCTAGGAAGCTTTCACTAAAGCCAAATCTAAGTAAAACCTCTTTCATATACGCCCAATCAATCCTGTCAAATGCCTTCTCGACATCTAGGGATAGCAGCATCAGAGGTATGTTTTTATTAGCTGCTATATCCATTAGGTTAAAAAATGTCCTTGTGTTATCGGGCGCCTTCCTCCCTGGGATAAAGCCTACTTGGTCCGGATGGATCGCAAACAGTATTACTAAGGCCAGTCTATTTGCCAGAATCATGGAATAAAGTTTAATGTTATTATTAATTAAATATATAGGTCTGTAACTATTGCATTGTGTGGGGTCTTTACCTTCTTTGTGTAAGACAATAATCTTTGCTTCCAAGAATTCTGCTTTCATGGGCTTACCCATGAGAAAATTGTGAAAGAGATGTTTAAAATAAGGGTAGAAAAGTCTCCATGAATTGTTTATAGTATTAATTAGTGAATCCTTATGGACCAGGTGCTTTATGTGATGTAGCTGTTTTGATTGCGGTTTTGATTTCTTCTATAGATATGGGGTGTAACCGTTTGCCCCCTAGAGGATGGTACCAAGTAAAGTAGTGACGGAGTTAAACTTCTAAAGAACTCCTAAATTGTTGCAGGTGCAACTTCACTTTAAAGCCTGGAAAGCAGATATGGGGGAGTTGCTGATTAGGCTCTGGCCTGAGTGCCGTGAGGAGTCTGTGTGGAGCTGCAGTCTATGGGAGAAGCTGTGAGGTGAGACAGTCAGGAAGACTGGATCCTGAGAGCTGAGCTGATATAAGCTCTGAAGTTAGACAGTCAGGAAGACTGCTTATAATACAGATTAAAGTACAGAGAGACACTGGCAAGTAAGTTGGATTGCCTGGAGGATACAGCCAGCAGCTTAAGAAGAGACACTGAGTGTTTCTGTGTGACCTGAGAGAAGAACGAAACAGAGCTCCTGAACAGGACCTACCAGGACTTACAGAGCAGCACAGGAAGTTGCCAGTAAGAGAAACAGTCTGTGTGACTGCAACAACACAGAAAGAGACTGAACGTAAAGGTACCACACCTCTGTGTGAACAGTTATTGTTTTACCTGCAGACCGAGAAGCGGTCTCAGGGCTAGCCAGGGTGTTCCTGAAAACTAGCAAGCCGATTCTGTAGATGTTTCTTTTATGCTGAAGTTAAGCTATTGTTTGTTTTTGAAAGCCTTTATTAAAGCAAAGCTAAAAGTATATCGGACTCCGTGGTTTATGGGAAAATCACAGGAGCAACCAGTAGCCTAAGGCCTGCCCTGTCACAGGGGGTTGTGAGGTAATATAGTTTGACTTTTTCAATTTGAGGGTAATTGATTGCAGATAAAATTTCATCAACTTGAGTTTTATGACTGAGTGTCCCAGAATGGGAGGTCATTGAGTATAGTTTGGCTTAGAATTGTTGGAATGAAATTTGGTCTGGTGGTATATCATGACGTTATCTCTGGTTATCAGTTTGGGGACAAAAGAGTTAGACCTTTTGTCTTTGAGTCTCCTGGCTAGCATTGTGTCAGGTTAATTTGAATATCTAAAGAATTTGGATTGTGTACGCTGCAAAATGGTCACCATTTCTTTCCTCAGAACCATATTTAAGTCATGTTTCCATTTGATAATCTCTTCATGAATTTTGAATCGAAAATGATTTATGGAGGTTTGACACTTTATTATTTAGATTATTTATTTGTAATTGATCTGTTTTTTGGCTAATGTACCAAATTGTATACAAATTCCTCTCAGAACTGCCTTATGGGCTGCCCATACCCCCATCCTATCCACCTCACCATCACTGTTTATCGCAAAATAATCTGTGATTGCTTTATGGATTTTCTCCTTTGTTATTGGATTATTGAGGAGTGCTGGATTTAATGTCCAAGAGTGGGAACGTCCCTTTGGGAGCCAATCACACAATGTCACCCTTACAAGATCGTGGTCCGACCATGAGATAGGATGGATTGTTGCTTCCACTAAGTTAGAGGCCATTTGTTGTTGTATTAGTATATAATCAATGCTTGAGTGGGATTTGGGTCTGGCCGAATAAAAAGTAAAATCTCAGCTTTTTGGTTCATTCCCCTCCATGTGTCGAATAAGCAATTGTAATTTAAGAGTGACTTAAAGGCTTTCATAGCGGTAGGAACTCGGGTGGGGGTGCTAGTTGCAAGTTTGTCTTTTACTGAGTCTAGAAGCTCATTCATGTCACTTCCTACAATCCAGCTTGTTTGTTGCCAATTGGATATTATGTCTGATATTTTGTGAAAGAAAATGGATTGTTCTGAATTTGGTGCGTATACATTAAGTGGAGACACTTTCCTTTCTTTGATAGTTCCATGAACTGCAATGTTCCTACCATCGCTAGCTTTTTGGGTGTTTATGTGTTGAGAGTTGAGTTTCTTGTGGAATTAAGATGGAGACACCTCTTTTTTTCTGATGCTGTGGCATGATACGCTTCAGTATTTAGGTACTGAATCTTTTTTTAAATTAGTTTCCTGTATCAATACTCTGTCTGCTCCTAGGCGTGAGTATTCTTTTAACGCAATTCCTCTCTTCAACGGTTTGTTTAAGCATTGGGTGTTATTTGAGATTATTTTGATGTCCACAACTCACCAATCTATGAAGCAGAGGAACTAAACTGGGGATGTCTTATAGTCTGCTAGGCCTTCCAGGCGATGGTATGGGATGGGTTCCTTTACGGGATAAAGAAGGTTTGGGTTTGGAACCTGAGAGCTGAAGACTTAGACAGGGATAAAGAGGGGAAAAGAGAGGGCAAGAGAGATTAGGAAAATCAATAAAAAGTTAAATAAACAAAATTTAAAACAGATTTTACAGAGACATTCAAAGCAAATAACAATATATAGAATTATCGAGCCATTAGGCTAATCTCTTGCAATTAAAATAACTATAGTTTATCTAGTAAACAACAGTTAAAAAAAAAATTACTTTGAGGAGAGCATAGGCTGTTTTCTTAAATGTAACTGGTGAGCCAACTAGTATCCTTATGAATGGATACTGAGAAGATTTGCCTTCTTTTTAGAAATGTAAAAATACAATAAAGCCCTTTAGGGGCACAATTATTACCTATTGTAATTTCCAGTGTGACATTTTAAACCAAAAAATATTTGTAAACATGTAAAACAAACAAGAAATATAAACGTATAATCGTGTAACATTGGGTTTAGGCTTTTTTTTTTTAAAGTGTCCCAATAAAGGCTGATGAAATCTGAAATAGATTCCGCTTAAGAGAGCGGGTCAGAAGAGTAAATGGTGTGGTCTTATTCAGTCGTTTCTCATGTTTTGTGGTCTAGGACCACAGCGTTGGCGTGGAGTTGGAACCGGAAGTAGATTGATATTTTCAGGTATCTGGAAGTTACATGATGAGAGTAGGTTTATTCCCTCCTCTAGAGATCGGATTGTATGTATCCTTCCCTCTCTGGAAATGTTCAAATGGAAAGGAAAACCCCATGAGTACTTCCATCCTTAAGCTAGAATGATTTCCAGAATGTGTTTTAGCGTTTTTGTTTTGAGGAGGATTGTTGAGGATAAGTCTGAAAATATGCACAGTTGATGGCCCTCTATTTCCGGAGCACCAGATCTTGCTGCTCTCATGAACTGGTCCTTGGTGATAAAATATTTGAAATGTGCTATTACGTCTCGTGGATGGTCTTTGTTGGATGGGCGTCCACCAAGTGCTCTGGGAATTCTGTCCAGTTAAAGTCCTCTTCACACATATTTTGTAGGAGATATTTGCATCTATATCTGACATTGTTCTTGGATAAAATGAGAAGGGCAGGTTTAAATAGTTTGCGTTTTTGCAAAGTTGAAGTTGCTAGATCAGTGAAAATCTGCAAGGGAGAGCTGTCTGGTTCAGCAATGGCAGTTATTTTTCTGGTGGTGGCGAGGATGTCATCTCTAGTTTTTAGGCGTAAGAATCTGATGATAACAGCTCTGTGAGCCCTTTCAATTTCCCCAGAGTCCTCTTGCTGTGTTGGTAAAATAGCAGACAAGACTGAATGTAGATAAGGAAGCAAGTCTATAATGGATCTGGGAATGCCTCTGATGTGAATGTTATGGCGTCTTGCTCTATTTTCAAGTGTCGGGATTAATACGACATATTATTTTCTAAATAATATAGAATAATGAAATTTGAGTTCAGAATCAATTTATAGACACATATTCCTTTTTATAAAATGACATTTATTGACAATAACAAAATCAACTATTCTAATAAGAAAAATGTAATGTATCAAATCAAATGCAAATAAAACAAAATATAACCAGACAGATATTAAAAGAAAATTAATCCATCATATTTTATAACTTATTATTTTATGACATCTTCCATACAATCCTTAAATCTTAATATGAAAGTGTATCTCAATCACATGTACAATAAAACCTGGAATAGCAACACATTGAATAAAATCAGATAAATCATTTAATAAAAATTCACCCAAAATAACGTTTAACATATACTAATAATGTCTAATTATAGTATAATATAACTATACAGGAATCTATTAAATATAACACAATTATGGTAAAGTATTTTATAATATAATTGATAAGTTAGCTAAGTAAAATTAATTTATCTGTATTGGTCAAAAAGAAAAATGAGATATCAAATTTTGTACTAAAATGTATATCCGGATTTATACATTTCAATGACAAAATGAAATCGAAATAACTTTTTGGTAAGAAATAAACCAAACAGAGATGGTAATGGTTTTCAATTATATCATAAAATAAAATAATTAAATTTATACATTACCAATTATGACAAGATTCCACTGGTCAATTCCAAAATTGTCTGGCCTTTTCCATGGGATCAAAGTTTTCCTCTCTCTTACTTTCTTTTTCTCTCCAGCCCCCTCTCTCCCAGATCCTGTTTCTATCCATAAATATACCTCCAACTTAATTTGCCTATCAGAATCCCAAATCAGTTAAAGTATGGAGTAACCAATAGAATCTCTCATGATGTCATCACATATTTACATTTTTATAGTGAATATATTTTTCTATAGAGACATTTATTGATTGAACCATAAGATGGCGCTCTCGGACCTTTGAATTTTCATACCTTTAATTAACTAATGACCCCTTTGACCCACAACCTATAAACAAGATAGGTTCATAAGAATGGTTATCAGTTAGATACCCCTTAACAGATTTATTATTTTGGTAAAGAGACTGAATGTCTAGAAACACATTCTTCACATGTGAAATTTTGGGGAGGATTCCATAATTTCTAAGAAACATAACCTTTATAGACCTTTATCAATTAGTTTAGGAATTTACTCAATTATTTGTCTCTACAGAACAAAGAACTATTTAAACATGAAGAACTCACTTGTGAGAAGCTGTGAAAACACATCTTTACATAGATATATTCAAATAATGGAATTGCATGCATAGATATATATATATATATATATATATATATATATATATATAAATATATAAAGCATATAAAATATTAATACATTGGATATAAAATAGTGGTTAATAATTGGAATATCATATTATACTATAATATCCACAGAAGATAGAACTTTATTCATACAAAAGTTCTGACACAAGGTCCTCTAATTTATTTTCCAAGGAAAGAATATGCAGAGAATTTTGTGAAATATCTGCTCTGTTTTTAGTTTGAGTGTCATTTATTTGGCCGGTGATTATTATTATTATTGTTTATTTGTAACGCTCCAACATATTCCATATCGATATACATAAGTTAAATTCCGGGCAAAGACAAATTCAAAATGAACACATTGCAAAGAATGGAGGACCTTTTCTTTGAGCTTGGAATCCGGTGTCCATAGCAATTTCCCCAAAGTACCTTGCAGGATTAAAACTCACAGACTTACAATCTAAAGCTTGATGTTTGTATGTGGTACAGTAGGGAGAGAGTAGTGCTGAGCACGTCAGGGTTATTATTTTGGATTTGAGGGCTTGTATGTTTTGGCCATAAGTCAATAGGGTCTTGCTGAATGTAAGGTCTGTTAGTTATGTTGCTCTGAGTCCGAACCTTCAGAAGAAGCTGCCATGGATTTAGGTGGTGGAGTTTGACCTTGGGTTTGTGATTTCAAATGGTCAAATATACTTTATGGTTGAGGGTTTAGGTTTGACAATGTTTGAGAATTGTTGGTATTTATAAAATAGGAGCGATTTGCAAAGATTGTTGAAGGGTACAATATGGTATGGAATATCTGTATATAGCTAATTTAAACAAAAGATAAAGCCAAGACCTGCTTGTTTGAATTTAGCTTTGGCTTCAGAGAAGTTAGTAAATTAATTTGGAATCAAATTGATGATATCCACGTTTAAATTCAGTGTAATCTTTAATTTTGTTAGTAGTGTGTCAGAGAGACACAATTCACAGTGGATTTGTCATTGTGTTATTCAAGGGTGTTGGCCAGCAACAGGCACCATCCTGAAGAGTCTCAGAAAAAACAGTCCAAGATTTATAGTATAAAGGTAGCCAGATATCAATTACTTAAAGTTAGCAAAGTTTTTGAGTAAGTTTTTGTAAGACAAATTGCTACATTCCAATGAGGCAACATAAAATTAATGAGGATGATTAATGTTTTGCCAGTTTAAAACATAAGAGGAATTTTATTTTTAACCCCTACTGACCTAAGCAGAATGATATGCTAGGGCTATTGGTAGGGTTATCCCCATTTTGAGATCGATTTAGCCCCTTTTCAAAGACCCTAATAACTCTGGGTGAGTAATCTGCCTTTGCAGAGAAGTCCTGGTTGGTGGTTAAGTCCAGAGGATGAACAGCAGCAGCCACAACTCTCCCCTCTACTTTACCCTGACACAGCAGGGCAGGAGTATATGCTGCAGTGAGCCATGGAGTGCCACTGTAAGAGGACACGCTGCTCTGAAAATGCCGTCGCCAGCCAGATGGAGAGGGTACCTGAGCTGTTAAACCCATTGTGGGAACAATCAGTCAAGCTTGTTGCAAAATGTGGCATTTATGGAGTCTTAGCCACAGAGGTCGTGATAGATGCATCTAGTTGCTTAGCTGGCAAGCTCTGCTTTACATATTTAAATACATTTTAAAGAGCAGTTGAGACCGTAATTTGAAAAAAAAAACACACTGTGACAAATTATCAAATACCGTTTTTCTGATGCAACAACGAAAAAAATATTTCCATGTTCCTTAATAGTAGTTGTATATATACTACTTTTATATATACTACTATATGCTCTTTAGATTGTAAGTCTGCAAGGTGCTTTAGGGAAAGTGCTATGGACACCGGATTCCAAGCTCAAAGACAGGGCTCTCCATTCATTGCAATGTGTGAATCTTGAACTTGCCTGTAACTTAACTTATGTATAGCACTACAGAATATGTTGGCGCGTTTCAAATAAACAATATTAATAATATATACAATTACGCTGTTGTGGAATCTGCCTTTTTAATTTCCACTGATCTATTTCCTGAGGTTGGAGGAGACACAGGAAGTTTGTATCTGCACAATGGGAAGGTGGCATATACAACTGGAAACAGTGCATTAATTTGTTTTAATGGAAAGCTCATTGGTTGTCAAGCATACACCCTGTTGAGACAGAAACAGCAAGAAGCAGTAAAGAAAATGGAAGCTTACAGTAAAGAATAATTGCATATAAAAGATTAAAACATAAATTCTGTTTTTCTAAAGAAAACAATAACTTGATTAATTATTCAAAATACAAAACAGAACAAAATGACCACAGTGGTCATTTAAATCAGTAATTAAAACATTTAAAAAATCTAAACTGTGAACCATTAGTTGCGCCCCAAACATTGTATCAGGAAGAGGAAGTGTACAGTTTTGCTACTGGTCATAAGAGAGTTGGTTGTATATAGTAATGTGATGTGTAGAGAGATTATACAGTTTATTTTAGAGAACTACAGAATATTTCCTAATTTAGGAAAGTGAAACTGTAAATGTCCGGTATTTGTTCATCACCTACTCAGCATGTTACACTGCTCTATTCTTGTTCCTCTCAGCCTCTTTCCATGAGGCTCTGTGCTGGGTGATGTCACACACTGCCGGAGATTCCACAAAACTTTCCTTTTCTAAGACTGACAATAAATAGATGTTGGATGAGAGATCCATGATCAGTCTTTGATGAGTCTTGGGCTATTACCACCATTCGCTCCTGCTCCTAGAAGTTACTAATTTCTGTGAAGATGAAGGTCTCTATGGTGGCTCTCTCTCTGCTGCTCTCTGTCTGCTGCTCACTGGTTCACAGCTCACCAAGTAAGTCCTAATATTTATTTTCTCTATATGACATTCAGGAGAAAAAGTTGCTGAAATAATAACATGTACAGACAACTGAATTAAAAAAGGAGGTTTTATCCAGTTTCCTAACATATTCAATTTCTCTGTCTTGTAGTGGTTGGTTCTGCCCCAACCTCCTGCTGCTTTACTTACACAAGTCGGAGGATAGCCCAAGCAAATGTCATAGACTATTACAGAACCAGCAGCCTGTGTGGCAATCCTGGTATCATGTAAGTATCAAGATACTTCTTTGAAAGAGTGATGTGTATTCTGTAGATCAGTATGTAAGAAGTCATTTTATGAAAGATTTGCAATAAACAGAAAAAAAAAAAGCCAGCTGATAGGATCAGATTAGTGAGTAATCATGTATTCTGATGTGCGTATCTATTATATCTGGGCACCAAGATATAATGAGAGAAAATAATGCACAGAAGTCAGAGTGTCATCAGAATAATCTCTGAGTTTATTTGGACCTTATATAGCATAACACACGTCACAGCTAATAGGATAGTTGGAAATTGGGTTAAATACATATTTGCAAGCAAGTGTCTTTTTTCTGTCTAACTCAGCAAAACGATCCTTATCTAATCTTGGCTTCCTATAGATACCTTGTCTCAGTAGTATCTGAAACAAAGACAGGATATAGGAAACAGATGTTTTAAAGAACATTAACGTAGACATTCTACAGATGACGCACTTAAACATTCTAGTAAGATACAAGATAAGAAACAAGCTAATATACTTTTTATAATCATGATATTCTTAGCTAATTATTTCTAAATGATGAAATTAAAATACCTAACAGTCCCTCCTGTTATAAATGTATTAGACAAAGGTCTTAAGGCAAGGTTCAGGTCATAGTCCTTTCTTTAGTGAAGAGTTGGGGTCTGGACCATCATGGTGCTTCTTTTAATCCACTTGTTTTTATACATCATCAATGTCATGATCAAGAGAAGAATCAGATTCTCCTTGAGTGAGGGGTATCGTCTCTATTAGGTATTGTTGAGTTACTGCTTGGTCAACAACCTTATTCACCAATCCACGGATGCATGGTATCACACAGCATCCTAACAAAATGATCAGTGTTAGGACTGTGCCAACAGTGATCAATATCCCTCTGATGTAAGCTGCCCATTTACCAAAGGTGTCTTGGAGCCATTTAGACAGAGGATCATTAATACCGGAATTTTCTACTAGTTCATTTGACAGGGCAGTGAGGCCTTCCAGTGCTTTGGTCACAGATCCGTCTGGAGCTGTGTTGTTGGGTATGAAAGTGCAACAGGCAGTCCCAAACATTTTGCATACCCCTCCTTCTTTCGCCAACAGCATGTCCAGAGCTATCCGGTTCTGCCAAGCCATCAGGCTAGTTCTATCCAGTTGCTCTGCCAAACCTTGAACTGCATCTCTGGTATAATTTACGAATCTCTGTTGATTATAGTAGATATAGTTGATCCAATCTACATTCTTATTTATAGTCACCCACCAGGAGATGATGGTTTCGAATCCAGCCGCCACTTGATTTCGGGCTTTAAACTCATCAGGTACTCCTCTCGGAACCCCAATAGAATCAATGTATATTCGGTCATCAAAGCTCCCCTTTGGAACTGACCTTTTGGCCCGCTTTAGGTTTTCTTCGGTTATACACATCATACCAGCGATTCTATCAGGCGATATATAAAACGGTTGAGCCAGTTGGATCAGGGTACATATGCCACCCCACAGTGAGGGTAATACTTGTCTCACTTGTTTACCTCCACAATACCACCAGATATCTGCTCGTCCAACTAAGTGGTTGGAAAACAATGTGTCTGGATATTCTTTACTGCCCACGTGTATAATGTCCGAACAATAAGGTGCTTGCCCAACATTTATTCTTGAGTTCTGTCCGGTACGGTTAAAGCACGTAAAGTTACCCTGAGGGTTGTGTTGTGCACAAACAAGGCACCCTGCACAAATTTTTTTAAAATAGGTGTTTAATCCATTGGCTGAAAATATGCTGTTGACCATGTCTACCATACTCCCTCTTGAGACATGACTAATGCCATGGCTCAACATAACTGCATATCTGAATAGTGATTTTGGTAAAATTGGTTTCCCTTCTACACTCTCATAAAAAATACCTAACATCAGCAGTCAATTCAACCTTTAATTATACTGATATTATGCTTTGTAAATCCTGAGTGTTTTATCTTTTAAAACAAAGATATGAAGGAAAATCATTATGTTCATCCATGATAAATATTTATTTTACATGAGACTTGTAAGATGACTTTCTGTGTAGTTGGTAGGTATACCTGGGTCCGAATCAGAACTGCCAGCCCACTTCTTCTCAACCTTCATTGCATTATTACATTTAATATCATTTATATCAAATACATCTTCAAATCCTTTCATAAGCTATCACTTAAATGCTGTTCAAAATAGTTTATGCTTTTGAAAAGGTAAAATTACGCTAAACTACATTTTAACACTTTTTTTTTATTTACAGTTTCAGCAGAAAGAAAGGTCGTACGGTCTGCGCCAATCCAAGTGATAAATGGGTGCAGGACTATATAATTGGACTGGACAAGAAAGCGTACTCCGCTTGAATCATTAGCTACAATAACTGATAACCTTCAGAGGAAAAAAATCATAAAGCCTCTTGAAAGTGGCCAGTGTTATCTTCTACAATGTGGTCATCATCAACTTCGATATATCTTGATGTGTATGCCTCTGTGATGACACTCTGCTCTTGCATAGTCGGTCCAAACCATCAGTGAGCCCATCAGCCCATACATATACAAGTGCATATTTGGAAACCGCAGATAATTTATTTTTTATACTTAATGTGTTTTATACAATTGTCCTGGATATGTTATTCTAAATTATTGGTTGAAAATGTATAAGTAAACTACTAAATCATTAAAATATATATTTTTTTTAAAGAACATGCTTCCTATTTGCATCTCTCTGTATGGTAAAATAAAGCTCTTGTCAGACCCCATTCCTCACTCTACTACCTCAAAATCACGCTGTTGATCATATTTATTTATTATATTTAATACTTGGCTAACACTGTTTGTGTTGGTATGATTTTAGAATGACCCATCTTTATTAACTTGCAGTACTGAGTAACGCCACCAAGCATGGCCTCTAAGGGATTGGGTATCTTCCCTTTTTGGGGCCACCCACTATTCCTGAGAAGTGCTCTCTGGAGCCTCTGACCCCTTAACAGAGGTCGAATTTAATATTATCTAGTCATGGAAACAATGTATTCCAATATTGCCAGCTTCATCCCTCCTAATAATGGCAGTTCATGCAAATACACACATTTGAAATATGAACATAGGACACAAGTCTGGGTTTCATAAAATATGTATTCTCTAAAGGCAGTTATAATCATCATCGCATTTTAGAGTTAAAAACAGAATATTCATATAAAAAGACTATTATGGGTTTTAAAATATTACAGGCAGATACAATGTACGATAAAGAGTTCCATGACATGATAGGACAGGAACTGAAATTAAATGTATTCTGTAAATCTGTCATCAGAATAAATGACTGTATTTGTAGTGGGATTATAACGTGTTCCAGCAAGTGCCATGTTTTCTTCCAGTTATAACTAGACCTGGTGACATTGTTTATCACACTTAGATTTATAATGTTTTAAAACACTACGTCCCCTCCAGTACTAAGGTTGATTTTAAAAACAAGACTTGTCCAACATTAGCCCTCAGAGACCACATCCAGATCACATTTTCAGGATATCACTTGATCTGAAGAGCTAATTATGAGCTAAAAAAATCCAGAGGTGGATCTTTTAGAGGTAGAAAGTCTATGGTCCTGAGAGGTGCAAATCAGTTCTGTGCCCTTTGCTGTGTCTCTACAAAAAAATGCATGCTTCTCCCCAGTGGGTGATTTTATATTGGCTAGACATCCTTCTTTTACCCCATTTGTTCACTTGCTTGCTGTGATTGGCTTGCAGATTTCTCTCCCAGCGCTGCTCCAGACCAGACAGCAGTTGACATATATATCTCTGTATTAGAAAAAAAAACGGGAACAAAATGTCTTTACAGGGGAAGAGATAATTGTTCTGAGTTCTGTGTATTAGGAGAAGGTAGTGAAGATAGAAGACAGAAACGAGTAGTAGAGAAGGGAGGGAGAAGAACTGGGAGAGAACAGAATTTGATAAAGGGAAGAGGTAGAGAGAAAAAAAGGGATGGAGAGGGAAATACAGATAGTGGAAAGGTAGGAGATGGGGAAAGATTAGATAGGGAGAAATATGGGAGAAGGGAAGAAAGGTGGGGAAATAAAAAGGATTGGAGAGAGAGGAGGGGGACAAAAGGAAAAGAGAGGGAAGAGTATGAGGGAGAAATAGATAAGAGAGTGTGATAGTGGGTAAAAAAAAGGGAGAGATGTAGTGAGAGGAGGGGAGAAGCTATAAGAGAGAAGAGGAGAACAGAGAAAGTGAAAGAGAAGGAAAAACAAGAGAGGAAACAGTGGCGAAAAGAAGGAGAACTAGATAGGAAGGGAGGAGAAGGAGCAGAGACAAGGGGAGAGAGAGAAGTGAATAAAGTTAAAGAAGGGAAGAGAGAGTGAAGGTAGAGGAGAATGGGAGAGAGAGAGAGCAAAAGTTGAAGGAAGAGAGAGGAGAAAAAGAGGAGAGATGGAGAAGTGGTGAGTGAAGAGAAAGAAGGGAAGAAGGAGGAGGAGAAGACAACAAGGACATATAAAATGAAGTGTGAAGAAAGAAAGGAAAAAGATCAGAGGACAGGGAGGAGGGGGGGATGGCGTGTGAGTTAGGAGTGTAGAGAGGAGAGGGGGAGAAGAAGTTAAGATGAAGAGTGAAGAGAGGAGGGAGAGAGAATAAGGGAAGCAAAGGTGGTGGGAGTTAGAAAAGATGAATGAAAGAGAAGGGGTGGGGGCAGAGAGATTATAGCATAGAATAAAGGGAAAGGATAAGAGTGGAGAAGAGAGGGAGAGAGAGTTGAGGGGGAGAGAGTAGAGCAATGCATAGGATAAGGAAGGGTAAAGAGGGGAAGAAAATGATGAGAGAAGGGTTCAAGAGAAGAGTGGAAAGAAGTCAGCAGGGCGGAGATAATGTAGAGAAGATAGGGAAAGAGAAAGGAACAGAGATAGAAGAGTCATAAAGAGGAGAAGGAGAGAGAGAAAATGGAGGTGAGAGAATGGAGAAAAGAAGGAGGAGTTTGAAGATGAGAGCAGTTAGGCTGCGAAAAAAAAGAGAAAGGAGAGGGTGAAGGAAAGAGAGGGGATGAAAGGGGAGAGAGAGAGATGGAAGAGAAATAGCATGTAAGAGAACAAAAGAAAGAGGAAAGAAAATAGGAGAATGGGACATAGAGGAGACAAAAAGGGAAAGAGAATATATGGGAAACTAGAGGGAAACCACAGGGGATAAGAGGGGATAATCACTGAATGAATGAGAAAGAGTGGGGACTGCTAGAATGGTACTGCTAGAATGAGATAGTGTAATCACAGGATGGAGAGAGACAGGGGACATCATTGGTGCAGTAAGTAAGAGAGGGACCACTGGTGGAGAGAAACAATGGCACTAGGGGGAAAGGGATAGAGATGGTGAAAAAGTGAATGGAGGAGATGGGGGAGATAATGAAGAGAGGAGGAAAGAGAAAGAGATGTGGATGAAAGGTGAGAGAAAGTGGAGAATGAGGAAAATAAGTGAAAGAAGAAATTGAGGAAAAGGAGAGGGGGTATAGGGAGAAAAGTGGCATGTGGGAATTAGGGAAATTAGGTATTCTACTGTATTACACCTTGCCTGGAACCACAGAGTGGACATGGCACTTTACCTCTCCTTAGACCACAGGCACAGTGCTCCAGATCTCCTTGATTGGGCACACAATACAGAGTGATGTTGCAGTTTAGCTTATTGGCTTAGTCAAGCAGTATCTCCTGTGCCCTCTGATCTGTTGCTAGCTCACTGACCATTTGTATCAGCTGGAGCTTCTTCAGTGGTTCACAGTCCATTACAATCTTTCCCAAGGGCAAGTAAGCATACTGTAGCTGCTGCTATCTAGACTGTCTTCTTGGTCTAGGATCTGGCATCAGTCCTATGTGCTCCCTTCCAGAGTTGAAATTCTCAAACAATTAGTGCTCTCTGAGAGCAAACAATAATCCAACCAGCTGTATGTTACCAGGACCTCCTGGTGCCAGGATGTGTCTTTTTTATCCCCACCCAATTGGCAGGGCTCCTTCCCTCCCTTGTGCGAGATCCTACACTTGGCTGCTTCCACTAGTAGCTTCAAATAACTGACTTCCAGCTCCAACTCTTCCTGGATCAAGAGATCAATCAATGCAGCCTCCTTGGACCCTGGTTTTAGTCCCAATTCTTGGCAGCGCTGATTTTACAGGATACCCTTCATTCTATAGGAACATTGCCATATGCTGGCTCACATTACAGTACACCCTGGAGCCCTTACATTAAGGGCCATTGCAATGCGACAGCTGGCTCCATCAGATCTCCATACTGTTCCTCCAAAGCAATCACCTTCCAAACCAGTCCCTCCAGCCATTATGATAGCTCACCACCCTGCAGGAGGTAAATAATGCCATCCACTAATCCATAAAAGCTACTGACAGGTCCTCATCCATGACAACCTGATGTGCTCTCCGCTACATCATCCTTGTGATCTGGCTCAGTTTCTCCCAAATCACCTCGGTGATCAGGGAGCTGGTCTGATAGTACTGGGAAAATCACCTGTAGGTCTCTGCATCTCGGCTATGCCACTGAAAGTACTTGGATAAGTTTCCATATGCCATCCTGGCTGCTGGTTACTGCACCGAAACCCCACTGCTGCCAACTAATATGTCCAGAGAGGAGGGGCCATGTGCACCCCTAACTCTTCTGCTTTCTGCTACAGGAAGAATCTCTGAGTTTGTGACTTTTGGTTTTAAATCTCTCAGCACCCAGCATGCCTCAGGACCTTTTCTCAAGAACTCCAGAAATCAAAGGTTACAGGCTATTGCTAATTTATAAAAAAAATAACCATTTTTTTCTATCCCTTTATGTAAGATAGTCTAGAATACAAGAAAGACACATGCACCTTTTCTTAGTGCACCAGACAGACTGCCTTTATTTTTCACAGACATAGTGTCCTACGATAATCCAGTGCTCTAAGGACCTCATTCATTTGTGAAATTGTAAGTTATTGGAGCCCGTAATGGAGTGCATAAACTAATTTGCTATTCAATTGGCGTCTTTTTGCGAGCCGCAAATGGTCTACTGGTTACAGGCTTGAAATCCCTTTGGTTGTTACAACCGTAACTGACACCCCATAAGCCTTTGATCTTTCACGTCCGCAAGAGTTACGATCACTAAAATTGCAAATCGCTATTCAGTTGCTACAATTCCGCAAGCCTGCAAATGGTTTCACACCTGTAAACGGCAAATGTAGAGGAAAATCCTATGGGTTCTAGATGAGACCCGCAAAGTGGTTATAGACATGTTTGTAGCACTGTAAATGGACGAGGAAAGAGATGAAAGACATTAGAATTAATTGCACAACAGTCTCAAGCTCGCAAATCAGGAATAAAATAATAAATATATTCATGTTTCATTTTGGGGTTATATCAATGTCGGGAATCAATGAGTTAATACATATCAGGCCACCCACATGGATGAGAACATTTCCTTCATTCATTTTTATTATTTTGTACTTTGCAGGATTGCGAGTTTGATCGCATATCGGACCCCTAAACGTTAATTGATTGACATGTAACCTCCATGTTTTACCGACATACTGATGACAGTCTAATTTTCTATTGGTTGTTTCTAAGTAAGTATTTAGGGCCTTGCTTAATTGATCATGTCCACACCCTGAAATGCTACATACGATTGCATGGTTTACGGTTTTGGCTCATAACTTACAGGCTGCTTCAATTGAATTTTTCTGTAATTGTAGCAGAGTTCAAGGCCGCAGCAAGCCCGCAGACATACGGCCTGTATATCGTGCAGCCTTGTAATTGAATGAAGCTCTAAGTTAGGGGAATGTAGGTAAACGGCTGGGGGAGATTTTCTGAGCCAATTTACATCAGTATGCTGTACTTTTGGTCCCTTGCATTACGACATCTGTAAACCATTCTCCAGGCAATTATTTTGCAGTGCAGTTTTATCTTCTTTTAATTATTAAATTGTAATACACATAAATACCCAAATCACATAATATACATACTGGGGGCTAATAAGACTAACTAATAGAGATGTTGGGAATAGTTCGCCGGCGGACTGTTCCCGGCGAACATAGCATGTTCGCGTTCGCGGCGAACTGCGAACATATGCGAGATTCGACCCGCCCCCAATACTTTATCATTGAGCAAACTTTGACCCCAGCCAGCAGACACATTCCAGCCAATCAGCAGCATACACTCCCTTCCACACCCTTCTACCTCATGGACAGCAGCTATTTTGGAATCAGAACTAACTTGCAGTCTTACTGAGAGGAGGTAGAGTGTAGGTGATACTGCATCAATAGGGACAACCATAGCTAGGCAAGTTTATTCAGTGTCCAGTGCAGTGCTGAAGGACTCTTGTGCATTATTATTATTATTATTACTACTATATAATGTGTAGATGTACCAGCTGGGCATGCATTATTATTATTATTATTATTATTATTATTATTATTATTATATAATGTGTAGATGTACCAGCTGGGCATGCTCTTGTGCATTATTATTATTATTATTAGTAAAATACTACTACTAATAATAATAATAATGCACAAGAGCATGCCCAGCCGGTACATCTACACATTATATAGTAATAATAATAATAATAATGTAGAAGAGCATGCCCAGCCGGTACATATACACATTATATAGTAATAATAATAATAATAATAATAATAATAATAATAATAATAATGTAGAAGAGCATGCCCAGCCGGTACATTTACACATTATATAGTAATAATAATAATAATAATAATAATAATAATGTAGAAGAGCATGCCCAGCCGGTACATCTACACATTATATAGTAATAATAATAATAATAATGTAGAAGAGCATGCCCAGCCGGTACATCTACACATTATATAGTAATAATAATAATAATAATAATACTAATAATATAGAAGAGCATGCCCAGCCGGTACATCTACACATTATATAGTAATGATAAAAATAATAATAATAATAATATAGAAGAGCATGCCCAGCCGGTACATCTACACATTATATAGTAATAATAATAATAATAATAATAATAGTGCACAAGAGCATGCCCAGCCGGTACATCTACACATTATATAGTAATAATAATAATAATAATGTAGAAGAGCATGCCCAGCCGGTACATCTACACATTATATAGTAATAATAATAATAATAATAATAATAATAATAATAATAATAATAATATAGAAGAGCATGCCCAGCCGGTACATCTACACATTATATAGTAATAATAATAATAATAATAATAATAATAATAATAATAATGCACAAGAGCATGCCCAGCCGGTACATCTACACATTATATAGTAATAATAATAAGAATAATAATAAAGCAGAAGACCTCCCCTGTGTCTCCCCCCCACTCCCTCCCATGTGTCTCTCTCCCCCCTCTCCCCTGTGTCTCCCCCCCACTCCCTCCCATGTGTCTCTCCCCCCTCTCCCCTGTGTCTCTCCCACCCTTTCCTGTGTCTCTACCCCCTCTCCCTTCCCCAGTGTTTCTTTCCCCCCTCTCCTGTGTCTTTTCCCCCTTCCCTCTTCCCTGTGTCACTCCCCCCTCCCCTGTGTCTCTACCCCCCTCTCCCTTCCTGTGTTTCTTTCCCCCCTCCCCTGTGTCTTTCCCCCCTTCCCTCTCCCCTGTGTCTCTCACCCCTCATCTGTGTCTCTTCCCCCTTCTCCCCTGTGTCTCTACCCCCTCTCCCCTGTGTCTCTACCCCCTCTCGCTTCCCCTGTGTTTCTTCCCCCCTCCTCTGTGTCTTTACCCCCTTTCCTCTCCCTGTTGTCTCCTCACCACTCCCTCCCATTAGTCTCTTCCCCCCTCTCCCCTGTGTCTCTACCCCCCACTCTCTCCTGTGTCTCTCCCCCCTCCCATGTGTCTCTTCCCCTCACCTCTCCCTTACCCTGTTTCTCTTCCCCCCTCTGCCCTGTGTCTTCCTCCCCCTCTCCACTGTGTCTTTTTCCCCCTCTCCCCTCTCCTGTGTCTTCCTCTCCCTCTCCCCTGTGTTTCCTCCCCCTCTCCCCTCCCCTGTTAGCTTCTATACGCATACATACATACGATAAGAAATCAGTTCCCCCAGTTCCAACACCCATGTGTACTGTATAATATTGTATTGCATTATGTTATATTATATCACTAGCGACTTGCCTGGCACAAATGACGGGGCAATAATAATAAATAAAAAAGTTTGAAGCCATGGCAATGCTGTTTGCACAAAATGTGATGCTTTTTGTACTCTGAGGACCTTCGGCGCTCATTGTGAGCCTCTTCCCTCGTGTCCTTCATGTTTCCTACTTTGCAACGATCAATCTTCGGCGCTCATCACAAAGACAGATATATAAGTGCAGTGTTAAATATAAAAAAAATTTTGTGCAGTGTAAATTAAAAAATGTATTCAGGTCTCAGAGCATAATAAAGTGATTTAGATTTGTAACTGCTTTAAGAGTGCTATTGCTGGCAGCCAATGAGCAGTAATCCAGATATATAACTGCAGAGTAAAAAGTAAAACATTTTAGTGTAGTGTAAAGTCTACATTTTTATTTTCCATGAACAAATGTATTAGGAAGTGCGAAGCGTTAATGTATGTAAAGTAACCGCAGTGTAAAATATGCTATTAAGCGTATTTTTTTTATATATATTTTTTTTAATAATAATGAATTAATTAATTACTAAAATACTTTACCTATTTGTAATTAATATATCCAGTGATCAATAACCTGAAGAGCTAACTAAAAAAGATTTTCCTAAAAAGCCGTACGAGGTAAAGATACACTATTAACAAGGACACTAAATCAACCACACCCGCTTAACACATACACATTCCCCGCCATTTTACAACACTAACTTACACAATGCGGAAGTACCCAGCTACCCTAACGGCTTCCACTCGCACACGCAGCCTATTTACACTACACACTGCACACATTGCTGACACTTACACAGCAGCTCCACGGCACTGAAAACCTACATTGTATGCTGCAGGAACATGAAAACAGATTGTCAGCTCTTCAGCACAATGCTTCCTGCATATATTACTTACAAATAGGTAAAGTATATTCATTTAGTAATTATTTCATTAGCATACAAAAATACATATACACAAAAAAAACATTATCACATTAAACATAAAAGCCATTCACTGCGCTCCTCACAACGAGCGCCAACGCTGCTCATAGCACACAAAGCCTTGCAATAAGTGCAAAAAACACATCACCGCCGACCAAAGAATAACAGCAAAAGCGCCTATCAGAAAAAAAATACAACCAACAGCCTCGCAATGAGCGCCGAATGATATCCGACCGCCAACAAAATGAATGTCTCGTCCAAACCATTACCTGCCTTACAATCTTATTGCCGCCATTTTTTGATGGGCAAGTCGCTAGTAAATATATAAAGATCAAGATAATAAAAGTATCAGGAAATGTAACACAAAGATGCACGCGCGTCTGAATAATACGACAAATACGGATTTTTGTCATAAATGATATGATCGCAGTATTGGGTCATAAACCCTAAACACTGGAATCTGTTACATACAATTTACTGATGCTGTCATTAATGGGCTTCAAGAGGGGGGGGGGATCTCTTTCCATACTTTTTGAGCGGTGCAAATCCAACATAAGCAGAGCGGAAACGCCACATCTGTGGGACACACACAAAGGGGTTCACTTTGGGAGAAAAAAACAAACAAATATGAAATATTTAATAATCATATTTTGATGTTACCAACAGATAAGGAAACAAAACTGAGGTTATTATATCTAATAGTAGCAAGCCTGGGAGTACTGGGAGTAATAATACTGCAGCAGGAGGCCAGGACTAATGTCACCTATAGACCCCCAGACAGATAAAGGTCAGTACTAATGTCCCTCTATAGACCCCCAGTCAGATAAAGGTCAGTACTAATGTCCCTCTATAGACCCCCAGTCAGATAAAGGTCATTACTAATGTCCCTCTATAGACACCCAGTCAGATAAAGGTCAGTACTAATGTCACCTATAGACCCCCAGTCATATAAAGGTCAGTACTAATGTCACTCTATAGACACCCAGTCAGATAAAGGTCATTACTAATGTCCCTCTATAGACACCCAGTCAGATAAAGGTCAGTACTAATGTCCCTCTATAGACCCCCAGTCATATAAAGGTCAGTACTAATGTCACTCTATAGACCCCCAGTCAGATAAAGTTTTGAAATGTTTCTTGGATAGCATTGGG
Source organism: Discoglossus pictus (assembly GCA_027410445.1). Classification (NCBI taxonomy): domain Eukaryota; kingdom Metazoa; phylum Chordata; class Amphibia; order Anura; family Alytidae; genus Discoglossus; species Discoglossus pictus. Next base: position 252,767,190 of record CM050164.1, on the reverse strand, counting down.
GCTAAAGGAGGTTTGGCCATCAGGTAGTCTAAAGATACTGTATATTATGTCCTCTCTTGGGGGGTAAAGACACTAATAATTCCTCCAATAAAATTCTGTTTTTTTTATGTGGGCAAGGTCCCTGGTTAGCCCATTGGGTTATCTGTAAAAACGAGTGGTGCAGAGACTGTGGGGGCTGTTAGCCTCCTTGTCCCCGTGTGGCCGTTTAGAATCCCTGCTGCTGCATGTTTCAGCTTTATTAAGGTGTAATTGTACAGCGATTGACTCAAGTAGCTGCCTGTGCTGGGTCAGTTTGGCTTAATTGCTGGGCCCTTTTCCTGCCAAGATGGCGGCCGTCAGTCCATGGGCCTCTATGTCCCCTTCACTACCTTTGTCCCCGCTTGTGTGCTTATTTGGGATGGCCCACCTTTATATCTCCGACCCGTGGTCTTCTCAGGTCCCCCCCTCAATCTCTGAGTGTGGGTATGCGGGCTGGGGCATAGTACCAATCTGTCAAAACCGGTAATGATGAATGAGGTCTAGAGTAGCCTGGTTCCCTTATCCTCTACAGGTTGAGACCTAATGTTTGGGTGACTCCAGACCAACACATGAGTACAAGCAGCACACAAACTCAAAGCCGCCATCCTCCTCCTGGTCCAGCATCATCAGCCACATCAACCACTGCTGTCCTCCTTGCCCCCTCTCAACCATCCGCCACTGCGTCTCTCGCCTTGAGCAGTTCCTGCTCATTTGCCCATAGTCAGGTGCCTGTAAAGGACATGTTTGAGCGTAAGAAGCTAATGTCTCAAAGTGCCCCAAAATTGAAGTGATACGACCAACAAAGCATCTTTTTCCATCTCCCGGTTCTAAAAATCCAGGCCTTATACACGCCCCCTGATATGTGCTGTAACAGGTTTTAAACTGATAAGAGTAGTACTAATTAACACACCTTATAATAATGCAGAGAGAGGCAATGCATGAGAGGAGTCTGAAGAAGAGGAGTCAGAGGAGGAAGGTGGCTTTGAGGAGGTGGAAGACCAAACACAGCAGGCGTCCCAGGGGGCTTGTTGTCACCTTTCGGAGACCCTTGGTGTTGTACGTGGCTGGGTGGAGGAAGAGACCTTCAATGACATCAGTGAGGACATGGAACGGGAAATGGCTAGCTTGGTATCCAACCTTGTGCAAATGGGGAGTTTGCGGTTGTGCAAATGGACTGTTTGCGGTTGTTTGCGGTGCGTTAAACGGGGAGTTTGGTCTGTCACTGTGAAGCGGGTGTAACCCTTACACTACCTGATCGATACAACATCATACCTGATGTTTTAAAGCACGTTATTCCAAACAATTTAGGAATGTTAGGTAATTTATGCCCTTTATGGCTTAAAACCAGACTCTGTATCAACTATGTAAATTTCCGTGGGAGTTTTGCCATGGATCCCCCATCCCCCTCCGGCATGCCACAGTCCAGTTGTTAGACCCCTTGAAACAACTTTCCCATCACTATTGTGGCCAGATAGAGTCCCTGTGGGTTTTAAAATTCGTCTGCCCATTGAAGTCTATGACGGTTCGCCGATGTTCGCCGGTTCGCGAACCGAAAATTTTATGTTTGTGACATCACTACTAACTAAATTTAACATTGTTTATCTAGCAAAAAGGTGTCTAAGAGGGTATATGTTTACCTTATATAAATACATCCAGGGTGAATATAAGGCTTTGTCAGGTAAACTTTTTTTGCAAGGGGCTTTAAAACTATGGAATTCTCTACCATAAGAGATGGTGACAGCAGACTCGATAGATAATTTAAAAAAGGGATTGATCACCAGTATCTGGGGTCAAGAAATACTTTTTTCCCCTTTTTGAGACAATTGGCAAAGTTTCACTTGGGTATTTTTTTCTGTTTGCCTTCCTCTGGATCATTTAACTATTAAGCTGCATACTGAAGACCAGAGGAGATCTTAAATGGCTGAACTTGATGAACTAAATGTCTTTTTCAAACCTCAATTACTATGTATCTATGTAACTAAGTAACAGACACATAGGATAATAATACATATAGATTAACCTACTCACACACCATACATACACCCCCATCCTACACCCTACAGAAAAAAATATATACACATAGTACATAAATATTTTTTACATCCCTAACACATACAAATACACTTCCTTTTATGTATCCTTACATTTAATTTGGTCAGTGATTGAGGGAGGAGAGAGGAGGGTGGAGGAGGAGGATGTGGGAGGGAGGACGTGTGAGAGAGGGAGGTAGTGGGAGGAAGGGATATAGAGAGGTTGAGAGAGGTAGAGAGGGTGAGGGAGGTAGATAGGGTGGCAGCGGAGGGGGTAGGGAAAGGAGTAGTTGTTCTGGGGTGGTAGGGCTAGGAGTGGTAGTTCTGGGGGGGAGGGCAGGAAGTTAGGTAGAGAAGGATGGAATGAGCCCGTAGATCCAAGTACATATAGTTAAGGGTCAAGGAAGGAGGGGCCTGACCTTGGGGGGGGGAGAATGGAGGGGAGGGATAGGACTCAGGGTCAGAGCAGGGAGCTATGGATCCCAGTCCACAGTTGGGAGGACAAGAGGCTGGAGCCAAACACAGAGCACCCAACTACTAGCCAGAGGAGGTGGTGGTACTCCTCAATGCCATCCGTGCCCGTGCCCACATTATCACAGGGTGAGGGAAGTTAAGGCCTGGAAGGTGGTAGCAACTGCAGTGACCTAGGTGGGTTGTTGCCATTGGGATGTGAGCTCTGTTAGGCACCATAATGACGACAGCCAGGCAAAGGTCAGAAGGATGATGGAGGAGGAGGCCAGAGGAGCAGCATCTACATGTGGTGGCCCTGCAGTGACTGTCCACCACAGGCAGTGGCAGCGGTGACAGGTGAATATCACATACAACAACATACACCCACAAGTATACCACATGTACACCACACACACATACACAACTCTAGCCAAGGAGAATGCTGTACAAAAATGACTGTCACATGTCAGCTCCATGGATATAATGCAGGGGCCCTACATATCACTCTCAATATTGTACAGCATCATATTTGTCAGGAATACATGAAGCAAGAAAGTTAATCAATCCGTATTGATCACATGGTTATGGGTATGGTCACTGTAGCATATGCAGATACAGACTCTGTAGGGTTGTATATGCAGTGTTGATTAATAGCCAAGCAGGAAACACCACTTAGCAGCATGTTAATAACTATTGTTGAGAGATGCTCACTGATTGATTAGTATTACACAATATGCAGCAAATCATGCAGAGTATGTATATGCAGGTGTTGCAAAGGCCAGCGCGCAACAATAATCAAAATATTCTGATGAGTCAATAACACACAAGCTCAGATGACAAAGCAACAATCAGATCAAGCAAAGAATAGCTTCAAATATTAGCTACCAAGTGACACATTCAGGTTCAAGATAACTATATGGCAGATAGATAGGAACACATAATCATATGCTCATATATTTATGTTAATCATATACCATTCTCTCATTACAGCTTTCAGGAGGTCTGAGTCCACTTGAGAGGCAGGGACCTTGGCTCAGTTGGAGCCACAGGCTTTTGGTGGTGCCCCCACCAGGATCTGAGTATGGAAGAGAAGCCTAAGGCCCTGGGGATGAGGAGGGGGAGGACCCCATATTCATATGGTCACCACCTCATCCTCCCACAGACCTGCCCGGCCATGTCAGACCTACATCCCCACGCCCAGCTCTGGACGCCAACATGGTGGACCTGCTCAGACAATGTCAGACCAGCAACTCCTCCCACCAGAAATTTGTATGTTGCAGTCTCTGGAGTATACAGAGGGATACAAGGACACATCACAATCACGTGGAGTCCTGTCTGGCTAGGGTGCAATAGGCGCTGTTTAACCAGAGTGCGATAAGGCAGCTCAGTCCTGTGTACTCTGGTTGTTAACACCACCTCCTCTACCCCCGAGGACTTCCCTGCTAACCGCAGCCTGGCCTTGCATCCCTTCATGCCTCCACCACCTGTGCAGCTGCCTCCAAGGGAAATTCCTTCCTCTCCATCCCCCATCAACAAGAAACTTGGTGCAGTGGCATGGGGGGTGGGGGCCTTTTGGTAATGCGGAGGAGGAAATAGGGGCTGCACCTAGGCCTTTACCTTCTCAACAGCACTGTTCAGTGACAATCTATTGGTGTTAACATGATCTAACCTGGCTACAGTGTATTGGATCATGGCCTATGTGATGGGGATGTTTCGTTAGCATCACATGGTCCACAATCCTCTTCTCTGAGAACACCTAGAGTGAAGTTTAGCATCCCAATTCATGGTCACTGAGGTATGCCGTTGGGAAGAGATGGTACAGTTCCTATTTTTTTTCCCCATTATGATGTTTTTCTTTCTTTTTTTTTTAGGCACAATTCAGGTCCATGACTGCATCCACTTCATCTGCAAGCAATGCTACAAAATAATGTAAGTGACATATGTATAAAGCAGCTAACAGATAACCATTTCATCCCTCCAGCAGAATGATCTACCATGCCATTATCTAATTATATAGCATGTTCAATAACACATTTCTGTGGCTCAGTTTAACTCATTCCACTGCAGATATGGGACTATCAAAGTGCCAAATGGGCCATTATCTTAAAGCCAGCATGAATGCATACCATACTTAACCTTGTCATGCTATCATCCATCTGAGAGCACAAAGTTTAGTCTGATGTAAGCAACAGGCTTTGTGGCTGGTGACCTTTGTCTACTCCCAGTATTAATGGGTACATGAATAGACATCATGATATCCTAACAATCAGGTATCATCGGATGACACCTGTCCAACTAGATGGACTGGGCTCAGTAGTTGTTTTGGTTATGTAATATGTTGTTATGTTATGTTAATTACTGTATGTTATGCTGTATGTCCATTTATAACCAGTTCACAAGGGGTTAAATGTCCAGGCGTAGCCTGGAGGTTGTGGGAGGGGCCCCCTCCTACCCTTCATAAGCGCACACCTCAGTTTCCAATGGTGTCTGTGTCAGCAGGTCGCACCTCAGCCATCCCCCACGCTTGGCTTCCACCAAGCCCTTAATTTGCAGATTTCAGGCCCTGTCCTCCAACCAGTGCCCTTCTCTAGATCTCCCTAGCCCTCAAACAGGCTAACAAGGGGTCAAGCAGCACCAGACACTTTCAGCTGCCGATCCAGAGAAGGATCCACCTAACATTTCTACTTCCATTTCAGCCTGGCCAGACCTTTCAGCTGCTGATCCGGAGAAGGATCCTCCTAACTTTCCACTTCCATTTCAGCCCATTCCCAATGTCCATGAGGGCATTTGCATTGCTGGAGAGCCATGCCTACTATGTCGCCTACATACCAGGTACTGATTTTAGCTTTTACCTAGCCCTGCATTGCTATTTGGCCTGCATCTACTAAATGAGTATCACTTTATCTCCCTAAGATTTGTACTTTTTGGTCCCTATCTACTAAATAATGCTGCTCTTGATTAGACTTTCATGCATAATCAGGCCCATATCTACTAAACCATGCAGCTTTCCACGAGCCTTTCATGCCTAATCCGGCCCATATCTACTAAACCATGCGGCTTTCCACGAGCCTTTCAAGCATATCATGCCCCACATCTACTAAACCATGCGGCTTTCCACGAGCCTTTCAAGCATATCATGTCCCACATCTACAAAACCATGCGGCTTTCCACGAGCCCTTCCAGCATATCATGGCCCATATCTACTAAACTACGCCTCTCTTCATGAGCCATCACGCACATTCCGGTCCATATCTACTAAACCACCGCCTACTACTACACGAGGGGGACCCGACCACAACTGACAGTTAGAAAATTAAAAATTATTTTTATTGTGAGAAAGGAAGATTACAACATGTTAACATATATTAAAGTGTAAACAATAAGAATTTGTGGTCTAAAACATAAACATTTTCCTTTGTGTCTTCTCAGATATTTTTCCTTCTTTGTTTCTCTAAAATTATATTCACCTTCTTGCATTGTTTCTTAACTCAACTTTAACAAATAGATAACAAAGTAAAATATATATATCAAAAAAGAAAAAGAAAAATGAGGGGAAAGAGAGGGGGGACATAGAGGGGGGAAAGGTTATCTAGTCCATGATATCAGACTCCTGGATGCACCATCTGTCGGCCCTCAGTGTCCAAATTTCCCAATATGTAGCCCATCTTCTGTAATTCTCATCTAACTCAGCAGATAATACACTCATGGAATGAATATAATTGATTTTTTTCAAACTTCTTTGTATGTTGGAATGGTTGATTCCCAGTGTTTTGCAATTATACTTATGGTTGCTAGGAATATCTGGTTTGACATAAATTGAGCTGATTTTGGTAGGCCTGGGATTGGTAATCCTAACAAAGCTTCTTTTCACTTTTGAGGGATGTTTATATCCCATAATTTCTCTATAGAAATAGAGGTTTGGTTCCAAATATGCTTAATTCTGGGTCAATCCCATAGCATGTGTTTTAGAGTTCCTGAAACAATTTCCCTCTAGTGATTGATTTGAATGTTGCATTCTAGCTGGGGTAAGGTACCATATCAAGATAGTTTTGTATGCATTTTCTTTCAGGTTTATACTTTAAACTTTTTGCTGCATTTTTTAATTTTTTTCCCCAAATGTTCATTATCTATGGCAATATTAAGTTCAGCTTCCCACAAGGATCTATATGATAATTTGTTTGGGGTGGCCTGATCATTTAAATGATTATAGATTATTGTGATGTTTTTCCTTTTGCAATATGTCTTTTGCAATATTTCCTAAATTGGTGTTAATCAGCATCAGGTTAAACCATTCTATTAGTAGTAATTGATAATTTGTGCTAAATTCCACCGGTGACCAATTTTGACATTCCATCAGTATGTCCGCTACAATTGTTAATTGTTTTTGAATCCATCAGACAATGTGGGTGTACTTGTTTTTTGAGGAGTCTTTATGGGGTAGCCAAAGAGGCGAGAGCCATGACCCTTTTCCCAGCAAATCAGATCTTTTGTTTATTTGTTTCCACAGTGTGATGGAGTAACTAACACTTTGTGGAAACTATTTCAAATTTATTTTATGGTTTATGCTTAACCACAATGTCAATGTTTTTCTATATCCACCCATACTGGAGGGGAGTATTTGATAAACCATTTGGTTAGTTGTGCAAATCTAGCACCCTTATGGTATCTTACAATATCTGGGGTGGCTAATCCCCCTTTCTTTTTTGAGGCTGACATGGTCAGTTTGTTTATCCATGGCTTTTTATTGCTCCAGATGAAGCAAGAAATTGCCTTCTGTATATTTGTCAAATCTTTTAATTTTATTGCTTTTTCAATAGTCCTGAAAAGGTATAGTAATTTAGGGAGTGTACTAATTTTAATAAATGGATTTTGCCGAACCATGATATTTTGTGGGTGGACCACGTTTGGAGATCCTTGAATATTTCTATTATGATAATAGGAAAGTGAATTAACTTAGTTTGTCTGGGAATATGAATACCTAGGTATTTTCTATAATTTGAGGACCATTTGAAGGTGAATTTTGATAATAACAAGCTTTCTATTTGTTTAGGTAAAGAGATATTTAGGGCTTCGCTCCTATTCGTATTTATTTTGAATCCTGATATATGGCTAAATGTGTCTAATATTTTAAACAAGCTGGGAATGCTAATTAGTGGGTTAGAAATAGTGAGTAAGACATTATCATCAAAAAGACTGAGTTTGTATTCTTTGCCTCCTGCCAGGGGTTCTATGCATAATGCAAACAATAAAGGGGGCAGTGGGCACCCTTGTCTCGTTCCTCTGAATATATTGAGGAGTTGGGATCTAAATCCCTGATAACAAATATAAGCTTTTGGGGCTGAGTACAATGCCATAATACTCCATAGGAAGCTTTCACTAAAGCCAAAACTAAGTTAAACCTCTTTCATATACGGCCAACCAATCCTGTCAAATGCCTTCTCTGCATCTAGGGATAGCAGCATCAGAGGTATGTTTTTATTAGCTGCTTTATTCGTTAGGTTAAACATTTTCCTTGTGTTATCGGGTGCCTCCCTCCCTGGGATAAAGCCTACTTGGTCCGGATGGATCGCAGATGGTATTACTAAGGCCAGTCTATTTGCCAGAATCATGGAATAAAGTTTAATGTTATTATTAATTAAATATATAGGTATGTAACTATTGCATTGTGTGGGGTCTTTACCTTCTTTGTAAGACAATAATCTTTGCTTCCAAGAATTTTGCTTTCATGGGTTTACCCATGAGAAAATCATTAAAGAGATGTTTAAAATAAGGTAGAAAAGTCTCCATGAATTGTTTATAGTAATAATTAGTGAATCCATGTGGACTTGGTTCTTTATGTGATTTAGCTGTTTTGACTGAGGGTTTGATTTCTTCTATAGATATGGGAGTTTTGAGGGAATCTAGTTTGACTTTTTCAATTTGAGGGTAATTGATTGTAGATAAGATTTCATCAATTTGAGTTTTATGACTGAGTGTCCCAGAATGGGAGGTCATTGAGTATAGTTTGGCATAGAATTGTTGGAATGAAATTTGGTCTGGTTGGTATATCATGGCGTTATCTCTGGTTATCAGTTGGGGGATAAAAGCCCTTTTTGCTTTGAGTCTCTTGGCTAGCATTGTGACAGGTTAATTTGAATATCTAAAGAATTTGGATTGTGCATGCTGCAAAATGGTCACCATTTTTTCCCTCAGTATCATATTTAAGTCATGTTTGCATTTCATAATCTCTTCATGAATTTTGAGTAGAAAATGATTTATGGAGGTTTGAAATTGTATTATTTAGATTATTTATTTGTAATTGATCTGTTTTTTGGCTAATGTACCAAGTTGTATACAAATTCCTCTCAGACCTGCCTCATGGGCTGCCCATACCCCCATCCTATCCACCTCGCCATAGCTGTTTATCGCAAAATAATCTGTGATTGCTTTATGGATTTTCCTCTTTGTTATTGGATTATTGAGGAGTGCTGGATTTAATGTCAAAGAGTGGGAACGTACCATTGGGAGCAAATCGCACAATGTCACCCTTACAAGATCGTGGTCAGACCACGAGATAGGATGGATTGTTGCTTCCACTAACCAACAAAGACCATTTGTTGTTGGAGCACATGTAATAGTTGTCAAATTGCAAGTCTTCATCACGCTTTGCGAGCACGAGAAGCGAGCTCGCAAGAACTGCATCCCTCGCAAAGCGAGGGATGCAGTTTGGCCCGCAAGTGCGGATTCTCGCAAAGCGAGGGGCCACATTTGTGGAGGTTGAGGCTCTACGGCACCTCACTCTGGGTTAAAAACAATCCAGACAAGCTGGACATTTAAAAAAAAAACAACTACGACACAGACAATAACAATAACGCACAATGAGGAAATATGGACTTAGACAAAAAAATATGATTCACGAGACTTAGAAAAAAACAAAATTACAAGGTCGAAAAAATGCAAAATTAACGGCCGAAAAGCGGACATCCACAAACAACAAAAACACTATAAAAAAATAACTAAAAAAACACACACAGCATGGGGGGACAGCCACACCAGTGAGGTTGCCCCTGAATTAAAGTCGAATTTAAGGAGTTTTGGAACTTGAAAATCGGCTAAGCGAGAAGAAAAATGTCGGATGAAAAAAATGAAAACAAGGCTACATAACCCAAAGCGCGCAAATAACAGCCAGGCACGTACAACTTTTTTCCAGGGATGTACAGGGTACAAAAATGCTAAATTTCGAGGTCGCAAAAATATAAACTTAACGGCCGAACCGCGCACAGCGAAAAACAAGAAAAACACACAAAATATAACAAAAAAAAACCATTACACACAGCAAGGGGGGGCAGCCAGGATGTCTAGGAGGGAGGTTACACGCACATTTAAGTCCAATTTCCAGAGTTTCGCCACTCGAAAATCCCCTAAGTGACAGAAAAAATGGCCACCGAAACAAACGAAAAATTGGCTACACGACCCGTAAACCCTCAAAACACTGCAGGGCACATACGACTTTTACACAACTCCGTACGAGGTACAAAATACACTATTAGGAAGGATACAAACTCAGCTCACCAAGAGTGTAAATCTACATTGTATGCTGCAGGAACATGAAAACACATTGTTAGCTCTTCAACATATTGCTTGCTGCATATACAGTATTAATTACAAATAGGTAAAGTATATTAATTTATCATTTTAATAATTAATTAATTATCATTAAATAATTGCAATAAACGCCAAAGGCGTTCAAAGCGCACCTCACAAGGAGCTCCAAGAGTGCTCAGAGGAGCAAAAGTACACCAGGGGAGAGGCTCGCGATGAGCGCCAAAAGGAGATCAGAGCGGACTTTACAATGAGCGCAAAGCGGCTCTGATAACAAAAAATACACCAACCGAGAGGCTCGCAATTAGCGCAGAAGGTACTCAGACGACCAAATCACTTACTTTGTGTGGCAATCAGCATTACCTGCCTTACAATTTTATTGCTGTAATTTTTTGACGGGCAAGTCGCTAGTTAGTGGGATTTATGTGAAAAGTTAAATCTCTGTTGTTTTGGTTCATTTCCCTCCATGTGTCGAATAAGCAATTGTAATTTAAGAGTGACTTAAATGCTTTCATAGAGGAAGGAACTCGGTAGGGGGTGCTTGTTGCAAGTTTGTCTTTTACTGGGTTTAGAACCTCATTCATGTCACTTCCTACAATCCAGCTTGTTTGTTGCCAATTAGATATTATGTCTGATATTTTGTGAAAAAAAATGGATTGTTCTGAATTTGGTGCATATACATTAAGTGGAGACACTCTCCTTTCTTTGATAGTTCCATGAACTGCAATGTACCTACCATCGCTAGGTTTTTGGGTGTTTATGTGTTGAAAGTTGAGTCTCTTGTGGAATTAAAATAGAGACACCTCTTTTTTTTCTGATGCAGTGGCATGATATGTTTCAGTATAAATTTCCCCCCAAAATGTAGGTACTGTATCTTTTTATAAATTAGTTTACTGTAGCAATACTATGTATGCTCCTAGGCGTGAGTATTCTTTTAACGCAATTCCTCTCTTCAACGGTTTGTTTAAGCCTTGGGTGTTATGTGAGATTATTTTGATGTCCACGACTCACCAATCTATGAAGCAGAGGAACTAAACTGGGGATGTCTTATGGTCTGCTAGGCCTTCCAGGCGATGGGATGGGATGGGTTCCTTTACAGTGGCGGCCCATCCATTGGGGCGTCGGGGCAAGCGCCCCTCCAAATATTTTCGTGACCCTGCAATAAAAAAACACAATAATTTATTAGTAATAACCAACAATTAAATATAATGTGTACATCTGCATTCAAGTGTTATTACATTAATAAATGAAGCAAACTATTCCCTGGGACACTGTCACTTTAAGATAACCCCTTGTCCTTGTGTGTATATATTAACTGCTGTGTGTATCCATTGTAGCTTTCCCTGCATTCCTGTGTGATCATATTACACTACACTAACCTTTAGACTCTATGGGCCTCATTCTATTATCGGCCGTAAATCGGCCGTAAGGCTGCGATTCCTTGCGAGGGTTCAGTTAACTCGCGATTCTATTATACGGCCCCGCAAGGATCTCCTTTTACGGCCGGCCGCATATCTTGGAACCGGCCGTAATCTGTGAAATATAAAAACTGAAAAATAAATTCAACCCTGCACTGTACAGCTCTGTAAATGCTAGGGATCATATTGGGGGACATGAGGATTAAAAGGAACCCCCTCTCAAGCTTGCACATCTGCCCAAACCCGAGTTCAAATTAACTGTTTATTTGCCGGCTGCGGCGTGGGTGTGTCTGAAGTGCTCCAAAAACTCTGGACTTTTTACATGGATATTTTACGGATATTAAAAAACAAATATTTTACGGATTTGAGTATAGGGTAATTATGTGCTATTTTTTCTAACACCTAAAATCCCTTTATAGTCTTCTCAAAGTGCAGGATGGCTTTATTTGAGCTATTTTATGTGCTTAATTGGTGCTAGCGGGACCTTTTTCCTGCAAGTAACTGCGGCTCGCTTTTAGCCTTGCAGAGAGGTTTCCCGGAGCAATTGAATTGCAAATCTCTTGCGGCCGTTTAAGATCAAAGGCTTTCCTCCGGCGCGAGCGGCCGCAAGAGATAGCAAGGCACCGGCCGCAAGCCTGCCGGAATCCCCGGCCGTAAGGGAATAGAATAGCCGAATAGCTTGCGGCCGGTCCTTGCGGCCCCGCAACGGCTGCGGCCGCTAATAGAATGAGGCCCTATGAATGAGGCCTGACCGTTAATGCATTCCGCCCACCAGCACAATGATGCTATGCATGGGCAGTGATAATGTATCCATTTCAATGACTGACAGTCTTCCATCATTGACCAATCAATGATGGAAGGCTGTACAGTTGTCAGGAGAACCACCTAAACCCACCCAGACCGTTAGCTCCGAGTGCCCGCCAGCTGATAGGGCCTCGAGTTTACTTTTTGATTGACAGCCCCTGTTAATAAAACCACCATAAGCCAGTCCCATCCCTCTTTCTGTTTCCTGACCTGCTCCCGCTGAGTCAGACTGAGAGACCTCCCTGGCTGAAAATACTCACTCATCTGCCGAACCTAACAGTAAGTAAGTCGTAACTGCCCTGGCCAAACCCCTAGTCCCCCTAATAAAAGGAAGGGTCACCCCAGTTACCCCACTATGCCTGCCTGCCACCCACCCACCCACCCACCAACTTACCTACCACCTAGGCCTGCAATGCCTGGGCAACCCCCAATCACCCCAGCAGTGCCAGTAGCCCCAAAAGACCTGACCTGTGCCACCCCCGATCACCCCCTGTCGCCCTGACGCCTGTCACTTTTAAAGATAAAATAAAAATAAGGGAAGGGGAAAAAAAAAACAATAATAAAGTAAACAACAGCACATACTTACCTGTCAAATTGACCCCTCCAGCGGTGGCCTTCTGCCCTGGATAGTCGGGCATTCCAATCAATTTTGATTGAAGCCCATGTCATTCCATAATCCATCTTGATAGAAGCCCTTGTCTCCTCATCTTGATTGAAGCCATTGTCCATCCATTCTGGCCCATTGCAAGAGGCCTCCACCTAAAAAAAAACGACGCTCTAAAAAAAAAACACAACAAACTAACGGAGCTCCTCCTACAAGGAGCTCCCCCCGCGACTAATTGTTTTTTCCCCACGCTCCGCCTTTTATACTATTTTTTAAGGACTCTGATTGGCTGAAATTTTTTGATTGACATTGATTTCAACCAATCAGAGTCTTTAAAAAATTAGCAAATTAGCAAAGCAGGTATGGAAGCCTGTAAGGGCAAAAAAGGTTAGTGTGAACTTGTGTGACCCTGTATGTATTATACATATTACAGGGCTATTTATGTGATATACATGTTACAGGATAATATCCTGTAACATGTATAGCAAATAAATAGCATTGTAATATGTATAATAAATAATGTCTAATACAAATACATGAGCAATATAATCAAATAATTAATAAAGTACATCAATTAATCAATTAATAAATATCAATTAATATATATATATTTTTATGTATATTGCTTTATGTGTGTGTGTGATTGATATTGATATATATATATATATATATATATATATATATATATATATATTGATTGATATATATATATATATATATTGATTGATATATATATATATATATATATATATATATATATATTGATTGATATATATATATATATATATATATATATTGATTGATAGATATATTGATTGATATATATATATAAATTGAGATATATATATATTGATTGATTTATATATTGATTGATATATATATATATTGAGATATATATATATATATATATATATTGATATATATATATATATATATATATATATATATTGATATATATATATATATATATATATATATATTGATATATAGATATATATATATTGATATATATTGATATTTAATTATATATCTCAATACATTTTTTTTTGTATTTTTATTTAATTTTTTTTAATGTACAGTTTGGGCCTATATGGTTTTGATTGGTTATTTAATGTTTTTAAGGTGCGGTTGGGGCCTATATGGTCACACTTGGTTATTTAGGGTTTTTAAGGTGCGGTTGGGACCTATATGGTCACACTTGGTTATTTAGGGGTTTTAAGGTGCGGTTGGGGCCTATATGGTCACACTTGGTCTTTTAAGGTTTTTAAGGTGCGGTTGGGTCCTATATGGTCACACTTGGTCTTTTAAGGTTTTTAAGGTTCGGTTGGGGCTATATGGTCACACTTGGTCTTTTAAAGGTTTTTATGGTGCGGTTGGGGCCTATATGGTCACACTTAGTCTTTTAATGTTTTTAAGGTGCGGTTGTGGCCTATATGGTCACACTTGGTTATTTAGGGTTTTTAAGGTGCCGTTGGGGCCTATATGGTCACACTTGGTCTTTTAAGGTTTTTAAGGTGCGGTTGGGGGCTATATGGTCACACTTGGTTATTTAAGGTTTTTAAGGTGCGGTTGGGGCCTATATGGTCACACTTGGTCTTTTAAGGTTTTTAAGGTGCGGTTGGGTCCTATATGGTCACACTTGGTCTTTTAAGGTTTTTAAGGTGCGGTTGGGGGCTATATGGTCACACTTGGTCTTTTAAAGGTTTTTAAGGTGCGGTTGGGGCCTATATGGTCACACTTGGTCTTTTAAGGTTTTAAAAGTTATGGTTTGGGTCTTGAACGTTCTAATTTTTTTTGTTGTTGTTTTCTATCACCCCCCAGGTGCAAACTATCTGTGGAAGCAGATTTGTTTGGACTCGTTGGTTGACTTACTGAACGTGAATACACCGAGAAGGAGAGTCAACTGTTGGTGAGTATATGGTCACACTTGGTTATTTAAGGTTTTTAAGGTGAGGTTGGGGCCTATATGGTCACACTTGGTCTTTTAAGGTTTTAAAAGTTACGGTTTGGGTCTTGAACGTTCTAATTTTTTTTTTTTTTTTTTTATATCACCCCCCAGGTGCAAACTATCTGTGCAGGCAGATTTGTTTGGACTCTTTGGTTAACTTAAAGAATGTGAATACCCCGAGAAGGAGAGTCAACTGTTGGTGAGTATCATTGCTTTTAATTTTCTGTCCATGCGTATAGGTGCAAATTTGATGTTGATGTAGTCTTGTCACATGAGGGTTTGCAATCTGTAATGTATACCAATGAATTCAACACACTGTTATTTTAAAGTAATTTTGTGACATAATATAAATTAATATACCGTGATCTCTTTCTTCTATTGGTATCAGAAATGAATACTATTGACTCTCTACTTGTGAAGCCTTTCGGCACCCTAACCTATGAGGAGAAGTGGAAGTAAAACGGTTAGGACCTGACCAACCAGAGATAAATCTGCAGCAAATCGCAAGAGATAGAGGGAAGCAATATATCCGTACTTTAAATACTGAATGGTACAAGAAGAACAACTGGCTTTGTGGAAGCGTTTCTAGGAAGTCCTTATATTGTTTCCCATGCATCCTATTTGGTGGTGACGCTGCTTGGACCAAAACTGGAGTGACTGACGTCAAACATCTAGCTGATAAATTGGCGAAACACAAAAGTTCTAAAGCTCACTTGGATAACAGGATCAAGTTTGAGATGCTTGGACATGCGAACATTGCAGTTCAACTGGACCAAGGATACCAAGTCAGTATTCAAAAACACAACGAAGAAGTGGCTAAGAACCGGTACATCCTTTCGAAGATAATTGATTGTGTTCGCTTTTGTGGAGCTTTTGAACTGGCATTAAGAGGACACGACGAAAGTGAAACATCGCTAAATCCAGGAGTGTTTCGAGGCCTGGTGGATTTGGTTGGCAGTATCGATAGTGCAATGGAACAGCATTTGAAGACTGCAACTGTGTTTAAGGGCACGTCCAAAACAGTCCAGAATGAGCTGCTGGACTGCATGCTGGAAGTTATTAAGGAAGTGATTCACCAAGAGCTTAAGGAAGCCCAGTTTGTGGCAATCCAAGCGGATGAAACAACCGATATTTCCGCTAGGACACAGTGCGTTGTAGTCTATCGCTACATTGACAAGAAGCATTAAGTGGTGGAAAGATTTGATGGCTTCATGGAAATGAAAGCAACGGATGCAGACTTGATTGCTGCTGTTGTGCTGGAAAGTCTGAATACTGTTCTCCCAGAGCCAGAAGACAAGATGAAACTCATAGCTCAAAGCTACGATGGTGCCAGTGTGATGCGTGGAGATCAAGGAGGAGTTCAAAGAAAAATAAAAGACGTGTACCCGAACGCACACTACGTCCATTGCTATGCTCACCAACTGAACCTAATAATGGAGAAAGCAGTTTCAAGGATTGGAAGAGTTCAAGGTTTTTTTTCTAACATAGGCGGCATACCATCTTTTTTTTCACGCTCTCAAAAAGGACTGGAGTTCTGGATGAGGTAGTTGGTAGAAGACTTCCAAGAGGTGCACCGACATGATGGAACTTCAACGTTAGGACCGTGAACGTCATCTACTAGAACAGAGATGCGCTACTTGAGTGTTTCCAGACAATTGAAGCATGTCTAAACTTTGATCAAACATCTATACGTGAAGCCGCAGGTTTCATTGGATTGCTGGAAGACAGGGAGTTCCTTTACTTCCTTAAATTATTTCATTTAATAATGCCACATGTTGACATCCTCTATAGTCAGCTTCAGAAGCGAGACACGGATACTGTTTATATCCACAAAGTCACAGAAGACTTTGTCAGCAGCATCCAGAAAATCCGTAATTCTGTTGACGAGATAGAAGCAAGTTTGCTGAGCGATGTTACATTCCACAGACGGAGTACGGAGATCTCAACCTTGAGACAACTTTCAAGAGAGGTATGTGACATAGTGGTGGTTCATGCAAAAGAACGTTTTTCATTTTCAAATCACCTAGTCAGTGCCAAACTTGTTCAAAGTGACTTGTATACAACCCATGACACTTGCTTTCCAACCCAAGCTCTGGAAGACACCGTGCAAGCATATCCAATACTGAAGAAGGAACAATTACGCACTGAGCTGTCACTTCTGTATGGGAAGACAGATTTTCATGCTTGTACAAGTGCTGTTGCTCTGCACAAACTTTTACATCAATTTAATCTGCAGAATGATTTCACAGAGACAGTGAAATTATTAAGAATCCTGATTACAACACCGATGACCACTGCAGAATCAGAAAGATGCTTCTCCACATTGAAGAAGATAAAAACCTTTTTAAGAAACACCATGTCCCTGGAGCGGTTCAATGCATTGGCGATGCTCTCAATGGAAAAGCAACTGATTTCCGAGATCCCAGACTTCAATGAAAAAAACATTGATAAGTTTTGTTCTTTGAAAGATTGCTGTGCAAAATTTAAATACAAGTGATTGAAGCAAAGAAGAATGCATACCCCCAGTGTGTGCAAAGATAAACTGCGTTAAGCAGCACCACCTCACTACCAAACATAACTAGTGGTAAGTAAAGTATGAACGGTGTGTGGGTGTGCATATGGAAGGAGCTATGAAAGGTGTGTGCATGGTCAGTAACAATTGCTGAAGCCTTGGTGTGGTTTGAAGGAATTGGAGGCACTTCCAAGGGTAGCTGTCACCTCTGTACGGGAAGCCAGAATTCCATGTCTGTACGAGTGCTGTTGCTCTGCACCAACTTTACCATCAATTTAATCTGCATAATGATTTCACAGAGATAGTGAAGCTTTAAGGTATCCTACTTAAAACACTGAAGACTACTGCAGAATCAGAAAGATGCTACTCCACATTGAAGAGGATAAAAAGGTATTTAAGAAGCACCATAGCCCTGGAGCGGTTGAATGCATTGTTTTGAAGGAATTGGAGGCACTTCCAAGAGTAGCTGTCACTTCTGTACGGTAAGCCAGAATTTCATGTCTGTACAAGTGCTGTTGCTCTACACCAACTTTACCATCAATTTAATCTGCATAATGATTTCACAGAGACAGTGAAGCTATAAGGAATCCTGCTTACAACACCGAAGACTACTGCAGAATCAGAAAGATGCTTCTCCACATTGAAGAGGATAAAAAGGTATTTACGAAGCACCATGGCCCTGGCGCGGTTGAATGCATTGGTTTGAAGGAATTGGAAGCACCTTCAAGGGTAAGTAAAGTTCTCAGAAATGGCACCACCGAACTACCAAAAATAACTAGTGGTAAGTAAAGTATGAATGGTGTATGGGTGTGCATATGGAAGGAGCTATGAAAGGTGTGTGAATGGTCAGTAACAATTGTTGAAGCCTTGGCGTGGTGTTACTGCTCATATGGTTATCCATATGCTAATTCAACGTGTTTGTTTGACATTGATTATTGTGTTGTCTAAACAGAAGTGAAATGTTGTTGTTTTCTTGAATCCCAAGATCCACTGGTTTGGGCCTATACAGTCCTGATTGGTATTTTAAGGTATGTTTGGGGCCTATATGGTCACACTTGGTCTTCTAAGGTATGTTTGGGGCCTATATGGTCACACTTGGTCTTCTAAGGTATGTTTGGGGCCTATATGGTTCCACTTGGTCTTTTAAGGTTTTTAAGGTATGGTTTTGTTCTTGAATGGTCTGATTGATTTGCTTGTTTTCTTTCAACCCCAGGTGCAAACCCTATGTGGCAGCAGATTTGTTTGTACTCGTTGGTCAACTTACTGAACGTGAATACCCTGAGAAGAAGAGCCGACTAATGGTAAGTGCCACTGCTTTAATTTTTCTGTTAATGTGTATAGGTGCAATTATGATATTGCTGTAGTCTTGTCACATGAGTTTTTTTCAATCTATATTGTATACCAATGAATTTAACACATTGTTACTTTACTTCTTGACATTGCTGCATTGCTGATCATGTATTTCAATGGCTTTGCAAGTATAAGGTCATTGGGCGGGTCTTATAAAGGTCATTATGACACCAAGGGGAGGAGTTATAAAAAGGGGTGTGGTTTGAAAAGGGGGAGGGGCTATGTTTCGCCCTGGCGCCCCTCCAACTTGAAAGTTCACCAGCCGCCACTGTATTACAGAATACAGAAGGTTTGGGTTTGCAAACTGAGAACTGGAGACTTAGACAGGGATAAAGGGGGGAATAGAATAGGAAAGCGAGATTAGGAAAAAATATAAAAAGTAAAGTCAACAAAATTTTAAACAGATTTTACAGAGACATTCAAAACAAATAACAATATATAGAATGATTTGCCTTCTTTTTAGAAATGTAATAATACAATAAAGCCTTTTAGGGGCACAATTATTACCTATTGTATTGTCCAGAGTGACATTTTAAACCAAAAAATATTTGTAAACATGTAAAGCAAACAAGAAATATAAATGTATAATCGTATAACATTAGGGTTTAGGCTTTTTTTTTTTTTAAGTGTCCCAATAAACGCTGAAATCTGAAATAGATTCCGCTTAAGAGAGCGGGTCAGAAGAATAAATGGTGTGAGTCTTATTCAGTCTTTTGTCGTGATTTGTGGTCTAGGACCACGGCGTTGGCGTGGAGTTAAAACAGGAAGTACATTTATATTTTCAGGTATCTGGAAGTTACATGATGAGAGTAGGTTACTTCTTCCTCGGGCCGATTATGTACTTTTAGTAGATCATTATATTTGCCTTCCCAAATTGAAGTTTTGGAGTCTGCTGCTTTTATTTCTGCAGATAGGTCTGCTGCTACTTTTTGAATTTCTGTTCTGATCTCCGTTCTGAAGGAGGATATGAAATCTTTAAGATCTTGTATGGCCGCCTCTGTGCTTGGAACAGACACCTCCATGTTCAGTTTAGGTCCATGTTTTGCTGGCGTAGATACTTTTTGAGATGCTTGTTAATTTTTTTTGGGGGGGTTCTGTAAATTTGTATATCTTTGGTGTTCTGTCTGGTTGATACACCTGCCATCTCTTAAGTCAGTCTTGTCTGTAGAATGTATTTTGTGCTTTACAAATATGTCAATTCATTTATATAGGTGCCCCTATTAAGGGGTTTGTTACTTTTACATGGTAAACTTCAATGTAAGTTTACGCAGGAACAGTAGCTGTTCTATTCCAGGGTCTGCGGTTGTTAGCGTGAATTACCAGACATTAACGAGACCTCTGTCTCTGGTTACTTGTATCACTTCTTGAGTGATCGGGGAGATTCAGGTATCACATATTATAATTGTCTAACTACGATTTGTTGTCACGCTGCGTTGCGTAGTGCGTACGACTTAGCGATGAGCGCCGCAGGCGTTCATCGCCCGGCGAGCCTTGCGCAGTGAGGCGAGCCGTTAAACCGCTGTGTTGCGTAGTGCGTACGACTTAGCGATGAGCATAGCAAGGCGAGCCGTTAAACCGTAGCATTTAGAAAAAAAATATGAGATGACAAAAATTACAAGATAAGCGGTGGAACCAAAACACTAAAAAAAACACTAAATACACACTAAAAAATAAAATAAAGGTCACTTACAGCATGGGGAACCAGGCAGGACGTCTGGAAGTGAGTTGGAACTCCAATTTACATCGATTTAGCCGAGTTACAAAGATCGAAAATTGGCTAAGCAACAAAAAAATGGCCGCTGAAAAAAATGAAAACGAGGCTATACTACTACGAATTGCGTAAAACACAGCCACAGACGTATGTGTTTGAGAAACAACGAGATAAAGGATGCGGATTACCGCTCAATGAGTAAACAGACAGTAGCGAGTACATTTTACAAAACGCAATTACAGATTTACGCATTAACACAGATTTAACGCCTTTGTCTCGCGCAACATCGGATTTCCCGCCTAAACCAATGCATTTGATGAAATATAAGTTAAAAGTTACAAAAAAGGAAAAAAAAAAAATTGTATTTATTTTAAGAAAAAAAAAAAGGGAGAAATGTAGCGTCATGTTGTGTGGCAAACAAATTTCACAACATTTAATTTTTATTGACCGTCATTTGACCGTTTGACCATATTTACTGTTAAACTGTAGTACTTTGGCAATGAGCGCCGCATAAAAATGCCGGACGAACAAAAGAAAACGACGCTACAGCACTATAACCACGGAAAACACGTACCGATAATCCGCTAAGACGCATACCACACATTATCCGCCATTTTAGGATAATGCGAAAGTACACAGCTACGTTAACGGTTTCGGCACGCGCACGCACACTATTACACTGCACACGTTCATCACGCTTACACAGCACCTCCACACCACTAATGCTGCAGCAACATCAACACAGATTGCCAGCTCTTCAACACAATGCATAAAAATACGTAAATTAATTTATTAATTTGAATTCTATATTTTAGTAGTACACAGAAAACAAGATTAGCTACCTTACAATTCCATATGTATATTAATAACTAACCAACTTTTAAAACATACACATCTCATTGCCGTCATTTTTTGATGGGCAATACGATAGTACAATTATATAATTGTGAACAAAACATATTGTTTCTTGATAAAAATGCACAACTGATGGGAAACAATCAGGCCAAAGGCCAGTGTATAGTCTATGTAAGCTAATGGGATATGTATCAAACAGTTATAATGTTATGTCGCCATATATAGAGTCAGTTGTGCTTTAGACTTTTTAAAGAGAGGGTAGCAGCTATCACAACTTCTGACTAGGGATGTCACAACAGCCGACGCGAACTTCCATCAAATGTTCGCGAACGGGCGAACCCGGCAAACCGCCATAGACTTCAATGGGCAGGCGAATTTCAAAACCCACAGGGACTCTTTCTGACCACAATAGTGATGGGAAAGTTGTTTCAAGGGGACTAACACCTGGACTGTGGCATGCCGGAGGGGGATCCATGGCAAAACTTCCACAGAAAATTACATAGTTGATGCAGAGTTTGGTTTTAAGCCATAAAGGACATAAATCACCTAACATTCCAAAATTGTTTGGAATAACATGCTTTAAAACATCAGGTATGATGTTGTATCGATCAGGTAGTGTAAGGGTTAGGCCCGCTTCACAGTAACAGACCAATCTCCCCGTTTAATGAACCGCAAACAACTGCAAACAGTCCCTTTGCACAACTGCAAACTCCCCATTTGCACAAGGTTGGATACCAAGCTAGCCATGTCGTGTCATTGAAGGTCTCTTCCTCCACCCAGCCACCAAGGTGTGTTTGGTCTTCCACCTCCTCAAAGCCACCTTCCTCTTCTTCAGACTCTTCTCTCTGTTTTGCCTCAGTCTGCGTTATTATAAGGTGTGTACTGTTAATTAGTACTATTCCTATCGGTTTAATCCCTGTTACGTCCACTATTAGGGGACGTGTATATGGCACATATTACAGGGCTATTTATGTGATATACATGTTACAGGATAATATCCTGTAACATGTATAGCAAATAAATAGCATTGTAATATGTATAATAAATAATGTCTAATACAAATACATGAGCAATATAATCAAATAATTAATAAAGTACATCAATTAATCAATTAATAAATATCAATTAATATATATATATTTTTATGTATATTGCTTTATGTGTGTGTGTGATTGATATTGATATATATATATATATATATATATATATATATATATATATATATTGATAGATATATATATATATATATATATTGATTGATATATATATATATATATATATATATATTGATTGATATATATATATATATATATATATATATTGATTGATAGATATATTGATTGATATATATATATAAATTGAGATATATATATATTGATTGATTTATATATTGATTGATATATATATATATTGAGATATATATATATATATATATTGATATATATATATATATATATATATATATATATATATATATATATATCTATATATTGATATATAGATATATATATATTGATATATATTGATATTTAATTATATATCTCAATACATTTTTTTTTGTTTTTTTTTTTAATTTTTTTTAATGTACAGTTTGGGCCTATATGGTTTTGATTGGTTATTTAATGTTTTTAAGGTGCGGTTGGGGCCTATATGGTCACACTTGGTTATTTAGGGTTTTTAAGGTGCGGTTGGGACCTATATGGTCACACTTGGTTATTTAGGGGTTTTAAGGTGCGGTTGGGGCCTATATGGTCACACTTGGTCTTTTAAGGTTTTTAAGGTGCGGTTGGGTCCTATATGGTCACACTTGGTCTTTTAAGGTTTTTAAGGTTCGGTTGGGGCTATATGGTCACACTTGGTCTTTTAAAGGTTTTTATGGTGCGGTTGGGGCCTATATGGTCACACTTAGTCTTTTAATGTTTTTAAGGTGCGGTTGTGGCCTATATGGTCACACTTGGTTATTTAGGGTTTTTAAGGTGCCGTTGGGGCCTATATGGTCACACTTGGTCTTTTAAGGTTTTTAAGGTGCGGTTGGGGGCTATATGGTCACACTTGGTTATTTAAGGTTTTTAAGGTGCGGTTGGGGCCTATATGGTCACACTTGGTCTTTTAAGGTTTTTAAGGTGCGGTTGGGTCCTATATGGTCACACTTGGTCTTTTAAGGTTTTTAAGGTGCGGTTGGGGGCTATATGGTCACACTTGGTCTTTTAAAGGTTTTTAAGGTGCGGTTGGGGCCTATATGGTCACACTTGGTCTTTTAAGGTTTTAAAAGTTATGGTTTGGGTCTTGAACGTTCTAATTTTTTTTGTTGTTGTTTTCTATCACCCCCCAGGTGCAAACTATCTGTGGAAGCAGATTTGTTTGGACTCGTTGGTTGACTTACTGAACGTGAATACACCGAGAAGGAGAGTCAACTGTTGGTGAGTATATGGTCACACTTGGTTATTTAAGGTTTTTAAGGTGAGGTTGGGGCCTATATGGTCACACTTGGTCTTTTAAGGTTTTAAAAGTTACGGTTTGGGTCTTGAACGTTCTAATTTTTTTTTTTTTTTTTTATATCACCCCCCAGGTGCAAACTATCTGTGCAGGCAGATTTGTTTGGACTCTTTGGTTAACTTAAAGAATGTGAATACCCCGAGAAGGAGAGTCAACTGTTGGTGAGTATCATTGCTTTTAATTTTCTGTCCATGCGTATAGGTGCAAATTTGATGTTGATGTAGTCTTGTCACATGAGGGTTTGCAATCTGTAATGTATACCAATGAATTCAACACACTGTTATTTTAAAGTAATTTTGTGACATAATATAAATTAATATACCGTGATCTCTTTCTTCTATTGGTATCAGAAATGAATACTATTGACTCTCTACTTGTGAAGCCTTTCGGCACCATAACCTATGAGGAGAAGTGGAAGTAAAACGGTTAGGACCTGACCAACCAGAGATAAATCTGCAGCAAATCGCAAGAGATAGAGGGAAGCAATATATCCGTACTTTAAATACTGAATGGTACAAGAAGAACAACTGGCTTTGTGGAAGCGTTTCTAGGAAGTCCTTATATTGTTTCCCATGCATCCTATTTGGTGGTGACGCTGCTTGGACCAAAACTGGAGTGACTGACGTCAAACATCTAGCTGATAAATTGGCGAAACACAAAAGTTCTAAAGCTCACTTGGATAACAGGATCAAGTTTGAGATGCTTGGACATGCGAACATTGCAGTTCAACTGGACCAAGGATACCAAGTCAGTATTCAAAAACACAACGAAGAAGTGGCTAAGAACCGGTACATCCTTTCGAAGATAATTGATTGTGTTCGCTTTTGTGGAGCTTTTGAACTGGCATTAAGAGGACACGACGAAAGTGAAACATCGCTAAATCCAGGAGTGTTTCGAGGCCTGGTGGATTTGGTTGGCAGTATCGATAGTGCAATGGAACAGCATTTGAAGACTGCAACTGTGTTTAAGGGCACGTCCAAAACAGTCCAGAATGAGCTGCTGGACTGCATGCTGGAAGTTATTAAGGAAGTGATTCACCAAGAGCTTAAGGAAGCCCAGTTTGTGGCAATCCAAGCGGATGAAACAACCGATATTTCCGCTAGGACACAGTGCGTTGTAGTCTATCGCTACATTGACAAGAAGCATTAAGTGGTGGAAAGATTTGATGGCTTCATGGAAATGAAAGCAACGGATGCAGACTCGATTGCTGCTGTTTTGCTGGAAAGTCTGAATACTGTTCTCCCAGAGCCAGAAGACAAGATGAAACTCATAGCTCAAAGCTACGATGGTGCCAGTGTGATGCGTGGAGATCAGGAAGGAGTTCAAAGAAAAAAAAAAAAAAAAGTGTACCCGAACGCACACTACGTCCATTGCTATGCTCACCAACTGAACCTAATAATGGAGAAAGCAGTTTCAAGGATTGGAAGAGTTCAAGGTTTTTTTTCTAACATAGGCGGCATACCATCTTTTTTTTCACGCTCTCAAAAAGGACTGGAGTTCTGGATGAGGTAGTTGGTAGAAGACTTCCAAGAGGTGCACCGACATGATGGAACTTCAACGTTAGGACCGTGAACGTCATCTACTAGAACAGAGATGCGCTACTTGAGTGTTTCCAGACAATTGAAGCATGTCTAAACTTTGATCAAACATCTATACGTGAAGCCGCAGGTTTCATTGGATTGCTGGAAGACAGGGAGTTCCTTTACTTCCTTAAATTATTTCATTTAATAATGCCACATGTTGACATCCTCTATAGTCAGCTTCAGAAGCGAGACACGGATACTGTTTATATCCACAAAGTCACAGAAGACTTTGTCAGCAGCATCCAGAAAATCCGTAATTCTGTTGACGAGATAGAAGCAAGTTTGCTGAGCGATGTTACATTCCACAGACGGAGTACGGAGATCTCAACCTTGAGACAACTTTCAAGAGAGGTATGTGACATAGTGGTGGTTCATGCAAAAGAACGTTTTTCATTTTCAAATCACCTAGTCAGTGCCAAACTTGTTCAAAGTGACTTGTATACAACCCATGACACTTGCTTTCCAACCCAAGCTCTGGAAGACACCGTGCAAGCATATCCAATACTGAAGAAGGAACAATTACGCACTGAGCTGTCACTTCTGTATGGGAAGACAGATTTTCATGCTTGTACAAGTGCTGTTGCTCTGCACAAACTTTTACATCAATTTAATCTGCAGAATGATTTCACAGAGACAGTGAAATTATTAAGAATCCTGATTACAACACCGATGACCACTGCAGAATCAGAAAGATGCTTCTCCACATTGAAGAAGATAAAAACCTTTTTAAGAAACACCATGTCCCTGGAGCGGTTCAATGCATTGGCGATGCTCTCAATGGAAAAGCAACTGATTTCCGAGATCCCAGACTTCAATGAAAAAAACATTGATAAGTTTTGTTCTTTGAAAGATTGCTGTGCAAAATTTAAATACAAGTGATTGAAGCAAAGAAGAATGCATACCCCCAGTGTGTGCAAAGATAAACTGCGTTAAGCAGCACCACCTCACTACCAAACATAACTAGTGGTAAGTAAAGTATGAACGGTGTGTGGGTGTGCATATGGAAGGAGCTATGAAAGGTGTGTGCATGGTCAGTAACAATTGCTGAAGCCTTGGTGTGGTTTGAAGGAATTGGAGGCACTTCCAAGGGTAGCTGTCACCTCTGTACGGGAAGCCAGAATTCCATGTCTGTACGAGTGCTGTTGCTCTGCACCAACTTTACCATCAATTTAATCTGCATAATGATTTCACAGAGATAGTGAAGCTTTAAGGTATCCTACTTAAAACACTGAAGACTACTGCAGAATCAGAAAGATGCTACTCCACATTGAAGAGGATAAAAAGGTATTTAAGAAGCACCATAGCCCTGGAGCGGTTGAATGCATTGGTTTGAAGGAATTGGAGGCACTTCCAAGAGAAGCTGTCACTTCTGTACGGTAAGCCAGAATTTCATGTCTGTACAAGTGCTGTTGCTCTACACCAACTTTACCATCAATTTAATCTGCATAATGATTTCACAGAGACAGTGAAGCTATAAGGAATCCTGCTTACAACACCGAAGACTACTGCAGAATCAGAAAGATGCTTCTCCACATTGAAGAGGATAAAAAGGTATTTACGAAGCACCATGGCCCTGGCGCGGTTGAATGCATTGGTTTGAAGGAATTGGAAGCACCTTCAAGGGTAAGTAAAGTTCTCAGAAATGGCACCACCGAACTACCAAAAATAACTAGTGGTAAGTAAAGTATGAATGGTGTATGGGTGTGCATATGGAAGGAGCTATGAAAGGTGTGTGAATGGTCAGTAACAATTGTTGAAGCCTTGGCGTGGTGTTACTGCTCATATGGTTATCCATATGCTAATTCAACGTGTTTGTTTGACATTGATTATTGTGTTGTCTAAACAGAAGTGAAATGTTGTTGTTTTCTTGAATCCCAAGATCCACTGGTTTGGGCCTATACAGTCCTGATTGGTATTTTAAGGTATGTTTGGGGCCTATATGGTCACACTTGGTCTTCTAAGGTATGTTTGGGGCCTATATGGTCACACTTGGTCTTCTAAGGTATGTTTGGGGCCTATATGGTTCCACTTGGTCTTTTAAGGTTTTTAAGGTATGGTTTTGTTCTTGAATGGTCTGATTGATTTGCTTGTTTTCTTTCAACCCCAGGTGCAAACCCTATGTGGCAGCAGATTTGTTTGTACTCGTTGGTCAACTTACTGAACGTGAATACCCTGAGAAGAAGAGCCGACTAATGGTAAGTGCCACTGCTTTAATTTTTCTGTTAATGTGTATAGGTGCAATTATGATATTGCTGTAGTCTTGTCACATGAGTTTTTTTCAATCTATATTGTATACCAATGAATTTAACACATTGTTACTTTACTTCTTGACATTGCTGCATTGCTGATCATGTATTTCAATGGCTTTGCAAGTATAAGGTCATTGGGCGGGTCTTATAAAGGTCATTATGACACCAAGGGGAGGAGTTATAAAAATGGGTGTGTTTTGAAAAGGGGGAGGGGCTATGTTTCGCCCTGGCGCCCCTCCAACTTGAAAGTTCACCAGCCGCCACTGTACAGAATACAGAAGGTTTGGGTTTGCAAACTGAGAACTGGAGACTTAGACAGGGATAAAGGGGGGAATAGAATAGGAAAGCGAGATTAGGAAAAAATATAAAAAGTAAAGTCAACAAAATTTTAAACAGATTTTACAGAGACATTCAAAACAAATAACAATATATAGAATGATTTGCCTTCTTTTTAGAAATGTAATAATACAATAAAGCCTTTTAGGGGCACAATTATTACCTATTGTATTGTCCAGAGTGACATTTTAAACCAAAACATATTTGTAAACATGTAAAGCAAACAAGAAATATAAATGTATAATCGTATAACATTAGGGTTTAGGCTTTTTTTTTTTTTAAGTGTCCCAATAAACGCTGAAATCTGAAATAGATTCCGCTTAAGAGAGCGGGTCAGAAGAATAAATGGTGTGAGTCTTATTCAGTCTTTTGTCGTGATTTGTGGTCTAGGACCACGGCGTTGGCGTGGAGTTAAAACAGGAAGTACATTTATATTTTCAGGTATCTGGAAGTTACATGATGAGAGTAGGTTACTTCTTCCTCGGGCCGATTATGTACTTTTAGTAGATCATTATATTTGCCTTCCCAAATTGAAGTTTTGGAGTCTGCTGCTTTTATTTCTGCAGATAGGTCTGCTGCTACTTTTTGAATTTCTGTTCTGATCTCCGTTCTGAAGGAGGATATGAAATCTTTAAGATCTTGTATGGCCGCCTCTGTGCTTGGAACAGACACCTCCATGTTCAGTTTAGGTCCATGTTTTGCTGGCGTAGATACTTTTTGAGATGCTTGTTAATTTTTTTTGGGGGGGTTCTGTAAATTTGTATATCTTTGGTGTTCTGTCTGGTTGATACACCTGCCATCTCTTAAGTCAGTCTTGTCTGTAGAATGTATTTTGTGCTTTACAAATATGTCAATTCATTTATATAGGTGCCCCTATTAAGGGGTTTGTTACTTTTACATGGTAAACTTCAATGTAAGTTTACGCAGGAACAGTAGCTGTTCTATTCCAGGGTCTGCGGTTGTTAGCGTGAATTACCAGACATTAACGAGACCTCTGTCTCTGGTTACTTGTATCACTTCTTGAGTGATCGGGGAGATTCAGGTATCACATATTATAATTGTCTAACTACGATTTGTTGTCACGCTGCGTTGCGTAGTGCGTACCACTTAGCGATGAGCGCCGCAGGCGTTCATCGCCCGGCGAGCCTTGCTCAGTGAGGCGAGCCGTTAAACCGCTGTGTTGCGTAGTGCGTACGACTTAGCGATGAGCATAGCAAGGCGAGCCGTTAAACCGTAGCATTTAGAAAAAAAATATGAGATGACAAAAATTACAAGATAAGCGGTGGAACCAAAACACTAAAAAAAAACACTAAATACACACTAAAAAATAAAATAAAGGTCACTTACAGCATGGGGAACCAGGCAGGACGTCTGGAAGTGAGTTGGAACTCCAATTTACATCGATTTAGCCGAGTTACAAAGATCGAAAATTGGCTAAGCAACAAAAAAATGGCCGCTGAAAAAAATGAAAACGAGGCTATACTTCTACGAATTGCGTAAAACACAGCCACAGACGTATGTGTTTGAGAAACAAGGATGCGGATTACCGCTCAATGAGTAAACAGACAGTAGCGAGTACATTTTACAAAACGCAATTACAGATTTACGCATTAACACAGATTTAACGCCTTTGTCTCGCGCAACATCGGATTTCCCGCCTAAACCAATGCATTTGATGAAATATAAGTTAAAAGTTAAAAAAAAAAAAAAAAGGAAAAAAAAAAAAATTGTATTTATTTTAAGAAAAAAAAAAAGGGAGAAATGTAGCGTCATGTTGTGTGGCAAACAAATTTCACAACATTTAATTTTTATTGACCGTCATTTGACCGTTTGACCATATTTACTGTTAAACTGTAGTACTTTGGCAATGAGCGCCGCATAAAAATGCCGGACGAACAAAAGAAAACGACGCTACAGCACTATAACCACGGAAAACACGTACCGATAATCCGCTAAGACGCATACCACACATTATCCGCCATTTTAGGATAATGCGAAAGTACACAGCTACGTTAACGGTTTCGGCTCGCGCACGCACACTATTACACTGCACACGTTCATCACGCTTACACAGCACCTCCACACCACTAATGCTGCAGCAACATCAACACAGATTGCCAGCTCTTCAACACAATGCATAAAAATACGTAAATTAATTTATTAATTTGAATTCTATATTTTAGTAGTACACAGAAAACAAGATTAGCTACCTTACAATTCCATATGTATATTAATAACTAACCAACTTTTAAAACATACACATCTCATTGCCGTCATTTTTTGATGGGCAATACGATAGTACAATTATATAATTGTGAACAAAACATATTGTTTCTTGATAAAAATGCACAACTGATGGGAAACAATCAGGCCAAAGGCCAGTGTATAGTCTATGTAAGCTAATGGGATATGTATCAAACAGTTATAATGTTATGTCGCCATATATAGAGTCAGTTGTGCTTTAGACTTTTTAAAGAGAGGGTAGCAGCTATCACAACTTCTGACTAGGGATGTCACAACAGCCGACGCGAACTTCCATCAAATGTTCGCGAACGGGCGAACCCGGCAAACCGCCATAGACTTCAATGGGCAGGCGAATTTCAAAACCCACAGGGACTCTTTCTGACCACAATAGTGATGGGAAAGTTGTTTCAAGGGGACTAACACCTGGACTGTGGCATGCCGGAGGGGGATCCATGGCAAAACTTCCACAGAAAATTACATAGTTGATGCAGAGTCTGGTTTTAAGCCATAAAGGACATAAATCACCTAACATTCCAAAATTGTTTGGAATAACATGCTTTAAAACATCAGGTATGATGTTGTATCGATCAGGTAGTGTAAGGGTTAGGCCCGCTTCACAGTAACAGACCAATCTCCCCGTTTAATGAACCGCAAACAACTGCAAACAGTCCCTTTGCACAACTGCAAACTCCCCATTTGCACAAGGTTGGATACCAAGCTAGCCATGTCGTGTCATTGAAGGTCTCTTCCTCCACCCAGCCACCAAGGTGTGTTTGGTCTTCCACCTCCTCAAAGCCACCTTCCTCTTCTTCAGACTCTTCTCTCTGTTTTGCCTCAGTCTGCGTTATTATAAGGTGTGTACTGTTAATTAGTACTATTCCTATCGGTTTAATCCCTGTTACGTCCACTATTAGGGGACGTGTATATGGCACGGATTTTTGGAAGCGGGAGATGGAAAAAGATGCTTGGTCGGTCCTCCCACTTCAAATTTGGGGCACTGCGCGTGCAATCTAAGGTGCCACCAAATATGAGTGTCACTGTGCACTGGCAAAAGTTGCCAGAGTAGGCGCTGTAGGCCTCACACACACGCCTGTAGGCAGGCAACTGATATTCAATCGATTACAGTAAAAAAAGCGTTCTTTTATTTCACTGTACACTAGGTTGCACCAGATATGAGTGTCACTGTGCACTGGCAAAAGTTGGCAGAGTAGGCGCTGTAGGCCTCACACACACGCCTGTAGGCAGGCGACTGATATTCAATCTATTACAGTCAAAAAAGTGTTGTTTTATGTCACTGTACACTACGGTTGCACCAGATATGACGTATCACTGTGCACTGGCAAAAATTGGCAGAGTAGATGCAATAGGCTTCACACACAATGGCTTTTTGGGTTGCTGTCCTTGCAGCAGATATCAGATGAGTCCTTCAGGTCTGTAATGGAAGCTAAATACACAGCCTGGCTATTTATTTCCCTATTAAATCTCCAGCAGCTACACTATCTGTCCTCTCAAAACGAATGCAGCTTCAGAATGATTCTAAAATGTATGCTGTCCTTCAGATGGAAGGCTCTGGAAGGGAGTGTATGCTGCTGATTGGCTGGAATGTGTCTGCTGACTGTGAGGTGCAGGGTCAAAGTTTCCTCAATGATAAAGTATAGGGGGCAAACCGAAAAGCGCATGTGTTCGCCATCCGCTGCGAAGGCGAACATGCCAAAATCGCAGCGAATAGTCCGCGGGCGAACTGTCCGCGACATCTCTACTTCTGACTGAATAAATTTATATTTGCAATAAAATAGCTGGAAGATATATATATGTGCTATTGCTTTCAGCCAATCACAATGGGATACACCCCCATGGGTGATTGCCTGTAGGCATCTGAGACTTCTGATTGGCTGTTGTCACTGTCAATCAGACTGCAGCCAATCAGAAGGTGCAGACGCCTTCAGCCTATCACCCTGTGGGGTGTATCTCATTGTGATTGGTTGAAAGCAATAGTGCCTTCTGATTGGTTTAAAAAAGATTGACAGTTCCTTCAGCCAATCAGAATCGCATATAGGGGTGTATCCCATCCTGATTGGCTCACACCTTGGCACCTTCTGATTGACTGAAATTTGATTGACAGTGTTTTCAGCCAATCAGAAGGCTCCATTGCCAATTTCCTTTCGGAAAGGCTCTAGGAGGCTCATTAGCGTTGGGAAGGTCGGACCTCCGTTAGTTTTTAAAAACATTTTTTTTAGAGCAGGATTCAGCAAGTGCCCAGCCGGGGCAGAAGAGTAGGAGGCTGCTGACATCAGGGACAGGTAAGTTTTACATTTATAATGTTTATATTTTATTTTTCTGTTGTGTTTGATGTATGTGTGAATAATGGTTTGTATCTTTTTTCCAGGGGCCGAGCCGGAGAATAGAAGAAGATGGACGGGGACATGCTGGAAAGGTAAGTTTAATACTGTATTTGTAATATTTATTTATTCTATGTAATGTTTAATTTTTTAATAATCTGTTTCTTTTTTTCCTAGGGGGTGCGATCTGAAGGGACATCTGCAAAGGTAATTGGTTTTATTTATTCTATTTTAGCTTTGATTTAGGGGGTATTGTATAGATAGGGGGGAATGTTTAGATTACGGGTTAAGTATCTATAGGGGTTGATGTCTAGATAGGGGGTTAGTTATAGATAGATGGTGATGTTTAGATTGGTGGTTGGGTATAGATAGGGGGTAATGTCTAGATAGGGGTTAGGTATAAATAAGGGGTGATGTCTAGATAGGGGGACATGTATTGTAGTTAGGTGTATATTTATAATGTATTTATGACTGCAATGTTATGTGTATTTGTGTATGCCTTTTCTTTTGCAGATGTGTAATGTTTTTTATTTTATTTTATGTAGTGGCGGGAGGGGGGGTTTGTAATTTATTTTTTTATTTTATGTACCTTAGTTTTTTTTAATTTTATGTAATTAGTAGGGTGGGGGTCTAATAGGGGGTTAGGTAGGTAGTCTTAGGTAGGTAGGGGTTAATAGGTTAGGGTAAAGGGGGGTTAGTTTAGATGCAGTGGTTTATTGGGGGGGAATGGTGTAGTGTAGTGCTTGTACTTAGTGTCTTGAGGGTCCTGGAGAACCCTCATAGCACTTATGGGGTTAATAATAGGCTTCTAATTGTCCTATGACGGTCTTTATAGAGACTTATGGGACTGATTGGGTTAACTAGAGGCTTACAGGGGTCTGTATAGGCCCAGTTATGGTTATTAGATCCAGATAGTAGTGATGTCGCGAAAATCAAATTTTCGGTTTGCGAACATCGTACACAAACTTCAATCAAATGTTCGCGAACGGGCGAACCCGGCGAACCGCCATAGACTTCAATGGGCAGGTGAATTTCACAACCCACATGGACTCTTTCTGGCCACAATAGTGATGGGAAAGTTGTTTCAAGGGGACTAACACCTGGACTGTGGCATGCCGGAGGGGGATCCATGGCAAAACTCCCACGGAAAATTACATAGTTGATGCAGAGTCTGGTTTTAAGCCATAAAGGGCATACATCACCTAACATTCCTAAATTGTTTGGAATAACATGCTTTAAAACATCAGGTATGTTGTTATATTGATCAGGTAGTGTAAGGGTTACACCCGCTTCACAGTAACAGACCAATCTCCCCATTTAATGCACCGCAGACAACCGCAAACTCCCCATTTGCACAAGGTTGGATACCAAGCTAGCCATGTCCCGTTCCTTGTCCTCACTGATGTCATTGAAGGTCTCTTCCTCCACCCAGCCACCAAGGGTCCCCGAAAGGTGACAACAAGCCCCCTGGACGCCTGCTGTGTTTGGTCTTCCACCTCCTCAAAGCCACCTTCCTCCTCTGACTCCTCTTCTTCAGACTCCTCTCTCTGCGTTGCCTCTGTCTGCTTTAATCTAAGGTGTGTACTGTTAAGTAGTACTATTCCTACCGGTTTAATCCCTGTTACGTCCACTATTACAGGACGTGTATATGGCATTGATTTTTGGAACAGGGAGATGGAAAAAGATGCTTGGTCAGACCTCCTACTTCAAATTTGGGGCACTGCGCGTGCAATCTAAGGTGCCACCAGATATGAGTGTCACTGTAATGATATAGAAATCACAAAGTTGTGGAGACCAGTAGCAAAGGTCAGCAATAATCCAGTTCCGCAAACTTGTAGGTGAAAACAGGAACAAGGTTTATTGAAGTGATCAGAAACCACACAATAATCTGGCAAGGATCAATATACAGGAAGTGCCTTATATAGGCCAAGGACCAGACACCTGACCAGACACAGCTGAAGAGACTTAGGTACTGATAAAATTGCTAGCAGAGTCAAGCTTATAAGGTCTCAATGGAATTCACAACAGGCAGGCTGGCGCAGTGGTAGGGAAGAGGTATAGCAGCCTGGGGACCAGGGTTCAAAACCCAGCAGAGTCAATTCCTCACATTACCCCCGCCTCTATAGGTGCAGCCTCTGGATGCCCTATTACCTGGTTTAGCAGGGTACTGCACATGAAAAGACCGAAGGAGATCAGGAGCGTGAATATTGTCCACTGGTTCCCATGAACTCTCCACCTCACCATAGCCTTTCCAGCAAACCAGATACTGAAGCTTGCTACGGAAGATCCTGGAGTCAAGAATTTTGTCCACTTCGTACTCATCCTCACCATCCACAAGGACTGGAGGTGGGGCAGGCAGGGCTCGGCCAGGGAAAGTGTTTTCATGAAAAGGTTTAAGCAGTGCAACGTGAAACACTGGATGTATTTTCATGGAATTCGGGAGTTGTAAACGGAAAGTGACAGCATTGATCTGAGCAATGATCTCAAAAGGTCCCATGAACCTTTGACCCAATTTATGAGAAGGAATCCGAAGCTTGAGATTCCTTGTTGACAGCCACACCTTGTCACCAACGTGATAGACTGGGGCCTCCTTTCTATGCCTATCAGCAGCTCTTTTGTAACATTCCTGAGCCTCCAAAAGAGTCTCTTTCAACAGTGCTTGGGAATAACGTAAGGCTGTTAGCCGGTCAGTGACAGCAGGAATGGAAGTAGTAATTGGGAGACTGACTAGAAAGGTCGGATGGTAACCATAGTTGGCAAAAAATGGGCTCAAAGAAGTGGAGCAGTGTTGGGCATTGTTATAGGCAAACTCCGCCGTGGGTAGAAAATCCAGCCAGTCATCCTGCAGGTAACTAATATAGCACCGCAAATATTGCTCCAAAGTCTGGTTGGTTCGCTCAGTCTGTCCATTACTTTGCGGATGAAAAGCTGACAACAGATTTACATTAATACCTAGATTAGTTCCAAAAACGAGACGTAAACTGCACTCCCCTGTCAGAAACTACTTCATCAGGCACTCCATGCAAGCGAAATATTTCCCGAATAACCAGGTCAGCCGTCTGTTTAGCTGAAGGGAGACCACGAGCTGGTATGAAATGACCCATCTTAGTTAACCTGTCCACAACAACAAGAATGGTAGTGTGTTCCTTAGAGGGAGGTAGTTCCACAATAAAGACCATGGATATAGATCCCCAGGGACGATGAGGAATCGGAAGAGGCTGAAACAAGCCAACAGGGGATGAGCGAGGAGACTCATGTCTGGCACACACATCACAAGAGGACACATACTTCTTAACATCCTCATGATACTTCGGCCACCAAAAGGATTGGGCAAGTAGCTCTTGTGTCTTTCGGATTCCTGGATGACCTGCTGGTTTTGAGTCATGGTAGAGACGTAAAAGGTCCAGTCGCACTGACTCCGGAGCAAACAGACGTTGTTGAAAAATCCAAAACCCATTACTCATCGTCATATGGAGGTCACGAGGAGGATCACGAAGAACTGGGTCTTCAGCGTAGCCCTTTTTAATGCGAGACATCAGATCAGAAGGAAATGTAACTCCTATAAACATATCCTCTGGCAAGATGGTGGTCTTGGTTACGGTAGTATGGAGGGGGTCAGCTATTCTAGACAAGGCATCCGCCTTACCATTCTTGGAGCCAGGACGGTATGTAACCAAAAAATTAAACCTCGAGAAGAATAGGGACCAGCGTGCTTGTCTGGCTGACAGTCTCTTAGCTGATCGAATACATTCCAGATTTTTGTGATCTGTGAGGACAGTAATTGGATGGGTAGCTCCCTCCAAGAGATGTCTCCATTCGGTGAAGGCAGCTTTTATAGCCAATAGTTCTTTTTTCCCTATGTCATAGTTTCTTTCTGCTGGCACCATCTGGCGGGAATAGAAGGCACACGGATGTAACAGCATCTTAGGTCCAGTCCTTTGAGACAGTATAGCACCAACAGCTGAATCAGAAGCATCAACTTCCACAATAAATGGTAATTCCGGCTGAGGATGTACCAGGACATGGGCAGAGGTAAACAGAGTCTTCAATCGGGAAAATGCGGACCACTGAAAAGGAGTCCCCTTACGCGTGAGTTCAGTGATTGGTGTAATAACGGCAGAGAAATTCTTAATGAAACGCCTGTAAAAATTGGCAAACCCCACAAATCTCTGAACATCTTTTTCATTCTTGGGGATGGGCCAGTCCAGCACAGCTTTAATTTTACTTGCGTCCATACTTAAACCTTTGGGAGTTATTACATACCCCAGGAATTGAATGTCTATTTGTTCAAACTCACATTTTTCTAGTTTAATGTATAGGCGGTGGGTACGAAGGCGCTCTAGAACTATACGGACCTGTTTTCTGTGGTTTTCAAGATTATCAGAGAATATTAGGATATCATCCAAATATGCCACAACAAACTGATCCAGGAGATCTCGTAGTACATCATTGATAAGATGCTGGAAAGTTGCAGAGGCATTACACAGCCCAAAAGGCATTACTAGATATTCGTAATGCCCGTACCTGGTTCTGAAAGCTGTTTTCCATTCATCATTGGGTCTTATGCGAACCAGATTATATGCCCCCCGAAGATCAAGCTTCGTAAATATTTTAGCTGAGCGGAGTCTCTCCAAAAGTTCAGGAATCAGAGGCAAGGGGTAGCGGTTTTTACCAGTGATGTTATTAATGTCCCTGTAATCAACGTATGGCCGTAGGCTGCCATCTTTCTTTTCTACGAAGAAAATAGGAGCTCCTGCTGGAGAAGTAGATGGTCGAATAAAGCCTTTGGCAAGATTTTCTTGGAGGTATTCACGAAGAGCTTTCAATTCAGGCTCAGAAAGGGAATATATACGGCCAAATGGGATAGCAGCCCCAGGCAACAGCTCTATTGGGCAATCATAGGGCCTGTGTGGTGGAAGCTGATCAGCATTCTTCTTATCACAGACATCTGCAAAATCACGATATTGTAGAGGAAGCTTAGTCAAGTTTGTAGCAACCATTTCATTAATTGTTGTGGCAACAGGTGTTACCTTAGAGGGTTGACAATTCATTAAGCAGTGTTCTGAAGGAAAGGACAAAGTTCTGATCTTCCAATCAATCTGTGGGTTATGCAGAGCAAGCCAAGGTACCCCCAAAATCACTGGAAACTGTGTTGAGGAAATTAGGTGGAAAGAGATAGCCTCATGGTGATTCACTTCCACAGTCAACTTTAAGGGCACAGTCTCATGTGTAACCGGTCCTGACGTAAGTGGAGAACCATCAACTGTCTCCATTAACACAGGTGAAGAATTAGGGATAGACTGAATTCTATTTCCTGCTGCAAATTTAATGTCCATAAAGTTTCCGCCTGCTCCAGAATCTATCATAGCGGTAGTTGAAATTTTACGATCACCACATTGCAACGTGATAGGCACCACAAAATGAGGATGTTGAGTCAACATACCCTCTTCACCATGAGCCAGAGAAAACAAGAGTTGTGTGACAGAATCCAGTTGATCCGAAATCTGGGATTGGTGTCGAATCTGTGCACCCTCAGCCGCCATAGCTATTGTTCTTTTGGATTTGCTAGGGCAGTTGATGGCATAGTGCCCTGCACTACCACAATACAGGCATAAATTGTGAGTGCGTCGCCACTGTTTTTCTTCGTTGGATAATGGCCCTCTTATTAGATTTACCTGCATAGCCTCTGGCTCAGAGTCTGTAGGTGTTTGTGGGATCGGAGTAGAAGTTCTTGAATAGGAAATTGGAGTAGTACTTGGTCTAAAAGAGCCCTGTCTTTCCAATCTTCTTTCAGAAAGTCTCCGATCAATACGGATAGCCAAACGCACAAATGCATCAAAGTCAGCAGGAAGATCAACACGAGCTAGCTCATCTTTTATAGCTTCTGAGAGACCTTTTCTGAAGTGGAACCTCTGGGCTGATTGGTTCCAGGTAGTATCAGCAACCCACTGTCTGAATTCAGCAGCATATTCAGCCACCAAGCGCCTCCCTTGATGCAAATGAAGGAGAGTGGCTTCTGCGGTAGCACATCGATTTGGGTCATCAAAAACTAGGCACATGGCCTCAAGAAAGTCATTTAGATTACCCAAGACTGGACTATCTTTTTCCAGAAGAGGGGAGCCCCAAGCCAGGGCTTCATCTTTGAAAAAGGAAAAAATAAATCCCACCTTCTCTCTTTCAGATGGAAATTGGTTAGGTAACATCATGAAGTGCAAACGGCATTGATTTAGGAAACCCCTAAATTTTTTGCGATCTCCTCCAAACTTTTCTGGCAGGGGCAAGCGGGCCTCTTGAGCAGGTGTAACAGTAGCAGCCGCAGCATCACGTGCCCTGTAGCTGGTATACTATACTTTATTGAGCCCCATGGGTTATACGGGCTTATGGGGGTATGTGTATGTATGTATTAACCCCCATGAGTGACAGGGTTAATTAAGGGCTTATGGGGGTCTGCATTGACCCCCTTGAGTGACAGGCTTATTTAAGGGCTTATGGGGGTCTGTAATGACCCCCATGAGTGACAGGCTTAATTAAGGCTTATGGGGGTCTCTATTGACCCCCATGAGTGACAGGGTTAATTAAGGGCTTATGGGGGTCTGTTTAAACCCCCATGAGTGATAAGGTTAATTTTAGTTGCCTGGGGGGGTACTTATAGTACCCCCGCAGCAGCAGGGGTTAATATTTTTTAGCGTGGGTCCTTTCTGGACCTTTACTATCCTTTGACAACCTGCAAGGTGGGAAATTTGATATTTTAAATGCAGCGGGGTCACGATCGGTGCCGATCGGGAGCCCCTGCTGCAAGGGGATAATGTGGGGGGGGGGGGGATGCAGGGGTTCCTATGGACCCCTGCAGCAAGGTGTTAATGTGGGGACACTTTGGGGGTCTCGATGGGGACCCCTAGTATAGAGGGGGGTTAATTTTAGGTGCCACGGCCGGGATTGGTTAATAGTGTGCCGAGGGCCATTTAAGAACCCGCTGCAGGGAATTTAACATTTTTAAAGGATTTAAATGGCCTGATTGATGCCGATAGGGAACCCCCACTGCAAGGGGTTAATGTGTGGAGTCTGCAGGGGTCTTTATAGGGACCCCTGCAGCATAGGGATGTGTTTAGGGAGCAGGGGGAAGCATCACACGGCGGTGTCGGGCTGCTCCGAGGCAGCTCATAGAGGCTTTAAGAACCCTTGCTGGCACTTTTTAAAAATTCTAAATTAACTATTTACAAAAAAGAATCTCTCCGAGGAGTGGACACAGGACAGATTGCATTCAATTCTATTAAGTCCATTCATTTTATTGTATCACTATTAGCCCTATTAAATTCCCCCAACATGTAAAACCATAGCCCGTAACATAGCCCTCAAGACTTACGGCTATTAAATTGGTCCTGTAAAGCAACCCGCTAACGATCTAGGGGTTACAAAATCCTATAGGATGTCGAAATGTGATCTCCGCGGCCGCAAATCCTTTGATCTGTCAAGCCAGTAACTGTTGAGTTCGAAAATCGCTATTAAATTGCTCATGTTCACGGCCGCACATCCAACGTGCGCAAGTATGGTTTATGGGTTTGCGTCTAGGCCCGTAACTCGAGGTATGGTTCAATGTATTAGCTCTGCAGCAGTGTACAAATGCCGCTGCGGGCTTCAAGTTTAATGGGGGTGTATGTTTCTATTGTTCCAAAACCTTTGAGATTCCGCTGTAAAAATCATACTACTTTTATACATTGTCAGTCCTTATTTAAACTGTCAACTATTGACATTCTGCTAAAAAAGCATGGTATATTTAATTTCATAATAACCTGTATAAGCATTGTAATCATATTCTGTGTTCACTTCACCACACCCATCAGGGTGTCTTATCTCATTAAAAGGCCACTTTGAAGGTTGTCTCTGGTCAGCTGTACCTTAAAGACAGTCTTGTAGCTAGAGAATATCAGTCTTATTAAATTGCTATTCGGCCAATTGAGTAGGGCTCTATATAAGCACATAGCATATTTTTTTTACAGAAGTTTTTAGTTAGTGACTAACTAAATTGCACTAACTAAAAACTTCTGTAAAAATAATATGCTATGTGCTTTTATAGAGTCCTATTCAATTGGCCAAATTGCAATTTAATAAGGCCATATATGGAATCATTTTTGTGCTGGCACCTACACCGTACCAACTTACTAAGTGCCCCTCCCCAAGAGCCTTTCTCCTAACAGAAAGCCTACTTTAGTCTGTAGACCTCAATGGCTAGCAGAGAGCAAGCCCCAAAAAGCAGATACAATTCTGAATAATGTTTGTGCTCTAAACCCTTTATTTGAAAAAAGAAAACACACTGGGACACATTATCAAATACCTTCTTTCTGATGCAACAAATATTAATCTCTTCCTACAGAGTAATTTTGCATTGTATATATCACTGTTGCGGGATACACAAACTATATTGTAATCTGTGTGGGATTGCAATTCTTGAACTTCAATGTTTTCAAACAGAGACAATATAGTTATTTTTCTAGAAAAAATGCGAATTGTACCCTAAAAAATAGGCAGCGGGTTTTAAGAATGTAAGAAATTACAACATCTCAGATACTACTTTAAAATACAATTATTATGATATTGTAGAATTTGCCATTTTAATTTCCAGTGATCTGTTTCCTGAGGTTGGAGAAGGTTGAGGTTGAACGTACAGGAAGTTTATATCTGTAAAATGGGAAGAGGGGCATATAAAACTGCCAGTGCATTCGTTGTGTTCAATGGAAAGCTTAGTTGTCAAGCACATACACTGTTGAGACAGAAGCTGCAAGAAGCAGTAAAGAAATAGAAGCCTATAATAAAGAATAATTGCATATTAAAGTGAAAAACTTAAAGGCTGTGTTTCTAAAAATAATGATCATGTTTAATTATTCAAAATCATAAATAGGAAAAAATAACCACAGTGGTCATTTAAATCAGTGATACAATATTTAAAAGATCTAAACTGTGAACCAATAGTTGCGTCAGAAACATTTTATGGGAAGTTATGCTACTGGTCATAAGAGAGTAGGTTGAATATAGTAATGTGATGTGTAGAGAGATTATACAGTTTATTTTAGAGATCTACAGAATATTTCCTAATTTAGGAAAGTGAAACTGTAAATGTCCGGTATTTGTTCATCACCTACTCAGCATGTTACACTGCTCTATTCTTGTTCCTCTCAGCCTCTTTCCATGAGGCTCTGTGCTGGGTGATGTCACACGCTGCTGGAGTTTCCACAAAACTTTCCTTTTCTAAGACTGACAATAAATAGATGTTGGATGAGAGATGGATGATCAGTCTTTGAGGAGTCTTGGGCTATTACTACCATTCGCTCCTGCTCCTAGAATGTACTAATTTCTGTGAAGATGAAGGTCTCTATGGTGGCTCTCTCTCTGCTGCTCTCTGTCTGCTGCTCATTGGTTCACAGCTCACCAAGTAAGTCATAATAAGGATTTTCTCTATATGACATTCAGGAGTTGAAGTTGCTGAAATAATTACATGTATAGACAACTGATTTAAAAAAGGAGGTTTTATCCAGTTTCCTAAGATATTCCACTTCTCTGTCTTGTAGTGTTTGGTTCTGCCCCAACCTCCTGCTGCTTTACTTACACAAGTCGGAGGATAGCCCAAGCATTTGTCATAGACTATTACAGAACCAGCAGCCTGTGTGGCAATCCTGGTATCATGTAAGTATCAAGATACTTCTTTGAAAGAGTCACAGTGATGTGTATTCTGCAGATCAGTATGTAAGAAGTCAGTTTATGAAAGGTTTGCAAAAAACAGAAAGA
The DNA here is from genome assembly GCA_027410445.1 of Discoglossus pictus. Lineage (NCBI taxonomy): Eukaryota > Metazoa > Chordata > Amphibia > Anura > Alytidae > Discoglossus > Discoglossus pictus. Next base: position 252,724,882 of record CM050164.1, on the reverse strand, counting down.
AAGAAAAGTCAACAGTCAATTCAACCTTTAATTATACTGATATTATGCTTTGTAAATCCTGTTTTATCTTTTAAAACAAAGATATGAAGGTAAATCTGAATCAGAACTGCCAGCCTTCTTCTCAATCTTCATGACATTATTACATTTAATTTCATATATATCAATTTAATCTTTCAAATCCTTTCATAAGCTATCACTTAAATATTGTTCAAAATAGTTTATACTTTTGAAAATGTAAAATAATCATGATAAATGACATTTTAACACTTATTTTGATTTATAGTTTCAGCACAAAGAAAGGACGTACAGTCTGCGCCAACCCAAGTGACAAATGGGTGCAGGATTATATAATCAGACTGGACAAGAAAGCGAACTCTGCTTGAATCATTAGCTACAATGACTGTTAACCTTCAGAGGGAAAAAATCTTGAAAGTGGCTAGCGTTATCTTCTACAATGTGGTCATCATCAACTTCGATATATCTTGATGTGTATGCCTCTGTGATGACACTCTGCTCTTGCATAGTCTGTCCAAACCATCAGTGAGCCCATCAGCCCATACATATACAAGTGCAGATTTAGGAAGAACAGATAATTAATTTTTTTAGACTTAATGTGTTTTATATATTTTTCATGGATATGTTATTCTAAATTATTGCTTGAAATGTATAAGTAAACTACTAAATAAAATATATTTTTTAAAATAACATGCTTCCTATTTACACCTTTCTGTTTGGTAAAATAAAACTCTTGTCACACCCCATTCCTCACTCTACTCAGATGAAATCACGGTATTGATCATATTTATTTATTATCTTTAACCAGTGACGTAATTTGAAGCCCCCTCTAACTTGCGGGCCTCTACCCTACCTCTACTTTATAGGCCTCATGATGAGCGCCTTCAGAGCTCATAACGAGCCCCGCAATGGCATTGGCCAACCTGTAACTTTTGGGCCTCTCCCCACTCTCTCACCTCTGTGTCTATTTCCCCCTCTCCCTCCCCTATGTCTGTTTACCCCTCTTTCCCTCCCTTGTCTCTTTGCCCCCTCTCCCTCCCTTGGGTTTTCCCCCTTATCTCTCTCCCCTGTGTCTCTTCACTCGCCTCTATGTCTGCCCCCCACTCCATCCCCTGTGTTTCTTTCCACCCTCTCCCCCCTCTCCCTCCCCTGTGTCTTTCTCACCCCTATGTGATCCTGTTTACATTTACAGGTGTGAAATCAATGGTCCATTACCGTAATGATTTCCCGCCCAGCGGGATCCCAGGAATGCTTAAAATGACTTCATACTTTTCAAGATATGGCAGCTGAGTTTGGTATTCCACTAGAAGTCGAGAAATCGGATGGCCTGTGTCATTCCTTGAGTTTTTTTTGTATATACATTGATTCAGAATTATTTGAGTATAGGTTGCCATGGGTTAAAGTAGTTGATCTTAGGAACAGTATCCAGTTGGTTATGTCTGCTAAGAAAGTTTTACTTCGGGTAATGAGTCATTGCTAGGTAAGCTACATTTTGCATGCCTCATTATTCGAATGGGCAGGATATTTGCTAGGAGGTTTTTCCTGGCTACGGCAGGGGTGTCTCAGCCCTTTGGTCACTCATCAGTTGAAGGAACAAGCAAACGTATTCCTCCCTCCCTGTGTTTATTGTTGTTTTGTCACAGCTGTTGCAGCTCATTATCTAGTAAGGTGCTGGTTGGTCCCAGAGGTCTCTTGGGCATGGGTTTCCACTGAGGGTGAGCTTCTTCCCTGGGGGGTGTCAGGGTACATCTTGTTCTAATTCCTGTTCTTATATTATTCCAATAAAGCAATGGCCTGGTAATACTAAAACTTAATTTGTGTCTGTCATCATTTGGAGTACTTGGGTGAATAGCGGACCATGTCACACATTCTTAGGTCAAGCTGCAGATATAAAACATGAGGCACCCAGACACCAAGAGCATCATTATTTATATTTCTGCTAAAAAAATGTTTTATTTAATTTCAAAACAAAACATAAATATACAAAAACTAGACAGCATAGTAAGTAATAATAATAATTTCTCCCAAGTGATAGTCGGAGAGCATGAAACGACTTCTCGTTTCAAACCCTTCTCACTAGGAGCTCCCAGGCTCTGGATCTTTTTGCAGAACAACATCAGAGACATTCCTAATCTCACCACTTCAAGGTTCATCTTAAAAATCACTTTGTTTAAGATGCTTTCAAACTGCTCCCTTAGTGAAGGCACTTGTTGATATCAAGTACCATCTTCCCGCATATAAGTACATTGTAAACTCTTCAGGGCAAGAAATATCTAACTCATAGGTTGTCTTTGTTAGTCAAATACCCTTTTATTATTTTTGTATTTGTGTCTGTAAAATCGTGTGAACATGGTGCTAGACAAATTAAAAAAAAAAAAAATATATATATATATATATATATATATATATATATATATATATATATATATACATACATATATACAAGTCACTCCAACATGACATACAGAACACAACATATGACATGGGATATATATATATATATATATATATATATATATATATATATACCAATACTTATTAAGTTATATATATATTTTTAGCCACACTAGATGTACACATGAACTCATGAGGTTTGAAATTGGTTACCACAATCTTTATTATTTTTATAGTTTTCCTTTACCTTTTCCTTTTTAATAGTTTCCTTTACCCTTTGCATTGATGAATGTGGCTTTATGCTAACATTAGTCTTTATTTCAGACTGTTACCACAAGTGCATTGGAAACTACATATAAAAAGAACTGGACAGATGCCCTTTAGAGCTCACTGGTTCCCTTTAATTCTCTTATCCTGTTTTCACAGTATTGAACAGTGTGTTTATTAATTACATGAATCATATAGCAATACATGCATAAATAAGTTTAAGCTCCTGTCATGACCCAGAGACGAGGGGCTATGCGCACCCCTGAGGTTGTGACTTTTGGGGTTAAATCTCTCAAAAAACTTTTCTCCATGCAGCAGACATACTGCCTTTATTTTTCACAGATATAGAGCCCAATTGAATTGCAAGTCCACATCTAGAGGGATCTTGGCTGTATGTCTGTGGGTGTGCTGCGGGCTCCCGTTTGTCTCCAAATCCAGAGCTATTCAATAAAGCAAGGACGCAAGTTATGGGCCAAGGCCTCAAGCCCGTAAACCCCTCCTGTGCCCTCAAACTGATAATGGGTTGGCCGAGATATGACCCGCTGTTACGATCCAATTACTGTATGAGTGACACTTTCCTCTCAGCCAAAAGAAAGCGGTCTAGCCACAGACAATTGACAGAGGGAGATTATAAAGTTGCGTTCCACCCGCTCATGCATTGACTGTGTTGTATTTTCTTCCAAAGTAGCACGTAGGTCCCGGAGGTGGAGGTTGGTTATAGAGAGAAAGAGAGAGAGAGAAAGTAGGTGAATTGTGAGAGCAGTATATCGCGGTTCTGTTTATTTCTATTCATCTAATTACGAATTTATACTTAATCCTTGATTACACATATTTACAGATTACACATAATAGCAATACACATAAATTAAAGAACACACATAGATACACATAGAGCTAGGTCATTCCGGACACATCCTCTATGTCCAGTGAATATGACATAGACCAACATGCCACCACATATACATCACACACACTACACATGTACAGGATGACCAAAAAAGACACTGACATTTCAGCTCCAGGGAATTAACAAGGGATAGATGGATGCATCATTAAATCCATGAAGCTTTAAAATCATTCCTGGTCACAACAAAAGTAATCAACCAATAGAGAGTCCATGTATTGGTGTGCCCACTGCAGTGTATGCAGTAACCACAGCCCGAATCAAAATAGCGTTAGGAGCCAAGAACAATCAAGACCAAGAACCAAAGAATAGATCATATCTAGCAAATTATAGCTAATTTGCGTTGCAATTAGGAGAATCGTCCAGGTTCAAGCCTAGATGTCCGTTAGGAATGAACAGAAAACAATGCATTATTCATCGTACTAATAACATATACCTTTCATTTCCATCTTTCAGCATCAAGGAGGTTTAAGTCCAGTGGTGAGCCAGAGGCGGGGCATCGGCTCCATCAGAGCAGACAGTCGAGGAGCAAGCCCCCACCCAGCAGGAACTGGCACAGGGGGAGGAGGAAAGAAGAGGATCCGAGGGCCCTGGTTTGGAGGAGGAGGATGTCATCTGGCTAGTGGGGTCACCAGCAGGACCACCAGCCACACTGCTAGGATTTGACCCCACTATCCCCCTCCTCCAGAGAAACAGCATCTTGCCAGGGCCCTCCCACTGGAGGGACCAGCTCGATTTGACACCACCTGCTCCTCCCCTCAGCAGTGCGTACGGCAGGCCGCAACCACCACCGGACCCACCACCGCCCTTATTGAGCTAGGCTCTAGCCAGGTCCCAGACCCTCCCCACTGGGCCACAACTTTCGCCATCTCCTCCCCAGGCCATGCCCCAGGGCCCTCCATCCCCATCACCATGCCAGGCTGCGGAGGTGCTGGCCCTCATGGGGCAGCAAACTAAGTGTCTCCGGGGTATCCAGGCTAGCATCTCCGCCAATCATGCAGAGGTCATGCACAGCCTGGCAAGTTGTAATAGGGAGGAGAGGAGGCACCATCTAATGACTGAATTGTATCTTGCAGGGCTGCTCAGGATGGGGGTGGACCAGAGCTCATTCCAGCAAGTGAATGCAGATGCCATACAACTCGCTGTGGTCCTCAGCCCTGCCCCCTCCACCCCAGAGGCATCCCCCGTCCACCCGCAGCCCGGTCCCTCCTCTCCTCCCCTCATGCCTTCACCACCTCCACTACAGGTGCTGCTGCCTCCTGGAGAATGCCTCCCCCTATTACCACCTGGGAGACGATGGTCGGCCATGGGGGATTGGGGCCCTGTGGCTAGGCTGAGAAGGACCTGGGGGCTGCGCATATGTTTGTGCCTTCTCAATAGCACTCCTCAGTGCCAATCTATTGGTCCAAATGTTAACCTAATCTAGCCTGGTTACAGAGTATTGGATCTTGGCCTATGTGATGGTGATATTTTGTATGTAGATGGCTACCTCCCATCACATGGTCCATGATCCTCTTCTCTGTGGACACGTAGGGTTCTGTTTAACATTTCACCAATTGTGAGGAATGCTGTTGAGAAGAGATGCTGCAGTCCCTATCTTTTTTAAGGCCTTATTTTGTAGGTGTTATGTTTTCGATTTGTTTTGTTTTAGGTGCAATTCTGCTCCATGAAGTCATCTTCTGCATCTGCAAGCATTATGAAGGAAATATATGAGGATTAAGGGTTTCACAGTACCTCTCAGGTAGACATTCCTTCAATGACAGCCCCCCTTAACATGTAGCTCCCACAATTTTATATCTATCATATAGACAGATATCTAAACATGTTAGGTTAAATGTAGATTAATACTGCTATGGTGGTGGACTTGCAGAGTCTCACAGTGGCATGTTAATGACAGCCAGCATTAATATATTCACTAGTGAAGCATGTGATCCTGACCTCACTATCAGTCTGAGAACAGATCCTTGGGTCTGGTGTAAATCTGGCTGTTAACCTTTGTGTCCCTCACTGTATTAATGGGTATTTTCACCTATTGCTGATATCAGGAGTATCCTTCAACATGTGCTAACAGCTGTATAGCTGATGGATGTGATATCAATGTTGATGAATAGTGATGTCGCGAACATCAAATTTTCGGTTTGCGATCCGCGGACTCGAATTCCATCAAATGTTCGCGAACGGACGAACATCGGCGAACCGCCATCGACTTTAATGGGCAGGCGAATTTCAAAACCCACAGGGACTCTTTCTGGCCATAATAGTAATAGGAAAGTTGTTTCAAGGGGACTAACACCTGGACTGTGGCATGCCGGAGGGGGATCCATGGCAAAACTCCCACGGAAAATTACATAGATGATGCAGAGTCTGGTTTTAAGCCATAAAGGGCATAAATCACCTAACATTCCTAAATTGTTTGGAATAACATGCTTTAAAACATCAGGTATGATGTTGTATCGATCAGGTAGTGTAAGGGTTACACCTGCTTCACAGTAACTGAACAATCTCCCCGTTTAAAGCACCGCAAACAACTGCAAACAGTCCCTTTGCACAACCTCAAACTCCCCATTTGCACAAGGTTGGATACCAAGCTAGCCATGTCCCGTTCCTTGTCCTTACTGATGTCATTGAAGGTCTCTTCCTCCACCCAGCCACCAAGGGTCCCCGAAAGGTGGCAACAAGCCCCCTGGGATGCCTGCTGTGATTGGTCTTCCACCTCCTCAAAGCCACCTTCCTCCTCTAACTCCTCTTCTTCAGACTCGTCTATCTGCATTGCCTCTGTCTGCATTATTATAAGGTGTGTACTGTTAAGTAGTACTATTCCTATTGGTTTAATCCCTGTTACGTCCACTATTAGGGGACGTGTATATGGCATGGATTTTTGGAAGCGGGAGATGGAAAAAGATGCTTGGTCAGACCTCCTACTTCGAATTTGGGGCACTACGAGTGCAATGTAATGTGCCACCAGATAGGAGTGGTGTATTAAGTTGTACTTTTCATTCCTATCAGTTTAATACCTGTTACGTCACCTATCAGGGGACGTGTATATGGCATGGATTTTTGGAACAGGGAGATGGAAAAAGATGCTTGGTCGGACATCCTACTTCGAATTTGGGGCACTGCACGTGCAATCTAAGGTGCCACCAGATAGGAGTGGTGTATTAAGTTGTACTACTCATTCCTATCAGTTTAATACCTGTTACGTCACCTATCAAGGGACGTGTATATGGCATGGATTTTTGGAACAGTGAGATGGAAAAAGATGCTTGGTCGGTCCTCCCACTTCGAATTTGGGGCACTGCGCGTGCAATCTAAGGTGCCACCAGATAGGAGTGGTGTATTAAGTTGTACTACTCATTCCTATCAGTTTAATACCTGTTACGTCACCTATCAAGGGACGTGTAAATGGCATGGATTTTTGGAACAGTGAGATGGAAAAAGATGCTTGGTCGGTCCTCCCACTTCGAATTTGGGGCACTGCGTGTGCAATCTAAGGTGCCACCAGATAGGAGTGGTGTATTAAGTTGTACTACTCATTCCTATCAGTTTAATACCTGTTACGTCACCTATCAGGGGACGTGTATATGGCATGGATTTTTGGAACAGGGAGATGGAAAAAGATGCTTGGTCGGACATCCTACTTCGAATTTGGGGCACTGCACGTGCAATCTAAGGTGCCACCAGATAGGAGTGGTGTATTAAGTTGTACTCATTCCTATCAGTTTAATACCTGTTACGTCACCTATCAGGGGACGTGTATATGGCATGGATTTTTGGAACAGTGAGATGGAAAAAGATTCTTGGTCGGTCCTCCCACTTCGAATTTGGGCACTGCGCGTGCAATCTAAGGTGCCACCAGATAGGAGTGGTGTATTAAGTTGTACTACTCATTCCTATCAGTTTAATACCTGTTATGTCACCTATCAGGGGACGTGTATATGGCATGGATTTTTGGAACAGGGAGATGGAAAAAGATGCTTGGTCGGTCCTCCCACTTCGAATTTGGGGCACTACTATTCATTCCTATCAGTTTAATACCTGTTCCGTCACCAATCTTTCCTCCCAATAGCACATTCTATACGTCATCAACCGGCCTGGATGTATTTAGAGAACCACACTTTAAGGCCCTTAACCTGGGACAAGGTGGCTTGGCTATCATAATTGCCTCAGAGCCTTAAAAACTCGCCAAAGCCTCTAATCAGACACTCACTATTATACTGGAAATGGGCCAAGAAACACACAGGTTTGTTCCCTGGATCCACCCAAATGACCCCAATTCTTGACCACCCTCAGGCCCTGAAACACATGAGCACAACATCACAACACTGGTGGAGGTCAAGGAAACTAGATAGACTGGGAGACTGGTTAGTAAAGGGCCAGATGCTCACCTATGAGGAACTGAGGGACAAGCATGAACTATAGCTGTCAGAACATTACAATTATTGTAGGCTGAGGCATTTCACACACTCCCTGAAACAGAAACAGGGGACACCGGTCTTAAATTGGTTCTCCAAAATTTGTAAAGATAAACCTCTATTAAGGGGGATCATTGGGTCGCTTTACAAATATAAAACATTTGTTACTGGTTGAAGCGACACTGGGGGAAAGACCGGAGTGGGGGAGCCCTGGAGACCCTTCAGAAGCAACCAGTGGCAAAATCATCCCAGGAAAGGAGAGGTCGCTTACTGAAGCCTGCCCTAGGGTAACCCAAGGGTGATTGCCCAGGTTAGATATTGTACATAATAAGCTAATACTGCTGGAGGGATGATAGCTAATAGGACTTTGGTGTTCCCTGCAGATATACTCTTTACTATTGTCTGTTTTACCATGTTTTAGGTATCTCTTAAATTGCAATCACAGTAAAAAAATATAAAAATTATTAACCTAAAAAGTAAAAATAAGAAGGAATAAACGGATAACTTTCACAAAATGTCTTTATTGTAAATATGTATTTTTGCACAACTATTATGCAAGACTGTTCAAAAATGCTTTATTTTTCATTACATGCTGTACGCCTTCTGACAATAAAAGAATTTAAATGCAAAAATTAGGTATTGTTGGAGCGACCAGAAAAATTAATGTTAGTTTGTGGACCATTATTAGCTCAAGGCAGCTCATCTATCAGGCCTTTTTTAATCGAATGTATCGCCCAATGTCAGTCCCTTCGGGATCCATACCTCATTCCTCTTAATAAAGGTGAGGTAATCTAGACTTTTTTTACCTAGGTGACTTCTCTTATCAGTAACAAAACCTCCTGCTGCACTGAAGGTCCTTTCTGACAGGACACTTGAAGCGGGGCAGGACAGAAGTTCTATGGCAAATTGGGATAGCTCAGGCCACAGGGCAAGCGTGCACACCGAATAGTCAAGGGGTTCATCGCTCCTCATAGTGTCGATATCTGTAGTTATGGCGAGGTAGTCTGTTACCTGACGGTCGAGTCGTTCTCTGAGGGTGGACCCTGAAGGGCTGTGGCTATGCATAGGACTTAAAAAGCTCTGCATGTCCTCCATCAACAACACGTCTGTAAAGCATCCTCTCCTTGCCGGCGTGGTCGTGGGAGGAGGAGGATTATGTTCACCTCTTTCGCTGTTAGATTGCCGTTGTGCTGTGACATCACCCTTAAATGCTGTGTAAAGCATACTTTTTTATTTATTTTGGTAGTGCTGCATCCTTTCCGATTTGTGGAAATTCGGTAACATTTCAGGCACTTTCTGCCTATACCGGGGGTCTAGTAGCGTGGACACCCAGTACAGGTCGTTCCCCTTCATCCTTTTTATACGAGGGTCCCTCAACAGGCACGACAGCATGAAAGACCCCATTTGCACAAGGTTGGATGCCGAGCTAGTCATGTCCCGTTCCTCGTCCTCAGTGATCTCATTGAAGTTATGTTCTTCCCCCCAGCCACGTACAACACCACTGGTACCAGATAGGTGACAACGAGCACCCTGGGATGCCTGTTGTGGTTGGTCTTCCTCCTCCTCCTCAAAGCCACATTCCTCCTCTGACTCCTCTTCCTCACAATCCTCTTCCAGCGTTGACGCAGGTCCAGCAAGCGATGCTGATAAGGCTGTTTCTGATGGTGATGGTGACCACAACTCTTCCTCTTCACGCTCATCTACGGCCTGATCCAGCACTCTTCGCAGGGCACGCTCCAGGAAGAAAACAAATGCTATGATGTCGCTGATGGTGCCCTGGGTGCGACTGACCAGGTTTGTCACCTCTTTAAAAGGACGCATAAGCCTACAGGCATTACGCAAGAGCGTCCAGTAACGTGACAAAAAAATCCCCAGCTCCGCAGAGACTGTCCTAGCACCCCGGTCATACAAATACTCGTTAACGGCCTTTTCTTGTTTCAGCACGCGGTCGAACATTAGGAGTGTTGAATTCCAACATGTCGGGCTGTCTAAAATCAAGCGCCTCGCTGGCATGTTGTTTCGCCGCTGGATATCTGTAAAGTGCGCCATGGCCGTGTAAAAACGCCTGAAATGGGCACACACCTTCCTGGCCTACTTCAGGATGTACTGTAAGCCTGGGTGCTTATGCACAAAGCGTTGTACAATCAAATTACACACATGTGCCATGCAGGGCACATGTGTCAACTTGCCCAAATTCAATGCCGCCAACAAATTTCTTCCGTTGTCACAAACCACTTTGCCGATCTCCAGTTGGTGCAGAGTCAGCCACTGATCCACCTGTGCGTTCAGGGCGGACAGAAGTGCTGGTCCGGTGTTACTCTCTTCTTTCAGGGAAGTCAACCCCAAGACGGCGTGACACTGCCGTATCCGGGATGTGGAATAGTACCTTTGGAGCTGGGGGGGTGCCGTTGATGTGGAGCAAGACATAGCAGCAGCAGAAGAGGACTCAGCCGAGGAGGTTATGGAAGAGGATGGAGTAGGAGGAGTAGAGGAGGTGGCATCATGTCTGCCTGCAAGTCGTGGCGGTGTCACCAACTCTTCTGCAGAGCCACGTATTCCATGCTTGGCAGCCGTCACCAGGTTTACCCAATGCGCAGTGTAGGTGATATACCTGCCCTGACCATGCTTTGCAGACCAGGTATCCGTGGTCAGATGGACCCTTGCCCCAACACTGTGTGCCAGAGATGCCACTATTTCCTTTTGCACAATCGAGTACAGGTTGGGGATTGCCTTTTGTGCAAAGAAATTTCAGCCGGGTACCTTCCACTGCGGTGTCCCAATAGCTACAAATTTTTTGAACGCCTCAGACTCCACCAGCTTGTATGGTAAAAGCTGGTGGGCTAAGAGTTCAGACAAGCCAGCTGTCAGTTGCCGGGCAAGGGGGTGACTTTGTGACATTGGCTTCTTACGCTCAAACATGTCCTTGACAGACACCTGACTGTGGGCAGATGAGCAGGGACTGCTCAGGGCGAGACACGGAGTGGCGGATGGTTGAGAGGGGGCAAGCAGTGCAGCAGTGGTTGACGTGGCTGAAGATGCTGGACCAGGAGGAGGATGGCGGCTTTGACTTTGTGTGCTGCTTGTACTCATGTGTTGATCCCATAGGCGTTTGTGATGTGACATCATGTGCCTTCACAAAGAAGTTGTACCTAGGGTTGTTGGACTTCCCACGACTCAGTTTCTTTTCGCACAGGTTGCAAATGGCATCACTGTTGTCACAGGCAAACACACGAAAAAATTGCCACACTGCTGAGCTCTGCAATGACGGCATTCTGGTGGTGGCAACAGCATGCCTTGACTGGCGTGCTGTCTAGCTGACACCGGGTGCCGATGCATGCTGTCTGACTGTGCCACTAGCTACTTTCGACGACTTCCCGCTGCTTCCAACTCGTCTCCTCCTCCTCTCTGTCTCCCCATCTGAACTTTCCTCCGGTTTTACTTCTCTTATAGTGGGCACCCACGTGACATCCATGGACGCATCGTCATCATCAACGGCTTCACTTGTATCTGACAACTCAACAAAGGAAGCAGCACCGAGTACAACATCATCATCATCATCAGACCGTATGTCCATGTGTGTAATGCTGCCTGACTGGGACATATCCCTGTTATCTACATCCTCTGGCACTAATGTTTGTGCATAACTCATTTCTTTCAACGGATGTGTAAATAACTCTGCTGACGGATCAAGTGAAGCGGCTGTGGTGCTAGTGTTGGTGGTGGCGGCAGGCGGGCGAGTGGTAACTGGAGAGGTGCCCGAAGCTAAGCTGGAGGAGGATGGTGCGTCTAGGTTCCGAGCGGAAGCTGTAGAAGATTGGGTGTCCTGTGTTAGCCAGTCAACTATGTCCTCAGAACTGTTCAAGTACAGGGTACGTTGCCTCTGAAAACTGGGCATTATTCTAGGGCCAAAGGGAATCACAGCACCACGACCACGATGGCCCCTGCTGGGTGGCCTGCCTCTGCCTGTCATTTTTTTTACGATTAGTGGTACTATGTGTTCAAGCCACTGTGACAGATATGAGTGTCACTGTGCACTGGCAAAAGTTGGCAGAATAGATGCAATAGGCCTCTCACACACGCCTGTAGGCAGGCAACTGATATTCAATCGATTACAGTCAAAAAAGGGTTATTTTATTTCACTGTACACTACGGTTGCACTAAATATGAGTGTCACTGTGCACTGGAAAAAGTTGTCAGAGTAGATGCAATAGGCTTCACACACATGCCTGTAGGCAGGCAACTGATATTCAATCGAATACAGTCAAAAAAGGGTTGTTTTATGTCACTGTACACTACGGTTGCACTAGATATGATTGTCACTGTGCACTGGCAAAAGTTGGCAGAGTAGATGCAATAGCCCCACACACACGCCTGTAGGCGCGCAAATGATATTCAATCGATTACAGTCAAAAAAGGGTTCTTTTATTTCACTGTACACTACAGTTGCACTAGATATGAGTGTCACTGTGCACTGGCAAAAGTTGGCAGAGTAGATGCAATAGGCTTCACACACACGCCTGTAGGCAGGCAACTGATATTCAATCGATTACAGTCAAAAAAAGGTTATTTTATTTCACTGTACACTACGGTTGCACTAAATATGAGTGTCACTGTGCACTGGAAAAAGTTGGCAGAGTAGATGCAATAGGCTTCACACACACGCCTGTAGGCAGGCAACTGATATTCAATCGAATACAGTCAAAAAAGGGTTGTTTTATGTCACTGTACACTACGGTTGCACTAGATATGATTGTCACTGTGCACTGGCAAAAGTTGGCAGAGTAGATGCAATAGGCCCCACACACACGCCTGTAGGCGCGCAAATGATATTCAATCGATTACAGTCAAAAAAGGGTTCTTTTATTTCACTGTACACTACGGTTGCACTAGATATGAGTGTCACTGTGCACTGGCAAAAGTTGGCAGAGTAGATGCAATAGGCTTCACACACACGCCTGTAGGCAGGCAACTGATATTCAATCAATTACAGTCAAATAAGGGTTCTTTTATTTCACTGTACACTACAGTTGCACTAGATATGAGTGTCACTGTGCACTGGCAAAAGTTGGCAGAGTAGATGCAATAGGCCTCACACACACGCCTGTAGGCAGGCAACTGATATTCAATCGATTACAGTCAAAAAAGGGTTCTTTTATTTCACTGTACACTACAGTTGCACTAGATATGAGTGTCACTGTGCACTGGCAAAAGTTGGCAGAGTAGATGCAATAGGATTCACACACACGCCTGTAGGCAGGCAACTGATATTTAATCGATTAAAGTCAAAAAGGGGTTCTTTTATTTTACTGTACACTATGGTTGCACTAGATATGAGTGTCACTGTGCACTGGCAAAAGTTGGCAGAGTAGATGCAATAGGCTTCACACACACGCCTGTAGGCAGGCAACTGATATTCAATCGATTACAGTCAAAAAAGGGTTGTTTTATGTCACTGCACACTACGGTTGCACTAGATATGAGTGTCACTGTGCACTGGCAAAAGTTGGCAGAGCAGATGCAATAGGCCTCACACACACGCCTGTAGGCAGGCAACTGATATTCAATCGATTACAGTCAAAAAAGGGTTCTTTTATTTCACTGTACACTACGATTGCCCTAGATATGAGTGTCACTGTGCACCGGCAAAAGTTGGCAGAGTAGATGCAATAGGCTTCACACACACGCCTGTAGGCAGGCAACTGATATTTAATCGATTATAGTCAAAAAAGTGTTCTTTTATGTCACTGTACACTACGGTTGCACTAGATATGAATGCCACTGTACACTGGCAAAAGTTGGCAGAGTAGATGCAATAGGTCTCACACACACGCCTGTAGGCAGGCAACTGATATTCAATCGATTACAGAAAAAAAAGGGTTCTTTTATTTCACTGTACACTATGGTTGCACTAGAAATGAGTGTCACTGTGCACTGGCAAAAGTTGGCAGAGTAGATGCAATAGGCCTTACACACACGCCTGTAGGCAGGCAACTGATATTCAATCGATTACAGTCAAAAAAGGGTTCTTTTATTTCACTGTACACTACGGTTGCACTAAATATGAGTGTCACTGTGCACTGGCAAAAGTTGGCAGAGTAGATGCAATAGGCTTCACACACACGCCTGTAGGCAGGCAACTGATATTCAATCGATTACAGTAAAAAAAGGGTTGTTTTATGTCACTGTACACTACGGTTGCACTAGATATAAGTGTCACTGTGCACTGGCAAAAGTTGGCAGAGTTGATGCAATAGGCCTCACACATACACCTGTAGGCAAGCAACTGATATTCAATCGATAACAGTCAAAAAAGGGTTCTTTTATTTCACTGTATACTACGGTTGCACTAGATATGAGTGTCACTGTGCACTGGCAAAAGTTGGCAGAGTAGATGCAATAGGCCTCACACACACGCCTGTAGGCAGGCAACTGATATTCAATCGATTACAGTCAAAAAAGTGTTCTTTTATGTCACTGTACACTACGGTTGCACTAGATATGAGTGTCACTGTGCACTGGCAAAAGTTGGCAGAGATGCAATAGGCCCCACACACATGCTAGCAGGCAGGCATATGCAATTAGATTACACAGAAAAAAATAATAAAATAAAATAAATGATGTTCTAGCCTTAAAAAGGGCTTTTTGGGTTGCTGTCCTTGCAGCAGATATCAAATGAGTCCTTCAGGTGTGTAGTGAAAGCTAAATACACAGCCTAGCTATCTATTTCCCTATTAAATCAGCAGAAAAAAATAATAAAATAAAATAAATGATGTTCTAGCCCTAAAAAGGGCTTTTTGGGTTGCTGTCCTTGCAGCAGATATCAAATGAATCCTTCAGGTGTGTAGTGAAAGCTAAATACACAGCCTGGCTATCTATTTCCCTATTAAATCAGCAGCAGGTAGAATATATGTCCTCTCTCAACGAATGTAGCTTCAGAATGATTCTAAAATGGAGGCTGTCATTCAGATGGAAGGCTCTGGAAGGGAGTGTATGCTGCTGATTGGCTGGAATGTGTCTGCTGACTGTAAGGTGCAGGGTCAAAGTTTCCTCAATGATAAAGAATAGGGGCGGACCGAAAAGCGCATGTGTTCGCCGTTCCTTGCGAACGCGAACATGCGAAAATCGCCTCGAATAGTTCTCCGGCAAACTGTTCGGGACATCACTATTGATGAACAATATCATACTGACACTGGTTACAGCTAAGCATTTATTGTGAGATGACAACCACCTACATAACAGTTCTCATTGCCAAGTAGCAGCTGCAAAGGCAAATAAACTATTAACATGTATTAAGAAGGGTATAGAAGCAAGGGAAGCAAATATAATTCTACCACTATACAAATCCCTGGTACGCCCTCATTTGGAATAAGGAGTACAGTTTTGGGCACCAATTCATAAAAAGGACATTTTAGAACTGGAAAAAGTACAGAGAAGGACAACAAAAATAATAAGGGGAATGGAGGGGCTAAGTTATGAAGGAAGACTAACCAAATTAAACCTATTTTCTCTAGAAAAAGGGTGTAAAAAAAGGAGATTTGATTACCCTATATAAATACATCAAGGGTCAATATAAAGATTTGTCAAGTAAGCTTTTTGTGTCAATAGGTTCTCAACTGACAAAAGGATATCCTTTGAGGTTAGAAGTAAAAAGATTCCACCTTAAAGAAAGAAAAGAGTTCTTCACAGTAAGTGTGGCTAATCTGTGGAATTCTCTATCAAGGGGGGTGGTCACAGCGGATTCAATAGATAACTTTAAAAAGGGATTGGATATACAGTATTTTTAAATAAAAATGACATTCAGGGTTATCCTGGTTAATTAGAGAGGGAGTATTGATCCAGGGAGGAATACAATCGCTAGTATCTGGGGTCAGGAAGGAAGTATTTTTTTCCCTTTTGAGACAATTGGTAAGGTTTCACTGGGGTTTTTGTTGTTATTTTTGTTTGCCTTCCTCTGGGTTAATTAATTAATCCGCATATTGCAGATCAGAGGTGATCTTAAAAGGTTGAACTTGATGGACCTAAAGTCTTTTTTCAACCTCAATTACTATGTTTCAGATATTGGTTTTGAGAACACACTGTATGTGTGAAACTAGATTGGATTACACAGTCCAGAGGTTTAAGCATCTGTTTCATTGAGCAGATCTAGACAAGTTGTGAATGCTATGTTTTTTTCAATTGAATGAAGGGATTTCTGATGATCCTTTTTTTCCTCAGATTCCGGTTGCAGTGGTGTAGTGACCACATGTGACCCCGGTATGTGCTATGCATCATGCTTATTCTAGACTATGAAATTACCCCCTTTATGTATCCCTTTTTCCAACAATAGCCTCTTGCTCTCTCGGGATCCGTCCCCACCACACCCATGATATTAATGCACAGTCTTGTCCATTTCTGTTTGTGCTCTGTGTATGAAATAAAACTTTGTTATACCGTTCTCACTGTGTTAGTATGCTTTTAATAGTTTGGCTTATTTGTTTTATTAATCTGAATTGTGTGTGATGGATCAGAAAACAATAGTCTAAGTTGGTGAAGTGAAATGTGAAAAATATATATATAAAACTATTTTTTAGAAATAGAAAACAGAAAGTCAGGGTTAGGTTATAAAAAAATATCCAAATCTTTGATGATCCCCTGGCGCACCATCAAATCTATCATAACCAAATGGAAAGAACATGGCACAACAGCAAACCTGCCAAGAGACGGCCACCCACCAAAACTCACGGACCGGGCAAGTAGGGAATTAACCAGAGAGGCAGCACAGAGACCTAAGGTAACCCTGGAGGAGCTGCAGAGTTCCGCAGCAGAGACTAGACTATCAGTACATAAGACAACAATAAGCTGTACGCCCCATAGAGTTGGGCTTTATGGCAGAGTGGCCAAAAGAAAGCCATTACTTTCAACAAAAAACAAAAATGGCATGTTTTGAGTTTGCGAAATGGCATGTGGGAGACTCCCAAAATGTATGGAGGAAGGTGCTCTAGTCTGATGAGACTAAAATTGAACTTTTCGGCCATCAAAGAAAATGCTATGTCTGGCGCAAACCCAACACATCACCCAAACAACACCATCCCCACAGAAAAAACAGATGTTTTTTAGCAGCCAGGACTGGGATACTGGTCAGACCTTAATCCAATCCGTGGTCAGACTTAAAGATTGCTGTTCACAAGCGCAAACCATCCAACTTGAAGGAGCTGGAGCAGTTTTGCAAAGAGGAAAGGCCAAAAATCCCAGTGGTAAGATGTGGCAAGCTCATAGAGACTTATCCAAAGCAACTTGGAGCTGTGATTGCTGCAAAAGGTGGCTCTACAAAGTATTTACTTTAATGGGGTGAATAGTTATGCACCATGACTTTTTCTGTTCTTTTGTCCTATTTGTTGTTTGCTTCACAATAAAAAAAACATCTTCTAAGTTGTGATCATGTTCTGTAAATTAAATGACGCAAATACTCAAACAATCCATGTTAATTCCAGGTTGTGAGGCAACAAAATACGAAAAAATGACTAGGGGGTGAATACTTTTGCAAGGCACTGTACATCACATTTGTGTCACATTCCTATATCAGTAAACTAACACGCCCTTGTTACTATGCAATGGGTTAATACATAGAGTGCCTTGCAAAAGTATTCACCCCCCTTGGCACACAGGTGGACATCATTCCACTAATTATGTGACTTCTGAAGGTAATTGGTTGCACCAGAGCTTTTTATGGGTTTCATAACAAAGGGGGTGAATACATACGCACATGCCAATTTTCTGTTTTCTATTTCTAAAAAATATTTTTATGTATATATTTTTCTCATTTCATTTCACCAACTTAGACTATTGTGTTCTGATCCATCACATAAAATCCAGATTAACAAAACATTGAACTTAAGGCTGTAATGTAACAAAATAGGTAAAAAGTCAACGGTGGTGAATACTTTTGCAAGGCACTGTATAATAACAATAATGATACTAATAATATAATGAGAGATCATATAATATATCACATATTATAATTGTAAAACTGCGATTCGTCATCACCTTTGCGAGCCTTGCATAGCGAGGCTCTCCGAGCTTGGATCACTTAGCCGATTAGCGCCAAAGGCACTCATCGGCTGCGACCCTTGCAAAGCAAGGCGAACCATTGAGCATTGAAAACTGCTAAACTTAGATAGTAATGCGAGGCGAGCAGTTCAGGCATTGAAGGACGCAGGACTTAGCCTCCAAGCAGTTAGGAAACGCGGAATTGCCTTGGGCTGCAAGCAGTTGAGGAACGCAGGACTTAGGAACAAAAATTGAGAGGCGCGGGCTTGGAAAAAAACAAATTTACAAGGTCGCAAAAATGTGAAGTTAATGGCCAAACCGATCAAATCGAAAGACAAGAAAATCACAAAAAATAAACAAACAAACAAAAAAGCATCACACACAGCACGGGGGGGGGGGGCAGTTAAGAGTGAGGTTTTACGCAAATTTAAGGTGAATTTGCTTAGGTTCGGCACTCAAAAATCGGTTAAACAAGGAAAAAAATGATGGTCAAAAAAAATTACTCCGAAGCGAGCAAAACACAGCCCTGGATGTACGACTTTGACAGGGACGGAGTTGGCACAAAAATACACTGTTAGGAAGGCCGGAAAATGCTCACAAGGCGCGTAAGACATAGACTGTCACTGCCATTTTACAACACTAACTTGCAAATCTACACATTACGATTCTGAATTAGTGGCTTTTCCATCTAAACAACATTTTTTTTATATAGGGCACACTTGGCACATTGCTGACACTTTATCCTCAGGTAATGACAGTCTGAGTGGACATATTCTGCTGCCGGAAAATCCAAAGAGATCGTTAGCTCTTCAGGATATTGATTGCTGGATATTAATTAGAAAAAGGTAAAGTATATTAATTGATTAATAAATTTATTAATTATTATTAAAAATATATATATATATATATATAATAAAAAACATACACAATCTTATATTTTACACTGACCTTACTTAACATAAATGCTTAGCTGTTTCTAATATATTTATTCATTTATTAATTATTAATGTACATTAGTTTATTAATTATGAATTAGTAATCATTATCAACAAAAATTAATTATACTGACTACTTTATGAAGACATAAATGCTTACCTCTTTATAATATATTTATTCATTGATTAATTAAATAATTATTAATGTACATTCATTTATTAATTATTAATTAGTTATCATTAACAAAAAAACATATTTTTTACTGCTTTTACTTGATGAATACATAAATGCTTCTGTCTTTATAATATATTTATTATTTGATTGATTAATTATTAATGTACATTTATTTATTAATTAGTAATCATTAAAAAAAAAATATTGTATATTTTACACTTCAGTACAAAAAAAATATACATTTCATACTGCACTTATATATCTGGATTACTGCTCATTAACGTACATTAATTTAGTAACTATTAATTGTTAATAATTAAAAAAAAATATATATATAAATATATATTTTACACTGCCCCCCAAAAAATATCTTTTAGAGTGCACTTACTTAAATCGGTTTATTATGCTATGAGACCACAAAAACTGTATATTTCACAGTTTAATCAATTTCTTATGCTCTGGACCTTCAAAACATGGATATTTTACATCGCACTACAACAAATTTATTACATATCTGTGTTGCTGCTCATTGCTTGACAAGCATAGGACCGTCAAAGTAGTTAAATATTTAAATACATTTATTATATTATGACACCTGCTATATTTAATCTTTTATACAGCATTTATATATGAATATATCCATGCTTAAGCCTTTACGTTTTGCATGTATGCCAATTAAACATGCTACTTTAAATGATTAATGAATTAATTGAAACCAAATATTAAAAATGTTTTTTATGTAATTTTATAGTATACTCATCTGTGCAGCTGCTTGAAGACAGAGAGTGAGCTCTGCAGCATTTGATCTGCAATAACATTGACTTGACAGGTATATTATTTCATGAAGCTCTTCTTTAGGAAAAAAGCATTATGTCTGTCTGTTTTGCATTGATGACATAATTAACTTATATTAATATATTAATTAATTATTAATTAGTAATCATTATAAAAAAATAATTATATTTTCAAGTAAAAAAAAATGTTTTACACTGCACTTACATATCTGGATTACTGCTCATTAACGTACATTAATTTAGGAACTATTATTTATTCATAATTACAGAGACAAAAAGAAAATCTGTGTTCCTGCACATTGCCTGACAAGGATAGGACCCTCAAAGCACATAAATATTTAAATAAGTTTATTGCATTATGACACCTGCTACAATTAATATGTTATACTGCTTTTATTTATTCATATATCCATCCTTAGGCCTTTACGTTTGGAATGTATGCCAATTAACCATGATACTTTAAATAATTAATGAATTATTTGGATCCAAATATTGCAAATGCTTTTCATGTCATTTTACAGTTTCTTCATCTGTGCAGCTGCCTGAAGTCAGGAAGTGAGTTCTGCAGGATTTCATCTGCAATAACATAAATTTTACAGGTATATGATTTAATGATGATTTAAGGAAAACAGGATTAAGTCTTTTTGTTTTGTATTGATGACACTTTTGGATTAATTCATTCACATATATTAATTTATTAATTACTTAACAATTAATAATAAAAATAAATACCCTTAAATTATTTATCAATATATATATCCTTAGCTATTTAGGTTTTCATGTATGCCAATTAAAAATAACACATTCATTTATTAATTCATTTAATGAAAAAATTGCAAATGTATTTCTGGTCATTTTGCTGTTTCATTACTGCTCTTTAGGTTTTGCATTCATGACGGGTAAAAACAATATGTACAATAAAAAAAGACACATTATATCTTACACCTGTATTTACAATTACAGATTACAATGGCGGACAATACAGTAGATTTCAATGAACATAAAAGAAGAATGGCAAGGGAATGGAAGCTAAAATGGAGAGATGCACAGTCCCCCAAAACTTCCCAACGATTAAGTGAAGAAGATCGACAGAGACTTATGAAAAAAAGAAAAATGAGTAAGAAAGCACAAACTGAGTGTGCTGGAGCTTCAAAGAAAATAAAAGGTAAACAAAAAAATGTATGTGAAACATTGCCTAATAACCCAATATTGTCTCTTGACACCAATGTTGATACACATGACACGAATGTTGATATACATAGTGATAGTGAAATCTATGTTCAGGAAGCTCAGGATAGTGCATTATTAACAGCACTAACAGTAGACACTCATTTTTGTGGATTACTCTGGTTTGTCAGTTTTGGGGGGTTATCATTTTCTGAAGGAACGACCAACTGATGGAGAGTTTATTAGCTGCTGTCAGAAAGGAAAGGTAAGACTTCCATAAATACACACATTTTCTGATTATTTACGAAGTATAATGGGTGATCCGACATTTCCAAATGATACCAATTTAAAAAAAAATATTGTGTCTTATAACAGTGCAATTTAATTTGCTTCAATGGGTGCTACATTATCAGAAAATGTGCCAGGACATGGTCATTACTGTTTTAGAATACAAGGACAAATTTACCCCCAGATTTCACATTTACACCCACAAGAAGGAGAGCAAAGGAAATTTGCACAGTTATATGTCTTAGATACAATGGAAGCTGTTGAACAATGGATGACACTTCCTGAAAATAAACAATGTTTGTGAATAGTCTTTGAACAGCTGGATACAATTATGGCCAACAATCCATATAGTCAAGCACATACAAAATTAGCAGAGGTTGAAAAAGAACAACAGGCACATGCTTAATTAAATCAATTGCCAATGCCAAAAGTAAATATGGTTCTGAAAAGAGATTGCAATACTGATCCAAGGCGTTATAATTTATTAACAGTAAATGAGATTGCAATGGTGTTTAAAAATGAGAATGGTGAACTACCTTTTCAGCAGGATATTGGAATATATCCTCGCAATGAACAGCAACCTTTTATAAACATCTATATATTAAGTTGTAATTTGGATCCAATGACATATCCCATTTTTTTTCCAAATGGGGAGCCAGGATGGGAATCAAAATTACAATTGCAAAGTTATCCCAATAGTAAAGTTTGTGTTTGAAACAATATTTCTATGCTGGAATATAAAGTGGCACAAGCTGCTATTCGAGATCATTTTAATCCTATTTTATGTGGGGGTAGACTCACATAACAATGGATTATTGATTCCTATCTACAAGTCGAAGCAAATAATAAAAAATGTATAAAATGTCAACAAAACAAGCTTCACGTAGAACAATATTGGATTGATGGATTATGTTGCTGAATTGGCTGCAAGCAGAGACATTCCAGCTGGAAGAGCAATCATTTTGCCATCCACTTGACAAGGAACTTTTCGCAATATGCGAGAAAGATATAATGATGCCATGGCTATTGACAACATTTGGAAAATCAGATTTATTCATTACATTCACATGTAATCCACAATGGCCAGAGATCAAGGAAAATTTGAATCTTGGCCCAAATACTTCTGGCCGACCATATTTAGTGGCAAGAGTATTCAAAATAAAACTCAATTTATTAATACAATTAATACAACTAAAGCATAGTTATTTGGAAAATGTGTTTATACCATTACACACATACTTTTAATCCTACAAGAAAAAGATAAATTGAATACTGCCGAGAGAGTGGATTCAGTAATTACTGCTGAACTGCCACATCCAGAAAAATATTCAAAACTTTATGAGATTGAAACACACAGAATGATTCATGGTCCATTTGGAGATATCAATCCAAATTCACCATTTATAGAAGATAAAAAATGTACAAAAGAGTTCCTAAAACAATTTCAAATGCAAACTTATGCTAATTGTGATGGATATCCTTTGTATAAAAGAAGAGAAGGACAAACAGCTATTGTATGTGGTCAAAAGGTCGATAATAGATATGTTGTTCCATACAATCCACATTTGCTGATGAAGTACAAAGCACACATAAATGTGGAAGCTTGAACTTCAATCAAATCCATCAAATATGTGTATATATATATATACAAAGGATATGATGCAGCAACTGTTGTTGTGCAAGGTGCACAAAATGAATAAAACATCCAATTTTACATGACAAACTTTCTACCTATTTAGATGTTTGCTATGTCAGTGCTCCAGAATAAATGTTGCCTCTTCTGAAATTTGAGATGCATGATCGGTCACATGCTGTGTATCAACTAGCTGTACATTTGCCTTAGCCCAAATTGAACATCGAGCATCAACACTTACTGCTTGGTTTCAATTAAATTGCCAGGACAATGAGGCCAGACAATGTTTATACATTGAGATTCCATATCACTATGTATTCGTGAATGGCCAATGGCGACAACAAAAAATAAAAAAAATAAAAAAATATTCCAAGAATATATACTATTAGTCCAAGAGACATTGAACGTTTCAGTTTAAGATTACTTCTTTTACATGTTCCTGGTGCACAAAGTTAGGAATATTTACACACAGTGAATGACATAGTTTGTGATATTTCCAAATAGCTGTAAGACATCCAAACTTCTTAGCAGATGATACAGAATGGGAGAGGTGTCTGGAAGAAGCAGCACTATGTCAAATGCCAAAGCAAATGAGAGAACAAATTGCATTCATTTGCATCTTTTGCAATGTACCTGATGCATTAGCTTTGTGGGAAACATTTATTAAATATGTGTGAAGACTTTTTGAAATGTTACAATGAGACCATTGCGCTATTGAGAGCATTAATGAAAATTCAATAAATATTTATTGCTCATGGATTAAATTGTTCAAGTTTTAATTTGCCTGATCGAGGACTTATAGATGAAATAAACTTTGTCAACTATGACACTGAGCTTCAAAACCAAAAAACACAAGAAAAACTTGCAACTTTATATACATTACAATTGCAAGCATTTATCTCCATAACAAATGCTACAGATGATAAAATGGTAGAAGACCTTTATTTCTGTCTAGATGGCCCAGGGAGATCAGGAAAAACGTATCTGTTTAATTGTTTGATGAGTTACATTCGAGCACAGGGTCAAATAGCAATGCCATTTACAACAACATAAATTGCAGCACTTTTGTTAGAAGGTGGCAGAACTGTGCATAGTGGATTTAAACTGCCAGTTCCCATTTTAGAAACATCAGTGTCAGATAGTCTACTGAATTCTTTAAAAGCAAAAACATTTATAGATGAGGCAACAATGATGTCATGCCTTGCAATGTATTGATAGATTTATAAAAGAAGTGATGGATAATATTTTGCCATTTGGTGAAAAGGTGATGTTGTTTGGAGGAGATTTTAGGCAAACATTACCTGCTGTGCCAATTGGAAATAGGACTGACATCATCGAAACGTGTATAAAGACAAGTATACTGTGGAAAATATTTACACACCTGAAATTCGAATTAAATATGAGATCTGAAGGCCAAAATGAATTCAATGATTGGCTAATTCAAATTGGAGAAGGAAAACATCCACAAATAAATCATCTACCTGATAATACTGTAGAAATTCCATCACAAATGGTTTGCAAAGAATCAGTTGTATTGGCAATCTTTCTAAATACTATCAGTAACGAGGATTATTCAGACATTGCAAACAAAGTCATATAAACATCAAAAATATTGATGCCTTGAATCTAAATAACAAAATGTTTAATTTCATCAACACATCCCCAAAAAATGATTACAGTGCAGATTAAATTCTGGCTGATGATAAAGACAGTGGGCCTCATTCTATTATCGGCCGTAAATCGGCCGTAAGGCTGCGATTCCTTGCGCGGGTTCTGTTACCTCGCAATTCTATTATACGGCCCCGCAAGGATCTCCCCTTACGGCCGGCCGCATATCTTGGAACCGGCCGTAAGCTCCAAAATTTTTAAAGTCAAATATAAATTGAAGACTTCCCTGTAAATCTTTGTAAATGCTAGGGATCATATTGGGGGACATGAGGATTAATAGCAACCCCCTCTCAAGCTTGCACATCAGCCCAAATCCGAGTTTACATTAACTGTTTATTTTCCGGCTGCAGCGTGGCCAGGTCTGAGGTGCTCCAAGCACTCTGGACTTTTTCCATGGATATTTGACATATTTAATAAAAATTAGTTTTTACGGATTTGAGTATAGGGGAATGTTGTGCTATTTTTGCTAACACCTACAATCTCTTTATAGTCTCCTCAAAGTGCAGGATGGATTTATTTGGGCTATTTTATGTGCTTAATTGGTGCTAGCGGGACCTTTTTCCTGCAAGTAAGCTGCGGCTCGCTTTTAGCCTTGCAGAGAGTGTTCCCGGAGCAATAGAATAGCAACCGGGCTTTTCTTGCGGCCAAAACTCTTGCGGCCGTTTTAGATCAAGGGCTTTCCTCCGGCTCGAGCGGCCGCAAGAGATAGCAAGGTGCCGGCCGCAAGCCTGCCGGAACCCCCGGCCGGAGGGGAATAGAATAGCCGAATAGCTTGCGGCCGGTCCTTGCGGCCCCGCAGCTCCTACGGCCGATAATAGAATGAGGCCCAGTGAGTCTAACTTTAGTATAGAATTTATCAATTCTTTAACACCATCTGGAAGGCCACCACATATTTTGCAATTGAAAAAAGGGGCAATTGTCATGCTACTGAGAAATATGAATCCCAAAAAAGGACTTTTTTAATGGGACCAGATTAATTGTGCAGGATTTAAAAGATCATTTCATACATGCAGAAATTGTGAATGGTACCCATAAAAGTGAACAAGTTTTTATACCAAGAATTGATTTTGCTCCAAGTGAGAGCGGTTTGCTTTTTGTCCTTCAAAGGAGACAATTTCCCATTATCATGGCATTTGCAATGACCATAAATAAATCCCATGGACAAACTTTTAAGTCTATGGGTATATTTTTTCAGGAATCTGTATTTGCACATGGAAAACTCTTTGTTGCTTCTTCAAGGTGCACAAATCCAGATGACATTAAAGTTTATATTGAAGAATAGGATGGACACATTTTTACAAAAAAACATTGTGTACTATGAGGTTCTGTATCATACAGAACAGTGGGTTTATTTCGAGGACCACATTTTATGTCACTGGGAATTTTTTTAGAGGACCACTATTTCACTAAGGGACTCTATAAAATGACAAAAAACATAGAGAACAGTGGTTTTACTTCCAGGACAAATTTTCATGTCACTGGGACTCTTTTTAGAGGACCACTATTTCACATGGTTCACAAAGCTGCAATGGGGGGGGGGGGGGGGGTTCTGTTTTCCGTCCTCTGGATTCAATATTCAAGAACAATGCATTTTCATAAAAATATACTTTAAATGTTGTTACATTACGTTAATGTTTGCACTGTTACAATTGTATTTTACAAGGTTGATTTTTTTTTATATCGTATATCATTAAGGGTTCATGTCAGTAGGAGGATGATTATTTCTTGCTACATTGAAATGTATAATTAAATTACGAGTATTGATCCAGGGACTAATCCGATCACCAGTTAATGGCGTCTAGAAGGAATTATTTTTTTTCCCTCTTTGACACAATTGGATACGTTTCACTGGGGGGTTTTCTGTTTGCATTCCTCTGGATTCAATACCTTGGTGGTTTAAATACTTTAAATACAAGTTGCAGGTTACAAAGCATTATGTAATGGTTTACTATACTCATTCATACTAAGTTGAACAGTTGATATATTACTCATGCATAACTGACAATTTACAAATGTTAATATTTTTACAAAAGATTACCAGTCATTAAAATACAAGGTACTTGTTAAAAAACAATATATGTTGGTTTATAATACTGATTTATACAAAATTGATCCATTGTTATATTATTACTGCATAGCTCACAATTAAAAATGTTAATATTAATTTAACAGTTGTTGAACTACAAGTTGCATGTTAAAAAAATAAACCCGATATAGGAGCTGCCAGGGACTGATAAGAGAAGAATTGGGCTCCAAAAAAGATCTCCAAATAAACAGCGTGGGTTTGAGGCCTATCCCATCTGGCCTCCCCCTTTGGGAGATCCCTGCTACCCCTCCGAGCAGGCTCCGGAGTCCAGGAGATGAGGACAGAAGACTGGGGCACTACTAGAGGAGTCCGTAGCTCCAGTCACATCAAGGCCCAGAGAGAGAAGAAGGCTTACATGACACGCCGCGGCGGGGCAGGAGATCGGGACCCCCTGCACTGACTGACACCTGGAAGAAGTGGTGAGGCGTTGGGCCTGGACAGGGCCATCGGAGGACCCCTGGCGAAGGCTGGCGGAGCCTGGGAGGTGAGCAGAGAGGAGGACAACGCCTAAACTCTGCCATTGCGGTGAGCAAGATGCCCCCGAAAATGCGGCTGCCATCTTGGGGTGCACTAGAGAAGGGGCAGACCAGAGAGAGACCAGAAGCTTCCAGGGCCGGCACTAAGGCAGAATCCAAAATAGGCCCGAATGCCAGGGCTGCAGAACGGCAAGCCATCATCTTGGATAAAGGCAAAGCAGGCATAACTCCAGGAGTCTGCTTGTCCTGCAAATACTACAGAGGCCCTTATACCAACTTACATAAATAAATAAATAATATCATCTACCTGATTGGTGCTTCAACCGCCTGACAACTATCTGGGCTGGATATGACAGAGCTGCATAAATCAGAACTGTAGATAAGCATAATAAGCAATTTAAGGTGGTTTCTCTAGAAGATCTTCCAGTATTAAGAGTACCAGAGGGGCACTGCTGCCACCTAGTGGATAAAATTTGCACTGCATGCACCTCTACTGGCCTGCTCACATTCATCATATATTTGACTGCAGCGGGAATACCCAATATACCAAAAGAGTAATTTTCCTTATCACTCTTGTTCGGGACTATACGTGGTTACAGTGCCACTGGGGAGCCTGATTGGCCGCTTCCACAACATCTTGTATACCACGCATTTATCTATACCAAGGGCACTATGTCCACTGAGGCCAATGCCTAAAGTAATGCGCACTTGGGACTAAAACTCACTTTGAGGGGGATACCCCAATGGATCGCACAGCAACACTAAAAGCTATAGCTGGCAACCGCACTATCATCAGATAGCAGACTAACTAAAAGATTCAGACCGCCTGTTGGGACTCTGATCCTATGCTCAACTCAGTGCATGAAACACGACAGCAAAAGATGGGGAGAAACAAGAGAGCCCTACCAACAAAGAGAAGTACAGATTTCTGCAACCCTCCAGGGGCCACGAAGAAGGTGGCATCAGATTCTTCGGGAGAATCGGAGCATGAAGGTCAGGTAGACCCGCCTCAACCCGACATGAACCTCTCTAAAAGCTCATTAGTCCAGATCGAGGGTCTATTTCAAGCATACATGACCAAAACTGTTGATGCCATCAAGAAAGATATTCATGACCTGGCCCAAAGGACCCACTTGGTTGAGGATACCACTGATCAGATGGTTGAGGCACAAGAGCGGGATAGGCTGGAGATTCATCAGAACTCCTCTCACTTAACGGCCTTGCAAGATAAATACAAAGACCTAGCGAACTGCTCAAGATGCCACAACATAAGAATCAGATGGATTCCCAGAGCGGTGCAGAATCTAAAGCAATATGTCTCAGAGACACTGGCCACGATCCTACCGGAGGTCCCGGCCTCGCGGCTGGAAATTGAAAGGGCACATAGAGCCCTAGGGGGACAAGAAACTTGGAGGTGCCCAAAGACATTATCATCCGATTTTCTTGGCAACAATCAAGAGACTTGGTGTTAGCAGCAGCCCATAAATCCCCACATCAAGGGGGCCTGATAATGCTCCACTTCTTGTCTTCGCGGACCTCTCCCCCATCAAGCTGGCCAAACGCAGAGACATGAAACCTGTCTTGGGAGTGCTGATTCAACACAACGTTCAATATCGGTGGGGCTTCCCCTTTGCCCTGGTATCATTTTTTTTTTGGAACAGTGGCAGGTCCACTCATCCTTCCCCTAGGCGCCAGGATTGACGACTGGTGTAGGAAGATGTGTTTGAAGGATCCATTGTGTTACTATAAATGTTTAGTTTTACTAATTGTAACGATTTACAAAGTTGTTATTACTTATTTAATTTGTGTCCCTTTTTTCCCTTCTCCCCCTGGTGTACTCTCTACATCTCCACTCCAATGTGGGCCGTGATTGGCGCGGGCTTGGAAAAAAACAAATTTACAAGGTCGCAAAAATGTGAAGTTAATGGCCAAACCGATCAAATAGAAAGACAAGAAAATCACAAAAAATAAACAAACAAACAAAAAAGCATCACACACAGCACGGGGGGGGGGCAGTTAAGAGTGAGGTTTTACGCAAATTTAAGGTAAATTTGCTTAGGTTCGGCACTCAAAAATCGGTTAAACAAGGAAAAAAATGATGGTCAAAAAAAATTACTCCGAAGCGAGCAAAACACAGCCCTGGATGTACGACTTTGACAGGGACGGAGTTGGCACAAAAATACACTGTTAGGAAGGCCGGAAAATGCTCACAAGGCGCGTAAGACATAGACTGTCACTGCCATTTTACAACACTAACTTGCAAATCTACACATTACAATTCTGAATTAGAGGCTTTCCCGCCTAAACAACATTTTTTTATATAGGGCACACTTGGCACATTGCTGACACTTTATCCTCAGGTAATGACAGTCTGAGTGGACATATTCTGCTGCCGGAAAATCCAAAGAGATCGTTAGCTCTTCAGGATATTGATTGCTGGATATTAATTAGAAAAAGGTAAAGTATATTAATTGATTAATAAATTAATTAATTATTATTAAAAATATATATATATATATATATAATAAAAAACATACACAATCTTATATTTTACACTGACCTTACTTAACATAAATGCTTAGCTGTTTCTAATATATTTATTCATTTATTAATTATTAATGTACATTAGTTTATTAATTATGAATTAGTAATCATTATCAACAAAAATTAATTATACTGACTACTTTATGAAGACATAAATGCTTACCTCTTTATAATATATTTATTCATTGATTAATTAAATAATTATTAATGTACATTCATTTATTAATTATTAATTAGTTATCATTATCAAAAAAACATATTATTAACAGCACTAACAGTAGACACTCATTTTTGTGGATTACTCTGGTTTGTCAGTTTTGGGGGGTTATAATTTTCTGAAGGAACGACCAACTGATGGAGAATTTATTAGCTGCTGTCAGAAAGGAAAGGTAAGACTTCCATAAATACACACATTTTCTGATTATTTACGAAGTATAATGGGTGATCCGACATTTCCAAATGATACCAATTTAAAAAAAAATATTGTGTCTTATAACAGTGCAATTTAATTTGCTTCAATGGGTGCTACATTATCAGAAAATGTGCCAGGACATGGTCATTACTGTTTTAGAATACAAGGACAAATTTACCCCCAGATTTCACATTTACACCCACAAGAAGGAGAGCAAAGGAAATTTGCACAGTTATATGTCTTAGATACAATGGAAGCTGTTGAACAATGGATGACACTTCCTGAAAATAAACAATGTTTGTGAATAGTCTTTGAACAGCTGGATACAATTATGGCCAACAATCCATATAGTCAAGCACATACAAAATTAGCAGAGGTTGAAAAAGAACAACAGGCACATGCTTAATTAAATCAATTGCCAATGCCAAAAGTAAATATGGTTCTGAAAAGAGATTGCAATACTGATCCAAGGCGTTATAATTTATTAACAGTAAATGAGATTGCAATGGTGTTTAAAAATGAAAATGGTGAACCACCTTTTCAGCAGGATATTGGAATATATCCTCGCAATGAACAGCAACCTTTTATAAACATCTATATATTAAGTTGTAATTTGGATCCAATGACATATCCCATTTTTTTTCCAAATGGGGAGCCAGGATGGGAATCAAAATTACAATTGCAAAGTTATCCCAATAGTAAAGTTTGTGTTCGAAACAATATTTCTATGCTGGAATATAAAGTGGCACAAGCTGCTATTCGAGATCATTTTAATCCTATTTTATGTGGGGGTAGACTCACATAACAATGGATTATTGATTTCTATCTACAAGTCGAAGCAAATAATCAAAATTTTTTAAAATGTCAACAAAACAAGCTTCACGTAGAACAATATTGGATTGATGGATTATGTTGCTGAATTGGCTGCAAGCAGAGACATTCCAGCTGGAAGAGCAATCATTTTGCCATCCACTTGACAAGGAACTTTTCGCAATATGCGAGAAAGATATAATGATGCCATGGCTATTGACAAAATTTGGAAAATCAGATTTATTCATTACATTCACATGTAATCCACAATGGCCAGAGATCAAGGAAAATTTGAATCTTGGCCCAAATACTTCTGGCCGACCATATTTAGTGGCAAGAGTATTCAAAATAAAACTCAATTTATTAATACAATTAATACAACTAAAGCATAGTTATTTGGAAAATGTGTTTATACCATTACACACATACTTTTAATCCTACAAGAAAAAGATAAATTGAATACTGCCGAGAGAGTGGATTCAGTAATTACTGCTGAACTGCCACATCCAGAAAAATATTCAAAACTTTATGAGATTGAAACACACAGAATGATTCATGGTCCATTTGGAGATATCAATCCAAATTCACCATTTATAGAAAATAAAAAATGTACAAAAGAGTTCCTAAAACAATTTCAAATGCAAACTTATGCTAATTGTGATGGATATCCTTTGTATAAAAGAAGAGAAGGACAAACAGCTATTGTATGTGGTCAAAAGGTCGATAATAGATATGTCGTTCCATACAATCCACATTTGCTGATGAAGTACAAAGCACACATAAATGTGGAAGCTTGAACTTCAATCAAATCCATCAAATATGTGTATAAATATATATACAAAGGATATGATGCAGCAACTGTTGTTGTGCAAGGTGCACAAAATGAATAAAACATCCAATTTTACATGACAAACTTTCTACCTATTTAGATGTTTGCTATGTCAGTGCTCCAGAATAAATGTTGCCTCTTCTGAAATTTGAGATGCATGATCGGTCACATG
Source organism: Discoglossus pictus (assembly GCA_027410445.1). Classification (NCBI taxonomy): domain Eukaryota; kingdom Metazoa; phylum Chordata; class Amphibia; order Anura; family Alytidae; genus Discoglossus; species Discoglossus pictus. The sequence goes on along the minus strand of CM050164.1, from coordinate 252,692,875 downwards.
CTGTGTATCAACTAGCTGTACATTTGCCTTAGCCCAAATTGAACATCGAGCATCAACACTTACTGCTTGGTTTCAATTAAATTGCCAGGACAATGAGGCCAGACAATGTTTATACATTGAGATTCCATATCACTATGTATTCGTGAATGGCCAATGGCGAAAAAAAAAAAAAAAAAAAAAAAAATATACAAAAAATATAAAATATTAGTCCAAGAGACATTGAACGTTTCAGTTTAAGATTACTTCTTTTACATGTTCCTGGTGCACAAAGTTAGGAATATTTACACACAGTGAATGACATAGTTTGTGATATTTCCAAATAGCTGTAAGACATCCAAACTTCTTAGCAGATGATACAGAATGGGAGAGGTGTCTGGAAGAAGCAGCACTATGTCAAATGCCAAAGCAAATGAGAGAACAAATTGCATTCATTTGCATCTTTTGCAATGTACCTGATGCATTAGCTTTGTGGGAAACATTTATTAAATATGTGTGAAGACTTTTTGAAATGTTACAATGAGACCATTGCGCTATTGAGAGCATTAATGAAAATTCAATAAATATTTATTGCTCATGGATTAAATTGTTCAAGTTTTAATTTGCCTGATCGAGGACTTATAGATGAAATAAACTTTGTCAACTATGACACTGAGCTTCAAAACCAAAAAACACAAGAAAAACTTGCAACTTTATATACATTACAATTGCAAGCATTTATCTCCATAACAAATGCTACAGATGATAAAATGGTAGAAGACCTTTATTTCTGTCTAGATGGCCCAGGGAGATCAGGAAAAACGTATCTGTTTAATTGTTTGATGAGTTACATTCGAGCACAGGGTCAAATAGCAATGCCATTTACAACAACATAAATTGCAGCACTTTTGTTAGAAGGTGGCAGAACTGTGCATAGTGGATTTAAACTGCCAGTTCCCATTTTAGAAACATCAGTGTCAGATAGTCTACTGAATTCTTTAAAAGCAAAAACATTTATAGATGAGGCAACAATGATGTCATGCCTTGCAATGTATTGATAGATTTATAAAAGAAGTGATGGATAATATTTTGCCATTTGGTGAAAAGGTGATGTTGTTTGGAGGAGATTTTAGGCAAACATTACCTGTTGTGCCAATTGGAAATAGGACTGACATCATCGAAACGTGTATAAAGACAAGTATACTGTGGAAAATATTTACACACCTGAAATTCGAATTAAATATGAGATCTGAAGGCCAAAATGAATTCAATGATTGGCTAATTCAAATTGGAGAAGGAAAACATCCACAAATAAATCATCTACCTGATAATACTGTAGAAATTCCATCACAGATGGTTTGCAAAGAATCAGTTGTATTGGCAATCTTTCTAAATACTATCAGTAACGTAAATCGGCCGTAAGGCTGCGATTCCTTGCGCGGGTTCTGTTACCTCGCAATTCTATTATACGGCCCCGCAAGGATCTCCCCTTACGGCCGGCCGCATATCTTGGAACCGGCCGTAAGCTCCAAAATTTTTAAAGTCAAGTATAAATTGAAGACTGCACTGTAAATCTTTGTAAATGCTAGGGATCATATTGGGGGACATGAGGATTAATAGCAACCCCCTCTCAAGCTTGCACATCAGCCCAAATCCGAGTTTACATTAACTGTTTATTTTCCGGCCGCAGCGTGGCCAGGTCTGAGGTGCTCCAAGCACTCTGGACTTTTTCCATGGATATTTGACATATTTAATAAAAATTAGTTTTTACGGATTTGAGTATAGGGGAATGTTGTGCTATTTTTGCTAACACCTACAATCTCTTTATAGTCTCCTCAAAGTGCAGGATGGATTTATTTGGGCTATTTTATGTGCTTAATTGGTGCTAGCGGGACCTTTTTCCTGCAAGTAAGCTGCGGCTCGCTTTTAGCCTTGCAGAGAGGGTTCCCGGAGCAATAGAATAGCAACCGGGCTTTTCTTGCGGCCAAAACTCTTGCGGCCGTTTTAGATCAAGGGCTTTCCTCCGGCGCGAGCGGCCGCAAGAGATAGCAAGGTGCCGGCCGCAAGCCTGCCGGAACCCCCGGCCGGAGGGGAATAGAATAGCCGAATAGCTTGCGGCCGGTCCTTGCGGCCCCGCAGCTCCTACGGCCGATAATAGAATGAGGCCCAGTGAGTCTAACTTTAGTATAGAATTTATCAATTCTTTAACACCATCTGGAAGGCCACCACATATTTTGCAATTGAAAAAAGGGGCAATTGTCATGCTACTGAGAAATATGAATCCCAAAAAAGGACTTTTTTAATGGGACCAGATTAATTGTGCAGGATTTAAAAGATCATTTCATACATGCAGAAATTGTGAATGGTACCCATAAAAGTGAACAAGTTTTTATACCAAGAATTGTCTTTGCTCCAAGTGAGAGCGGTTTGCTTTTTGTCCTTCAAAGGAGACAATTTCCCATTATCATGGCATTTGCAATGACCATAAATAAATCCCATGGACAAACTTTTAAGTCTGTGGGTATATTTTTTCAGGAATCTGTATTTGCACATGGAAAACTCTTTGTTGCTTCTTCAAGGTGCACAAATCCAGATGACATTAAAGTTTATATTGAAGAATAGGATGGACACATTTTTACAAAAAAACATTGTGTACTATGAGGTTCTGTATCATACAGAACAGTGGGTTTATTTCGAGGACCACATTTTATGTCACTGGGAATTTTTTTAGAGGACCACTATTTCACTAAGGGACTCTATAAAATGACAAAAAACATAGAGAACAGTGGTTTTACTTCCAGGACAAATTTTCATGTCACTGGGACTCTTTTTAGAGGACCACTATTTCACATGGTTCACAAAGCTGCAATGGGGGGGGGGGGGGGGGTTCTGTTTTCCGTCCTCTGGATTCAATATTCAAGAACAATGCATTTTCATAAAAATATACTTTAAATGTTGTTACATTACGTTAATGTTTGCACTGTTACAATTGTATTTTACAAGGTTGATTTTTTTTTTTATTGTATATCATTAAGGGTTCATGTCAGTAGGAGGATGATTATTTCTTGCTACATTGAAATGTATAATTAAATTAAGAGTATTGATCCAGGGACTAATCCGATCACCAGTTAATGGCGTCTAGAAGGAATTATTTTTTTCCCCTCTTTGACACAGTTGGATACGTTTCACTGGGGGGTTTTCTGTTTGCATTCCTCTGGATTCAATACCTTGGTGGTTTAAATACTTTAAATATAAGTTGCAGGTTACAAAGCATTATGTAATGGTTTACTATACTCATTCATACTAAGTTGAACAGTTGATATATTACTCATGCATAACTGACAATTTACAAATGTTAATATTTTTACAAAAGATTACCAGTCATTAAAATACAAGGTACTTGTTAAAAAACAATATATGTTGGTTTATAATACTGATTTATACAAAATTGATCCATTGTTATATTATTACTGCATAGCTCACAATTAAAAATGTTAATATTAATTTAACAGTTGTTGAACTACAAGTTGCATGTTAAAAAAATAAACCCGATATAGGAGCTGCCAGGGACTGATAAGAGAAGAATTGGGCTCCAAAAAAGATCTCCAAATAAACAGCGTGGGTTTGAGGCCTATCCCATCTGGCCTCCCCCTTTGGGAGATCCCTGCTACCCCTCCGAGCAGGCTCCGGAGTCCAGGAGATGAGGACAGAAGACTGGGGCACTACTAGAGGAGTCCGTAGCTCCAGTCACATCAGGGCCCAGAGAGAGAAGAAGGCTTACATGACACGCCGCGGCGGGGCAGGAGATCGGGACCCCCTGCACTGACTGACACCTGGAAGTAGTGGTGAGGCGTTGGGCCTGGACAGGGCCATCGGAGGACCCCTGGCGAAGGCTGGCGGAGCCTGGGAGGTGAGCAGAGAGGAGGACAACGCCTAAACTCTGCCATTGCGGTGAGCAAGATGCCCCCGAAAATGCGGCTGCCATCTTGGGGTGCACTAGAGAAGGGGCAGACCAGAGAGAGACCAGAAGCTTCCAGGGCCGGCACTAAGGCAGAATCCAAAATAGGCCCGAATGCCAGGGCTGCAGAACGGCAAGCCGTCATCTTGGATAAAGGCAAAGCAGGCATAACTCCAGGAGTCTGCTTGTCCTGCAAATACTACAGAGGCCCTTATACCAACTTACATAAATAAATAAATAATATCATCTACCTGATTGGTGCTTCAACCGCCTGACAACTATCTGGGCTGGATATGACAGAGCTGCATAAATCAGAACTGTAGATAAGCATAATAAGCAATTTAAGGTGGTTTCTCTAGAAGATCTTCCAGTATTAAGAGTACCAGAGGGGCACTGCTGCCACCTAGTGGATAAAATTTGCACTGCATGCACCTCTACTGGCCTGCTCACATTCATCATATATTTGACTGCAGCGGGAATACCCAATATACCAAAAGAGTAATTTTCCTTATCACTCTTGTTCGGGACTATACGTGGTTACAGTGCCACTGGGGAGCCTGATTGGCCGCTTCCACAACATCTTGTATACCACGCATTTATCTATACCAAGGGCACTATGTCCACTGAGGCCAATGCCTAAAGTAATGCGCACTTGGGACTAAAACTCACTTTGAGGGGGATACCCCAATGGATCGCACAGCAACACTAAAAGCTATAGCTGGCAACCGCACTATCATCAGATAGCAGACTAACTAAAAGATTCAGACCGCCTGTTGGGACTCTGATCCTATGCTCAACTCAGTGCATGAAACACGACAGCAAAAGATGGGGAGAAACAAGAGAGCCCTACCAACAAAGAGAAGTACAGATTTCTGCAACCCTCCAGGGGCCACGAAGGAGGTGGCATCAGATTCTTCAGGAGAATCGGAGCATGAAGGTCAGGTAGACCCGCCTCAACCCGACATGAACCTCTCTAAAAGCTCATTAGTCCAGATCGAGGGTCTATTTCAAGCATACATGACCAAAACTGTTGATGCCATCAAGAAAGATATTCATGACCTGGCCCAAAGGACCCACTTGGTTGAGGATACCACTGATCAGATGGTTGAGGCACAAGAGCGGGATAGGCTGGAGATTCATCAGAACTCCTCTTGCTTAACGGCCTTGCAAGATAAATACAAAGACCTAGCGAACTGCTCAAGATGCCACAACATAAGAATCAGATGGATTCCCAGAGCGGTGCAGAATCTAAAGCAATATGTCTCAGAGACACTGGCCACGATCCTACCGGAGGTCCCGGCCTCGCGGCTGGAAATTGAAAGGGCACATAGAGCCCTAGGGGGACAAGAAACTTGGAGGTGCCCAAAGACGTTATCATCCGATTTTCTTGGCAACAATCAAGAGACTTGGTGTTAGCAGCAGCCCGTAAATCCCCAGACATCAAAGGGGCCTGATAATGCTCCACTTCTTGTCTTCGCGGACCTCTCCCCCATCAAGCTGGCCAAACGCAGAGACATGAAACCTGTCTTGGGAGTGCTGATTCAACACAACGTTCAATATCGGTGGGGCTTCCCCTTTGCCCTGGTATCATTTTTTTTTTGGAACAGTGGCAGGTCCACTCATCCTTCCCCTAGGCGCCAGGATAGACGACTGGTGTAGGAAGATGTGTTTGAAGGATCCATTGTGTTACTATAAATGTTTAGTTTTACTAATTGTAACGATTTACAAAGTTGTTATTACTTATTTAATTTGTGTCCCTTTTTCCCTTCTCCCCCTGGTGTACTCTCTACATCTCCACTCCAATGTGGGCCGTGATTGGCTTTCAAGGGTGGCCTCGGCTCCCTCCCGACCGCTCTCTCCTTGTTTGGTCCTCTACAGGATAAGGTAACATGACTGGATATTACAGCCTCACACTATACATTAGCAAGGCTAGACAGGATGACGCAAACTTTCCTTTCTTGACTCACAACGTTAAGGGCTTTAATTCCCAGTTCAAGAGAAAGAAGGCCTTTATTTATTACAAAGATATGAAGCCATTGAATATATTCATGCAGGAAACACATTTTGGCCGCAATCATATACCAACTTATCTTAGCAGAGACTATCCCACCAGTTATTCCTCCACCCAAGCTACCAAGAAAGCAGGGGCCTCTATACTGATTCATCTTAACTTCCCCTTTCAGGTAGAGTCTAAAATAGTGGATAAAGATGGACACTATGTAATACTCCATGGAACAGTTGTAGAGACTAAAATATCCCTCATTTTATGCTCCTACCAATGCACCACATAAATCACTACTGCATATTTGGACGCTTTTAGACCCTTACTCTGGTAACACAATGGTGATGGGAGGGGATTTTAACCTTACCTTTTATCATGACCTGGACCGCTCGGATACTCAGGCCACAGACCGGTACTCGAACAAATTAAGACAAATTAAGAAGGCACTAAATGGTCTGGGTCTGGTGGACGCCTGGAGGGGGCATCACCCACATAAAAGGGACTATATGTATTATTCCCACTCCCACAGATCTTATTCAAGTATTGATTCCTTCTTGATCGCTTCGTCATTGTTTGATCGCTCAAAGAGGGCGGAAATACGGGTATGCCCCTGGTCAGATAACGCGGAGGTGAGCATAGACATTGACTTAGGGGTGAATATATCCACACCATATGCTTGGAAACTGAATGAGCTTTTACTCGCTAATCCAAAGTTGACCTGGTGACTCAAGCTTAGGCTGGGTATGGATGGCCCACAAGGCCTTTATTCCGCGGTCCTGCATTAGGCTGGCTTCTGCTTTTAAAAAACAATGTAAATTCAAAGAGCAGGAACTTACCACTAAGCTGCAGGACCTAGGAACCAGTCATGCCCCTCCTCTAGACTTCACCAGATGATAGATCAGTGTAGGCTTGAGTTAGACTCAGTACTTTCCCACAAAACGGAAAAAGCCCTTAGACGAAACAAGCAACTATTCTACTTCAAGGCCAACAAGCCTGATTTTCTATTGGCTAAGAAGCTTCGGTCTAAGATAGCGGAGTCTAAGATCTTGCGGTTTAGAACTACAAAGAGACAGATAACGGTTAGCCAAAATATCATCAAACGACGTTTGCTGACTTTTATAGCTCGATATACTCCACGGAGCTGCAACCAAACGCGAATCTTCTTCGGTCTTACTTAGATTCCTGCAACCTTCCTAAGGTCTCAGACCAGAGAACGGCTACACTTAACTCAGACATATCAGTAGAGGAGATACTAGAAGCCATCAACAGCTTGAAATCAGGGAAGACCCCCAGCACTGACGGCTTTACCAACTCTTACTACAAGTCTTTTGTGCATATCCTGGCACCATACCTTTGGAAACTCTTTAACTCCATCCTAAACGGGGAACCGATGCCCCCAGAGCTAAACAGGGTGGACTTAATTGTCTTTCCAAAGAAGGCAGGGACCCACTAGACCCGAAGAATTATAGGCCTATATCCCTTATAAATGGGGATCTTAAGCTGCTAGCCAAAATTATTGCAGATAGGATCTTGGGGTTCTTTCCGGATCTGATCCACAAGGATCAAACGGGTTTTGTCCGACATCGACAGACAGCTTATAACATACGGAGGACTATGAATGTCATCCACTTGGCCTCCCAGAGTAAGACCCCTCTTTGTGTGCTAGCTCTTGATATGGAAAAGGCCTTTGACACACTGAGTGGTGTTATCTGTACGTAGTGCTGGCTAAATTTGGCTTTGAACGGAGATTCATACAACTTATCAGAACATTGTACGAAAATCTGCAGGCCTGTCTGAAACTCCCGGGATCGGAAAGCATCTCTATAGCCATCCAGACGGGGACCAGGCAAGGATGCCCTCTGTCTCCACTGCTATTTGCTCTGGCGATCAAGCCTCTGGCTCAAAAGATTGGATGCAACACTGAGATAAAGGGAATGCAGGGGGGTCTTCACCACTTGAAATGCTCGCTATTTGCGGATAACCTTCTTTGCACACTAACGGACCCGGCAACGTCGACTCTCGCCTTGCTGTCAACCCTTGGAGGATTCGGAGCCCTATCGGGCCTACAAATCAATGTTGAAAAGACAGAGGCCTTGGGAATTGGCATACCACATGTGGTCCTGGGGGCTTTGAAAGCGGAGTATAGATTTCAATGGCCCAAAAACTCTATTAAATACTTGGGAGTTAGAATCACCAGGAAGCTGTCGGACATATATAAGGCCATCTTCCAGCCCTTATTTAAACAACTAATTGAAGAAATGCGATGCTGGACGAAATACCATATCTCGTGGACAGTGCAGATAAATTCGGTAAAAATTACGGTTTTGCCAAGAATACTGTACTTATTTAGAACTCTCCCAATTCTGCTGGATATGCCTCACCTCTAGACAATGGTGGCTTAGCAGCCCACTGGAAAGAGAAGGAATCTGTTTTTTAGAAGATGCTCTGCTATCCCACATGTTCCTTAAATATCGCAGTGAACTCTGGAATTACAGAAAAATTAGACATTGGATATCCTCACTAGCCCGGGTACATAGGACCCCTAAACATTCCTGGTGGTCGACTATATGTGCAAAACTGCTCTCTATCAAAGGCCTCCTTGGGTCTCTATATTCTTTTCTGAATGACTCTTTGAACAAACAGAAGCCGGAATATATGCTCCAATGGGAGAAAGACCTAAGTAGGGAGCTAGATGGAGCAACTTGAAGAGAAATCTGTACCAACTTAACAAAAGGTTAATACACATATAGCCTACTTGAGACCTCAGTCAAAGTTTTGCACAGGACCTATTATACTCCATATCTAATGTCCAGGCTGAATAATAGTCTTAGCAAGGATTGTTTTAGAGGGTACAAAGCTAGGGGAGACATTCTACATATATGGTGGACGTGTCCATTAGTGCAGAAGGTGTGGAAAGAGTGACAGAAACAAAGCTGGGATCAGGAATTGAGACCTGTCTTCTGGGGGTTCATGGACCCAGTCTCTCTAAAAGCCAAAACAAATTATGGCAATTCATGGCTCTCGCCACCCAAAGTTGTATTGCAAAAAACTGGAAAGCTGCAACACTGAGCTCCGGAGAGATCATTTAGAAAATAAACTATGTTATGGTAAACGAGAGACTGTCCCATGTCCTGCAGAACACGGTCCCTCTATTCCAAAATGTTTGGACTCCATGGCTGACCTCGGAATACAGCATTAAGGTGGGGATATGACTAGGACAGTAGGGAATGAAGCTCTTGCCAAAGGATGGCGGTCGTGGGGGAACCCGGATGACCATTCCTACCAATAGAATCTCAGCCGGTGCGGCACGGGAAGGGTACGCCAGGTATTTCCTACCCATCCCTCCCCTTTTTATTTCCACCACACCCCTCTAAGTTGACATAGTTGATGCTAATATTTTTCAGTTTCTGTACTCTTATCTCCTGATAAGAGGTAGACAATAAAAAATAAAAAATACCATGTTTGAAGACATAGAGGGATAGACAGGGCACAGGATAATAATGAAGTAATGTACCAGTAAGATTATTATGAAAACTGCAGGCAGTCTCTTCGTTAAGATGCTGGGGAATTGTGTTGTATAACCTGACTGCCCTGTTGTCCTCTTCTTTCTCCTTTTACTCTATGCAATGTTATATTGTTAACTTGTCTTCAATAATAAAAAGAATGGATAAAAAAATAAAAAATAAACCCATTTATTATAATTTTTGTACTTCTTTGTAGATAAGTAAAAGGTTAAGAGTTACATAAATTCACATTATGTCACAAATAGCTTTCCCAGCTTTAACATTTTATTGCTTTAATTTTTGTCGGGCAAGTCGCTAGTATCACATATAATAGTTGTCAAACTACAAAACGTTGTCACGCTTTGCGAAGGATGCAGTTTGGTCCGTAAATGTGGACCCTCGCAAAGCTAGGGGCAGCATTTGTGGAAGGTGGAGGCTTTAAGGCGCATGAGTTGCAAACAACACAACCCCACACACCTCTAAACTTGCAGCACTTAGTCCTACGGCGCCCCAAACAACCGCATACAACCGTTGACTCGCAGTAGTAGTGGGGGTGGGGGGGGGTGTTATAATGTATTTTTTTATTTTCTGTAATGTTCCTTTTTTTATTTTTTGTGACTTAGGTTTATTTATTTTATGTAATGTAGATTTTTTTTTGCGACATATTTTTTTTAATTTTATGTAATGTAGATTTTTTTTTTTTTGGCAAAGCGAGGGCAGCGGGCGAGGGCCTCAGTTGCTGGCATGGAGCGCCGAAGGCGCCCCCTGCCAGCAACTGCGACCCTCGCAAACTTTACGTCGCAACGCAAACAACATACGACACACGTTAACACACATTACGACCTCGCAACACTCGGACGCAACTCGCGAACATTACAAAATTCAAAACACAATACATACACACAGCACATACATAAAAAACTTAGCTACAGCAACAGGGAGCATCCAGGACCTCAAAAAAACAACTTACACCTTTACTTCACTCAAAATAAAAGAGTTTACACACTAAAAAATTTGATAAGCGACAGAAAAAATGGCCGCCGAGCAAAACGAAAACGAGGCTACACACGCAAACACCATACAAGACACGTTAGCACACATTATGACCACGCAAAAATCGGACGCAACACGCGAACATAAAAACATTTAAAACACAATAAATACACACAACACACACATAAAAAGCTTACCTACAGCAAGAGGAACCATTCAGCACCTCAAAAAAGCAAGTTACACCTTCATTTAAATAAAAATTACAGAGTTTAGACACTAATAAAATCGCTAAGCGAGAGAAAAAATGGCAGACGAACAAAACGAAAACGAGGCTACAGCACTCTAAACACGGAAAACACCACAACACACTCGCAAAACACCACAAGAAACTCATAAAACACCACGAAGCACCTACGGATAATCCGCGAAGACGCATACCACAGATTACCCGCCATTTTACGCCAATGCGGAAGTACACCACTACGCTAACGGTTTCGTCTCGCGCACACACAGTATTACACTGCACACATTCACCACGCTTACACAGCAGCTCCACACCACTAATGCTGCAGCAACATCAAAACACATTGACAGCTCTTCAACACAATGCTTCAAAATAAGTAAAGTATGTTCATTTATTAATGTATTATATATTTCATTATTACACACCAAACAGCATTAGCTCAATTACAATTTCATTGCCGTCATTTTTTGACGGGCAATTCGCTAGTATATAATAGTTGTCAAACTGCAAGTTTTTGTCACGCTTGCAAGCCTCGCAAAGCAAGGCGAGAAATTAAGGCACGAGCTCGCAAAAAATACGACTTTAACCTCCGAACCGCAAAACTGGAAAAGACGCCGAAAGCACACAAATATGCCTCAAATTCACTTACACACTCACACACAGCAGAGGAGGAGAGACACAGACCCAATGAGTGAAGTTAATTTGAGGCATATTTGCTGTTTTTTCATTATTAAAAATCGCTGAAGGAGGGAAAAAAATGGTGGCCGAAATTTTTTCCAGAAACAAGATGAAAAAGGGGATCTACCAGGCCAGGCACGCAGAACTTAGAAAATACACCACACAAAAGACAATAACACTTACACCAACAATGCCAGGCACGCGGCCTTACGCAGGCACACGGGTCTTAGAAAATACACAACGGAAAAGACAGTAACACATCAACAACACCAGACACGCGGGACACAGACGAACAACGCCAGGCACCCGGGACTTAGAAAATACAAGACGGCAAAGACAGTAACACTTACACCAACGACCCCAGACGCACAGGACTTAGAAAATACACAACGGCAAAGACACTAACATCTACACCAACAACGCCAGGGTTGACTTTGAAAATAAAACCAACGGCAGTCATCGCGCGACACGCAAATATTCTGCAGAGACACAGAGGAGAAAGACACAGGTATGGGACAGGGGGAGATGGTAGAGACACATGGCAAGTTGCAGAGGCCTGTAATGAGCGGAGGAATGGCTTGCAATGAGCACCAAAGGCACAAAGCGTGGGACTCAAGATGAGCACGATGCTGCTCAGAGGAGAACATCTCATTCTGTGGCAAACAGCATTGCCAGGCTTCACATTTTATTGCCGTCATTTTTGATGGGAAATCGCTAGTATATATAATATTTGATAATAAAGGGTCAATACGCATGCAAAGTCCAATTTGTGAGGGAGCTTTCGTACTTCAATGGAGCTGGGAGCAATACCATGTAGAGCCACTGTAGGTGGGCAGGTCATTGCAGAGAGGTCAGAAAAATCACAGTCCACTGGAGAAGGAACTTGCAACCCACTCCAGTATGTTTTCCATGCAAACCTCGTGGATATTCACAGACAGAGACATAAGTAAGTGTGCTGTAGTCCATAGGGTCACAGACTGACTGAATAACTAAATGTAAAATGATCCACTGGAACTTGATATATGTGATGTGGCGGTGTAATTTGGCCACTATTTGTTTTCCCAATGTAGATGTAGATAAGTGAGATGATATGAGATGATCTTTGTATTTTTAGGGTTCACATTAGAGCCTCTGTGAGTGAGAAAGGGTTAATATGGCAGCCATTTCCATGTATATGTGTTGCAATTTAATGAGGGAGTGTCTTGCGGCTTGACTTTTCATATTGGCGTATGCATGACCATTACAACCGATCAGGAAAATACAATTTTATTTTTTGCTACATTTGTTAGTTGTGAGTTGTTGTGCATGTCATTGTAATGCCTTCAATTGCTTTCCCCATATTTTAAAGTGCAATGGTGTGTTTTTATTGTGCTTTGCAGTGTTCCAAACTAGTCTGTAAACCCTTTGCGGGTTCTATTTGGAAGCCATAAGCTTTTGACCGCTGTTTGCTGTTTGTGGGCTCGACCGCGGGTGCGGTCTTGAGTGATTTTTGCAATTGTATAGCGATTTGCGATTTTAGCAATCATAACTCTTGTGGCCGTGAAAGATTAAAGGCTTCGGGAGTCTGTAAGTTCTGGGTTTAACCACTGCAAAGTTTTCAAGCATGTAACCCATAACCCGTTTGGAGCCTGCCAAAAAATGCTAATTGAATAGCAAATTAACTTACAGCCTCACTTACGGACTACAGTAACTTACAATTCCTCAATTAAATGATGGAAGTTCCAAAGACCAACCTCCATTAGCTTTTTCCTCCCCTTCCTGGAAAAGCAAAACTGCCAATTCGGATTATTACTTTATGACCCTCTAATAGGACTGCAAATTCCATGAGGGCTAACTCCTTTCAGTCCAGGCCATGACACAATGGCATATTATACTTGTCAAACTACGAGACATCTTCCTGCTTTGCTTTGTGCGTACAACTTTGGCGCTCATTGCCTGCAAGCCTTGCTTAGCGAGGCTTGCAGGCAATGAGTCTCTTCCCGCCTCTCCCTCCCCATCATCTGTGTCTCTTCCCCCCTTCTCCCTCCCCAGTGCCCAGTGTCTCTTCCCCCCCTCCTCTGTGTCTCTTCCCCCCTCCCTCCCCTGTGTCTCTTCCCTCTCTTCCCTCCACTGTGTCTCTTCCCCCTCTCCCTCCCCTGTGTCTCTCCCCCCTCTGTTTCTTCACCCCGTCTCCCTCCCCTGTGTTGCTTTTTCCCCCTCTCCCACCCCTGTGTCTCTTCACCCCCATATCCCTCCCCTGTGTCTCTTCACCCCCATCTCCCTCCCCTGTGTCTCTTCCCCCCCTCCCCTCGTCTCTTCCCCTCGCCCCCTCTGCAGTGTCTCTTCTCCCCTCCTGGCCCTCCACTGTGTTTATTCTTCCTCTCCCTTCCCTGTGTCTCTTCCTCCACTCCTGTCCCTCCCCTGTGTCTCTCTTCCACCCCCTGTGTCTCTCTTCCCCCCTCACCTGTGTCTCTCTTACCCCTCCTCTCCCTCCCCTGTGTCTCTCTTACCCCTCCTCTCCCTCCCCTGTGTCTCTCTTCCCCCCCTCCCCTGTGTATCTCTTCCCCGTCTCCTCCCCCATCATCTTGCTTGTGTCACTCTTCCCCCTCCTCTGTGTCTCTCTTCCCACCTGTGTCTCTCTTCCCCGTGTCTCTCTTCCCCCACCTCTCATGTCTCTCCCCCACTCCCCTCCCTTCCGTGTTTCTCTCGCACTCCTCTCCCTCCCATCTCTCTCCCCCACTTCTCTCTCCCATGTCTCTCCCCCACTCCTCTCCCTCACGTGTCTCTCCCCCACTCCTCCCTCACCTTAATGCTGCGGGAGCGGGCTCGAGCCCGTTGTCCCGTGCACGCGTCCCGTCCGCTCGTGCACACGCGCCACCTGATCAGGGAGCAGTATGGAGCACGGAGAGCCGCGGTGCTGATGTGGTGCGATGAGCATCAGTGGGGCATGGCAGGGGGAGTTGTGAAACTGCGAATTGTCGTCAGTTGTGGCCCTCGCATTGCGAGGGCCACAGATCGTGACGACAACTAGCAGTTTGACAACTATTGTATGTGATATATATATGTATATATATATATATATATATATATATATATATGTATATATATGGATATACACATATATATATATATATATATATATTTATATATGTATGTTTATATATATATATTTATATATATAGTAAATAAAAAGTACATCTGTGTTCACACTTGAATGTCTAAAGCAAGTTAAAAAAAACTGCTTCCAGCTCAGAGTTCCTAGAAAAACAGTTATTACACTGCATTCTGGGAAGTTGAGCTGGGACACACAAATATGCCCACAAATATATATATATATATATATATATATATATATATATATATATATATATATATATATATATATTTGAATAATCAGAGTATTGCAGTGAATAGTGATACCTTTTTTATTGGACAAATGTATTCATAAAAAAGCGACGAGCTGGATTACTGGATTACTGGACATTAACGGCTACCTCACTCTTCATATATATTTATATATACACATTTGTATTTTAAGGTCCGGTTGGGGCCTATATGGTCCCGCTTGTTATTTTATGGTTTTTAAGGTCCGGTTGGGGCCTTTATGGTCCCGCTTAATATTTTAAGGTTTTTATGGTCCGCTTGCGGTCTTGCACTGTCTGATTTATTTGCTTAGTTTATATGAACCCAGGTCCAAACACTCTGTTGCTGCCGATTTTTTGGGACTGGTTGGTCAACTTACTGCACTTGAAGACACCCCGAAAAGGAGAGCCAACTGTTGGTGAGTGTCATTGCATTTATTTTTCTGTCAATGCACACAGATGCAAGCACTGGTGTGCCTATTTGTGTAATATGCAAATTATAATATTGCTGTAGTCTTGTCACATGAGTGTTTTCAATCTATATTTTATACCAATGAATTAAACCCATTGTTATTTTGCTTCATGACATTGCTGCAGTGCTGATCATGTATGAGTTTATTGCAAAACGTACTGTATATATATTATTGGTAATTTTATCAAGGTGACACCTTTGTACATGGCAAATGTGGTTTAAGTATTTTTAATTTTGAGAAATGTGAAATCTCTAAGAATTTCACTGTGCATAATGTACACATGCTTACAATTTGCTTTTCACAAATAACAAAAATAGTTTAAAAAGGTACTACATCTACGTATTTGGTGAGCAATTTTTGGGAAAATAGGACTTGAAAATTGGAAAGAAGGAAAGGAATATATGTGTCGAATGAAGTAGAACATTTTGGTACAGCCACAAAAGCGTATTTGACCCAAATTAAAGTCAGGTAAAGTTAATCACACATAGCTTAAACAAGAGAAAGCATTCATATATTTTGTAGTCGAGTATATTAGTTTGAAGGCAAAGTACTTTGTTACATATTTTACATTTTTATGCTGTGATCTATTCATCATACCTTTAGCAGAAATGAATACTGTCGACCCGCTACTCCTGAAGCCTTTCGGCACTAACATATGAATAGAAGCTGGAATTAAAACGGTTAGGACCTCACCAGCCAGAGATAAATCTTCAGCAACAAGCAACAGATAGAGGCAAGCAATATGTCTGTACTTTTAATACTGATTGTTACAAAAAGAAAAACTGTCTTTGTGGAAGCATTGCTCGGAAATCCTAATTTGCTTGGACCTAATTTGCTTGGACCAAAATTGGAGTGACTGACGTCAAACACATCGCACAGAAAATTAAGAAACATGAAACTTGCAAATCCCACTTGGATAACAGGTACAAGTTTGAGATTTTTGGACGTGCGAACATTGCAGTTCAACTGGACGAAGGATAGCAATCCACTATTCAAAAACACAATGAAGAAGTGGATAAGAACCGGTACATCCTCTCCAAGTTAATTGATTGTGTTTTGTGGTGGTTTTAAATTGGCATTAAGAGGACATGACAAAAGTGAAACATCGCAAAATCCAGGAGTGTTTCGAGGCCTGGTAAAGCAATGGAACAGCATTTGAAGACTGCAACTGTTTTCAAGGGCACCTCCAAAATCAAACAGAATGAGCTACTGGACTGCATGCTGGAAGTTATTAAGGAAATTATTCTCCAGCAGCTTAAGGAAGCAAAGTTTGTGGCAATACAAGCAGATGATACAACTGATATTTCCACAAAGACTCAGATCGTTTTAGTATATTGATACATTGATGACAAGCAACGAGTTGTAAAAAGATTTTAGATGGCTTCACGGAACTGATAGCTCAAAGTTACGATGGTGCCAGTGTGATGCGTGGAAATCTTAGAGGAGTTCAAAGGAAAATAAAAGACGTGTACCCTAACGCACACTACATTCATTGTTATGCTCACCAACTGAATCTAATAATGGAACAAGCAGTTTCAAAGAATGCAAGAGTTAGAATTTTTTTTTTGCAACCTTTCCGGAATACCATCTTATTTTTCATGATCTCCAAAAAGGACTGCAGGATGTTGGTAGAAGACTTCCAAGAGGTGCACCGACACGTTGGAACTTCTACGAGCACAGAGACTATGTAATTGAGTGTTTCTAGAAAATGTAAATGCCAGATAACTTTGATTCAGGCTCTATACCAGAAGCCAGTGCCTTCATTGCAATGCTAGAAGAAAGGGAGTTCATTTACTTCCTTAAATTATTTCATCAAATAATGCCACCTGTTTATGTACTCTACAGTCAGCTTCAAAAACAGGACACGGATACTGTTTTTATCAACAAAGTCGCAGAAGATTTTGTCAGCAGCATCCAGAGAATTTGTAATTCTGTTGATGAGATAGAAGCAAGTTTGCCTAGCACTGCAGAAATCTCCAGACGTAGTAAAGAGATCTCAACCTTGAAGCAACTTTCAAAAGAGGTATGTGACATAATGGTTGTTAATGCAAAAGAACATTTTGCATTTTCAAATCATCTAGTAAGTGCCAAACTGCTTCAAAGCGACTTGTTTACAACCCATGAGACTTGTTTTCCCATGGAAGCTCTGGAAGCCACTGTGCAAGCATATCCAATGCTAAACAAGGAACAATTTCACACTGAGCTGTCAATTATATATGGGAAGCCGGAATTTTATCTCCCTAAGGGTGCTGTTGCTCTGTATACACTTTTTCTGAAAAATAATCTGCAGGTTGATTTCACAGAGACAGTGATATTATTAAGAATCCTCAATACAACAACAATGGCCACTGCAGTTTTTTTGGATAATGTATGGCTTTTGTTTATACCATTACATTTTAAAAAAGAGGCCTGCCACATGCACACATACTTTTAATCCTGCAGGAAAAAGATACATTGAATACTGCAGAGAGAGGGGATTCAGTAATTACTGCTGAATTGCCACATCCAGAAAAATATTCTAAACTTTATGAGATTGTAACTCATAGAATGATTCATGGGCCATGTGGAGATATCAATCCAAATTCCCCACGTATGGAAAATAAAAAATGTACAAAAGAGTTCCCAAAACAATTTCAAATGCAGACTTATGCTAATTGTGATGGATACCCTTTGCATAAAAGAAGAGAAGGACAAAAAGCTATTATCCATGGCCAAAAGGTTGATAATAGATATGTAGTTTCATACAATCCACATCTGCGGATAAAGTACAATGCACACATAAATGTGGAAGCTTGCACTTCTATCAAATCCATCAAATATATGTATAAATATATATACAAAGGATATGATGCAGGAACTGTTGTTGTGCAAGGTGCACAAAATGAAAAATTTCTAATTATTTAGATGCACGCTATGTCAGTGCTCCAGAAGCAATGTGGCCTCTTCTGAAATTTGAGATGCATGATCAGTCACATGCTGTGTATCGATTAGCTGTCCATTTGCCACAAAATCAGTTTGTTTGCTTTACTAAAGGCAATGAAAGAAATGACATAGCCCAAAGTGAACATCGAGAAACAACACTTACTGCTTGGTTTCAATTAAACTGCCAGGACACTGAGGCCAGACAATTTTTATACATTGAGATTCCATATCACTATGTATTTGTAAATGGCCAATGGCGACAATGAAAAAGAGATACTCATAAAATGATCCCACAAATTTATACTGTCAGTCCAAGAGACATTGAACATTTCAGTTTAAGATAACTTCTTTGACATTTTCCCAGTGCACAAAATTATAAACATTTATGCACAGTGAATGACATAGTTTATGATACTTTCCTATTAGCTGCAAGACATCAAAACTTCATAGCAGATGATACAGAATGGAAGAGGGGTCTGGAAGAAGCAGCACAATGTCAAATGCCAAAGGAAATGAGAGAACAATTTGCATTAATTTGCATCTTTTGCAAAGTACCTGATGCTTTTGCTTTGTGGGAAATTAAATATGTGTGTTAAAATGAGGCCATTGCACTCTTAAAAACATTTATAAAAAGGAAATATTTCTTGCTCATGGATTAAATTGTGCAAGTTTTAATTTGCCTGATTCAGGACATATAGATGACATCAACTTTGATGACTATGACAATGAGCTTCAAAAACTAAAAACACAAGAAAAACTTGCAACTTTATATACATTACAATTGCAAGCATTTAAAGCCATCACAAATGCTACAGATGATGAAATGGTCAAAGACCGTTATTTCTATCTAGATGGCCCTGGTGGATCAGGAAAAACGTATCTGTACAATTGTTTGATATGTTACATTTGAGCACAGGGTCAAATCGCAATGCCATTTGCAACAACTGTAATTGCAGCACTTTTGTTTTGAAGGTGGTAGAACTGTGCATAGTGGATTTAAACTGCTAGTTCTCATTTTAGAAACATCAGTGTCAGATATTTGACTGTATTCTTTACAAGCAAAAAATTTAAAAAAGTAAATTAATTATCATAGACGAGGCAACAGTGATGTCAAGTCATGCCTTGCAATGTATTGATTGATTAATAAAAGAAGTGATGTATAATAATTTGCCATTTGGTGGAAAGGGGATGTTGTTAAGAGGAGATTTTAGGCAAACATTACCTGTTGTGCTACATGGAAGCATGTATCAAGACAAGTAAACTGTGGAAAATATTTACACACCTCAAATTAAATATGAGCTCTGAATGCCAAAATGAATTCAATGATTGGCTAATTCAAATTGGAGAAGGAAAACATCCACAAATAAATAATTTAGCGGATGATACCGTAGAAATTCCCTCACAAATGGTTTGCAAAGAATCACTCATATTGGCAATCTTTCTCAATACGATCAATAACGACGATTACTCAGACATTGTAAACAAAGTGATATTAACATCCAAAAATTGAGATGCCTTGAATCTAAAAAACTAAATTTTAAAATTCATCAACGCACCCCAAAAAAATTATTAAAGTGCAGATTCAGTTCTGGCTTATGATAAAGACAGTGAATCTAACTTGAATATAATTGATCAATTCTTTAACACCATCTGGAATGCCACCACATGTTTTGCAGTTGACAAAAGGGGCAATTGTCAGGCTATTCCGAAATATGAATCCCAGAAAAGGACTTTGTAATGGGACCAGATTAATTGTGCAGGATTTAAAAGATCATTTCATACATACAGAAATTATGAATGGTACCCATAAGCGTGAACAAGTTTTTATACCAAGAATTGATTTGGCTCCAAGTGAGAGTGGTTTGCTTTTTGTCCTTCAAAGGAGAAAATTTCCAGTTATCATGGCATTTGCCATGACCATAAATAAATACCAAAGTATTTTCTTACAGGAACCTGTTTTTGCACATGAACAACTCTATGTTGCTTTTTCAAGGGGCACAAATCCAGATGATATTAAAGTTTCAATTGAAGACAATCGAAGTCAGGGTGATCTATTACAGGATGGATGCATTTTTACCAAAAACATTGTGTACTATGAGGTTTTGTAAACAGAGAGAACAGTGGTTTTATTTCGAGGACGAAATTTTATGTCACTCTGGGTCTTTTTAGAGGACCACATATGTACAATTTTACAAAACTACAACAATAACAACAAAAACTGAAAAAAAAAAAAAACATCAAGAATAAACAGTGGTTATATTCAATAGACAAAATTAAAAGTCTGCTGGGCTCTTTTTAAGGGAACCACTTGGACATACAAAAACTAAAAATATTGGAATGTCTTGGAAGTGGCTTTTTGCCAAGGTTGGCCCCACAAAACAGCTACGTTGCATTTTATTACTTTTGCTGTTTAAATTTTAATACATTAACTCTATGTTTGTAATGTTAACATTGTTTTTTCCAAGGCCTAAACAGTTTCATTGTATGTAATTAGGGGTTTATGTTAGTAGGAAGATGATCATTTGTTGTAAAAATTAAATCTATAATTAACTACAGAGTATTGATCCAGAGAGGAATCCGATCGCCAGTAAATGGGGTCAGGAAGGAATTAATTTATTCCCTCCTTTGATACAATTGGTTTTTAGTTTTAATGTTTTTTTTTTATTGTTTGCCTTCCTCTGGATTCAATACTTATGTGGTTTAACAGTACTTTAAATAAATAAAAGTTGCATGTTACAAAGGGTTATGTAATGGTTTAAGATACTCATTGATATAAAGTTGACCTAATGTTATGTTACTGATCCATACCTCACATTTAAAAATGTTAGTATTGTTAAAATAAAATGGTTCACTAATCTTTCAAATATTACTTGCATGTTCCAAAGCATTTATGTAATGGTTTGCAACTATTTATTCATACAAACTTCATCCGTTGTTACATTATTCCTGTATACATGATGATTAATAGGTTAATATGGTTAAAATATGATCGTTTAGCAGTTGTTGAAATACAGGTTGAATGTAAAAAAAAAAAAAAAATTGTTGTACTTTTTACTTTCTACATAACAAAAAGGTTAAGAGGGTAGGAGACTCACATTGTTTGTCAAACAGCATTCCCAGCTTTAACATTTTATTGATTGTCATTTTTTGACGGGCAAGTCGATAGTACTTTATAATTGGGAAACTTACACTGCACTTTCTAAAGAAACTAATTGTCTCATATCTTAGCATATTATTACCACATTCTGAGCACACATAAATTCTTTAAACATGACAAATAAATGAAAGACAAATTATTACAGTCCTTACAACAAGTCTCACATCCATTTTAATAGCCATTGATATTAGCAAGCCAGTGTGTTAGAGTCCCAAATAAAAGAGTTGCTTGTGGGGTTACCATGAAAATAGAGGAAATCTGTATTAAAGTTTTAGAAAGTTTTTCAGAAGTTTAACTTACTGTGTGATTTACACAGAAAATAGTAGTATTTATGGTGCTATAATCTTTAACATTTTTAAATAATTTCAGTTTACACTAATTATGTTTTGATGATAGTCTTTCTAGAAAACATAATTCACAGTATGTCTGTTGTCGATTAGCATAGAATTCTGCATGCATGGGTTACTGTTAGCTTGTTTGGACACTGGCTGTATCCAGATCCAAAAACCCTTCATGTACCTTTAATTATTGGCAACTATACACAGTTGTGGCATTCCTGCACCAAAGAAAACCAAGCTCTCTATATAGACCATTTATTTGATATATCAGTCTCCCACAAGCACCATTTAGAAGATATATGTTGCACTGTATAATGACTAAAGGCCGATAAAGCTTTCCCCAGCAACACTACTACAGATGCAATACTGTACTAAACGATACATATATATCTCCTGATACACAAGTCCTGCAATGGAAATTATAATAATTATCCAAAGCACAAATCATCTAATGTAAATATTTTTATTGCTTTTGAAAATACAAGCAAATAGTGGCCAGTTGGATATATACTGTAGATTATTTGATATAACATTGTCCTTTATCTTTGAGGTCTTTATACTGAATATCTTGCAAATTTTGATTGATTTCATCCTAAATAAGTGGGCAACTCAAACTGACATCAATCATTAAAGATGTGAGAGCATCCTTGTTGTTTGTAATGCATAATAACAAAATAAATAGAATATTGAATGCTGATTCCCTGTTTACTGCCAAAGACTGTGTTAAATGAGATCATTTCTAAATTCAAAAAAAGAGGAAGGAACTAACTATTTTCAAAAAAGAATCTCTCCAAAGGGTGGACATGGGACAAATTGCATTAAATTCCATTAAGTCAATTCATGATATTGGATTACTATGTTTCTATTGTTCCAAAACTTTTTCGATTCCGCTGCAAAAATCATACTTTTTTTATACATTGCTAGTTCTTGCTTAAACTGTTAACTATTGAAGTTCTGTTAAAAAACATGGTATATTTGATTTGATTTTAACCTTTATAAGCATAGTAATTCTATTCTGCATCCACTTTACCACTCCTCAGGGGTGTCTTCTCTAATTAATAATACACTATGAAGTTTGTCTCTGGCCAGCTGTACCTTAAAGGCAGTGGAGGAAATTGCGAATGGAGGGCCTTAGTGCAAAAAAACATTTGTCTGCTGGCACCTACCCTGCACCAACTCACTTAGTGCCCCTCCCCAAGAGCCTTTCTCATAACAACTCCCCCCCCACCCTTAGATCCCTTCCTATAATAGCACCCCACCTTAAGACTCTTTCCCATAGCTGCTCCCTTCCAAATCCTCTTTACAAAGCTGCTCCATTTCCCAAAGTACTCAACTTCCCTTACTTCCTGCCTAAGCGAAACTCCTCTGCCTGGAGCAGAGCTCTAGGATACATAAACTCCACTTTCTAGCGTCAAGTGGGGGTGGCCCCTACACTATATATATATATATATATATATATATATATACATATATATATATATATATACAGCCTTATTAAATTGCAAATCGGCAAATTGAAAAGGGCTCTATTTAAGCACATAGCATATTTTTTACAGAAGTTTTTAGTTAGTGAGCTTCTATCCAAAAGCAAGGTCTTCACTAACTAAAAACTTCTGGAAACAAATATGCTATGTGCTTAAATAGAGCCCTTTTCAATTTGCCGAATCGCAATTTAATAAGGCTGATAATGTCTACATAGCAGTCCCTTTCAGCAGCCATCTTCACATAGTACCCAGTGCCTCCCAACATCCACCCCCTTAGAATTCATCTGTACATAGCACCCAGTCCTTGTTAACAGCCATCTTCCCAAGCATCCCTCCTTAGCAGCCATCACTATAATAGTTGTCAGTGTAAGGGACATTTGCAATGTTGGTAACACACTTGCGTCCCTCGCACAGTGAGGGACGCCTGCGAGCCTCGCAAAGCTAGGCATGCAGTTGAGGCACGCAGGAATTAGACTTGTTAAGCAAGGCAAGCAGTTGAGGCGTGTGGGACTTAGGCTCCAATGATTTTTTTACGTTTTTCGGCCACCATTTTTTCCCTCGCTTAGCCGATTTTCGAGCGGCGGAAAATGGCGAATATGGCTCCAATTCATTTGCAATTTCACTCCGAGGAATGAAATTTTAAGGCTAGAAAAATTGCTTGCCAAGGAGAAATTTGCCATTTCCTCCGCACAAAAATCTGTTCAGCAAGGGAAAAAATGGCGGACAAAAAATGGCGGATGAAAACAAGGCTCTGCAGCACCAAGCACGTAGGACTTTAAAAATAAATCCAACAAGGACCAAAAGCCTCACATTGTATGCCACCAAGCATTGCTAGCCTTACAATTTCATTCCCATCATTTTTGACGGGCATTTTCCTAGTTCATACATAACACCCAGTCCTTGTCAGCAGCCATCCCCACACAGCACACAATACATCTCAGCACACATCTCACATAGCACCCATCCATATCTCCTTGGCTCGCTCCTCAAGCAGTTGAGGCACGTGGGCTCCAATGAGCGCTGAAGACGCTTATTGCACTGTGATCCTCGTAAAGCAAGGCAAGCAGTTGAAGCACGCAGTTCGTTCAAATGCGTAACTACAAAAAAGACAAAAACAAGCAAAATACTTAAAAAATATATATAACACTCACACACAGCACAGGAGCAGAGCCAGGAAGCCTAGGAGTGAAGTTGCAAACAAATTGGAGTTATATTTGCCGTTTTCTGACGCTCTAAAATCAGCTAAGCAAGGTAAAAAATGGCGGAAGAAAAACATAAAAATTCTGAAACAGGATGAAAACGAGGCTCTGCAACGCCAGGCAAGCAGCACTTAGAAAATACACAACGCCAAAAACAGTAACACTTACACTAACAACGCCAGGCACATAGGACTTTAACTTTACTCCTAGGCTTCCTACGTGCGTGGCGGTGTTAGTGTAAGTGTTACTGTTTTCGGCGTTGTGTATTTCCAATTCCTTTGCAAATTCACGCCTAGGAATGAAATTGTAAGGCTAGGAAATTGCCCGCCAAAGAGATATATGCCGTCTTCCGCCGCTTATACTAACAAAGAAAAACGTACAAATTCTGAAACAGAATGAAAATGAGGCTCTGCAACGCCAGGCACGCAGCACTTAGAAAATACACAACAACGAAAACAGTAACACTTACACTAACAACGCCAGGCACGTAGGACTTTAAAAATAAGACCATCGAGGACCAAAAGCCTTGCATTGTATGCCACCCAGCATTGCTAGCCTTACAATTTCATTTTTTGACGGGAAATTTCTTAGTTCATACATAGCACCCAGTCCTTGTCAGCAGCCAAAACCTCTCAGCATCCATCCCCACATGGCACACAATACATCTCAGCACACAACTCACATAGTACCCATTTATATCTCCTTGGTTTGCTCCTCAAAATACCCATTCCTCATGTACATTGCTGTCATCCTTCCCTGTTCTCTCGCACCTCTTCCCTGACATCCCCAGCTTGCTGAACTACTCCACACTGCCACCTCTCCTAGCTTCGGTACAAATGCTATTTTAAAAAAAACACAGTCCAATTTCAGGCTGGGGGAAAAGGTGTGCAGCCAAAGAGGCCCAGAGTGTTTCAGGGCATGTTGGGCCAGGGTGGGTGGCACGACATTACAGAAGAAAATGCAAAAAAAACTATTTACACGGTTTTGGGCCCCCACCCCCAGAGGAGGGCACTGGTGCATTGCATCACTTACACCACTGGTAGCTCTGCCCTACTTAAGGAAACATAAAAGACAACTATTTTAAACATTACAAAAGTTAATTAAACATGACAAAATATTAAGTAAAACATGTTTAAAACTTCATTAAAATTAACAGGGAATACAGAGAGCATACTCCAGTCTGTAGATCTCAATGGCTAACAGGTTTGGTTTAATGGAAAGTTCGTTAATTGTCAAATACAAATACTGTTGAGACAGAAGCTGCAAGAAGCAGTAAAGAAAATTAAAGCATTCTGTAAAGAATAATTGCATATTAAAGCGAAAAAAATAAAGGCTGTGTTTCTAAAAGAAAAAGAAAGATCATGTTTAATTATTCAATATACAAAATAGAAAATAAATTACCACCATGGTCATTTAAATCAGTGATAAAGCATTCAAACAATCTAAACCGTGAACCATTAGTTGCACCCCAAACATAGTATCAGGAAGAGGAAGTGTACAGTTATGCTACTGGTCATAAGAAAGTAGGTTGTATGTAGTAATGTGATGTGTAGAGAGATTATATTGTTTATTCTAGAGATCTACATAATATTTCCTAATTTAGGAAAGTGAAACTGTAAATGTCCGGTATTTGTCATCACCTACTCAGCATGTTACACTGCTCTATTCTTGTTCCTCTCAGCCTCTTTCCATGAGGCTCTGTGCTGGGTGATGTCACACACTGCTGGAGTTTCCACAAAACTTTCCTTTTCTAAGACTGACAATAAATAGATGTTGGATGAGAGATGGATGATCAGTCTTTGAGGAGTCTTGGGCTAATACTACCATTCGCTCCTGCTCCTAGAAGTTACTAATTTCTGTGAAGATGAAGGTCTCTATGGTGGCTCTCTCTCTGCTGCTCTCTGTCTGCTGCTCACTGGTTCACAGCTCACCAAGTAAGTCCTAATATTTATTTTCTCTATATGACATTCAGGAGATAAAGTTGCTGAAATAATAACATGTACAGACAACTGAATTAAAAAAGGAGGTTTTATCCAGTTTCCTAAGATATTCCATTTCTCTGTCTTGTAGTGTTTGGTTCTGCCCCAACCTCCTGCTGCTTTACTTATACAAAACGGAGGATAGCCCAACCATTTGTCATAGACTACTACAGAACCAGCAGCCTGTGTGGCAATCCTGGTATCATGTAAGTATCAAGATACTTCTTTGAAAGAGTGATGTGCATTCTGTAGATCAGTATGTAAGAAGTCAGTTTATGAAAGGTTTCAACCTTTAATTATACTGATGTTATGCTTTGTAAATCCTGAGTGTTTAATCTTTTATAAAAAAACATATGAAGGTAAATCATTATGTTCATCCATGATAAATAATTTATTTTACATGAGACAGGTAAGATGACTTTCTGTGTAGTTAATAGGTATACCTGGGTCCGAATCAGAACTGCCAAAACCTTTCTTTCCAACCTTCATGTCATTATTACATTTATTATCATATATATTAAATGAAGCTTCCAAATCCTTTCATAAGCTATTAGTTACATGTTCAAAGTAGCTTATGCTTTTGAAAAGGTAAAATAATCATTATTAACTCCATTTTAACACTTTTTTTGATTTACAGTTTCAGCACAAAGAAAGGACGGACGGTCTGCGCCAACCCAAGTGACAAATGGGTGCAGGATTATATAAACGGACTGGACAAGAAAGTGAACTCTGCTTGAATCATTAGCTACAATGACTGATAACCTTCAGAGGGAAAAAATCATAAAGCCTATTGAAAGTGGCCAACTTTAATTGATGATGACCACATTGTTGAAGATTTAGAAACAACAGATAATTAATTATTTTTTTATACTTAATGTGTTGTATATAATTGTCATAGATATGTTATTCTAAATTATTGGTTAAAATGTATATGTAAACTACTAAATAAAATATGTATTTTTTTATTATAACATGGTTCCTTTTATCATCTTTCCTGTTTTGTAACATAAAGCTCTTGTAACACCCCATTCCTCGCTCTACTCAGATGAGACCATGGTTGCTGACCATATGCATTTATTGCCTTTGATACGTGGCTAACACATGTTTAGGTTGGTATGATGGCATGGTCATTTTGTTCTCATTTTCAAATGACCAATCTTTGTTAATTTGAAGTACTAACACAACTAAGCAGAGGAGATACAGCAGCCTTCCTTTTGCTATGGCCTCCAGAGCTTGGCGCAATATTCCTGAGAGGCACTCGCAGACAGGAACTTGAAGGATTTGCACACATTTAAAATACATTGCTATTAATGAATTACATTCTAATGTACGCTAGATCAGTTCTTTCAAAGAACCTACCTCAAGGATATTGAGGTAGGTTCTTTAAAAGATTTGATCTAACGTACATCAGAGAGAAGTGGGGAATAGAGAAAGTGAGGATTGTTCAGGAGCATTTTCAAGATGTTTTCATCTATAAAAATACTGCAGTGGCTATTAAATGGCATTTCTAGCATATAATATCCATAATCGAGTATGGAGTATCACTGTGCATAAAGTATTACCCTATATCATCAAAACCATACAAGACTGAAAACATACTCTAAAATGCATGTTGTTGTTGATTAGTCATTCAGTTGGTTTCTGATTCTCCATGACCCCATGCACCACAGCACGCTAGGCACATCTTGTGTCTGGTTGTGCTCATCTATAAGGTGTTCTTGGCAAAGATACTGGAGTGGGTTGCCAGTTCCTTCTCCAAGCCCCTTCACCATGACAAGGTAGCAATTCTGAAGAGTAAAATGCATTTATTGAATAGTCATTCACAGATACCCTATGTACTAAAATGCAAATACGGGACATATTTGAAACGTGTCCCCTCTATGAATTATAATTCACAGTTGTGTTTGGAAAAACAAATATGTTACAAAGGCATGGTCAAATATGCACATACTACATCCTATATTTAGGATGTCTAAATATAAATATAAGTATAAGCCAGGAATATAAAACATTACAATGGCTTTTATATCAAAGATAATGTATTTGAAAACACTAAGTGGAGATTCCTAGGTGGAATTTAGTATTATTCTGGGTCTAGTCTTGGAAACAATATATTCCCCTATTGCCAGATTCATTCCTCCTAATAATGTCTGTTTATGCAAATACACAAAGTAGAAATATAAACATAGTGAACAAGACTGGGCTTCATAAAAATATGTATTCACTAAAGGTAGTGATAGCACCCATAATATTATAGAGAAAAAAAACAGAATACTCATACAAGATGACAATATGGTATGGCTTAAAATATTACAGACAGAGACAACTCACAAACATGTTCCATTATAAGGTGATAGGACAGGAACCGACATTAAATGTATCTGATAAATACTGTATGTCAGCAGAAGCAATGACTGTATTTGCAATGGGTTTAAATGTGCTCTAATAAGTATCATAATTGTTTGTTACTGGACTTGTTGAGCAACATTAGCCCTCAGGAACCACATCCAGACCACATTTTCAGGATATCACTTAGTCTGAAGAGATAAGTAAATTAATATAATTGAGCTACCTCTGCTCAAAGAAGATATCCTGAAGATTTAGCTCATGGGTACTAACCATGGAAGACCCTGATGCAGACCACAGTAATGATTTTCAGTTAGCAATCCATAAATTAAACTAAGTACGGTAGTACATTTTCATAAATCTTTAAGAAAATGTTTTACTGTATAGCAAAATACTGTGTTGTGTATTTGTACTTGTAAAGCATTATTAGATTTAGCAATATGCTTGTCTGAAGTC
Organism: Discoglossus pictus; assembly: GCA_027410445.1. Lineage (NCBI taxonomy): Eukaryota > Metazoa > Chordata > Amphibia > Anura > Alytidae > Discoglossus > Discoglossus pictus. The sequence continues at coordinate 252,663,826 of CM050164.1, read as the reverse complement.
AATCTTTAATAATGTTGTCATTATGGCTTGGACTGGAGAGCTCCAGTACAAAAGAAAATGTTGCCTCCCCCAATGTCACGCACTCACAATTTTTAAAACAAAACAAAATCATAAGACTCTGCGTGTGTCATTGCTGCTCCCATCATGACAGCTAGTTTGCTTGGAGACTGAGTGTTATGCTACTGGGAAGGGAAATAGGAGCTAAATAAATTCTGGGAGGGATACAGTTTAAAAAAGGTAAAAGGACTGTGACCTTGAAGGGTATGATTCAGTTTTGGGCCCTTCAACCAAAATACTGTTGCTGACCAAAAGTCAATGAGCCACTTTCAATTGAGATCCGGAAGACCGTAAGTGAGTTTGCAATCTATTTTGCTATTCAATTGGCATATATTTGTCGTCTCGAAACGACTTCCGAGTTACAGGCTTGAAAAAATGCGATGTTAACCTTGCAACTTACAGCCTCCAGAAGCCTTTGATCTGTCACTTTTCGCAACGCTAAAATCGCAAATCGCTATTCAATGCTCAATTTCCCCAAGCCAGCAAATGTATTCACACCCGTAAATAGCAAATGAAGGAGAAAATTCTACATGTGCTAGAGAGGATCCACAAGGGGGTGAAACACCTGTTCATAGCACTGTAAATGCAAAAAAAATCAATACTGAAATGGAAATAACGGGGAAAGGGATGATAGACATTAGAATTAATTGCACAACAGTCTCAAGCAAAACATTTAAGTTATTTTTTATGTGTCATATCACAGTAAGATCGATCTCGGGTATCAATGAGTTAATACATATCAGGCCACCCATATAGACTAGAACAGTATTGGCATTCATTTTCATAATTCTTTATTTTAAGGATTTGCGGGTCTAATGCCAGATCGGATCCCAGAACCTAATTGATTGACATGTATCCTCCATGCTTTACTGACATAATAATGACAGTCTTCATTTTCTATTGGCTGATTTGAAATGGGAGGTTATGGGCTTGCTTAATTGATCATGTTCCCGCCCTGAAGAGCCTTTCTCATAACAACTCCCCCCCCCCCCACCCTTAGATCCCTTCCTATAATAGCACCCCACCTTAAGATTCTTTCCCATAGCTGCTCCCTTCCAAATCCTCTTTTACAAAGCTGCTCCATTTCCCAAAGTACTCAACTTCCCTTACTTCCTGCCTAAGCGAAACTCCTCTGCCTGGAGCAGAGCTCTAGGATGCATAAACTCCACTTCTAGCGGCAAGTGGGGGTGCCCCTACACTATATATATATTTATATATATATATATATATATATATATATATTTATATACATATATTATATATACAGCCTTATTTAAATTGCAAATCGGCAAATTGAAAAGGGCTCTATTTAAGCACATAGCATATTTTTTTTTACAGAAGTTTTTAGTTAGTGAGCTTCTATCCAAAAGCATAGGTCTTCACTAACTAAAAACTTCTGGAAACAAATAATTGCTATGTGCTTAAATAGAGCCCTTTTCAATTGCCGAATCGCAATTTAATAAGGCTGATAATGTCTACATAGCAGTCCCTTTCAGCAGCCATCTTCACATAGTACCCAGTGCCCCCCAACATCCACCCCCTTAGAATTCATCTGTACATAGCACCAGTCCTTGTTAACAGCCATCTTCCCAAGCATCCCTCCTTAGCAGCCATCACTATAATAGTTGTCAGTGTAAGGGACGTTTGCAATGTTGGTAACACACTTGCGTCCCTCGCACAGTGAGGGACGCCTGCGAGCCTCGCAAAGCTAGGCATGCAGTTGAGGCACGCAGGAATTAGACTTGTTAAGCAAGGCAAGCAGTTGAGGCGTGTGTGACTTAGGCTCCAATGAATTTTTTACGTTTTCGGCACATTTTTTCCTCGCTTAGCCGATTTTCGAGCGGCGGAAAATGGCGAATATGGCTCCAATTCATTTGCAATTTCACTCCGAGGAATGAAATTTTAAGGCTAGAAAAATTGCTTGCCAAGGAGAAATTTGCCATTTTCCTCCGCACGAAAAATCTGTTCAGCAAGGGAAAAAATGGCGGACAAAAAAATGGCGGATGAAAACAAGGCTCTGCAGCACCAAGCACGTAGGACTTGTTAAAAATAAATCCAACAAGGACCAAAAGCCTCACATTGTATGCCACCAAGCATTGCTAGCCTTACAATTTCATTCCCATCATTTTTTGACGGGCAATTTTCCTAGTTCATACATAACCACCCAGTCCTTGTCAGCAGCCATCCCCCACACAGCACACAATACATCTCAGCACACATCTCACATAGCACCCATCCATATCTCCTTGGCTCGCTCCTCAAGCAGTTGAGGCACGTGGGCTCCAATGAGCGCTGAAGACGCTTATTGCACTGTGATCCTCGTAAAGCAAGGCAAGCAGTTGAAGCACGCAGTTTGTTCAAATGCGTAACTACAAAAAAGACAAAAACAAGCAAAATACTTAAAAAATATATATAACACTCACACACAGCACAGGGGCAGAGCCAGGAAGCCTAGGAGTGAAGTTGCAAACAAATTGGAGTTATATTTGCCGTTTTCTGACGCTCTAAAATCAGCTAAGCAAGGTAAAAAATGGCGGACGAAAAACATAAAAATTCTGAAACAGGATGAAAACGAGGCTCTGCAACGCCAGGCAAGCAGCACTTAGAAAATACACAACGCCAAAAACAGTAACACTTACACTAACAACGCCAGGCACATAGGACTTTAACTTTACTCCTAGGCTTCCTACGTGCGTGGCGGTGTTAGTGTAAGTGTTACTGTTTTCGGCATTGTGTATTTCCAATTCCTTTGCAAATTCACGCCTAGGAATGAAATTGTAAGGCTAGGAAATTGCCCGCCAAAGAGATATATGCCGTCTTCCGCCGCTTATACTAACAAAGAAAAACGTACAAATTCTGAACAGAATGAAAATGAGGCTCTGCAACGCCAGGCACGCAGCACTTAGAAAATACACAACAATGAAAACAGTAACACTTACACTAACAACGCCAGGCTCGTAGGACTTTAAAAATAAGACCATCGAGGACCAAAAGCCTTGCATTATATGTCACCCAGCATTGCTAGCCTTACAATTTCATTTTTTGACGGGAAATTTCTTAGTTCATACATAGCACCCAGTCCTTGTCAGCAGCCAAAACCTCTCAGCATCCATCCCCACATGGCACACAATACATCTCAGCACACAACTCACATAGCACCCATTTATATCTCCTTGGTTTGCTCCTCAAAATACCCATTCCTCATGTACATTGCTGTCATCCTTCCCTGTTCTCTCACACCTCTTCCCTGACATCCCCAGCTTGCTGAACTACTCCACACTGCCACCATCTCTCTAGCTTCGGTACAAATGCTATTTAAAAAAAACACAGTCCAATTTCAGGCTGGGGGAAAAGGTGTGCAGCCAAAGAGGCCCAGAGTGTTTCAGGGCATGTTGGGCCAGGGTGGGTGGCACGACATTACAGAAGAAAATGCAAAAAAACTATTTACACGGTTTTGGGCCCCACCCCCAGAGGAGGGCACTGGTGCATTGCATCACTTACACCACTGGTAGCTCTGCCCCTCCTTAAGGAAACATAAAAGACAACTATTTTAAACATTACAAAAGTTAATTAAACATGACAAAATATTAAGTAAAACATGTTTAAACTTCATTAAAATTAACAGGGAATACAGAGAGCATACTCCAGTCTGTAGATCTCAATGGCTAACAGGTTTGGTTTAATGGAAAGTTCGTTAATTGTCAAATACAAATACTGTTGAGACAGAAGCTGCAAGAAGCAGTAAAGAAAATTAAAGCATTCTGTAAAGAATAATTGCATATTAAAGCGAAAAACATAAAGGCTGTGTTTCTAAAAAGAAAAAGAAAAGATCATGTTTAATTATTCAATATACAAAATAGAAAATAAATTACCACCATGGTCATTTAAATCAGTGATAAAGCATTCAAAACAATCTAAACCGTGAACCATTAGTTGCACCCCAAACATAGTATCAGGAAGAGGAAGTGTACAGTTATGCTACTGGTCATAAGAAAGTAGGTTATATGTAGTAATGTGATGTGTAGAGAGATTATATTGTTTATTCTAGAGATCTACATAATATTTCCTAATTTAGGAAAGTGAAACTGTAAATGTCCGGTATTTGTTCATCACCTACTCAGCATGTTACACTGCTCTATTCTTGTTCCTCTCAGCCTCTTTCCATGAGGCTCTGTGCTGGGTGATGGTCACACACCTGCTGGAGTTTCCACAAAACTTTCCTTTTTCTAAGACTGACAATAAATAGATGTTGGATGAGAGTTGGATGATCAGTCTTTGAGGAGTCTTGGGCTAATACTACCATTCGCTCCTGCTCCTAGAAGTTACTAATTTCTGTGAAGATGAAGGTCTCTATGGTGGCTCTCTCTCTGCTGCTCTCTGTCTGCTGCTCATTGGTTCACAGCTCACCAAGTAAGTCCTAATATTTATTTTCTCTATATGACATTCAGGAGATAAAGTTGCTGAAATAATAACATGTACAGACAACTGAATTAAAAAAGGAGGTTTTATCCAGTTTCCTAAGATATTCCATTTCTCTGTCTTGTAGTGTTTGGTTCTGCCCCAACCTCCTGCTGCTTTACTTATACAAAACGGAGGATAGCCCAACCATTTATCATAGACTACTACAGAACCAGCAGCCTGTGTGGCAATCCTGGTATCATGTAAGTATCAAGATACTTCTTTGAAAGAGTGATGTGCATTCTGTAGATCAGTATGTAAGAAGTCAGTTTATGAAAGGTTTGCAAAAAACAGAAATAAAGAAAATTCAGCAGTCAATTCAACCTTTAATTATACTGATGTTATGCTTTGTAAATCCTGAGTGTTTAATCTTTTATAAAAAAACATATGAAGGTAAATCATTATGTTGATCCATGATAAATAATTTATTTTACATGAGACAGGTAAGATGACTTTCTGTGTAGTTAATAGGTATACCTGGGTCCGAATCAGAACTGCCAAAACCTTTCTTTCCAACCTTCATGTCATTATTACATTTATTATCATATATATTAAATGAAGCTTCCAAATCCTTTCATAAGCTATTAGTTACATGTTCAAAGTAGCTTATGCTTTTGAAAAGGTAAAATAATCATTATTAACTCCATTTTAACACTTTTTTTGATTTACAGTTTCAGCACAAAGAAAGGACGGACGGTCTGCGCCAACCCAAGTGACAAATGGGTGCAGGATTATATAAACGGACTGGACAAGAAAGTGAACTCTGCTTAAATCATTAGCTACAATGACTGATAACCTTCAGAGGGAAAAAATCATAAAGCCTATTGAAAGTGGCCAACTTTAATTGATGATGACCACATTGTTGAAGATTTAGAAACAACAGATAATTAATTATTTTTTATACTTAATGTGTTGTATATAATTGTCATAGATATGTTATTCTAAATTATTGGTTAAAATGTATATGTAAACTACTAAATAAAATATGTATTTTTTATTATAACATGGTTCCTTTTATCATCTTTCTGTTTCGTAACATAAAGCTCTTGTAACACCCCATTCTTCGCTCTACTCAGATGAGACCATGTTGCTGACCATATGCATTTATTGCCTTTGATACGTGGCTAACACATGTTTAGGTTGGTATGATGGCATGGTCATTTTGTTCTCATTTTCAAATGACCAATCTTTGTTAATTTGAAGTACTAACACAACTAAGCAGAGGAGATACAGCAGCCTTCCTTTTGCTATGGCCTCCAGAGCTTGGCGCAATATTCCTGAGAGGCACTCGCAGACAGGAACTTGAAGGATTTGCACACATTTAAAATACATTGCTAATAATGAATTACATTCTAATGTACGTTAGATCAGTTCTTTCAAAGAACCTACCTCAAGGATATTGAGGTAGGTTCTTTAAAAGATTCGATCTAACGTACATCAGAGAGAAGTGGGGAATAGAGAAAGTGAGGATTGTTCAGGAGCATTTTCAAGATGTTTTCATCTATAAAAATACTGCAGTGGCTATTAAATGGCATTTCTAGCATATAATATCCATAATCGAGTATGGAGTATCACTGTGCATAAAGTATTACCCTATATCATCAAAACCATACAAGACTGAAAACATACTCTAAAATGCATGTTGTTGTTGATTAGTCATTCAGTTGTTTCTGATTCTCCATGACCCCATGCACCACAGCACGCTAGGCACATCTTGTGTCTGGTTGTGCTCATCTATAAGGTGTTCTTGGCAAAGATACTGGAGTGGGTTGCCAGTTCCTTCTCCAAGCCCCTTCACCATGACAAGGTAGCAATTCTGAAGAGTAAAATGCATTTTGTTGAATAGTCATTCACAGATACCCTATGTACTAAAATGCAAATACGGGACATATTTGAAACGTGTCCCCTCTATGAATTATAATTCACAGTTGTTTGGAAAAACAAATATGTTACAAAGGCATTGGTCAAATAGCACATACTACATCCTATATTTAGGATGTCTAAATATAAATATAAGTATAGCCAGGAATATAAAACATTACAATGGCTTTTATATCAAAGATAATGTATTTGAAAACACTAAGTGGAGATTCCTAGGTGGAATTTAGTATTATTCTGGGTCTAGTCTTGGAAACAATATATTCCCCTATTGCCAGATTCATTCCTCCTAATAATGTCTGTTTATGCAAATACACAAAGTAGAAATATAAACATAGTGAACAAGACTGGGCTTCATAAAAATATGTATTCACTAAAGGTAGTGATAGCACCCATAATATTATAGAGAAAAAAAACAGAATACTCATACAAGATGACAATATGGTATGGCTTAAAATATTACAGACAGAGACAACTCACAAACATGTTTTCCATTATAAGGTGATAGGACAGGAACCGACATTAAATGTATCTGATAAATACTGTATGTCAGCAGAAGCAATGACTGTATTTGCAATGGGTTTAAATGTGCTCTAATAAGTATCATAATTTGTTGTTACTGGACTTGTTGAGCAACATTAGCCCTCAGGAACCACATCCAGACCACATTTTCAGGATATCACTTAGTCTGAAGAGATAAGTAAATTAATATAATTGAGCTACCTCTGCTCAAAGAAGATATCCTGAAGATTTAGCTCATGGGTACTAACCATGGAAGACCCTGATGCAGACCACAGTAATGATTTTCAGTTAGCAATCCATAAATTAAAACTAAGTACGGTAGTACATTTTCATAAATCTTTAAGAAAATGTTTTACTGTATAGCAAAATACTGTGTTGTGTATTTGTACTTGTAAAGCATTATTAGATTTAGCAATATGCTTGTCTGAAGTCAATCTTTAATAATGTTGTCATTATGGCTTGGACTGGAGAGCTCCAGTACAAAAGAAAATGTTGCCTTCCCCAATGTCACGCACTCACAATTTTTAAAACAAAACAAAATCATAAAACTCTGCGTGTGTCATTGCTGCTCCCCTCATGGACAGCTAGTTTGCTTGGAGACTGAGTGTTATGCTACTGGGAAGGGAAATAGGAGCTAAATAAATTCTGGGAGGGATACAGTTTAAAAAGGTAAAAGGACTGTGACCTTGAAGGGTATGATTCAGTTTTGGGCCCTTAAACCAAAATACTGTTGCTGACCAAAAGTCAATGAGCCACTTTCAATTGAGATCCGGAAGACCGTAAGTGAGTTTGCAATCTATTTTGCTATTCAATTGGCATATATTTGTCGTCTCGAAACGACTTCCGAGTTACAGGCTTGAAAAAATTGCGATGTTAACCTTGCAACTTACAGCCTCCAGAAGCCTTTGATCTGTCACTTTCGCAACGCTAAAATCGCAAATCGCTATTCAATTGCTCAATTTCCCCAAGCCAGCAAATGTATTCACACCCGTAAATAGCAAATGAAGGAGAAAATTCTACATGTGCTAGAGAGGATCCACAAGGGGGTGAAACACCTGTTCATAGCACTGTAAATGCAAAAAAAATCAATACTGAAATGGAAATAACGGGGAAAGGGATGATAGACATTAGAATTAATTGCACAACAGTCTCAAGCAAAACATTTAAGTTATTTTTTATGTGTCATATCACAGTTAAATCGATCTCGGGTATCAATGAGTTAATACATATCAGGCCACCCATATAGACTAGAACAGTATTGGCATTCATTTTCATAATTCTTTATTTTAAGGATTTGCGGGTCTAATGCCAGATCGGATCCCAGAACCTAATTGATTGACATGTATCCTCCATGCTTTACTGACATAATAATGACAGTCTCATTTTCTATTGGCTGATTTGAAATGGGAGGTTATGGGCTTGCTTAATTGATCATGTTCCCGCCCTGAAGAGCCTTTCTCATAACAACTCCCCCCCCCCCTTAGATCCCTTCCTATAATAGCACCCCACCTTAAGACTCTTTCCCATAGCTGCTCCCTTCCAAATCCCAAAGCTGCTCCATTTCCCAAAGTACTCAACTTCCCTTACTTCCTGCCTAAGCGAAACTCCTCTGCCTGGAGCAGAGCTCTAGGATGCATAAACTCCACTTTCTAGCGGCAAGTGGGGGTGGCCCCTACACTATATATATATATATATATATATATATATATATATATATATACATATATATATATACAGCCTTATTAAATTGCAAATCGGCAAATTGAAAAGGGCTCTATTTAAGCACATAGCATATTTTTTTACAGAAGTTTTTAGTTAGTGAGCTTCTATCCAAAAGCAAGGTCTTCACTAACTAAAAACTTCTGGAAACAAATATGCTATGTGCTTAAATAGAGCCCTTTTCAATTTGCCGAATCGCAATTTAATAAGGCTGATAATGTCTACATAGCAGTCCCTTTCAGCAGCCATCTTCACATAGTACCCAGTGCCTCTCAACATCCACCCCCTTAGAATTCATCTGTACATAGCACCCAGTCCTTGTTAACAGCCATCTTCCCAAGCATCCCTCCTTAGCAGCCATCACTATAATAGTTGTCAGTGTAAGGGACGTTTGCAATGTTGGTAACACACTTGCGTCCCTCGCACAGTGAGGGACGCCTGCGAGCCTCGCAAAGCTAGGCATGCAGTTGAGGCACGCAGGAATTAGACTTGTTAAGCAAGGCAAGCAGTTGAGGCGTGTGGGACTTAGGCTCCAATGAAATTTTTACGTTTTTCGGCCACCATTTTTTTCCCTCGCTTAGCCGATTTTCGAGCGGCGGAAAATGGCGAATATGGCTCCAATTCATTTGCAATTTCACTCCGAGGAATGAAATTTTAAGGCTAGAAAAATTGCTTGCCAAGGAGAAATTTGCCATTTTCCTCCGCACAAAAATCTGTTTAGCAAGGGAAAAAATGGCGGACAAAAAACGTAAAAATATTGAAACAGGATGAAAACGAGGCTCTGCAGCACCAAGCACGTAGTACTTTAAAAATAAATCCAACAAGGACCAAAAGCCTCACATTGTATGCCACCAAGCATTGCTAGCCTTACAATTTCATTCCCATCATTTTTGACGGGCATTTTCCTAGTTCATACATAACACCCAGTCCTTGTCAGCAGCCATCCCCACACAGCACACAATACATCTCAGCACACATCTCACATAGCACCCATCCATATCTCCTTGGCTCGCTCCTCAAAAGGCAAGCAGTTGAGGCACGTGGGCTCCATTGAGCGCTGAAGACGCTTATTGCACTGTGATCCTCGTAAAGCAAGGCAAGCAGTTGAAGCACGCAGTTCGTTCAAATGCGTAACTACAAAAAAGACAAAAACAAGCAAAATACTTAAAAAATATATATAACACTCACACACAGCACAGGGGCAGAGCCAGGAAGCCTAGGAGTGAAGTTGCAAACAAATTGGAGTTATATTTGCCGTTTTCTGACGCTCTAAAATCAGCTAAGCAAGGTAAAAAATGGCGGACGAAAAACATAAAAATTCTGAAACAGGATGAAAACGAGGCTCTGCAACGCCAGGCAAGCAGCACTTAGAAAATACACAACGCCAAAAACAGTAACACTTACACTAACAACGCCAGGCACATAGGACTTTAACTTTACTCCTAGGCTTCCTACGTGCGTGGCGGTGTTAGTGTAAGTGTTACTGTTTTCGGCGTTGTGTATTTCCAATTCCTTTGCAAATTCACGCCTAGGAATGAAATTGTAAGGCTAGGAAATTGCCCGCCAAAGAGATATATGCCGTCTTCCGCCGCTTATACTAACAAAGAAAAACGTACAAATTCTGAAACAGAATGAAAATGAGGCTCTGCAACGCCAGGCACGCAGCACTTAGAAAATGCACAACAACGAAAACAGTAACACTTACACTAACAACGCCAGGCACGTAGGACTTTAAAAATAAGACCATCGAGGACCAAAAGCCTTGCATTGTATGCCACCCAGCATTGCTAGCCTTACAATTTCATTTTTTGACGGGAAATTTCTTAGTTCATACATAGCACCCAGTCCTTGTCAGCAGCCAAAACCTCTCAGCATCCATCCCCACATGGCACACAATACATCTCAGCACACAACTCACATAGCACCCATTTATATCTCCTTGGTTTGCTCCTCAAAATACCCATTCCTCATGTACATTGCTGTCATCCTTCCCTGTTCTCTCGCACCTCTTCCCTGACATCCCCAGCTTGCTGAACTACTCCACACTGCCACCTCTCCTAGCTTCGGTACAAATGCTATTTTAAAAAAAACACAGTCCAATTTCAGGCTGGGGGAAAAGGTGTGCAGCCAAAGAGGCCCAGAGTGTTTCAGGGCATGTTGGGCCAGGGTGGGTGGCACGACATTACAGAAGAAAATGCAAAAAAACTATTTACACGGTTTTGGGCCTTACCCCCAGAGGAGGGCACTGGTGCATTGCATCACTTACACCACTGGTAGCTCTGCCCCTCCTTAAGGAAACATAAAAGACAACTATTTTAAACATTACAAAAGTGAATTAAACATGACAAAATATTAAGTAAAACATGTTTAAACTTCATTAAAATTAACAGGGAATACAGAGAGCATACTCCAGTCTGTAGATCTCAATGGCTAACAGGTTTGGTTTAATGGAAAGTTCGTTAATTGTCAAATACAAATACTGTTGAGACAGAAGCTGCAAGAAGCAGTAAAGAAAATTAAAGCATTCTGTAAAGAATAATTGCATATTAAAGCGAAAAAAATAAAGGCTGTGTTTCTAAAAAGAAAAAGAAAGATCATGTTTAATTATTCAATATAAAAAATAGAAAATAAATTACCACCATGGTCATTTAAATCAGTGATAAAGCATTCAAACAATCTAAACCGTGAACCATTAGTTGCACCCCAAACATAGTATCAGGAAGAGGAAGTGTACAGTTATGCTACTGGTCATAAGAAAGTAGGTTGTATGTAGTAATGTGATGTGTAGAGAGATTATATTGTTTATTCTAGAGATCTACATAATATTTCCTAATTTAGGAAAGTGAAACTGTAAATGTCCGGTATTTGTTCATCACCTACTCAGCATGTTACACTGCTCTATTCTTGTTCCTCTCAGCCTCTTTCCATGAGGCTCTGTGCTGGGTGATGTCACACACTGCTGGAGTTTCCACAAAACTTTCCTTTTCTAAGACTGACAATAAATAGATGTTGGATGAGAGATGGATGATCAGTCTTTGAGGAGTCTTGGGCTAATACTACCATTCGCTCCTGCTCCTAGAAGTTACTAATTTCTGTGAAGATGAAGGTCTCTATGGTGGCTCTCTCTCTGCTGCTCTCTGTCTGCTGCTCACTGGTTCACAGCTCACCAAGTAAGTCCTAATATTTATTTTCTCTATATGACATTCAGGAGATAAAGTTGCTGAAATAATAACATGTACAGACAACTGAATTAAAAAAGGAGGTTTTATCCAGTTTCCTAAGATATTCCATTTCTCTGTCTTGTAGTGTTTGGTTCTGCCCCAACCTCCTGCTGCTTTACTTATACAAAACGGAGGATAGCCCAACCATTTGTCATAGACTACTACAGAACCAGCAGCCTGTGTGGCAATCCTTTTATCATGTAAGTATCAAGATACTTCTTTGAAAGAGTGATGTGCATTCTGTAGATCAGTATGTAAGAAGTCAGTTTATGAAAGGTTTGCAAAAAACAGAAATAAAGAAAATTCAGCAGTCAATTCAACCTTTAATTATACTGATGTTATGCTTTGTAAATCCTGAGTGTTTAATCTTTTATAAAAAAACATATGAAGGTAAATCATTATGTTCATCCATGATAAATAATGTATTTTACATGAGACAGGTAAGATGACTTTCTGTGTAGTTAATAGGTATACCTGGGTCCGAATCAGAACTGCCAAAACCTTTCTTTCCAACCTTCATGTCATTATTACATTTATTATCATATATATTAAATGAAGCTTCCAAATCCTTTCATAAGCTATTAGTTACATGTTCAAAGTAGCTTATGCTTTTGAAAAGGTAAAATAATCATTATTAGCTCCATTTTAACACTTTTTTTGATTTACAGTTTCAGCACAAAGAAAGGACGGACGGTCTGCGCCAACCCAAGTGACAAATGGGTGCAGGATTATATAAACGGACTGGACAAGAAAGTGAACTCTGCTTGAATCATTAGCTACAATGACTGATAACCTTCAGAGGGAAAAAATCATAAAGCCTCTTGAAAGTGGCCAACTTTAATTGATGATGACCACATTGTTGAAGATTTAGAAACAACAGATAATTAATTATTTTTTATACTTAATGTGTTGTATATAATTGTCATAGATATGTTATTCTAAATTATTGGTTGAAATGTATATGTAAACTACTAAATAAAATATGTATTTTTTATTATAACATGGTTCCTTTTATCATCTTTCTGTTTCGTAACATAAAGCTCTTGTAACACCCCATTCCTCGCTCTACTCAGATGAGACCATGTTGCTGACCATATGCATTTATTGCCTTTGATAAGTGGCTAACACATGTTTAGGTTGGTATGATGGCATGGTCATTTTGTTCTCATTTTCAAATGACCAATCTTTGTTAATTTGAAGTACTAACACAACTAAGCAGAGGAGATACAGCAGCCTTCCTTTTGCTATGGCCTCCAGAGCTTGGCGCAATATTCCTGAGAGGCACTCGCAGACAGGAACTTGAAGGATTTGCACACATTTAAAATACATTGCTAATAATGAATTACATTCTAATGTACGTTAGATCAGTTCTTTCAAAGAACCTACCTCAAGGATATTGAGGTAGGTTCTTTAAAAGAACCGATCTAACGTACATCAGAGAGAAGTGGGGAATAGAGAAAGTGAGGATTGTTCAGGAGCATTTTCAAGATGTTTTCATCTATAAAAATACTGCAGTGGCTATTAAATGGCATTTCTAGCATATAATATCCATAATCGAGTATGGAGTATCACTGTGCATAAAGTATTACCCTATATCATCAAAACCATACAAGACTGAAAACATACTCTAAAATGCATGTTGTTGTTGATTAGTCATTCAGTTGTTTCTGATTCTCCATGACCCCATGCACCACAGCACGCTAGGCACATCTTGTGTCAGGTTGTGCTCATCTATAAGGTGTTCTTGGCAAAGATACTGGAGTGGGTTGCCAGTTCCTTCTCCAAGCCCCTTCACCATGACAAGGTAGCAATTCTGAAGAGTAAAATGCATTTTATTGAATAGTCATTCACAGATACCCTATGTACTAAAATGCAAATACGGGACATATTTGAAACGTGTCCCCTCTATGAATTATAATTCACAGTTGTTTGGAAAAACAAATATGTTACAAAGGCATTGGTCAAATAGCACATACTACATCCTATATTTAGGATGTCTAAATATAAATATAAGTATAGCCAGGAATATAAAACATTACAATGGCTTTTATATCAAAGATAATGTATTTGAAAACACTAAGTGGAGATTCCTAGGTGGAATTTAGTATTATTCTGGGTCTAGTCTTGGAAACAATATATTCCCCTATTGCCAGATTCATTCCTCCTAATAATGTCTGTTTATGCAAATACACAAAGTAGAAATATAAACATAGTGAACAAGACTGGGCTTCATAAAAATATGTATTCTCTAAAGGTAGTGATAGCACCCATAATATTATAGAGAAAAAAAACAGAATACTCATACAAGATGACAATATGGTATGGCTTAAAATATTACAGACAGAGACAACTCACAAACATGTTTCCATTATAAGGTGATAGGACAGGAACTGACATTAAATGTATCTGATAAATACTGTATGTCAGCAGAAGCAATGACTGTATTTGCAATGGGTTTAAATGTGCTCTAATAAGTATCATAATTTGTTGTTACTGGACTTGTTGAGCAACATTAGCCCTCAGGAACCACATCCAGACCACATTTTCAGGATATCACTTAGTCTGAAGAGATAAGTAAATTAATATAATTGAGCTACCTCTGCTCAAAGAAGATATCCTGAAGATTTAGCTCATGGGTACTAACCATGGAAGACCCTGATGCAGACCACAGTAATGATTTTCAGTTAGCAATCCATAAATTAAAACTAAGTACGGTAGTACATTTTCATAAATCTTTAAGAAAATGTTTTACTGTATAGCAAAATACTGTGTTGTGTATTTGTACTTGTAAAGCATTATTAGATTTAGCAATATGCTTGTCTGAAGTCAATCTTTAATAATGTTGTCATTATGGCTTGGACTGGAGAGCTCCAGTACAAAAGAAAATGTTGCCTCCCCCAATGTCACGCACTCACAATTTTTAAAACAAAACAAAATCATAAGACTCTGCGTGTGTCATTGCTGCTCCCATCATGGACAGCTAGTTTGCTTGGAGACTGAGTGTTATGCTACTGGGAAGGGAAATAGGAGCTAAATAAATTCTGGGAGGGATACAGTTTAAAAAGGTAAAAGGACTGTGACCTTGAAGGGTATGATTCAGTTTTGGGCCCTTCAACCAAAATACTGTTGCTGACCAAAAGTCAATGAGCCACTTTCAATTGAGATCCGGAAGACCGTAAGTGAGTTTGCAATCTATTTTGCTATTCAATTGGCATATATTTGTCGTCTCGAAACGACTTCCGAGTTACAGGCTTGAAAAAATTGCGATGTTAACCTTGCAACTTACAGCCTCCAGAAGCCTTTGATCTGTCACTTTCGCAACGCTAAAATCGCAAATCGCTATTCAATTGCTCAATTTCCCCAAGCCAGCAAATGTATTCACACAACCGTAAATAGCAAATGAAGGAGAAAATTCTACATGTGCTAGAGAGGATCCACAAGGGGGTGAAGCACCTGTTCATAGCACTGTAAATGCAAAAAAAATCAATACTGAAATGGAAATAACGTGGAAAGGGATGATAGACATTAGAATTAATTGCACAACAGTCTCAAGCAAAACATTTAAGTTATTTTTTATGTGTCATATCACAGTTAAATCGATCTCGGGTATCAATGAGTTAATACATATCAGGCCACCCATATAGACTAGAACAGTATTGGCATTCATTTTCATAATTCTTTATTTTAAGGATTTGCGGGTCTAATGCCAGATCGGATCCCAGAACCTAATTGATTGACATGTATCCTCCATGCTTTACTGACATAATAATGACAGTCTCATTTTCTATTGGCTGATTTGAAATGGGAGGTTATGGGCTTGCTTAATTGATCATGTTCCCACCCTGAAGTGCTCCGAAACAGTGCATGGTTTACAGTCTTGGCTTGGGGCCCGTAACTGGCGGCACTGAGCAATTGAATGGCATCGCAATCCGAGATGAATGAGAGCCTGCAACACACCCGCAGACATTCGGCTGTCTGTAATCATGTTGCGAGTGTCGAATTGAATGAAGCCCAATATACATTGTTCAAGAAATAGGTATGCACCACATGGTTGTTTTATCTTATCTGAGATACCCTTCCATTGCCCCACTTATTCATTTGTTAGATGTCAGTGGATTGTTCTGATGGGCAGACTTCTCTACAGCTCTCTTCGTCTTCTTATCTGCAATTTTGCAGAATTCTCTCCCAGCAGGTGCTCTAGACCAGACACAAGTTCATATATTTATCTCTGTATTAGAAAGAAAAGATAACTAAATGTCTTGACTTGAGTAGAAAGATAATTATTCTGAGGTTTTTGTTAGGAAAGAACAAAGAGGAGTAGAGAAGGGAGAAAAACTGTGAAAAGAAAATTTGAGACAGAAAAGAGAGGTACAGAGTGATAGACAACAAAAAGTGATGTAGGGGGAGGGAAAAAGAGAGGAGGGGGAGAGGTTATGGGAAAAGATGAGATGGTAAAAGAGGAGATAGGGAGAAATAGGGGAGAAAGGAGAAGAATGGGAAAAGAGAGAGGATTGGAGACATGAGGGCATAAGTGGGAAATAGAGGAGAGGCTGAGAAGGGAGAAAGAGAGAAGGGCGAGTTGGATAGTGAGCAAAGAGAGAGGAGAGAGGGATAAAGGTTAGAAAAAGGAGCTTATAATCTTTAAGAGAGAAGTGGGAAGTAGAGAAAGTGAGTGAGAAAAGAGATAGAGAGAAAAGGGGGACAAGAAGAGAGGGAAGAGTGAGAATGGGACAAAGAGGAGGAGAAAGATAGGAGTGGATGAGAATGGGGAAGAGAAAATAGGAGAAAGAAATGGGAAGAATGTTAAAGAAGGGTAAGAAAGAATGAAGGTGTCACAAACCACCACGTGCCAGTCAGGGATGTGTGAAGTGTTTTTTTTTTGCATTTGGCCTGGGGGACTCACTATCCTGGCGGTACTACATTCAGCTCTGGGTGTATTCTCTGTGATATAGAGGTGGATGCATTACTGCGCTGCAGTATTTCGCATCTTGTATTTGAGAATAACAGCTTGCTATAATTACATAGTTACATAGTTACATAGGCTGCAAGTTATGGAAAGAGGCCGTGTGTCAGCGGGCCTCCTGCAGGCCTACAGGGCGAGTTATGTTGCTATTCAATTCAAGTTACGGTCCGAAACCATGCCATCATATGTAGCATTTGCGAGCTTGAACATGATCAATTAACCAAGGCTGTAACTCCCGACTAGAAACAGCCAATGGAAACAGAGATCGTCATCATTACTTTAATGTAAAATGGAGGTTGGATTTCAAAGTCCTACGGGCTTCAATTACGAGTTACGATTGGACCCTCATTCCAGATATAATGCAATATTGATAAAGACGTAAATATGATATTCTATTACATGCGAGTTCCATTATATCTATTAACACATTTATTGCCGGTAACGATATAACACGAAAATTAAATATGAAATAAAGTATTTTTCTTTCCTGTTTTGCGAGCTTGAGAATGTAGTGCTATTAATTCTAAGACCTAACATCACTTTCCCTTTCAATATAAGTACAGTAGTGTGTGTGTATATGTGCATTTAAAGTACTCAGGACATGTCTTTAAGCCCTTTGAAAGACTTCCTTGGTATCTGTGTCTTGTGGTTCGACTTTTGCCATTTGGGGTCTTGACGGCTTGCTTAGCGAGGGGGGAATCGGAGCAATTGAATAGCGATTTGCAATTTTAGTGACTTTAGCGTTCGCAACTCTTGCGCCCATGACATATCAAAGGTTTGGAGGGGCATTAACTTGCGATGTGAACCCTCGCAGTGAATCGGAGGCCGGAGCCAGTAAGCCGATAGGAGCCCGCAAAAAGACGCCAATTTAATAGCAAAATAAGTTCCTTCCTGATCCCAGATACTGGCGATCGGATTCCTCCCTGGATTAACACTCCCTCTCTAATTAACCAGGATAACCCTGAATACCCTTTTTATTTAAAAATATATCCTGTAACTTTTTAAAGTTATCTATCTGCTGTCAGCACCTCCTTTGGAAGAGAATTTCACAGATTAACTACCCTTATTGTGAAGAACCATTTTCTTTCTTTAAGGTGTAATCTTTTTACTTCTAACTTCAAAGGATGTCCTCTTGTCAGTTGAAAACCTCTTGGCACAAAAAGTTCCCTTGACAAATCTTTATACTGATCCTGGATTCATTTATACAGGGTAATAGTATCCCCTCTTAGATGCCTTTTTTCTAGAGTAAATAAGTTTAATTTGGTTAGTCTTTCTTCATAACTCAGCCCCTCCATTCCCCTTATTAGTTTTGTTGCGTTTCTCTGTACCTTTTCCAACTCTAAAATGTGCCCAAAATTGTACTCCATATTCTAAATGAGCTTGTACTAGGGATTTGTATAGTGGCAGAATTATATTTGTTTCCCTTGCTTCTATACCCTTCTTTATACATGCTAATAATTTATTTGCCTTTGCAGCTGCTGCTTGGCTTTGAGCACTGTTACCTAGGTGGTTGTCTACAAGTACTCCCAAATCCCTTTCAATATCTGATACATCTAGATTTGCTCCATTAAGATTAGAAATTGCATGATTTTTTTCTTTCCCAAATGCATAACTTTACATGTATTCGTATTGGATCTGATCTGCCATTTAGATTCCCGTTTCTCTAATTTATGCAAATCCTTTTGTAGGGAAAGTACATCATTATCTGATGTAATTACCTTGCACAACTTTGTCATCAGCAAAAATGGAGACACTACTTTCCATGCCTACTTCTAAGTCATTAATAAATATGTTAAAAAGGAGAGGGCTTAATACTGACACCTGAGGGACCCCAGTTACCACATTAGTCCAATCTGAGTATGTTCCATTTACCACAACCCATTGCCTATTGTCTTTAGCCAACTCTCAATCCATGAACAGATATTTACTGCAATTCATGTATCCCTTTGTTTCCATAATAGTCTGTGGCACTGTATCAAATGCCTTTGCAAAATCCAAAATGGTTATATTCTTGTTTTATGTGTCTGATATTTTTATGTATTGTTTAATATAAGCAAGTTATGGTAATTTAACTTATATTGTGTGACCTGGTCTATGGAGGTGTAATCATATTATTGTTTGCAAAGGCATATATAAGAGGTTCTTTGTGGAGATCTTATGAAACTCATTATCTTTGAAAGTCTACTGTGAGACAAGTTACCAGATATAACCAGTTACATATTTTGCTGTGATATTAATTATGCTATCAATTGTTATTAATTAATGGTAGTACTGTTTATTTACTTGTTGTTAATGTATTTTAGTTACCATTGCAATTTTACTGTAAATGTGTTGTTTTGTTGTTGTTTAGTCGTTCAGTCGCGTCCAACTCTCTGCAACCCTATGGATGGCAGCACACCAGGAAAATCTCTTAGTCACTGCTCCTCCGAGCTTCATCAAGTTCATGTTCATTGCTTAAGTGACCTCATATATTCATCTCCGCCTCTGTCTTCTCCTTCTTGTGCCTTCAATCTTTCCCAGCATCAGAGTCTTCTCTAGGGATTCCTCCCGTCTTATGATATGGCCAAAATATTTGATCTTTAGCCTCATGATCATAGCTTCTAATGAACAGTTTGTCTTGATTTACTGAAGGACTGATTTTTTGTATCTTCTTGCAGTCTAAGGGACTCTAAGTAGTTTTCTCCAACACCACAATTCAAAGGTGTTAATTCTACTGCAGTCAGATATCGGTATGGTCCAGCTCTCACATCCATATGTTACTACTGGGAATACCATAGTTCAAACTATGCTAACTTTTGTTGGTATTTTAATATCTTTACCTTTTAATAGCTTGTCCAAGATTGCCATAGCTTTCCTCCCCAGAAGAGGATCCTAGGAAAATAAAATCTGTCACCGCCCTTACTTCCTCCCCATTTATTTGCCAGAAAGTGAGATTGCCATGATCTTTGTATTTTGAACTGGTACAAATGTATGCTGATCAGCTGTCAGCAGGTGAGTCTCAGAGATACCTATGTTGTCTGAGTTTTGGGACAAATACAGCCAAGCACTGTAATTGATTAGTGGCACTATAAAACTTGATGTTTAATCACCCATAGTGGTCCCTAGCTTTCAGAGAAATGGAACTGATTTCCTCCAAAGAAACTATCTTGGAGTCAGCGTACCATCAATTGTTCCTGTAGAGCCTAGGAAAGTGGCAGATGAGAGCATTAGCACTTGACACTATTACTACCCAGCTGTAGCAGAATTTCGTGGGGGGAGGCATGCAGAATGATTGACACTAGTGCTTCCCAGATGTAGATGAAAAGTGGCCTATTTGAGTCAGGAACTCATCAGCAGCAGGATTTTTTGAATGGTGGCATGGAGGATACCGGCGCTCCCCAGTGGCAGATTGGAGGTGGCATGGAGGATGTCTGGTCTTCCCAGCACCAGATGGGAGGTAGCCTAGGTGAGTCAAGCACTCTCCAGCAGCAGCAGAATTTCCTGAGAGGTGCCATTGAGAATACTAGATGGGAGTTGGCATGGAGGATACCAGCTCTTTCCAGCTACAGATGGCACTTATCATCACCAGCCGGAATTTGTGGGAGGTTAGATGGAGGATCACGGCACTCAACAGTGGCCAGTGGGAGGTGAAATGGAGGATGTCAGCTCTCTTCAGTGACAGGGGCAGTACAGTTGGTACATGTGCTCCCCAGAAGCAGATAGGAGGTGGCTTATTTGAATAAGGCACTCCCAGCAGTAGGATTACATTGGAGGCGAGATTGAGGATCTTGGTGCTTCCCAGTAGCCAATGGGAGATGAAATTGAGGATGACAGCTCTCCCCAGTGACAGATAACAGTGCAGGTGGTATTTGTGCTCCTCATAGTCAGATGGGAAGTGAACTAGGTGAGTTAGGCACTCCCCAACTGCAATATGGAATGTGATATGGAGGATACTGGTGCTCTCCAGTGGCAAATGGGTTGTGAAATGGAGGATGCCAGCTCTTCCCAGATGGGAAGTGGCTTAGGTAAATGAAGCACTCTACAGCAGCAATCTTGTTTGGTGCATTAGGGAAATGTTTGATTGAAAGCTCAATAGCAAAGCCATCGATTATTGTGCATTGGGTTGAAATTGTTTTTGTCTTGTACTTAACCCCTGTATAGTGTTAGTGTTGGTGCATTTCAAATAAAGGATAATAATAATCGAGGAAATAGGAGGTGTTATGGCAGATGTCAACTATCTCCAAAAGCAGATGGGAGGTGGCCTAGGTGAGTCAGGCACTCATCTGCGGCAACAGGAGTTATTGGAAGGTGAATTTGAGTCATTTTACAATAGAAGGAGTTTCAGTTTTTTTAACAGGGTTTACAGGTTGGAAAATCCACACAGTAGAAACTCAACTCCAGTTTGTGAGGCATTATGGTTGGCATTAATATTCCTCAAGAGCAAATTGAAATTAAGGTATGTGGAGTATCTCCCCAAAAGACTGAGACTGTGCAGGAAGATAGCAATAGAGGGTAGCTGAGAAAGAGGAGAGAGAGTTATGAGAGGGAGAGAAGGGAGAGGGTGATAGAGAAGAGGGGGAGAGAGTAGAGCAGGGGAGAGGAGATGACTGGAGATAGAGGAGAAGAGAAGGAGGAGAGGGGATGAAAAAGATAAGAGAAGGGTTTATGAAAAGAGAAATCAGTAAAAAGTAAAGGGAGAGAGGAGGAGGAAAGAGAAATGAGCAGAGAGAGCAGAAGAGGGAGAGAAAAAAACAGAGAATGAAGGAAAGATGTAAGAGAAGGAAGGAGAGAGGATGGAAGTGAGAGGAGAGGAGAAAGGGAAAGAGAAAAGTGAAACAGAAGAGGAAAGCAAAATGGTGAGAGAGGATGGGGGAGAGGGAGGATAGGAAAAGAGAGAGGAGGAATCACAAGGGAAATAGGGTAGATTCACTGGGTGAAATATAATGATGGAGATCTTAAGAGAAAGAGTTAGAAAGGGTTCTGCTAGAATGAGAGGGGGTTCAAGAGATGGAGAGAGAGAGAGAGAAGGGGGGTCATTGGTGGAGAGAGAAAGAGGATGAGTACTGGGTGGGGTAGAGAGAGGGGCCACTGTGGAGAAAGAGAGGAGGGGCAGCACGGAGGGAAGAGAGAGGGGACACTGGGGGGAGAGAGAAGGAAGGTATTACAGTGATGTGTAATAGAAGCGGGGTTCCCTGGGGAGAGAGTGGGGAATACACGGGTAAGGGACACAAGGGAGAGGGATAACTCTGGGTAGAAAGGGGGATCACAGGGGAGAAAGCAGGTCAATGTGCAGACCGGTTGAGACCACTGCTAGATAGATAGATAGATACATACAAATAGCTACATAGGACATGTAGTTAACAGTTGCAGCATATTGGTGTAGTGGTAAATGCACTGCCTCAGAGCTTGTCTTTACGCACATATAAGTAGATTGTAAACTGTTCAGGGCAGGTAATATGTAACTCTTTGGTTGTGTTTATGTCAAATACACCTATTGTCCTTTAATTATTTTGTGCTTTGTCTCTATAAAGTGCTGTGAACATTGATGGTAAATATACATTATATATATACTAGCGACTTGCCCGTCAAAAAATGACGGTCAATAAAAGAAAGTGTTGAAATGCTGTACTGTGTGCCTCAAGTAACTAAATTCCTCAAAAAGCAGAAATCTACATTACATAAAATAAGCAAAACTAAAATCGCCAAAAATAAAAAATGTACATTACAGAACAAAAAAAAAAAACCTAAGTCACTAAAAATAAAAAAAGGAACATTACAGAAAATAACAAAATACATTGCAACCCCCCCTCACTACAAATTTTTTAAAAAAATGACACACCTGAAAATGAAATACATATAATACATACATATAATACAATACAACACAATTAAATAAAATACAATACAACACAATTAAATAAAATACAATACAACACAATTCAATAAAATACAATACAACACAATTCAATTAAATACAATACACCACTATCTAATATACATGCCACTATCTAATATACATGCCACTATCTAATATACAATACTATCTAATAATACATCCCCCTATCTATCTATGTAATATACAATACATGCTATCTATATATATATATAGCTATCCTAATTGTAAGCTACAATAAAATAATTAAGACCACTTACCTTTGAGATGTTTCTTCAGATCAGCAACCTACGGTAAAAAAGATTTAAAAAAATAATACAACACGTTTACATGAAATACCTAAACATTCTAAACATTCTAAATATTTTAAATATTATAATCACCTTTCCAGCATGTCACGTCCCAGCATGTCACGTCCCACCATGTCACGTCCTCCATGTTCCGTCGTCCATCTTTGAGTCTTGTCCGGCGGGACTCCTGTTAAAAAAAACATTACATTAGTAAACATAAACCAAAGTTAAATAAACACAATCATATTTACCTTCCCGCGATGTCTCCGGCCTCCTCGTCTTCTCCGGAAGCATCCGTGCATGAAAAAAAACAAAAGAAAACGACACACATCCCCCCTGGCGGATGTCTCCGACGCTAATGACCTTCCTATGGAGTGTTCCAGAATAAAATTGGCAATGGCGGCTTCTGATTGGCTGAAAAGGCTGTCTATCAAATTCAGCCAATGAGAAGACCCCATTTGTGCACCAATGAAAAAAGTATACACCCCAAAATACAACGCTGATTGGATAACACACCTGTCAATCTTGATTTGAACCAATCCTAAGGCTTTATTGCCATCAGCCAATCACAATGGAATATACCCCCACGTACTGATTGGTGAAGACATCTGCGCCTTCCCATTGGCTGTAATATTGATTGATATTAACAGTAGCCAATGAGAATGCGCAAATCCTTCACCAATCAGTACGTGAGGGTGCATTCCATTGTGATTGGCTATTGTCAGTGCAATCAATCAGAATGCGCAGAGGCTCCAACCAATCACCCTGTGGGGGTGTATTCCATTGTGATTGGCTGAAGGCATCTGCACCTTGTGATTGGTTTAAATAAAGATTGACAGGTGCATTATTCAATCAGAGTGGGCTTTTAAGGTGTATCTGTTTGTGATTGGTGATTGGGTGAATTTGATAGACAGCATTTTCAACCAATCAGAAGGCGCCATTGCTTATTTTCTTCCGGAAAAGTCTACTGGAGCCTCATTAGCGTCGGGGATGTCCGGGAGTGCGGATGTAAGTATATATATATATATATATATATATATATATTTTTTTTTTTTTTTTTTAGTTTTTTTTTTACAGGTCGTGGCAGAAGAGGATCCGGAGGAGGCCGGAGACATCGCGGGGAGGTAAGTAGAATGTAGATTATGTTTATTTTATTTTGATGTATGTGTATTAATGTTGTGTTTTTTTTAACAAAGGATTGAAAGAATAAGGACGGGACATGCCAGAAAGGTGAGTAGAATATTTAGAATGTATAGAATGTATAGAATTTTTATTTCAGAACTGTAAACGTGTTGCACTATTTTTTTTTTTTGTAGGTGGCTTTCCCAATGGACATCTGCAAAGGTAAGTGGTCTTAATTATTTTATTTTAGCTTAGACTTAGATTAGTTAATATATAGATAGCATTTATTGTATGTTAGCTAGGGGTATGCGTTTTATATAGATAGCATAGGATGTATTGTAGATAGATTGTGGTATTTATTTAGATAGATTGGGGATGTATTATTATATAGATAGCATATATATTAGATTATGCAATTTATTTAGATAGATTGGGGATGTATTATTATATAGATAGGATGTATATTAGATTATGGTATTTATTTAGATAGATTGGGGATGTATTACTATATAGATAGCATGTATATTAGATTATGCTATTTATTTAAATAGATTGTGTAATGTATTTTAGATAGGGGTGTATTGTAATTGTATGTATTTGTATTGTATTTATTTGTATTATATGTATTTCCTTTTCAGGTGTGTATTTTTTTTTCTGTAGTGAGGGGGGGTTGTAATGTTTTTTTTTTATTCCTGTAATGTTCCTTTTTTTATTTTTTGTGAATTAGGTTTTTTTATTTTGTGTAATGTAGTTTATTTTTTTTGTGAGTTAGGTTTTTTATTTCATGTAATGTAGATTTTTTTTTGTGACATTAGGCTTTTTTATTTTCTGTAATTAGAGTGGTGGGGGTTAATAGGGGGTAGGTAGTGTAGATGTTAATAGGTTAGTGTAGAGGGTGTTTAGTTGATCTTTAATGTTTTATTGGGGGTGGTATAGTGCAGTTTAGTGTTTATACTTAGTGTCATGATGGTCCTTGAGGACCATCATGGCACTTATGTGGTTAATGTAGTGTTGTAACAGGCCCATAATGGTGTTAATATACCCTTATGGGACTGATGGGGTTAAATAGAGGCTTATGGGGGTCTGTATTGACACCCATGAGTGACAGGGTTAATGAAGGGCTTATGGGGGTCTGTATTGACCCCCATGAGTGACAGGCTTAATGAAGGGCTTATGGGGGTCTCTATTGACCCCCATGAGTGAAAGGGTTAATGATGGGTTTATAGGGGCCTGTATTGCCCCCCATGAGTGACAGGGTTAATGAGGGTTTTATGGGGGTCTGTATTGACCACCATGATTGACAGGGTGACAGTGTATATTTTTTTTCTTTTACAACAGGTCCTTTAAGGACCTTTACGGTCCTTTAAGGACCTGTAACGCAGGAATTTAGAATTTTTAATGCAGCAGGGGTCCCCGATCGCGTGCCATCGGGACCCCCACTGCGATGGTTAATGTGGGGTTAATGCAGGGCTCGGAGCTTATCTCGGATCCCCTGCGGTTAATGCGGGTTTCCGAGCTTATTTCGGATCCCTTCTTGGGTAAGTTGTAGGTGGCTGTGCAGTCCTGGGTCTTTGAGCCTCGTTTTCATTTTTTGCGGCGGCCATTTTTTCTCCTGCTTAGGGGATTTTCGTGTGTCTGAACTCGGGAATTTGGACTTAAATGGAGGTGTAACCTCACTTTCAGGGGTCCGGGGTGTCCCCCCTTGCGATGGGTAAGCTTTTTATGTAGTTTGTGTGAGTATTTGGTGTGTTTTCACTGTTTTTAGTTGCGCGGGTCGGCCGTTATAGTCGGATTCTTAGTGCGTGTGGGTGTTCGTTAAGTTAAGGTTGGTTCCGAGGTGGGTTTAACGGCTCGCCTCGCTACACGAGGCTCGCCAGCAATGAGCGCCTGCGGTGCTCATTTCCTCATTCCCTACGTGCTTTGCAGGGACCCGCATTTGCGGAGACGTGGGGATGCTCCACCACCGCAAATGCGGCCCCTCGCTTCACGAGGACCCGCATTTGTGGAAGCGAGGGCCTCAGTTGCTGGCATGGAGCGCCTTCGGTGTGTGTGTGTAACCGGGTGTGAGGCGCCTTTGAGATTTTTTTTATTAAAAAGTCGTGTGTGTTAACACAGCCGACGTCGGAGCCTCCACCTCCGCAAATGCGGACCCTCGCTGCGGGGACGTTGGGATGCTCCACCACCGCAAATGTGGCAAATGCTTCGCGAGAGACGCAGTTCTTGCGGGCTCGCTGTGCGAGCCCGCAAGCGTTAGCAACAACTCGTATGCTCACAACTATATATGTGATATATATAGTTGTGAGCATACGAGTTGTTGCTAACGCTTGCGTGCTCGCAGTTTGTCTGTCCCACTGGACGGGGCCATAACATCATCTCGATTGGTAGCACAATGACATCATCGAGGGGTGGGGCCTGAGAGCGAAAGATAGAGAGCACACAGACAGCACACAGACAAACAACACAGAGATAGACTGTAAATATAAATAGAGACACACAACAAAGTGTAAGAGAGAATGTGCCAGCAAGTGGTATAACAACACAGTAAGTGGTATAACAGCCGCCTTTGAGAGACAGCACAGACAGACACAGCACACAGACATCACAGGGAGAGACAGAACATAGAGATTAGAGATACAGTAAACAGACAGCACAGAGAGACACAGCACCGAGAGTCAGCACACAGACAGACAACGGAGAGAGAGAGACAGACAGCAAAGAGAGAGAGAGAGAGAGAGACAGCCAAGAGTGAGAGAGAAGATGCCACACAACACAGCAAGTGGCATAACCGCTGCCATTACACACCTCGGAGAGAGAGTCACAGCACAAAGAGAGAAAGCACACAGACAGCCAGCACACAGACATAAAACACACAGACAGAGAGACAGACAGCACATAGAAAGAGAGATAGCCATCACAGAGAGAGAACCCACTTTACAATAAAGCAAGCTCTTCCACACTCCACACAAAAAAAGCAAGTGGCATAACTGCTGCCATTACACACCTGAGAGAGACAGCACAGAAAGAGACAGCACAGAGTGAAACAGCACAGAGAGAGACAGACAGCAATGGGTGAGAGAGAATGTGCCACATAACACAGCAAGTGACATACTGGTTGCCATTAAACACCTCAGATAGAGGGAGATAGAGACAGCACAGAGAGAGACAGCACAGAGAGACACAGCACACAGACAGACAGCACACATATAAACAGCAGAGATAGAGACAGCACAAATAGAGACAGCATGCAGACAGCACAGAGAGACACAGCACAGAGAGACAGAGCACAGAGAGAGACAGTAAACAGAGAGACAGCACAGAGAGACACAGCACCAAGAGACAGCACACAGACAGACAGCAAAGAGAGAGAAACAAACAAAAAAGGGAGAGAGAACATGCCACACAACAAAGCAAGTGGCATAACCGTCGCCATTACACACCTTGGAGAGAGAGAGACAGACAGAAATGGTCTGGATCCACAAGACGAGAGAATTACAAGTTTCTCAGACTTTTCCTCATATACTTTGGCTAATAGAAGGCAGTTGCGGCTGTAGCCCAAAATTTGAGGAAAGAAGAACTTTAACTGCCAAATATATAAAAAATGTATCTAACCGGGAAACATACTTTAAAGTCGTCAATAGATGGCACATTATTCCCCTTACATTGGGGCAGATCAATAGGTCAGAATAACTTAAACTGTGTTTCAGAGGGTGCATACAAAGTGGGACACACTTACACATGTGGTGGGAATGCCCCTGCATACAAAAATTCTGGCAGGAGAGCTTTAGACAGCTATCAAGTATATGTAAGGTTACCATAGAGCCTTCTTTAGAACTTGCTCTTCTTCATATCCTGGTGGGTACCTGTCCTGGTGGATACCTGACAATTTTACTCCTTTCGGTAGCTAAAAATGTGATCGCTTTAAGATGGGAGAATACTGAAGTTCCAACATGGTTTGATCTCAAAGAGAGGGTGGGAAACATTACTTAGTAAATGTAACACCCAAAATTTAGGGGTAAGCCCACAGATTAAAAATAAATGGTCTCTCTGGGAAATCCATACTAGATGAATATAATATATTATAAAGAATACCTTGGGAAAAGTTGTAAGAAAAATCTTTCTTAACCAGGGAACCACTTGGAGGTGAGCTTCTCACCCTCTCCTGACGCCCTCTCCCCTCGCTGCATGTAAGGTTTTATGTATGTAATGTTTTTTTTTATTTATATGTTCTTCTTTGTAAAAAAAAACTTAAATATGGCAACTCTCTTGTAGTAAATTGTTGTTGAACAGATGTGTTATATATGGCTGGTTAGGAAATGTAAATTGCTCAGTCAGGTTCATTTAGGAACATAGAGGATGTTAGGATGTCTCCAAGCCAGATTAAAGTAAAATATTAATACATTTCCAGGCAATGTACATTTTATATTAATGGCTTTTAACAATGTCTATGAACTTTAATTGTAATATTGTGTTATATTGTTTTATATTTGATAATTAAAAAAAAAAGGATGTAAAAACGATAACACAGAAATATACTAAGAACTAGCATAATGTAAACACTGGTGTGTAGCCCCAGTATGGGTAGTAGTAATAGGTTCCACAAGAGATAACTTAGTTTCATTCACAGGTAGTAGAAAAATAAGATTATTTACTATGTTTTTCTTTAATAGTTTTGTTTTTGTAGAGAGAAATTAAAATATGGATATTTGAGTATATATTTACAATCTGGGAGAAATTCAAAAGGATTATATTTTTACATGGTATCACGGATATCGAGGGGTATTACCTCAGTAGTTTGTATATTCGATCTAAGCTGTATTGACAAAAGTAGTCCTTTATAACGGAGTGCGGATTTACTCACTACATTTAATTGGTGATATGTTTTAGTTTTGATATATAGAAGGAGAAACGGCCAAGTTAGTTTAGGTATTTAATATACCGTATATACTCGAGTATAAGCTGAGTTTTTCAGCCCTTTTTTTAAGGCTAAAAAGGGCCCCCTCGGCTTATACTCGAGTCACTCTCCCCCCGTGTCTCTCTAACCCCCCCGTGTCTCTCTACCCCCCTGTGTCTCTCTACCCCCCCCCCCCCCGTCTCTCTACCCCGCCGTGTCTCTCTAACCCCCCGTGTCTCTTTCCCTCTCCCCTCGTCATCCTCAACCCCCCCTCCTCATTCTAACCCCCCGTCATTCTAACCCCCCCTCATTTTACCCCTCTAAATACCCCCCCCTCCCTTTCCCCTCACTAACCTGCATCTGAAGCTCCTGCTCCGGTCTCCGCTCCTGTGCATGTGACGTCACGGCATTAGCATCTACCGGGTGCCGGCACCCGGTATATGCTAATGCCGTGACGTCACATGTTTTTGACCTGTTTTTGAATAGAATAGATCTACCCTCAATTACTAAAGAGGAACTAAAATACTTAAGTAGAGATTTCACTAAGCTAGAAATAGAAGAGGCAATAAAGTCAGGGAAAACAAACAAGGCACCTGGCATGGATGGCTATGACCATCTATACTATGCTTTTTTTGTAAAATAATTAAGCGAACATCTCTGTAATAAGTTCAATGAGATTAAGAATACGGGGAATGAAATTCCAGAATTTGTGTACTCTAAACAAATTAATATTCTAAAACAAGGAAAAGATCCTGAGGGCTGTAGAAGCTACCATCCGATCTCATTGATAAACGCAGATGCAAAATTATATTCAAAGTACTAGCAAATAGATTGAATGTAATAATTCCCAAGCTACTTCATCTAGATCAATTTGGGTTTGTTAAAGGGAAACAGGCGACATCTATCTGATATAATGTCCCATGCCAGGAAAACAAATTTGCCCATACTGATCCTGTCACTGGAAGCCAAGAAGGCATTTGACAGGGTCAGTTGGGACTTCTTGGAAGCGTTATTACTGAAATTAGTTTTAGCGGAATTTGGCACAAATACAATTAAAGCTTTGTATACTAACTTAAAAGCTTGTATGGTAGGGCCTGGCTATATGTCAGATAAATGTAATATCACCAATGGGACACGCCAGGGCTGTCCCCTGTCTCCCTTGTTATTTCTGCTATTTATTGAATCCCTGACTTTAACCATTAGACATGATGTAAAAATAATGGGGGTGCAAATAGGTAAAAATGAATACAATATCATGCGATACGCAGATGACATCAAACTTACTTTAACAGACCCTGTAAGATTGTGTGATAGAATGCACCATATATTATCAGAGTTCATGAGGTCTCTTATTTTAGGATCAACTATTCTAAAACAGATATTTTGACCAGAGGGTTGGATACGGACTTGAAAAAATTATTAGCAGAATGTTTTTCTGATAACTGGAGTTCGAAAAATGTCACAACTCTAGGGATCGAATTTTCGTTTCATCTAAAGAACCTTTTTAAGGTCAATTTGAAGGAAACATTGAATCAGATTATTATTATTATTATTATATGAATAGCAAAGCCTAAATTTATCATGGATGGCAAAAATTGCGGCGGTAAAAATGACAATTATCCCAAAAATGACTTATATATTTAGATGCCTCTCAGAAAGGGTACCACTATCGCTATTAAATATAATCCAACAAGTCATAGATAGCTATATATATTTAAAGAGGAAAGTGAGAATAAAGAAAAATATAGCCAGTAAAAAATTTTTAAAATGGTGTGTTGGGAACTCCTTCTATTAAAGAATTACATGATGCTATTTCTATTTCCCATGTAATTTGGTGGCATTTATTAGTTAGAAGGACAGTTTGGAAAGATTTGGAAGATTATTTATTAGGAGTTTTTCTGATTCAAGATCTGTTATGGCTCCCTAAGCTAGATCTGAGCATTGTGAGCAAATTGGCTGGGGGTTTGATTTCTCTTGTTAAATTTTGGTATAGAAAAATGGGAAATGGATGTAAATTTGGCATTAGATACTAATTCCTGGTTTAGGATTTTTACCTTAATCAAGCGTTCCACCATTAAGGAGACATACCTGGAGCTATTTTTTAAGATGATCCATAGATGGTACTGGGTTCCGTCAATCCTGAATACATTTGATTCAAATTATTCTCCACTGTGTTGGAAGGGCTTTTGAAATATTGGTACAACCACACATCTATGGTGGGAGTGTGTAAGAGTAAATACAATATGGAAGAATAGCTGTTTCCCAGCTTTCCTCTATGGTGGGAAAATAAATTCCCTGTACCCCCCAATTCATCCTATTTCACATTGATTTAGATATAATTGGACCTCAAGAAATGTACTTAATATCCCACATATTGTTGATTGTGAAATCTCTTCTGGTAAAACATTGGTATGAACCAACACTTCCATCATGGTGTGAAACTGTAAATACTGTCAACTGTAATAGAGATTTGATGAAAGATAGCATTTTAATTGCTCCAGTTAATAAGATATTAGATTCCAAGTGGCATCTATGGAATCAATTCTGGGATCATAAAGAATTAATTTGATTTGTAAGGTGTAATTTTCTTTTTCTATTGTATTTCTTTCTTTCTTTCCTTTTTTGCTTTCTTCTAATGGGTTAATAGATAATTATTTAATCTGTCTAGTAATTTCCTGCTGAATGGGTAGTGTGCATGATGGTTTGTTTGTTATGTTATTTTTTGTTTTCCTTGTATACTGTCTAAATTTTCTAAAAAAACGATTAATTTGAAAAAAGAACCCACCATACAACAAAGCAAGTTCTGCCACATGTCACACAACAAAGCAAGCAGCATAACTGCGCCATTACACACCTGAGAGAGAGACAGCACAGAGAGAAACAGCAGAGAGAGAGAGACACATAGCAAAGAGTGAGAGAGAATGTGCCACAAAACACAGCACGTGACATAATGGCTGCCATTAAACACCTCAGGGATAGGGAGAGAGAAACAGTACAGAGAGAGACAGCATACAGAGACACAGCACACAGACAGCCAGCACACAAACAAACAATACACAGAGAGAGACAGAACAGAGAGAGACAGCAGACAGACAGCACAGAGAGACACAGCAACGAGAGACAACACAGACAACCCAGAGAGAGACACTGACAGCAAAGAGAGAGAGAGAGACAGCAAAGAGTGAGAGAGAACATGCCACATAACACAGCAAGTGGCATAACCGCCACCAAAACACACCTCAGAGAGCGAGAGACAGACAGTAGAGACAGCACAGAGAGAGACAGCACACAGACAGCCAGCACATAGACAAACAGACCAGAAAGACAGACACACAGTAGAAATAGAAAGAACAGAGAGAGCGACCACCATACAATAATGCAAGCTCTGCCATGAGCCACATGACAAAGCAAGTGGCATAACTGCTGCCATTACACACCTGAGAGAGAGACAGCACAAAGAGAGAGAGCGAAGAAAGAGAAAGCACAGAAATCTGCAACACATAGACAGACAGAACCGAGAGACACAGCAAAGAGTGAAAGAGAATGTGCCACACAACACAACAATTTGCATAACCGCCGCCATTACATACCTCAGAGGGGAGAGAGAGAGACAGCACAGAGAGAGACAGTACAAAGAGAGAAAGCACACAGGCAGTACAGAAAGACAGACAGCTCTGAGAGAGACAACATGCAGACTGACAGTGCAGAGAGACACAGAGCAGAGAGAGACAGCACATAGAGAGACACCACACAGACAGCACAGAGAGAGACAGAACAGAGAGAGAGACAGTACTTTATTTGTACTTTAATAGTAATATGAAGTAATTCATGTGACATCTTAGTTGGATACGTTCCTCTGACTTGCAATTATTAGCTTTGTACTTTATGGGCTATCTTTCACAGAAAAGACCATCATTCTGTGTTTCTTCTTTTTTCACCCATAGCAATTCTGCATCCTGCAATTACTGTGGTTGGAAAGATCCTAAAGAGATAAGAGAAAAATACATGTTAGGGTTAATTATCACTATATACTTACCCTATATATGGGTCCTCCACTCCTCCAGCAACATGGCCTTGGGAAGAAGCTGAACGCAAAATGCTTGTGTTAGGAACTGGTATGCTGATACTATAAACGCCTGATGACGTAGGATGCTGAATGAGACAGTGGTGAAGCTATCAAGATATGTATTGGAATTATCCAATTTTATTGCATATTACATTGACAATATGCACACTACTGTAGATATTAAATCATGTTGTACATAGGGGCGGATTATTTATAATCACTTTGTCACTTTATTTAAAAAATGCATTGTCACTGTATTAATGCTAGTAATGTTTATGTTATTTATATTGTTAGGAGGTGAGTGTAGAATATTTTTGGTTATTTAAGGGGTAATTGGTGGACCCTAAGTTCCACCACACCATAGTTGAAATAGTAGTGAGTTTAGAGGTAGCCAGAGTAGTAGGTATCCTGGTGCAATAGGGCTTAAGGAGCCGGTGGTAACTTCCAGTACCACCAAAACAGTTCTTGTAGGGACACAGATTAGGACTTCTATGTGATTTTTTTATTCAGGTATTTTGGGTTGGTTTGCAATTGTTGAATAAGAATACTTTTACATGCACATTTATTTAATTATTGTTTTGCTTTTATAATTCATATCACTATATGTATCTGTTATGCTGTGATTATTAGAGACTAGCTTCCAACACAGGAATTTATGTCATTACATTTATGATTTATATTGGCACACCTGCACTTTAATGAAAGTTGGGATACGTATGAGGAATATAGAATACAATACTTTATTTATTTTTGTTACTTGATATATAAATTATGCATATTAGGCTATGTGATTTTGTGTACTAATTTGTCTCTTATTGATTATATCCTGTGTACCAATTAATTTATATAACAATGTATAGGATAAAAAATATTATTTCGACAATGTTTCATCTTAATTCTTTATTTTAATATGTTCCAATAAAAGATTTCCTTTTATACTTTTATACTTTGTCTATATCTTCAGGACATATTATTCTCTGGAAGGGTTTAGAGATAGTATTATAAGTGTTCTTTTATTCTTCTTAATTTCATATACGTTAGTTGTATACACTTTTTATCTGTAGGTCTACACATAGTAATACTCTATATAAAATAATCCCCATTTGGGTACAGCAATATTATAGGTAGACCTCCCTTATACTAGACTCTGTAAAACAAACCTTTTTCTTCCTAGTACAGAGAGACACACACACACAGAAAGCATAACGAGAGAGACATCAAAGAGAGAGATAGAACCAGTGGCGGCTGGTGAACTTTCAAGTTGGAGGGGCGCCAGGGTGAAATGTAGCCCCTCCCCCCCATTTCAAACCACACCCATTTTTATAACTCCCCCCTGACGTCATAATGACCTTTATAAGCCCCACCCAATGACCTTATACTTGCAACGCCCATTGAAATACATGATAAGCAATGCAGCAATGTCAAGAAGTAAAGTAACAATGTGTTAAATTCATTGGTGTACAATATAGATTGAAAAAACTCATGTGACAAGACTACAGCAATATCATAATTGCACCTATACGCATTAACAGAAAAATTAAAGCAGTGACACTTACCATTAGTCGGCTCTTCTTCTCAGGGTATTCACGTTCAGTAAGTTGACCAACGAGTACAAACAAATTTGCTGCCACAGAGCGTTTGCACCTGGGGTTGAAAGAAAACAAGCAAATCAATCAGACCATTCAAGAACAAAACCATACTTTAAAAACCTTAAAAGACCAAGTGGAACCATATAGGCCCCAAACATACCTTAAAAGACCAAGTGTGACCATATAGGCCCCAACCGCACCTTAAAAACCTTTAAAGACCAAGTGTGACCAGATAGGCCCCAACCGCACCTTAAAAACCTTAAATAACCAAGTGTGACCATATAGGCCCCAACCACACCTTAAAAACCTTAAAAGGCCAAATGTGACCATATAGGCCCCAACCGCACCTTAAAACATTAAATAACCAAGTGTGACCATATAGGCCCCAACCGCAAATTACCAATCAAATCCATATAGGCCCAAACTGTACATTAAAAAAAAAAAATACAAAAAATAAAATAAATAAATACATATATATATATATATCAATATATATATATATATATATATATATATATATATATATATATATATATCAATCAATATATCTATCAATCAATATATATATATCAATCAATATATATATCAATCAATATATAAATAAATCAATCAATATATATATATATATATATATATATATATATGTATATACATATATACACACACATAAAGCAATATACAAAAAACAAAAAAATATATTAATTGATATTTATTAATTGATTAATTGATGTACTTTATTAATTATTTGATTATTGCTCATGTATTTTTATTAGACATTATTTATTATACATATTACAGTGCTATTTATTTGCTATGCATGTTACAGGATATTATCCTGTAACATGTATATCACATAAATAGCCCTGTAATATGTATAATACATACAGGGTCACACAAACCTTTTTTGCCTTTACAGGCTTCCATACCTGCTTTGCTAATTTTTTGAAAGACTCTGATTGGTTGAAATCAATGTCAATCAAAATTTCAGCCAATCAGAGTGCTTCAAAAATAGAATAAAAGGAGGAGCGTGGGAAAAAAATCAATTAGTCGCCGGGGGAGCTCCTTGTAGGAGGAGCTT
Organism: Discoglossus pictus; assembly: GCA_027410445.1. NCBI lineage: Eukaryota > Metazoa > Chordata > Amphibia > Anura > Alytidae > Discoglossus > Discoglossus pictus. The sequence continues at coordinate 252,628,100 of CM050164.1, read as the reverse complement.
CATTAGATAGTTTTTTTTTTGTTTTTTTTAGAGCGTCAGGTTTTTTAGGTGGAGGCCTCTTGCAATGGGCCAGAATGGATGGAGCATGGCTTCAATCAAGATGAGGACAAGGGCTTCTATCAAGATTGAGGGACATGGGCTTCAATCAAAATTGATTGGAATGCCCGACTATCCAGGGCAGAAGGCCACCGCTGGAGGGGTCAATTTGACAAGTATGTGCTGTTGTTTACTTTATTATTATTTTTTTTTTTTTCCCTTCCCTTATTTTTATTTTATCTGTAAAAGTGACAGGCAATGTATCCTTTTTTTTTTTTTACTGCAATGTTAAAGATACATTGCCTGTTACTTTGAAAAATGGAATAAAAATAGGGGGGGGTTGTGTTGTGTTTTTAATTGATTTGTAGGTGGCATGGTAGTTGGGTCACTTAGTCAGGGTGGTAGGTAGGTGGCTTGGTAGTTGGGTCAGGATGGGGTCACTGGGTCAGGGTGGTAGGTAGGTGGCTTGGCTTGGTACTACCAAGCCACCTACCTACCACCCTGACCCAGTGATTCCCCCCTGACTCAACTACCAAGTTGGTAGTTGGGTCAGGGTAGGGTCACTTAGTCAGGGTGGTAGGTAGGTTGCTTGGTAGTTAGGTCAGGGTGGGGTCACTGGGTCAGGGTGATAGGTAGGTGGCTTGGCTTGGTACTACCAAGTCACTTACCTACAACCCTGACCCAGTGATTCCACCCTGACCCAACTACCAAGTTGGTAGTTGGGTCAGAGTAGGGTCACTGGTCAGGGTGGTAGGTAGGTGGCTTGGTACTAGTTAGGTAGGTTAAGGTGCCAAGGTGGGGGTGATCGGGGGGTGGCACAGGCCCCATGGCGGTGATCGGGGGGGGGTGGCACAGGCATTGTTGGCCTAGGTGGGTGGGTGGGTGAGAGGTAGGCATAGTGGGGTAACTAAGGGGCCCTTTTTTTATTAGGGGGACTAGGGGCTTTGGCTGGGCAAGGCAGGGCACTGAGGGCAGTGTTTCTACTTACTTGTAGATGGGTTCTTTAGCACCAGGAGCGGGAAACAGAGGGGGCTGGCTTAGGGGGTCAGATTTTTATAGCAGGTCTGCCAGGGCACCTGTCAGTCAAACACTAACTCAGGTCTCTATTTGTTAGTGGGCGCCCTGGGCTAACGGTCTGGGTGGGCTTATGTGGGGATCATGGAAACTAGACAGCCTCTCAGCATTGATTGGATGATGCTGAAAGGCTGTCAGTCATTGAAATTGATACATTTTCACTGCCCATGCATAGCTTCTCCCTGGTGGCTGGGCGGCATTCATTAACGGTCATGACTCGCTCTCACAGTGTCAGGTTAGTGTAATATGATCACACAGTGCAGGGAAGCTAGTTACAATGAACAGCACACAGCAGTTAAAGCATACAAGGGGTTATCTTAAAGTGACAGTGTCCCAGGGAATATTTTGAATGAAAGCATAATTAAGAAAGAACACTTAAATGCTAATTTAAAGATGATATTTTATTGTTTTATGATTATTTCTAATTATTATTTGTCTTTTTTTATTGCTGGGTCACTGAAAACTTTTCGGGGGACGCTTGCCCCGACGCCCCTATGGACGAGCCGCTACTGGATAGAACCCACCACACAACACAGCAAGGGCCTTTACATAGCTACAACACACCACAGCAAGGCACACACCACGGTAAGGCACACACCACAGAAAGCTCTGCCACACACCACTGCAAGCGTCATAACAGGCACCATTACACACCCACCACATACTACAGAGAGACAGCACAGTGAGAGACACAGACAGCACAGAGAGGGATAGACAGCAAAGAGAGAGAATAGAGAGAGAGATAACACAATATAACATTAGACACCCCCACACAACACAGCAATGGCCATTAAACAGCCCCTTTTCGCAATGTAAAAATCAATAACAAATTCAAGTTTTTGTGAAGAATTCGGAAAATCAAGGTGAACTATTAGGTGATGAAAGACTATTTACAAAAAATGATATCTATGAGGATGTTTTGCAGAATAATACATAGTTTTTCAATTCTCTTAACATCTACTATATTCTATTAGATTTTTTATTTAGAAATACTGTTCTTTCAAATAACTTATATATGTCAATTGAACATAGCATTCTATGATATTGTGACGCGCAAGTTACTAGTATATGCATTGAGAAACATCCTGTAGTATAGTCTGGTCACATTCAATAGAGTGATCCAGTCCTGAAACACCAGGCAATTCTACCCTGAACAGGAGAAACAGCAAACCCCAGACATACACTTCATGGGGACTCATCAGTAGGGTGTAGCTGAACTCCCTAGAGCACAGTGAGCAAGGGGTCCATGTCTGGAGTCCCTTAGGGAGACAAGTCCCAAGGGTCATTTGAATAAACAAAACATTTGTAGCACTCATTGTGCCTTAGGGAATTCAGCCCAATGAAGGCTGTTTCATCTGTTCAGGGTAGAATTGCCTGGTATTTCGGGGCTGGGTCACTCTTTGCAGTGAGACCAGACTGATAAACTACAGGATATTTCTCCCTGTGAAGGGCACAAGTGAGCTAAAGGAGCGTGCTCTCAGAGTGTGTGGCCAGGCCTATAGAACAAACATACTAAGATTCTCGAAAGGAGCGCCTCTGACTGTATTTTTAGCAGCACTAGATGCACACAGATGACAAGGCATGAAGTTTCACATTGGTCATCCCCCACAACCTTTTTTTAGCTATAGTTTCCTTTACTCTTTTCAATGAGGAAGTGGGTTTTATACTAACATTAGTCAAAATTCCACACTGTTACCACAAGTACATTGGAAGCTACATATACAAATAACGTGACAGACACTTCCTAGAGCTCAAGCTTCCCTTCTTAATACTATTATCCTACATAGTACATCAAGATATGTTCTCTATTCTCTACATAGCTTGCTGGGAGATATTGTCTAGTTTTAATGTCCCTTATATCAAAAATAGGCACAATAACTAAACATCCCAAAATTCCACAAATATGATCTAGATATAAAGATTTAAATATCTTTATATCCGCCTGTCATAATCTCCTGATCACCTTGCCCCCTTTGGACTCTTATTTATGTGGTTTTGGGACTGGTTTTGGGACTCTGCTCAGTAATTTTATATTATGTTTTATAGTTGTGATGTCAGTCAGTAACTGCCAGATAGATTCAGTTATGTAATCAGTCAGTTGGTATCCTGTCTGTGGAAGAGTCCGCTCAATGAAGTATGTGTATGCTCCTAAACAAAGGGAGGTAAAATATCTTGAAGATATATGTATGTGTCAGCATTCCTAGAGAAGATACTACTGAAGTGGATGTTAAGAAGTTATGATCCAGACCTCTTAAAGTGAGGGGAGCAGACTTAAAGCCTTATTAAATTTTGATTTGGCCAATTGAATAGGGCTCTACATAAGCACATAGCATATTTTTTTTACAGAAGTTTTTAGTTAGTGAACTTCTATCCAAAAGCAAGGTCTTCACAAACTAAAAACGTCTGTAAAAAAAATGCTATGTAGATATGATATGCTTATATAGAGCCCTATTCAATTGGCCGAATTGCAATTTAATAAGGCTGTAAGTAACGGTCCTTGACTCATGAGGAGTCTTAGATGACAATAATGAGGGTGTATGAGAGTGAGTTGCAGTGACAATTGACCGGACCTAGTCTAAATACAATCTGCACCAGTGTTCAAGAGCGAGGAATATGTCTCCTACACATCTGCACGGTCAGTCACAAGGCCCACGCCAAGACGATATGCCCCACACTAATGCACCCCAAATGACAATTAACCATCAACCTGCCAAGAGTATGTAGATGGCCATCCATCTCAGCCATTGGTTAAGATCATTATTGTAGGTTTTAAGCATTGCCTCATGTTTCCTTTGCTAGCGAGAATCTACTCACTGCTGCAAAAAAGCCTAAGGTAGTGGAAAAAAATTCTCTCATCAGTAATCAAAAATGGATCCTTTTAAAACACATGCGCGGCAACAATAGCACACCAACATCTCCACGCCGACATGAGCGCGCTGTTACAAACCGCCAGAAGCGCGCAAGGGCTGGAGCTGTGCTGAGGGGTATTGTTATACTGGGGTCTGGTGGGGGATAATGCCATACAAGTGAGGAGTGGGTGTTATATAGAGGGGACTGGTATCACACAACACACTGGTGTTATAATGAGGCTGGTGTTGTATAGTAGAGATGTCTTTATACAGGGGTGCTGGTGTCATAAAAGGGACTGATGACACATGTGAGGGGTCTGCCATCAGTTACAGTTGGACTGGTGCTGTGTAGTTGGTCAATAATATAGACAGGTGTCACCCACAGGAGCCATGATAAATACAGGTCAGAGGGCTATTGTCCTATAGCTGAGGAGGGGTAGGAGTGTGGTGTCATACAAGTTAGAGGGGCAGATGAAGAAGACAATGTAGGAAATAGGCTGTCAGGTGTCACACAGGTGGGGGGGGGTCTAGAGGAGACTGAAGAAGTCAGATGTCATATATACTGGGTGTCCTGTACTTATTATCCTGGGGGTCCTGTACTTATTATTCTTGGGGTCCTGTTCTTGTTATACTGGGGGTCCTGTACCTAAACCCTAGACCGCCAAGCTTAACCCTAACCCTTTAACCTGTATGCCTAACCCTTAACCCTAGATCCCTAACCCATAGACCCTGGATGCCTAACCCTAACTCCTAGTCCATGGATGCCTAACCCTAACCCCTAGACCCTGGACTAGACCCTGGATGTGTAACTCTTAACACATTAAATCCTAGGAGGGCACATATTTGCATGTTTAACATGATATATATTAGGGACAGCATATTATTGCTACCTTTTAAAATTCATTACAGTTCACTTCAAGATCATAATTTCCTCTTATCACAGACCTGCAATGGTTTTACCTATAGCACTATTTGCAAAGTGTAACCCAACATAAGGGAAATGGGGTGAGCATCTCATTTCAACATCATCTGGCTAAACAAAACCTGATTTTTACAATATTCTTCAGATTAACCCACTATTTACATAAACCTCCAAGGAGCATTCCTAAATGAAGAATTTTGCTCATTGTATTACTGCAAGTAAGCAATGTTTAAAGACTAGCGACTTGCCCGTCAAAAATGGCGGGGCAATAAAATTTCAAGGCATGGGAATGCTGTTTGACACAGAATGTAAAACGTTTTCGAATGTGAGGACCTTTGGCGCTTATTGCGAGCCTCTACTGTCATGTACTTTTGGTCCTCTGAGAGAGATATATATTTCTATGTATATGTAGTTAAGTAATAATGAATGATTTCTTAAATAAATTAATATACTTTAATTATTTATAATTGATATATGCAGCGAGCAATAGGCTAAAGAGCTAACAATGTGTTTGTATTTTCAGTCTGCATAGAATATACTCATAATGTTATTAATGTGTTACGCGTCTCGTGAGCATTTTCCGTTTTTTGTAATAGTGTATTTTGTAGTTCATAGTTAGATATGTAAAGTGCTATGCGTTTGGCAGTGTTTTGCGCGGTCCGGGGTCGTGTAGTCTCGTTCAAATTTTTTCTGCGGCCAATTTTTTCCTCGCTTAGGCGATTTTAGAGTGGCGAAAATCGTCTAAACCGAGTTCAATTTGCGTTCCACCTCACTCCCAAACGTCCTGGCTGTTACACCGTGCTGTCTGTGATGTTTTTGTAATTTTTTTGGGTGTCTTTAGTGTGTTTTTATTGTTTTTTCTTTTTAATCGTTTGTGGCTTTGTGCCGGGGTGTTTAGTCCAGCTGGCTAATCTGAGTTCCTGTAATTATATATTTAGATGCCCAATTGAAGAGTTTCCAGGTCTCTTTTTGCCAACACAGGTTATCAAGCCTTGGTATTTCTCTGCTATATGTTCTCCATTTTATTCTGTATCTTAGCTGATCCAGCTCTAAAGGTTCTTGATCTGTATTCCTGTGCAATGCCTTTGTACAATGTTCTTCTGTTAAGCTCAAATGCATCAGCATGAATTTAAATTGCCGTTAAATAAATATGATACTCCCATCCGACTGCAAGTTCACAGGTATACTTCTGGGCTTCTATATAGTATGCATTATAGGCATTTTTGCATCATTGCCAAACCTTCCATCACCTCACCTTGTCTCATAGTATTTATTACCGATCTCCACTTCAAAGCTTTTTTTAGTAAAGATATCTTCACGTTGCACTGGCCTTCCCACCTCAGAGTCAACACCACACATAGGCACATTATTATGATCGCCTCCTACTTTTGACATTAGCAGAGCATAGCCAATGAAATATATCACGTGTCATGAGCTGGCTTGTTGGATATATAAGGGGACATGTAGGCATACTGCAAACATATTTGAACAGGGGGTGGTCATTGGCTTTCAGACAAAGGGTGGCAGTATTTTTGAAACAGTGCAGTTTGTGCACTATTTGTGTGCTGCTGTGGCTAAAGTGTGCCATGACTAGACAAACTGCACCATTACAAATAAACAGTATGGAAACTAGGGAGCACCACGTGCCTTTGCTGACCCACATGCAACAGTTGAGCAACTTACTGTCCAAACGAACCAGGGGGCTACCAGACTTGTGTCTAAAATGGCAGTGCAGCGAACCCCTGTTGCATAGGGGCTCTGAAGCAAATGGTTGGTCACTGTACTCATGGTGACAAGGGTTCATTGTCAGAAACAGCTTCAATTTGCATAACAGTACCAAAATTTGACCTTTTCTGATTGGCAAAGGGTTTTCTGCTCCATCTTTTGAACGGATATTAGCTTGTCAGGAGCAAAATCTCCAAGAACAAACACTCTGCAATCATTGTGGGAAAAACACAAGCTGGTGGCGGCAGCATTATGGTTTTGGGAATGTTTTCTTGACATTGTCTGGATCGACTCCATTATCTATCAATCCTTGCAGAACAAATATACCCATGCATGTGACTGTCTTCCCTGGAGCGGATAGGTTCTTCCAGCAGAACAATGTAACATGTCATTTGGCCAGAAATGTCCAAGAGTGGTTGGAAGAGCACAATGAAGACTTCCAAGTTTCTCCCTGGCCTTCAAATTCCCAAGACTTGAACCCCATCGAGCACCTGTAGGACCACCTTGATCGCCATGTTCGCCGTATGGATCCTCCACCATGTACTCTTCAGCAGCTGTCCGATGCACTGCAGTCTCCATGGCTCCAGATACCCTTGCCAACCATCCAACATCTTATTGACTCACTACCACATGTTCGTGCTGCAAAGAGCGGTTATTTGGTGGTCATAATAATGGGACTCTACCTTAAATAACTAACAACAAAACATCATGTGATACTGTAACATGGTTGAAATTATCCAATAACATTGTCCCTTCTGAGAGAACACGCACTTCTTTTCCTTTCCCCCAACTATCACTTGCCCATGTATGTCCAAAAATCCATTCCTTATTCTACTGTACTCTTCCCAGAGGAATACTCATCAAATTCACCAGGATTCACAATCCTGCAACCTCCACCGTGTTTTCAACCAAATTTTTAGCCCTATTAAATACCCCCATGTGAAAACCCGTAGACCGTAATGGAGCCCGCTAAGTTTACGGCTATTAAATTGGCCTTGTACAGCTACCTGCAAACGATCTGCAGGTTACAGGCAGAAAAACTCTACGGGTTGTTGAAATTGGAGCTCTATTGGCGCAAAGCCTTTGATCGGTCAAGGCCTGTAAATGTTATACTCGCAAATCACTATTAAATTGCCAGGAATCCACTGACGTTCAAACCCGTAACCCGCAAATGGAGCCAAAAATCCTACGTGTACTAGAGAGGACCCACAAGGGGGTAAAAGTCCTGTCCGTAGCACTGTAAATGCAAACATCAACGCACTACTATATTTAAAATTAAAGGGAAAATGGTGTTAGGTCAAATTAATAGTACGACATTCTCAAGCTTGCAAATCTGCAATATAAAATACTTTTTTTAATGTTTAATTTCCATGTTATATCAATCCCAGCAATCAATGTGTTAATACATATAATGGAACTCGCATGGACTGAAATATCATATTTACTAATTTATTAATATTGCATTATATCTGCTATGCGGGTCCGATCATAACTCGTAATTCAAACCCTTAAGGGATTGATATCTAAGCTTCATTTTCCATTTTCAATTTTAGCCAGTCTAATAGCCCTTTTGTATGCCTTGTTGATTTTCTTGTACTTACGTAACGCAGTCTCGGTCCCCTCTTGTTTATATAATTTAAATGCATGTTTTTTACTCCTCATCCTCATCTTTAAGTCATTGTTAAGCCACATGGGTTGTGATTTACTCCTTCTACTTTTATTTCCACATGGTATATGGTGATAAATAAGTTTATTTAGTAAGGATTTGAATATTGTCTATTTATATTCAGTATTTTTTACCTGTGAGTTTTTTGTCCCAGTCTATACTTTGTATTGCTGCCCTTAGACTGTTAAAATCTGCCCTTTTAAAATTAAGAGTTTTTGTTGGCCCCTTACAGTTTTGTTTTTTTAATTCAATCTCAAATGAGACTGTGTTGTGATCACTGCTTTCCAAAGATTGCTCTATTTCAACATTTGATACTATATCAATATTATTTATGATTACTAAATCCGGGATAACATAGGGCCTCATTAAATTCCAGCCTCGTAAATAAGAGGCTTCTACTTAAGCCCTACGTACTGCAAAGTTTCTCTAACTTACAATGCTATTAAATTAGCCCTGCTGCGAGCAACGTATGAGCTACGCAGCAGGCCCGTACGTATCTACACTGCGTAAATGTACATGAGGAGTGACAGCCTGCGAGATGATATCGCAGGCTCCCACTCCTCATCAAGTGCTGCGGGGGTCCTAAAAGGGACCTCCGCGGCAGTCCCCCACATAAGCCCTGCCGTGGGGGGTACTCCAAACCCCCCCCTAGGCACCTAAAATGAACCCCCCCTCAATGCGGGGGTCCCTGTCGGGACCCCCGAAGTGTCCTCACATGAACACCTTGCTGCAGGGGTCCATAGGAACCCCCGCAGCCCCCACACATTAACCCCTTGCAGCGGGGGTCCCCGATCGGCACCGATCAGGCCCCCGCTGCATTTAAAACTTTTAAATTCCCCGCCGCGGCTCCTTAAAGGGACCGCGGCACACTATTACCCAATCCCGGCCGCGGCACTTAAAATGAACCCCCCTCTATGCTGGGGGTCCCCATCGGGACCCCCGAAGTGTCCCCACATAAACCCATTGCAGGGGGGGTCCCCGATCTGCATAGATCAGGCCCTCCGCTGCATTTAAAACTTTTAAATTCCCCGCCGCGGCTCCTTAAAGGGACCGCGGCACACTATTACCCAATCCCGGCCGCGGCACTTAAAATTAACCCCCCTCTATGCTGGGGGTCCCCATCGGGACCCCCGAAGTGTTCCCATATAAACCCCCTGCTGCGGGGGGCCCCGATCGGCACCGATCGTGACACTGCTGCAATTCAATTTTAAATTTCCCGCCTCACGGGTCCTCAAAGGACCGTAAAGGTCCTGAAAGGACTCGCACTAAAAATATTAACCCCAGGCAACTATAATTACCCCATTAACTCATGATGGTCAATCCAGACCACCATAAGGCCTAAATTAACCCATTAACTCATGGTGGTCAATACAGACCACCATAAGGCTCTAATTAACCCATTAACTCATGGTGGTCAATCCAGACCACCATAAGGCCTAAATTAACCCATTAACTCATGGTGGTCAATCCAGACCACCATAAGGCCTAAATTAACCCATTAACTCATGGTGGTCAATACAGACCACCATAAGGCTCTAATTAACCCATTAACTCATGGTGGTCAATCCAGACCACCATAAGGCCTAAATTAACCCATTAACTCATGGTGGTCAATACAGACCACCATAAGGCTCTAATTAACCCATTAACTCATGGTGGTCAATCCAGACCACCATAAGGCCTAAATTAACCCATTAACTCATGGTGGTCAATCCAGACCACCATAAGGCCTAAATTAACCCATTAACTCATGGTGGTCAATACAGACCACCATAAGGCTCTAATTAACCCATTAACTCATGGTGGTCAATCCAGACCACCATAAGGCCTAAATTAACCCATTAACTCATGGTGGTCAATACAGACCACCATAAGGCTCTAATTAACCCATTAACTCATGGTGGTCAATCCAGACCACCATAAGGCCTAAATTAACCCATTAACTCATGGTGGTCAATACAGACCACCATAAGGCTCTAATTAACCCATTAACTCATGGTGGTCAATCCAGACCACCATAAGGCTCTAATTAACCCATTAACTCATGGTGGTCAATACAGACCACCATAAGGCTCTAATTAACCCATTAACTCATGGTGGTCAATACAGACCACCATAAGGCCTAAATTAACCCATTAACTCATGGTGGTCAATACAGACCACCATAAGGCTCTAATTAACCCCATCAGTCCCATAAGGGTATATTATTACCATTATGGGCCTGTTACAACCCAACATTAACCACATAAGTGCCATGATGGTCCTCAAGGACCATCATGACACTAACTACAAACACTACACTATAACCCCCAATAAACCATTTAATCTAAACTAACCCCCCTCTACACTAATCTATTAACACTTACACTACCTACCCCCTAATAAACCTTCCCACCACTCTAATTACAAAAAATAAAAAACCTACAGCACAGAAAACAAAAAACCTACAGTACAAAAAACAAAAAACAATTACAACCCCACCCCCCACTACAGAAAACAAAAAAATACATTACAACCCCACCCCCCACTACAGAAAATAAAAAAATTACACACCTGAAAAGGAAAGACAGATAAACACAATACAATACATACATATAATACATTACATACATTACATACAATACATGACATTACATATAATATATTACATATAATATATTACATATAATACATTACATACATTACATACAATACATGACATTACATACATTAAATATAATATATTACATATAATATATTACATATAATATATTACATATAGTCCTAATCAAATACCCCCTATCTATCTAACATACAATCTATTTAATTTAAAAAAAATCCTAACTATATCAAATACATCTCCCTATCTATCTAATATACAACAAATCCTAACTACATACACAGACCCTAATTTTAAAATAAAATAAAATAATTACAGTCCTAACTACATACACAGACCCTTATTCTAAAATAAAATAAAATAATTACAGTCCTAACTACACAGACCCTAATTCTAAGCTAAAATCAATAAATTAAGACCACTTACCTTTAAGATGTTGCTTCAGATCACTAACCTATGGGTCAAACAAAAAATAAAAATTAGTACAAAACATTAACATCAAATAAATAAACATTCTATACATTCTAAATATTCAACTCACCTTTACAGCATGTCCAGTCACTGTTTAGCTCTTCCGGCGCGGCCCTGTTAAAAAAAAAAACACAATACATGAATACATGAATACAATATATAAACAATAAATAAAATACACAAATAAACATCTAAATATACATTGAACTTACCTCCCCGCGATGTCCCCGGCCTTCTCTCCTTCAGCCCCGGCTGGGCCGCGGAACCATCCGCGCTCTAAAAAAAAAAAAAAAAAAAAACTAACGGAGGTCTGCACTGGCAGACCTCCCCGACGCTACTGAACCTCCCGGAGTCGTTTCCGGGAGGAAATTGGCATTGTCGGCTTGTGATTGGCTGAAAAAGCTGTCAGCCAATCAAAAGTCGTCAATGTAGGAGCCAATCAGGATGCGCAGATGTCTTCTACCAATCACTCCGTGGGGGTGTATCCCATAGTGATTGGCTGAAGGCATCTGAGCGTTGTGATTGGTTCCCAGAAAGATAGACAAGTGTTTAAGCCAATCAGGGTGGGATATTGGGGTGTATCCCATCCTGATTGGCTCACACATTGACGACTTTTGATTGGCTGAAATTGATAGACAGCTTTTTCAGCCAATCACAAGCCGCCAATGCCAATTTCCTCCCGGAAACGACTCCGGGAGGTTCAGTAGCGTCGGGGAGGTCTGCCAGTGCAGACCTCCGTTAGTTTTTTTTCTTTTTTTTTTTTAGAGCGCGAATGGTTCCGCGGCCCAGCCGGGGCTGAAGGAGAGAAGGCCGGGGACATCGCTGGTAGGTAAGTGAAATGTATATTTAGATGTTTATTTGTGTATTTTATTTATTGTTTATATATTGTATTCATGTATTCATGTATTGTGTTTTTTTTTTTAACAGGGCCGCGCCGGAAGAGCTAAACAGTGACTGGACATGCTGTAAAGGTGAGTTGAATATTTAGAATGTATAGAATGTTTATTTATTTGATGTTAATGTTTTGTACTAATTTTTATTTTTTGTTTGACCCATAGGTTAGTGATCTGAAGCAACATCTTAAAGGTAAGTGGTCTTAATTTATTGATTTTAGCTTAGAATTAGGGTCTGTGTATGTAGTTAGGACTGTAATTATTTTATTTTACTTTAGAATAATGGTCTGTGTATGTAGTTAGGATTTTTTGTATATTAGATAGATAGGGGGATGTATTTGATATAGTTAGGATTTATTTTAAATTAAATAGATTGTATGTTAGATAGATAGGGGGTATTTGATTAGGACTATATGTAATATATTATATGTAATATATTATATGTAATATATTATATTTAATATATTATATGTAATGTATGTAATGTCATGTATTGTATGTAATGTATGTAATGTATTATATGTAATATATTATATGTAATATATTATATTTAATATATTATATGTAATGTCATGTATTGTATGTAATGTATGTAATGTATTATATGTATGTATTGTATTGTGTTTATCTGTCTTTCCTTTTCAGGTGTGTAATTTTTTTATTTTCTGTAGTGGGGGGTGGGGTTGTAATGTATTTTTTTGTTTTCTGTAGTGGGGGGTGGGGTTGTAATTGTTTTTTGTTTTCTGTACTGTAGGTTTTTTTGTTTTTTGTACTGTAGGTTTTTTGTTTTCTGTGCTGTAGGTTTTTTATTTTTTGTAATTAGAGTGGTGGGAAGGTTTATTAGGGGGTAGGTAGTGTAGGTACGTAGTGTAAGTGTTAATAGATTAGTGTAGAGGGGGGTTAGTTTAGATTAAATGGTTTATTGGGGGTTATAGTGTAGTGTTTGTAGTTAGTGTCATGATGGTCCTTGAGGACCATCATGGCACTTATGTGGTTAATGTTGGGTTGTAACAGGCCCATAATGGTAATAATATACCCTTATGGGACTGATGGGGTTAAATAGAGCCTTATGGTGGTCTGGATTGACCATCATGAGTTAATGGGTTAATTTAGGCCTTATGGTGGTCTGTATAGACCACCATGAGTTAATGGGTTAATTAGAGCCTTATGGTGGTCTGGATTGACCACCATGAGTTAATGGGTTAAATAGAGCCTTATGGTGGTCTGGATTGACCACCATGAGTTAATGGGTTAATTAGAGCCTTATGGTGGTCTGGATTGACCACCATGAGTTAATGGGTTAATTAGAGCCTTATGGTGGTCTGGATTGACCACCATGAGTTAATGGGTTAATTAGAGCCTTATGGTGGTCTGGATTGACCATCATGAGTTAATGGGTTAATTTAGGCCTTATGGTGGTCTGTATAGACCACCATGAGTTAATGGGTTAATTAGAGCCTTATGGTGGTCTGGATTGACCATCATGAGTTAATGGGTTAATTTAGGCCTTATGGTGGTCTGTATAGACCACCATGAGTTAATGGGTTAATTAGAGCCTTATGGTGGTCTGGATTGACCACCATGAGTTAATGGGTTAAATAGAGCCTTATGGTGGTCTGGATTGACCACCATGAGTTAATGGGTTAATTAGAGCCTTATGGTGGTCTGGATTGACCACCATGAGTTAATGGGTTAATTAGAGCCTTATGGTGGTCTGGATTGACCACCATGAGTTAATGGGTTAATTAGAGCCTTATGGTGGTCTGGATTGACCACCATGAGTTAATGGGTTAATTAGAGCCTTATGGTGGTCTGGATTGACCACCATGAGTTAATGGGTTAAATAGAGCCTTATGGTGGTCTGGATTGACCACCATGAGTTAATGGGTTAATTAGAGCCTTATGGTGGTCTGGATTGACCACCATGAGTTAATGGGGTAATTATAGTTGCCTGGGGTTAATATTTTTAGTGCGAGTCCTTTCAGGACCTTTACGGTCCTTTGAGGACCCGCGAGGCGGGAAATTTAAAATTGAATTGCAGCAGGGTCACGATCGGTGCCGATCGGGGCCCCCCGCTGCAGGGGGTTTATGTGGGGACACTTCGGGGGTCCCGATGGGGACCCCCAGCATAGAGGGGGGTTAATTTTAAGTGCCGCGGCCGGGATTGGGTAATAGTGTGCCGCGGTCCCTTTAAGGAGCCGCGGCGGGGAATTTAAAAGTTTTAAATGCAGCGGGGGGCCTGATCTATGCAGATCGGGGCCCCCCCCTGCAATGGGTTTATGTGGGGACACTTCGGGGGTCCCGATGGGGACCCCCAGCATAGAGGGGGGTTAATTTTAAGTGCCGCGGCCGGGATTGGGTAATAGTGTGCCGCGGTCCCTTTAAGGAGCCGCGGCGGGGAATTTAAAAGTTTTAAATGCAGCGGGGGGCCTGATCTATGCAGATCGGGGACCCCCGCTGCAAGGGGTTAATGTGGGGGTGCTGCAGGGGTCTCTATCAGGACCCCTGCAGCATGGGGATGTGTATAGGGTGCAGGGGGGAGCCTCACGCTGCTGTCTCGGGCTGTTCCGAGGCAGCACGTAGAGGCTTTCGGATCCCTTGCGTGGACTTTTTGTCCACGTAGGGATTCTTACGATATGCGAGACTCGTGCATAGATTTAAGGCTACGTAGCTCTCTCGGAGCCTATTCTCGGCCATTTTCTCGCAGTCATATCGTAAAGCAGGCTGCGAGAGATTCGGTTCTCGCAAACAGCAGGAAAACTGCCTTTTGCGAGCACCGAGAGAACTACGAGGGAGAATTTAATAGGGCCCTTAATTTCTAGTAGGTTCTTCTATAACCTGGGCCAGATAATGATCTCTGAGTGTACTGAAGAACCTGCTCCCCTTAGCTGAACTGCAGGTCTCATTCATCCAGTTTATTTCAGGGTAGTCAAAATTGCCCATTATTAGAACTTGCCCATGCTTAGCTGCATTTCCAATCTGTAACAATAATTGCAGTTCCGCACTTTCAATTATATTTGGGGATTTATAGCATACTCATACTAATATTCTTTTGGAATTTGCTCTACTGCTATTTAACTCTACCCACAAACATCCAACATTATCGCTAGTTCCACCATAAATATCTTCTCTATAGGCTTAAATTCAGGCTTAACATACAGACAGATTCCTCCTCCTCTTTTACCATTTCCCCTATATTTCCTAAATAAGTTATAACCATTCAAATTAACAGTCCAGTCATGAGATTCATCCCACCATGTTTCAGTAATGCCTATTAAATTGCATTTCTCATTTACTGCTAATAATTCTAACCTATTTTCCTGGCAAGCTTCTGGCATAAGCAAGCATAGAATTTATGTTATGAGTCTGTAGTTCTGAAGTGCCTGCCACTGTACCTGAGTTTCTTTTTTTTTTTTTTTTTATTATTGAGTTTTTAGAAAACATACAGAAACAAATGAAGACATAGACATGCAAAAACAATAAGTACCTTAATAGATAGTTAAGGCACTAAATACACACTCATCTATTTGTACCTCAGTGTGGGAACATTACCAAACCGTTCAATATCTTGACACACTGTACTTGTTTACCAAAAAAGAATACATTTTGGAAAAAAAAAGAAACTCGACCGACTCTTGGATCCAATAGATCCGTTAGTAAAGGAGAGGAGCAAAAATTTACTAAGGCTGCTAAAGCTCCCTGGCCAGACTATATTTATTTATTTATTTATATATTTATTTATTTATAAATGCATAGTACGTCAACGTAGTGTGACGTTTGGACGGCGGGGGTGATGGTGTGCTAGAAGCAAAGCACCTGTCTCTCTTTCTCCCTCTACTCCCCCCTCCTACGGCCCGCTCACTGGAGCGTTTTCTTACCGCCATTGCTGCGCCCTGGGGGTGCTTTCCTCTCCCTCTTCCATCCTGCCCGCCGGGCCTGGCGGTGTTCCCTGCATCCGGTCACGATCTGTGCGTTGCAGTGGGTACCCCCCTACCTCCAGAAGTGGCTCCCTGCCTCCGGAGCAGTCCCTGTCAAGGCAAGCAGCACAACAGCACAGCGTGAGGCCGCCGAGGCTGCATACAGACAGGAGGAGGCCGGCTGATCTCAGGAGCCTGCGGGCGGCACCTACTCCCCAGCGTGGGACCAATAACAAAGTGAGTCCTTTATTTGTGGTATGGGGGGATGGCATAGGAGAAAAAAATCTCTGGAATGAGGTGAAAAGGAGGCTCACTGAGCAAGCTATCCCCATCTAACTGCCACACCAGGAGACTTGGCATCCCACAGAGAATTGGGAATTCTGGTATGCTGCCCTGAAGACACGGAGGTAGGGGGGCCAGGCTACACAAACCTGTGTGGGAGTTGGTGTAGGGGGGGCTGTGCAGGTCACACGGTGGACAATATATACAGAACATAATATTGTGCAGAGTAAATAGATAAAATATTTAAGCTATATATTATACACCTGCATATACCCGCATATATATGGACAAAGCTCCAGGCCTTTGACCTCTACTTTCTCTTTTTGTAAGAAGTGTATATAGCCTCACTACCCCATTCTTTGGGAACACCTCTGTATCCCCTAGCATTAAGCAAGTGGGTTATCTCTGAAATATTATACCTACAGTTGGAACTTGGGACTTATATCCTATACAAACATGCCAACTAAAATGAAATCGAGGATACAAAGCAAAAAATGAGCCAATAAAAACACCCCTAAGGTTTTCACCAAGATATAAGGGCTCAGGCTCCACTATTCAAACAGAAAGCACCATATCTAGTTCACCAACAACTCATTCGCCAGATAAAGCGTCGCAGACTTCAAGATCGGAAAATTCGGGTGTGGAGGAAGAAGAAACCCTCACCTGCTCTAAAATGCAAGATAGGTTACAGTCCTTTCAGATGAATCTAATTTTGGATTTGACTAAAAAAATCGCTGACAATTCATTATTAATCAAAGAAGTGAACCAGAGAGTGGAATCCGTAGAAGACATATGTGATCATTTAATTACGGACAATAATAATCTGCTTAAATATACCAAGTTGTTGGAAAATAGAATTGAGGATTTAACAAACAAGATATCTTCAATAGAAGACCGTAGTAGAATGAACAATCTCCGCTTCAGAGGCATCCCGGAGACAATATTAGACTGTAACATAAAATCTTATGTGGAGAACTTTCTGTCAACCCTGGTTCCAAATGCTGTACTTAATGAAAACACTATTGATGTTATAAATCTATCCCTAGGGAGGAGGTCATAGCAAGAGTTCACTACCGCTCATATAAAGATGAGATAATGAAGATGGCCTTTATTAAGCAAAGATTCTCTCCCCCATATGAAAATCTAAAATTTTTCTCAGATCTGTCGGTATATACCTTATCTAGAAGAAGAGAATTCAGAGAAATTACTCAGGTTTTAAGACAAAAAGAATTAAGATATAAATGGTCATCTCCAGTAGGTTTATCTGTTTATAAAGATTCTAAGTGGCATAGGATACAATCTGTCCAGGAGGGGGTAAAAATGTTACAAACATGGAATTTTGAAATTATAGTTCAAGAATTAGAGGTCGTCCAGCCGAACCTAACTTCCAGTGAGCGTGTATGGCAAAAGAGCTAGGAGGTCTGGGGGGGGGGGGGGGCGATGGGGTCGAGACAGGGGGGGAATCGTATCCTCCCCTGGTCTCTTCCCCTCGCTGCCCCCCCCCCTTATGCGTCCCAGGGGAGAGGAGGTATAGGAGGGCGAAAGTTTTAGGAATCCTTCTGGGGAATCGGATTGGCGCCTCGTATAAATGGTGTAACAGTATTGCGCCTTAATAGGAGGGCATGATTGGGGAGATTTAGGTATCACAAGTAAGAGAAAGTAGTAAATTTATCTAGTAGGCCAATTATACAATGTTTCCTCTCTTTTTCAATCAGGGCTCTGTCCCTCCTTAGTTAATCAGATATGGAAAGAGATAATGATTATGCTACTTTTTTTTTTTTTTTTTTGCTCCATATCTAGTATTACTCCGTTCGGCTACAAGATGCCTATAGTTAGGAAACCACTAGTATTAATAGACATATAAACACTAAGAGGAAGAAAAAAGGGGGAAGGGAAGGAGAGGAGGGAAAATAAAGGGGGAAAAAAAAGAAGAAAAAAAAAATGCGAAAAGATTTCCTTTTTTGTCTTTCTTCTTTCATTTGTTTTCTTTTTGATTTTTTTTTCTTTTCTTCTTTCTTTGAATTATGAATCACATGAATCATGAAACGAAATGGTTTGGATGGTTTAATCAGCCCTATCTTTCCCCCGTTAGAAGTGTATAGGCCCAGTGGTAGAGCTACGTAGACCAGACAAGTCAAAGAATATCCTTAATCTAATACTGGTAAAATTATGTAAAACACCCCAGAGTAAATCAGAAGGCTCCCATATCCCCGCTATTTTCCCTATTTTGTTATGGGGATCTTGTCCGGCCATTTTCTACCATCAGGTAGTTGCTTTGCAAACATTAGTGTTATGTGCTGTGTGTGTACCTATCCCTGGAGGGTAGTTATGAGGGCCTGTGAGAGCAAGCATATGTTCCACAGGCCACTCTATACCCATCAAGGGTGCGGGATGTATGTTGAAAGTTTGATTGATGTGTGGGATATTTATAGAAGTTGGGAATTACCAAATAAGATATTTGAGTTCATAAGTTTAGTCAATGACTAGAGGAATAAAAATAATTTCACACAATGTTAATGGACTAAACTCACTGACTAAAAGGAAAATTGCCTTTGTAAATTATGTTAAAATCAAAGCAGATATATTGTGCCTTCAGGAGACCCACCTGAAGAAGGATTCAATTAAGTATCTGGCTGATAGACAATACCCTTTTAATATACACTCGACCTTCAAAAGTAAATCTAAGGGAGTCTCTATATTGTTTAATAAAAGATTAAAAGTTTCAGAACTATTCTCAAAAATAGATCCTCTAGGTAGATATATAATTTGGTCGGGGTATGTGAACAATTGCTTACTAACTCTTGCTAATGTATACTTGCCTAATAAAAATCAAATCAGTTACTTAAAAACGTTTCTGAAAGATATACATAAATTGAAGAGAGGGCGGCTTATTCTATGTGAAGATTTCAACATGATTAGGGACTCCCATATGGATAAACAGAGGGCTTATAAAATAAAATCAGAAGCCAAAGAATTTAAAACTGCCCTAGACTTTTCCAAAATTATAAATGATTATGAATTATATGACATCTGGAGAGTCCTCCACCCCAATAGCAAAGATTACACATTTTTCTCGAATCAATTTAAATCTTTATCCCGGATAGACTATATATTCTCTGACGTAAACACCCTAAAAATGATAGGGAAGTCAGATATCATTTTAACACCCTGGTCAGACCACAGCATGAACAGTATTAATCTGGAGGATTCACTGGCCTTAAAAGTAATAAAAAGATGGAAAATCAATCCAATACTATTCAAAAATATAGATAATCTTAACGCAGTGAAAAAGGATACCTTGGAATTTTTTGAGCTTAATAAAGACTCAGTGACCTCCAGTAAGACACTGCAGTGTTCCTATAAAGCCTATATCAGGGGCATCTTAATTTCAAAGATGGCAGACATAAACAAGCAAAGGGGAAAACCCCTAAAAACTTTATATATTGAACTAGAAAAATTACATCAGCTCAACAAAAAGAGCACAAATACAGATTCGGGTCATAAAATAACTGCACTAAACAATCAATGTACCTGAGTTTCTTAACAATCTCCCTATTGACTATACTAACCCTCCCCCATCTCCTACGCCTTGACTAGTTAATTAGTTTCTTACCCCCTCTACACTTTCTACCCCATTACTTCTATCTAGTCCCTCCCCCACACCTAGTATCCCCCTAGTATCTTCGAAAATACTACCTTGGAGGTCCTTGCCTTCAGCTCATTACCTAGTTCTATAAAATCATTCTTGAGGACTCTCCATCTTCCACTAACTTTGTCATTGGTACCAAGACAGCCGGTTCATTTCCAGCCCCGCCAATAATTTATCTACCCGATCCACAACATGCCGAACCCGAGCACCCGGGAGACAGCAAGATATTCGATTGCTGGGATCTGGGTGACAAATCACCATGTCTACCTTCCTAATAATAGAGTCCCCTACCACCAAAACCTTTCTCTTGCTCGGCCTATGCTGCCCTCCCTCTCCTCCAGTAGAACTGTTCTCCTGGCTGTTAGAGGGAACAGCTCTATCTGGCATTGCCATTCTTGAATTGACATTCCCAACAGTTTCACTCAATCTGGCAAATCTGTTGTTGTGTGCTAACTCAGAACTGGCCCGCTGTTCCAACAGTTCATACATGTGACAGGATGTGCACTGAGTGAGGTTGCCACTGGATTGACTCATAATTACTAATTACAGTGGGGGCATAATTGTATAAAACACTACAATGTGCTCTCCTTTTCTTTGAACTCCCTTCTTTTATTTAAACTCCCATACTTGTACTAGAACTGCACTTATACTAGAAGTGTTTGCAAGCTCACAAGTTCACTCCTACCCCTGTTTATTAGGTTCTTACTACTCACTTGCCCACTAATCACTGCACAAGTACCCAAACTTACTTTACTTTTCAGGAGAAATGTACAGAACAGAGGCAAGCAGACCACAAAAAGCCACACACTGATAAAGCTTCACACAGGCAAAAGAACACCCCCTCTCACCTGCCCATTAATCACTGCACAAGTACCCAAACACCCTTACTGTTCAGGAGAAATCACAGAGCAGAGGCAAAAGTATTATATTTTCTTACATTCTTAAATATATTGCCAATTTTCAAATTTTTACCAAAGTGGTCCTTATAAATTAGTTTACAGAAAGGCCTCTAATATTTAAAATAGACCAATTGTAATGACTGGTATGGGTTAGATCCTACAATAATTATTAATTTTGTGATACAATATTAAGAAATTTAATGACACAGGGTGTGCTGCAGCCAGGCACACATTTCCACAGTGGAGAACTTTTGAAATTCTGGTCCACTATGCAATTTTCATCTCTACTTATTTTAGTTAGTTTCCTTTACAGTTTCAACTCGGGAAGTTGGGTTTCACACTAAAATATTATGTGTTGATGACTCATAGTTTCAGACAGTAACCACACACACATGGTAAGCCACATATACAAATATAGACACTTAATGGTCACTCTCTAGAGCATATATGTTATGTTCTATTATTACTAATAACATTTCCATAGTATTGAAAAATGTGTTAAAATAAACAGATGTGCAAGAGGGTTATGCCCTCTTCAAATGTCAATACAGTTGTTTTAAATACCTAAATTATATTTTGGCTTAAATATTCTCATTACCTGAGTGGGTAGCTACCAAGAAAGAGAGGGACATTTGAGTGAATGATTTTTGGAAATTATTCAGAAGTATACAATTTATAGCTATAAAACAATATAATAGTATGCAAAGCGTGATTGCTACATATTAGTAAATAATTCTGCATTCTGACTGGTTTTGGTTACTGTCAGTTTCAAATATATAGGTAGAGTAGATACAAGCTAAATGGCGCTAAATTAGTACTTTAGATATCTCTTGTTAGTAGAAGCTAGAAATGTTGAGTTACGGCTCACTTATCCCCCCACACCCCCTTATGAAGTTTATTGTAACAATAGTATAACCCAAATGTTAAGAAATTAAAGAATAGAATTGTATCACAACTATAAAAATAATTGAAGGGAAAGTGAAATTATGTATTTGATTTATAATATATAAACAAATACAGCTATTAATCACATTTTATTTAGACTTTTCTGGAGAAATAAAAGTAAAGAATGCGCACCAAAGTCAGACACAAAGTTTGCACACAAATATAAGCATATACAGTACATTACATTTACATTTTAGTCTAGATGGTGCGGTGGGCAGTAAGGAAATTGGTGGTTCTGGAAATCTGAGCATGAGGTTGTTTGGGAGTTTTCTCAGACTCCCCTTTCTTTTTTAATATACTACATTCCATCTTTTCTTTGTTTCATCACTTCCTGAGAGCTGGGAGGGTTGTGTTTTTAGCAGTTGGGGCGGGGTGGGGGAGGAGAGAAGAGGAAGAGGTGAGGAGTGTTTATTTAGATAATTAGATGTTAATTGAATTGAATTGACATGAAGCCCCTCTTCCACACATGCCCAGAAATATTCAGCTTGCATCAAAATATGCAAGACATGCTCTCAGGAAATATACATGTAACCACCTGCTCGCACACTTATTTCACCATAGATGGATGGTGATGAAATCCAGCATAGTGACACATTTATTTCTTAAAGTATTTTTAGGACTTTTTCGCTTTTACATATCGTCAGAGTGAAGGTTTCTCATAGAGTATTGTCCCTTTAACTTACCTTTTGCTAATTATAACATACACATTCATGGACACCGATATATAATAAGCAGTATCCTGAGGATGATATTTTAAACAGCCAGGCTAACACTAGGTGAGGGGCACCAGACCATAGTTAATCTTTCCTAAAGCTAACTTACAGCCTTATTAAATTGTGATTCAGTCAATTTAAAAGGGCTCTATTTAAGCACACAGCATATTTTATTTACAGAAGTTTTTAGTTAGTGAAGACCTTGCTTTTGGATAGAAGTTCACTAACTAAAAACTTCTGTAAAAAAATATGTTGTGTGCTTAAATAGAGCCCTTTTAAATTTACAGAATCACAATTTAATAAGGCTGATAGCATCAAACTATTCAGTTGTATACCCACCGTAAGTAGGGAATAAATATTGGTAGCTAAACATCTCGTTTTAAAATGCTTACGATGTTGGTCACGCTTGGTCATAGGGCCGCAACTGCAAGCCTTGTGAAGCTAGGTGAGGCACCGACCGCAAACCCACGGGACTTACGGGAAAGGAGACATGGGGGGAAAGGGAGAGGGGGAAAGGAGACACAGGGGAAGTGAGAGGGGGAAAGGAGACACGGGGGAAGGGAGAGGGGGAAAGGAGACACGGGGGGAATGGAGAGGGAGAAAAGAGGCACCGGGGTAAAGGGAGAGGCGAAAGGAGACATGCGAGGGAAGGGAGAGGGGGAAGGAGGAACAGGAGAGGGAGAGGGGGGGCAGGAGACACAGGGGAGAGAGATGGGGAGACAGGTGACACAGGGGTTGGAAAGGGAGAGGGGGAAATGAGGTACAGGAGAGGGAGAGGGTGGAATTTTTTGACGGGCAATTTCCTAGTGCTTCTTATAATTAACATGATTTCTAAAAGAAACAAATAGATTTTTCTGTACACAACCTGATAACAGAGAGCAATATTTTTTTTTAACTAAAAGGAAATTTATATCTGTAATAATATATCTATAAACTATGTTATTTTAAGATGGTTGAACATTTTCCTAATTTAGGATAGTGAAATCACAGTCCTTGTTCCTCTTGTCCTCTGAAGTTTATTAGGTGATGTCACTCAGATGCCTCTCTGGAGTTTCCACACACAATATTTCCTTCTCTGTGTCTGACAATAAATAGATGTTGGGTTAGAAATGGCAGATCAGTCCTTGAGGAGATTTGTTCTCTTTGTGTGGTTTTCTCCTAGATTTAACTGCTAGAATGAAGATCTCTCTTATTATCTTAAGTTGAATATCTATCTATCTATCTATCTATCTATCTATCTATGATTTTAATAATTAGAACACAATAATTCATATAACTTCCCTCCCTATCTTGTAGTGTTTGCTGCTATACCAACCTCCTGCTACTTTAGTTATGCCAAGCACCGTATTCCCTAAGGAAATGTCCTAGGCTATTACAGAACCAACAGTCTCTGTGCCAATCCTGTTGTCATGTAAGTATCATGATATTTGTATGAAGTAGTTTCACTCTATATTTACTATTGTATGGCAATATATATATGTTACTTTATTATCTGTTTGATTTGTGGTAAATAATAACATTTGATGAATATATCCAAGTGGACAGTAAGGATCACCTGCATGCTTTTCTATTCGTGTCATATATTTTTAATACATAACCATGTAAATAGAACTTTCAGTCAAAAATAAAATAAACTAGAATGTAGTTAGAGTTTTAGTCCTTCTGCTAAATAATTTAGCATTTAAAAAAAAAACTAATCATAAGAAGTTTTACCAAATTCACTGATTCTACACAATACATTTAGATTTAGCACAACCCAAGTAACAAGTGGGTCTAGAATTATGTGAACCAACTGGACCAGAAACCAAACTCTTCTTCATCGGACTGCTACAGTAACCTATAAAGATGTATTAGGAAACCATCATGAATGGGATGGACCCTGCTTTAGAAATATGTTCATCATCAACTTCTGTTAGCTCAGTGCCCTATATTTTTGATTTTCTTATGTGTGCTACCTCTCATACCTCTCAGAAATTCAAGTTGTAAAAGCAAAAGTGCAAAACTGGAACATGTCATACAACTTGGAACATACAATAGTTTTCTTCAGATTTCCCTCTATTCTCAATTGTAGTTGAAAGCTTACAGGGACTTGTATGTCTCACTCTTACACTGTGTTATTGAACAGTATTTATTTTTTAATAGGTAATGTATGTAATGAGTATGTAAAATGGTTTAGACCTCTGTAAACGCACACAGATAAACCACACTAGCAGCGAACATGTAAATAATACAGTGAAGTTTACACATGCCAATATTTTGTTTGCAACTTTATAATGTTTAATATTATTACTGTAATTTTTTCTAATTTATTGTTTGAAATTTGTTGTCTAATTTCAAAATCAATATTTTTTATGCATTATGTTTTTCTGTTGTTTCTTTACTTTAGTGGTTCTGTATATGCAAATTACCTTTAGGGTTTAGTCTCCCTAAGGGTAATATGGGACTCCAGACGTGGACCCCTTGCTCACTGTGCCTTAGGGAGTTCAGCTGCACCTCACTGATGAGGCCCATAAAGGCCGAAACGCGTCTGGGGTTTTCTGTTTCTCCTGTTCATGGTAGAATTGCCTGGCATTTCGGGGCTGGGTCACTCTTTTGAGTGGCACCAGACTGATATACTACAGGATATTCCTCCCTGTGAAGGGCACAAGTGAGCTAAAAGAGGTTGCTCTCAGTGTGGCGTATCATGGCTATAGAACTCACCTATTAAGGTTGGTTCATTCTCTGATGAGCACCTCTGAGTTTGTGGTTCTGTATATGCAAATTACCTTTAGGGTTTAGTCTCCCTAAGGGTAATAGGGGACTCCAGACGTGGACCCCTTGCTCACTATGCCTTAGGGAGTTCAGCTGCACCTCACTGACGAGGCTTATAAAGGCCGAAACGCGTCTGGGGTTTTCTGTTTCTCCTGTTCAGGGTAGAATTGCCTGGTATTTTGGGACTGGGTCACTCTTTTGAGTGGCACCAGACTGATATACTACAGGATATTTCTCCCTGTGAAGGGCACAAGTGAGGTAAAAGAGGTTGCTCTCAGAGTGGCGTGTCATGGCTATAGAACTCACCTATTAAGGTTGGTTCGTTCTCTGATGAGCACCTCTGACTTCGTGGTTCTGTATATGCAAATTACCTTTAGGGTTTAGTCTCCCTAAGGGTAATAGGGGACTCCAGACGTGGACCCCTTGCTCACTGTGCCTTAGGGAGTTCAGCTGCACCTCACTGACGAGGCCCATAAAGGCCGAAACGCGTCTGGGGTTTTCTGTTTCTCCTGTTCAGGGTAGAATTGCCTGGTATTTTGGGGCTGGGTCACTCTTTTGAGTGGCACCAGACTGATATACTACAGGATATTTCTCCCTGTGAAGGGCACAAGTGAGCTTAAAGAGGTTGCTCTCAGAGTGGCGTATCATGGCTATAGAACTCACCTATTAAGGTTGGTTCGTTCTCTGATGAGCACCTCTGACTTTGTGGTTCTGTATATGCAAATTACCTTTAGGGTTTAGTCTCCCTAAGTGTAATAGGGGACTCCAGACGTGGACCCCTTGCTCACTGTGCCTTAGGGAGTTCAGCTGCACCTCACTGACGAGGCTTATAAAGGCCGAAACGCGTCTGGGGTTTTCTGTTTCTCCTGTTCAGGGTAGAATTGCCTGGTATTTTGGGGCTGGGTCACTCTTTTGAGTGGCACCAGACTGATATACTACAGGATATTTCTCCCTGTGAAGGGCACAAGTGAGGTAAAAGAGGTTGCTCTCAGAGTGGCGTGTCATGGCTATAGAACTCACCTATTAAGGTTGGTTCGTTCTCTGATGAGCAGCTCTGACTTCGTGGTTCTGTATATGCAAATTACCTTTAGGGTTTAGTCTCCCTAAGGGTAATAGGGGACTCCAGATGTGGACCCCTTGCTCACTGTGCCTTAGGGAGTACAGCTGCACCTCACTGACGAGGCCCATAAAGGCCGAAACACGTCTGGGGTTTTCTGTTTCTCTTGTTCAGGGTAGAATTGCCTGGTATTTCGGGGCTGGGTCACTCTTTTGAGTGGCACCAGACTGATATACTACAGGATATTTCTCCCTGTGAAGGGCACAAGTGAGCTTAAAGAGGTTGCTCTCAGAGTGGCGTATCATGGCTATAGAACTCACCTATTAAGGTTGGTTCGTTCTCTGATGAGCACCTCTGACTTTGTGGTTCTGTATATGCAAATTACCTTTAGGGTTTAGTCTCCCTAAGAGTAATAGGGGACTCCAGACGTGGACCCCTTGCTCACTGTGCCTTAGGGAGTTCAGCTGCACCTCACTGACGAGGCCCATAAAGGCCGAAACGCGTCTGGGGTTTTCTGTTTTCCTGTTCAGGGTAGAATTGCCTGGTATTTCGGGGCTGGGTCACTCTTTTGAGTGGCACCAGACTGATATACTACAGGATATTTCTCCCTGTGAAGAGCACAAGTGAGCTTAAATAGGTTGCTCTCAGAGTGGCGTATCATGGCTATAGAACTCACCTATTAAGGTTGGTTCGTTCTCTGATGAGCACCTCTGACTTCGTGGTTCTGTATATGCAAATTACCTTTAGGGTTTGGTCTCCCTAAGGGTAATAGGGGACTCCAGACGTGGACCCCTTGCTCACTGTGCCTTAGGGAGTTCAGCTGCACCTCACTGACGAGGCCCATAAAAGCCGAAACACGTCTGGGGTTTTCTGTTTCTCCTGTTCAGGGTAGAATTGCCTGGTATTTCGGGGCTGGGTCACTCTTTTGAGTGGCACCAGACTGATATACTACAGGATATGTCTCCCTGTGAAGGGCACAAGTGAGGTAAAAGAGGTTGCTCTCAGAGTGGCGTATCATGGCTATAGAACTCACCTATTAAGGTTGGTTCATTCTCTGATGAGCACCTCTGACTTTGTGGTTCTGTATATGCAAATTATCTTTAGGGTTTAGTCTCCCTAAGGTTAATAGGGGACTCCAGACGTGGACCCCTTGCTCACTGTGCCTTAGGGAGTTCACCTGCACCTCACTGACGAGGCCCATAAAGGCCAAAATGCGTCTGGGGTTTTCTGTTTCTCCTGTTCAGGGTAGAATTGCCTGGTATTTCGGGGCTGGGTCACTCTTTTGAGTGGCACCAGACTGATATGCTACAGGATATTTCTCCCTGTGAAGGGCACAAGTGAGCTTAAAGAGGTTGCTCTCAGAGTGGCGTATCATCGTATCATGGCTATAGAACTCACCTATTAAGGTTGGTTTGTTCTCTGATGAGCACCTCTGACTTTGTGGTTCTGTATATGCAAAATACCTTTAGGGTTTAGTCTCCCTAAGAGTAATAGGGGACTCCAGACGTGGACCCCTTGCTCACTGTGCCTTAGGGAGTTCAGCTGCACCTCACTGACGAGGCCCATAAAGGCCGAAACGCGTCTGGGGTTTTCTGTTTCTCCTGTTCAGGGTAGAATTGCCTGGTATTTTGGGGCTAGGTCACTCTTTTGAGTGGCACCAGACAGATATACTACAGGATATTTCTCCCTGTGAAGGGCACAAGTGAGGTAAAAGAGGTTGCTCTCAGAGTGGCGTATCATGGCTATAGAACTCACCTAATAAGGTTGGTTCGTTCTCTGATGAGCACCTCTGACTTTGTGGTTCTGTATGTGCAAATTATCTTTAGGGTTTAGTCTCCCTAACGGTAATAGGGGACTCCAGACGTGGACCCCTTGCTCACTGTGCCTTAGGGAGTTCAGCTGCACCTCACTGACGAGGCCCATAAAGGCCGAAACGCGTCTGGGTTTTCTGTTTTCCTGTTCAGGGTAGAATTGCCTGGTATTTCGGGGCTGGGTCACTCTTTTGAGTGGCACCAGACTGATATACTACAGGATATTTCTCCCTGTGAAGAGCACAAGTGAGCTTAAATAGGTTGCTCTCAGAGTGGCGTATCATGGCTATAGAACTCACCTATTAAGGTTGGTTCGTTCTCTGATGAGCACCTCTGACTTCGTGGTTCTGTATATGCAAATTACCTTTAGGGTTTAGTCTCCCTAAGGGTAATAGGGGACTCCAGACGTGGACCCCTTGCTCACTGTGCCTTAGGGAGTTCAGCTGCACCTCACTGACGAGGCCCATAAAGGCCGAAACACGTCTGGGGTTTTCTGTTTCTCCTGTGCAGGGTAGAATTGCCTGGTATTTCGGGGCTGGGTCACTCTTTTGAGTGGCACCAGACTGATATACTACAGGATATGTCTCCCTGTGAAGGGCACAAGTGAGGTAAAAGAGGTTGCTCTCAGAGTGGCGTATCATGGCTATAGAACTCACCTATTAAGGTTGGTTCGTTCTCTGATGAGCACCTCTGACTTTGTGGTTCTGTATATGCAAATTATCTTTAGGGTTTAGTCTCCCTAAGGTTAATAGGGGACTCCAGACGTGGACCCCTTGCTCACTGTGCCTTAGGGAGTTCAGCTGCACCTCACTGACGAGGCCCATAAAGGCCAAAATGCGTCTGGGGTTTTCTGTTTCTCCTGTTCAGGGTAGAATTGCCTGGTATTTCGGGGCTGGGTCACTCTTTTGAGTGGCACCAGACTGATATACTACAGGATATTTCTCCCTGTGAAGGGCACAAGTGAGCTTAAAGAGGTTGCTCTCAGAGTGGCGTATCATCGTATCATGGCTATAGAACTCACCTATTAAGGTTGGTTTGTTCTCTGATGAGCACCTCTGACTTTGTGGTTCTGTATATGCAAAATATCTTTAGGGTTTAGTCTCCCTAAGAGTAATAGGGGACTCCAGACGTGGACCCCTTGCTCACTGTGCCTTAGGGAGTTCAGCTGCACCTCACTGACGAGGCCCATAAAGGCCGAAACGCGTCTGGGGTTTTCTGTTTCTCCTGTTCAGGGTAGAATTGCCTGGTATTTTGGGGCTAGGTCACTCTTTTGAGTGGCACCAGACAGATATACTACAGGTTATTTCTCCCTGTGAAGGGCACAAGTGAGGTAAAAGAGGTTGCTCTCAGAGTGGCGTATCATGGCTATAGAACTCACCTAATAAGGTTGGTTCGTTCTCTGATGAGCACCTCTGACTTTGTGGTTCTGTATGTGCAAATTATCTTTAGGGTTTAGTCTCCCTAACGGTAATAGGGGACTCCAGACGTGGACCCCTTGCTCACTGTGCCTTAGGGAGTTCAGCTGCACCTCACTGACGAGGCCCATAAAGGCCGAAACGCATCTGGGGTTTTCTGTTTCTCCTGTTCAGTTTAGAATTGCCTGGTATTTCGGGGCTGGGTCACTCTTTTGAGTGGCACTAGACTGATATACTACAGGATATTTCTCCCTGTGAAGGGCACAAGTGAGCTAAAAGAGGTTGCTCTCAGAGTGGCGTATCATGGCTATAGAACTCACCTATTAAGGTTGGTTCGTTCTCTGATGAGCACCTCTGACTTTGTGGTTCTGTATATGCAAATTACCTTTAGGGTTTAGTCTCCCTAAGGGTAATAGGGGACTCCAGATGTGGACCCCTTGCTCACTGTGCCTTAGGGAGTTCACCTGCACCTCACTGACGAGGCCCATAAAGGCCGAAACGCATCTGGGGTTTTCTGTTTCTCCTGTTCAGTTTAGAATTGCCTGGTATTTCGGGGCTGGGTCACTCTTTTGAGTGGCACTAGACTGATATACTACAGGATATTTCTCCCTGTGAAGGGCACAAGTGAGCTAAAAGAGGTTTCTCTCAGAGTGGCGTATCATGGCTATAGAACTCACCTATTAAGGTTGGTTCGTTCTCTGATGAGCACCTCTGACTTTGTGGTTTTGTGGTTTTCTTTACTTTAGTGAGTAAATTAATATTTCATTATAACATTGACTTTTCTCATATCAACCATTTTAGTGTATTTGCAGTTCAGGATAGGCCGGTGTTTTGATGCTGCTTCCTTATCACTCAAGTGTGCAGACCAACTTTGTGTAATTGTTAGATAAGGTCAATGTCTAAGCTCAGCTGGAGAGTCTGGGGATGTAGAGTGTTACAAGGAATAGGATCAACATGAGATGAAGTGAAGTGTTGTGAGAGGAGGAAAATGCATAGGTCCTGAAAAGAGTGAATGGGTGGTAATATGTAAATATGTAAATATTAGGTCTGATATATAAAGGTTTATAGTTATTTGGATATTATTAATCATTTGAATTTTATTGAGGAAGACGAAGAAGAGGAATCAAGTAGCTGAATTGAGTTGGGACATCCATAATTGATTGGGGTGGGCATTGGTGGCTGATGGGGAGACCAGTGATAGGTTGAAGTGATGACAAAGTTGTGATTTAGTCTCAATTAGTGTGTTAGGTGCTCTATTTACTCAGAAATGTCATAATTATTTTATAAATAATCAAGAATCCATTTTTCCTCAAAAAACTTCAAAAGTTTGACACTGTTCCCTTGTAGTGCATGTTCTCTCTCTCAAATCACACTTTCAGTGATTAAATCTCTGGTATCACTGTCTTTCTGCCTAGGCCAAAAAAGGCCCAAGTTTAGAGGGAAAATATTTTCAGAGAGGGCTGACTACCTCAAGTTGCTAAAATAACATTGTCTAAATATACATGATATACAACCCTATTAAATTCGAAGCCCGTAGTGGCATTGGCACACCCGCAAAGGCTGCAGGCTTGAAATTTGGCTGCGTTACAGAGCTATTAAATTGAACCATGCCGCGAGTTACAGGCTGGAGACGCAAACCCGTAAACCATTTTTGTGCATGTTGGATGTGCAGCCGTAAATATGATCAATTAGTCAAACCTGTAGTTAGGAATTTAGATGGAGCTAATGGCAAATGAGATCGTCATCATTAGATCACTGAAAAATGTAGGTTAGATTTCAAAGCATTAGGGGGTTTCAATCACAAGTTTTGATCGGACGCGCATTCCAGAAATAATGCAAAATGAATAAATCATGAAATATGATATTCAAGTCCATGCGAGTTCCATTATATGTATTAACACATTGATTGCCGGGATCGATATAACACGAAAATTAAACATAAAATAATGTATTTTATATTGCAGATTTGCGAGCTTGAGAAAGTTGTGCTACTAATTTTAATACCTAACATCACTATTCCTTAACGTCTCCGCAAATGCGGGTCCTCGCAAAGCACTTAGGGAATGAGGCACTGAGCGCCGCAGGCGCTCATTGCTGGTGAGCTGTTAAACCCACCTCGGAACCAACCTTAGCGTAACAAACACCCACACGCACTAAGAATCCGACTATAACGGCCGACCCGCGCGCAACTAAAAACAGTGAAAACACACCAAATACTCACACAAACTACATAAAAAGCTTACCCATAGCAAGGGGGGGGGGGGACCCAGGACCTCTGAAAGTGAAGTTACACCTCCATTTATGTCCAAATTCCTGAGTTCAGACACACGAAAATCCCCTAAGCGAGAGAAAAAATAGGCGCCGAAAAAAAAACGAAAACGAGGCTCACCTCGCAAACCTGCATTAACCTCAGAACCAACCTTAACGTAACAAACACCCACACGCACGAAAAATGGTGGTACTGCGCGCACCTATAAACAGTCAAAACACACCAAATACTCACAAAAACTACATAAAAAGCTTACCCATAGCAAGGGGGGGGGGGGCACCCAGGACCTCTGAAAGTGAAGTTACACCTCCATTTAAGTCCAAATTCCCGAGTTCAGACACACGAAAATCCCCTAAGTGAGAGAAAAAATGGCCCCTGAAAAAAATGAAAACGAGGCTCAAAGACCCAGGACTGCCCTGCCACCTACAACTTACCCAAGAAGGGATCCGAGATAAGCTCGGAAACCCGCATTAACCGCAGGGGATCCGAGATAAGCTCCGAGCCCTGCATTAACCCCACATTAACCATCGCAGTGGGGGTCCCTTAAAGGACCCGTTGTAAAAAAAAATATATATACACTGTCACCCTGTCAATCATGGAGGTCAATACAGACCCCCATAAAACCCTCATTAACCCTGTCACTCATGTTGGTCAATATAGACCCCCATAAGCCCTTCATTAACCCTGTCACTCATGGGGGTCAATATAGACTCCCATAAACCCATCATTAACCCTTTCACTCATGGGGTAAATAGGGACCCCATAAGCCCTTCATTAAGCCTGTCACTCATGGGGGTCAATACAGACCCCCATAAGCCTCGATTTAACCCCATCAGTCCCGTAAGGGTATATTAACACCATTATGCACCTGTTACAACACTACATTAACCACATAAGTGCCATGATGGTCCTCAAGGACCATCATGACACTAAGTATAAACACTATACTGCACTATACCACCCCCAATAAAACATTAAAGATCCACTAAACACCCTCTACACTAACCTATTAACATCTACACTACCTACCCCCTATTAACCCCCACCACTCTAATTACAGAAAATAAAAAAGCCTAAAGTCACACAAAAAAATCTACATTACATGAAATAAAAAACCTAACTCACAAAAAAATAAACTACATTACACAAAATAAAAAAACCTAAGTCACAAAAAATAAAAAAGGAACATTACAGAAAATAAAATAAAAAACATTACAACCCCCCCTCACTACAGAAAAAAATAATGCACACTTGAAAAGGAAATACATAAAATACAAATACATACAATACAAATACATACAATTACAATACAATACACCCGTATCTAATATACATCACACAATCTATCTAAGTAAATAGCATAATCTAGTATACATGCTATCTGTATAATAATACATCTCCAATCTATATAAATAAATACCATAATCTAATATACATCCTATCTATATAATAATACATCCCCAATCTATCTAAATAAATACCACAATCTATCTACAATACATCCTATGCTATCTATATAAAATGCATACCCCTAGCTAACATACAATAAATGCTATCTATATATTAACTAATCTAAGTCTAAGCTAAAATAAAATAATTAAGACCACTTACCTTTGCCGATGTCCATTGGGATCAGCCACCTACGAAAAAAAAAAAAATTAGTGCAACACATTTACAGTTCTGAAATAAACACTCTATACATTCTATACATTCTAAATATTCTACTCACCTTTCCGGCATGTCCCGTCGTTATTCTTTGAATCCTTCTACGGCGCGGCACATACACATAAATCAAAATCCCTGACGCTAATGAGGCTCCAGGAGACTTTTCCGGAAGAAAATAAGCAATGGCGCTAAAATCCCACTCTGATTGGATAATGCACCTGTCAATCTTTATTTAAACCAATCACAAGGCACATATGCCTTCAGCCAATCACAATGGAATACACCCTCACGTACTGATTGGTGAAGGATTTGCGCATTCTCATTGGCTACTGTTAATATCAATCAATATTACAGCCAATGGGAAGACGCAGATGTCTTCACCAATCAGTATGTGGGGGTATATTCCATTGTGATTGGCTGAAGGCAATAAAGCCTTAGGATTGGTTCAAATAAAGATTGACAGGTATGTTATCCAATCAGCGTTGTATTTTGGGGTGTATACTTTTTTCATTGGTTCACAAATGGTGTCTTCTCATTGGCTGAATTTGATAGACAGCCTTTTCAGCCAATCAGAAGCCGCCATTGCCAATTATATTCTGGAACTCTCCATAGGAAGGTCAATAGCGTTGGAGACATGCGCCAGGGCGGATGTGTGTCGCTTTTTTTTTTTTTTTCGGAGAAGACGAGGAGGCCGGAGACATCGCGGAAAGGTAAGTATAATGTAGATTGTGTTTATTTGACTTTGGTTTATGCTTACTAATGTAATGTTTTTTTTTTATAGGAGTACCGCCGGACAAGACGCAAAGATGGACGACGGAACATGGAGGACGTGACATGCTGGAAAGGTGAGTATAATATTTAGAATATTTAGAATGTTTAGTAATTTCATGTAAACATGTTGTATTAATTTTTTTAATCTTTTTTACCGTAGGTTGCTGATCTGAAGAAACATCTCAAAGGTAAGTGGTCTTAATTATTTTATTGTAGCTTACAATTAGGGTCGCTATATATATATATATATATATATATATATATATATATAGATAGATAGCATGTATTGTATATTACATAGATAGGGGGATGTATTATTAGATAGTATTGTATATTAGATAGTGGCATGTATTTTAGATAGTGGCATGTATATTAGATAGTGGCATGTATATTAAATAGTTGTGTATTGTATTTAATTGAATTGTGTTGTATTGTATTTTATTGAATTGTGTTGTATTGTATTTTATTGAATTGTGTTGTATTGTATTATATGTATGAATTATATGTATTTCATTTTCAGGTGTGTCATTTAAAAAAAAATGTAGTGAGGGGGGGGTTGTAATGTATTTTGTTATTTTCTGTAATGTTCCTTTTTTATTTTTTGTGACTTAGGTTTTTGTTTTTTGTTCTGTAATGTAAATTTTTTATTTTTGGTGATTTTAGTTTTTCTTATTTTATGTAATGTAGATTTCTGCTTTTTGAGGAATTTAGTTACTTGAGGCACACAGTACACTCACACTGTGTGACAAACAGCATTTCAACACTTTCTTTTATTGACCGTCATTTTTTGACGGGCAAGTCGCTAGTATATATATATATATACTAGCGACTTGCTCGTCAAAAACTGACAGTCAATAAAATTTGAAGCCATGGCAATGCTGTTTGACACACAATGTAAACCTTTTTGTACTCTGAGGACCTTCGGTGCTCATTGCGAGCCTCGCGCTCGGCACCTTCGGCGCTCATGGCGTGGCTCGACATGAGCGTCGAAGGCGCTCATGTCGATCGTCTCATCTATTTTTTCTCCTCTGAGCACCTTCGTCACTCATTGTAAAGATACTAGCTACTTGCCCGTCAAAAATGACGGCAAGATGAGCACCATCGCCCTGCTGTCTCTCTCCCCCCTCTTCCCCTGCTGTCTCTCTCTTTATTCCCCTGTTGTCACTCTCCCCCCCCCTCTTTCCCTGCTGTATCTTTCTCCCCCCTTTTTCCCTGCTGTCACTCTCTCCCCCCTCTTTCCCTGCTGTCTCTCTCTCCCCCCTCTTTTCCTGCTGTCACTCTCTCCTCCCTCTTTCCCTGCTGTCACTCTCTCCCCCCTCTTTCCTTGCTGTCACTCTCTCCCCCACCTTTCCCTGCTGTCTCTCTCTCCCCCCTCTTTCCCTGCTGTCTTAATCTCCCCCCCCTCTTTCCCTGCTGTCTCTCTCTCCCCCCCCTCTTTCCATGCTGTCTCTCTCTCCCCCCCTCTTTCCCTGCTGTCTCTCTACCCCCTCTTTCCCTGCTGTCTCTCTACCCTTTCCCCTTTCCCTGCTGTCTCTCTCTTTCTTCCCCCCCTCCACTGCTGTGACTCTCTCCCCCTCTTCCCCTGCTGTCACTCTCTCCCCACTGTTCCCCTGCTCTCACTCTCTCCCCACTCTTCCCCTGCTCTCACCCCCCCCCCTTCACATGCTCTCACTCTCTCCCCACTCTTCCCCTGCTCTCACTCTCTCCCCCCTCTTTCCCTGCTGTCTCTCTCTCCCCCCTCTTTCCCTGCTGCCACTCTCTCCCCCCCTCTTTCCCTGCTCTCACTCTCTCTCCCATCTTCCCCTGCTCTCACTCTCTCTCCCCCTCTTCCCCTGCTGTCACTCTCTCCCCCCTCTTCCCCTGCTGTCACTCTCTCCCCCCTCTTCCCCTGCTGTCACTCTCTCCCCTCTCTTCCCCTGCTGTCACTCTTATCCCCCCTCTTCCCCTGCTTTCACTCTCTCTCCCCCTCTTCCCCTGCTGTCACTCTCTCCCACTTATTCCCTGCTGTCACTCTCTCCCCCCTCTTTCCCTGCTGTCACTCTCTCCCCCATCTTCCCCTGCTGTCACGCTCTCCCCCTCTTCCCCTGCTTTCACTCTCTCCCCCTCTTTTCCTGCTGTCTCTCTCTTTCACAATCTCCCCCCTCTTCTCTGCTGTCACTCTCTTCCCCTCATTCCGTGTTGTCCCTCTCTTTTTCCCCCCCTCTTCCCCTGCTGTCACTCTCTCCCCCCTCTTCCCCTGCTGTCACTCGCTCTCCCCTCTTCCCCTGCTGTCACTCTCTCCCCCTCTTTCGCTGCTGTCACTCTCTTTCTTCCCCCCTCTTCCCCTGCTGTCACTCTCTCCCCCCTCTTCCCCTGCTGTCACTCTCTCCCCCTCTTTCCCTGCTGTCTCTCTCACAATCTTCCCCCTCTTCCCTGCTGTCACTCTCTCCCCCTATTCCCCTACTGTCACTCTCTCCCCCTCTTTCCCTGCTGTCTCTCTCTTCCCTCCCAACTCTTCCCCTGCTGTCACTCTCCCCTCTTCCCCTGCTGTCACTCTCTCCCCTCTCTTCCCCTGCTGTCACTCTTATCCCCCCTTTTCCCCTGCTTTCACTCTCTCTCCCCCTCTTTCCCTGCTGTCACTCTCTCCCCCCTCTTTCCCTGCTGTCACTCTCTCCCCCATCTTCCCCTGCTGTCACGCTCTCCCCCTCTTCCCCTGCTTTCACTCTCTCCCCCTCTTTTCCTGCTGTCTCTCTCTTTCACAATCTTCCCCCTCTTCTCTGCTGTCACTCTCTCCCCCTCATTCCGTGCTGTCCCTCTCTTTTCCCCCCTCTTCCCCTGCTGTCACTCTCTCCCCCCTCTTCCCCTGCTGTCACTCTCTCCCCCCTCTTCCCCTGCTGTCACTCTCTCCCCCTCTTTCCCTGCTGTCACTCTCTCCCCCTCTTTCGCTGCTGTCACCCTCTTTCTTCCCCCCTCTTCCCCTGCTGTCACTCTCTCCCCCCTCTTCCCCTGCTGTCACCCTCTCCCCCTCTTTACTTGCTGTCTCTCTCTTTCACCCCCCTTCTTCCCCTGCTGTCACTATCTCCCCTTTCTTCCCCTGCTGTCACTATCTCCCCCTTCTTCCCCTGCTGTCACTCTCTCCCCCCTCTTCCCCTGCTGTCACTCTCTCCCCCTCTTCCCCTGCTGTCACTCTCTCCCCCTCTTTCCCTGCTGTCACTCTCTTTCTTCCCCCCTCTTCCCCTGCTGTCACTCTCTCCCCCCTCTTTCCCTGCTGTCACTCTCTCCCCCCTCTTCCCCTGCTGTCACTCTCTCCCCCCTCTTTCCATGCTGTCACTCTCTTTCTTCCCCTGCTGTCACTCTCTCCTCCTCTTTCCCTGCTGTCACTCTCTTTCTTCCCCCCTCTTCCCCTGCTGTCACTCTCTCCCCCTCTTTCCCTGCTGTCACTCTCTTTCTTCCCCCCTCTTCCCCTGCTGTCACTATCTCCCCCTTTTTCCCTGCTGTCACTCTCTTTCTTCCCCCCTCTTCCCCTGCTGTCACTCTCTCCCCCCCTCTTCCCCTGCTGTCACTCTCTCCCCCTCTTTCCCTGCTGTCTCTCTCACAATCTTCCCCCTCTTCCCTGCTGTCACTCTCTCCCCCTATTCCCCTACTGTCACTCTCTCCCCCTCTTTCCCTGCTGTCTCTCTCTTCCCTCCCAACTCTTCCCCTGCTGTCACTCTCCCCTCTTCCCCTGCTGTCACTCTCTCCCCTCTCTTCCCCTGCTGTCACTCTTATCCCCCCTTTTCCCCTGCTTTCACTCTCTCTCCCCCTCTTTCCCTGCTGTCACTCTCTCCCCCCTCTTTCCCTGCTGTCACTCTCTCCCCCATCTTCCCCTGCTGTCACGCTCTCCCCCTCTTCCCCTGCTTTCACTCTCTCCCCCTCTTTTCCTGCTGTCTCTCTCTTTCACAATCTTCCCCCTCTTCTCTGCTGTCACTCTCTCCCCCTCATTCCGTGCTGTCCCTCTCTTTTTCCCCCCTCTTCCCCTGCTGTCACTCTCTCCCCCCTCTTCCCCTGCTGTCACTCTCTCCCCCCTCTTCCCCTGCTGTCACTCTCTCCCCCTCTTTCCCTGCTGTCACTCTCTCCCCCTCTTTCGCTGCTGTCACACTCTTTCTTCCCCCCTCTTCCCCTACTGTCACTCTCTCCCCCCTCTTCCCCTGCTGTCACCCTCTCCCCCTCTTTACTTGCTGTCTCTCTCTTTCATCCCCCTCTTCCCCTGCTGTCACTCTCTCCCCCTCTTCCCCTGCTGTCACTCTCTCCCCCTCTTTCCCTGCTGTCTCTCTCTTTCATCCCCCCTATTCCCCTGCTGTCACTCTCTCCCCCCTCTTCCCCTGCTGTCACTCTCTCCCCCCTCTTCCCCTGCTGTCACTCTCTCCCCCTCTTTTCCTGCTGTCTCTATCTTTCATCCCCCTTCTTCCCCTGCTGTCACTATCTCCCCTTTCTTCCCCTGCTGTCACTATCTCCCCCTTCTTCCCCTGCTGTCACTCTCTCCCCCCTCTTCCCCTGCTGTCACTCTCTCCCCCTCTTCCCCTGCTGTCACTCTCTCCCCCTCTTTCCCTGCTGTCACTCTCTTTCTTCCCCCCTCTTCCCCTGCTGTCACTCTCTCCCCCCTCTTTCCCTGCTGTCACTCTCTCCCCCCTCTTCCCCTGCTGTCACTCTCTCCCCCCCTCTTTCCATGCTGTCACTCTCTTTCTTCCCCTGCTGTCTCTCTCTCCTCCTCTTTCCCTGCTGTCACTCTCTTTCTTCCCCCCTCTTCCCCTGCTGTCACTCTCTCCCCCTCTTTCTCTGCTGTCACTCTCTTTCTTCCCCCCTCTTCCCCTGCTGTCACTATCTCCCCCTCTTTCCCTGCTGTCACTCTCTTTCTTCCCCCCTCTTCCTCTGTTTTCACTCTCTCCCCCCTCTTCCCCTGCTGTCACTCTCTCCCCCTCTTTCCCTGCTGTCTCTCTCACAATCTTCCCCCTCTTCCCTGCTGTCACTCTCTCCCCCTATTCCCCTACTGTCACTCTCTCGCCCTCTTTCCCTGCTGTCTCTCTCTTCCCTCCCAACTCTTCCCCTGCTGTCACTCTCCCCTTTTTCCCTGCTGTCTCTCTCTCTCTCGTAGTAGTGTGTGCACTCTTGTATATGTCGCCATTGTGCTGCTAGATGGTGCTTGTGGCCTCCATGCTCAGTTCCTGGTATGTTCCTGCTCTGTGACAGCGCCCCCTAGTGGTGGGAGGAGGGAGCGTACTGAGGGAGAGGAGTCCTGTGCCTAATGCGAGCGTCGCGATGAGGATGTGGTGCGCAGGCTGTGTGGATGGTGATCAATGTGGTATGTTTTGCGAGGCTCGCATTGTGGCTTAAGTCTATCCATCCTAAATGCCCCTCAACTGTTCGCCTTGCATCCCAGGGGTGAGGGACAAAAACTGACCGCCTGCTGCTCATCTCTCCCCAGCAGGCCGTCATCCGACACTGGAGGTTAGTGGAGAGGGGGAACGGGGGAGGAGGAGGATAAGGGGGAAGGATGAGGGGCAGGAGGGAGGATGAGGGGCAGGAGGAAGGATGAGAGTGAGGAAGTTGTCAAACTGCCAGTTGTCCTCCCGCCACTGCGGGCCTAAGTGCGAGCTCGGAAGGCTTCCATGCCTCAACGGCTCGCCTTGCTTCGCAAGGCTCGCAAGCATGACGACAACTCGCAGCTTGACAATTATAATAGGTGATATATATATATTGATCTATATTTACTTAATAATGAATTAATTAGTTCTTGGATCAATTAATATACTTTACCTATTTGTAATTAATATATTCAGCAATCAATAGCCTGAATAGCTAACAATCTGTTTATATTTTCCGTCAGCATACTATGTACAGTTTGTGTGTTGGTGCTCTGATGCTAAAGTGTAATGAATGTCCTAACTGTGCATTAGAAATTTGTTGTGTGCGCGAGGGTAATCCGTTGGTGTAGTTGTGTAAAGCTCCATTGTAGATTGGTAATGTTATTAATGTGTTACGCGGCTCGCAAGTATTTTCCGTCATTTGCAATAGTGTGTTTTGTAGTTCGTTCGTTCCTGTGTGAAAGTACACGTTTGGCAGTGTTTTGCGCGGTCTGGGACGTGTAGCCTTGTTTTAATTTTATTTGTCGGACATTTTTTTCTTGCTTAGGCAATTTTTGTGTAGTGAAAGTCATCGAAATCGCCTTAAATTCTTGTTCCACCTCACTCCCAGACGTCCTGGCTGTACCCCTGTGCTGTGAGTGATGTATTTTTTGTTTTTGTATTTATTTGCAATTTATTTGTGTTTTTTGTGTTTTATTGATGTTCGCGGTTTGGCCGCTAACCTCATATTTTTGCTATGTCGTATTTTATTTTTTTTCAAAGTCCTGCGCCTAGTAAAGCGCCATTGTAGATATTGGTAATGTTATTAATGTGTTGCGTGACTCGCAAGCATTTTCCGCCATTTGTAATAGTGTATTTTGTAGTTTGTTTGTTCCTGTGTGAAAGTGCTACGCATTGGCAGTGTTTTGCGCGGTCTGGGGTCGTGTTGCCTCGTTTTCATTTTTTCGGTGGCCATTTTTTATCTCCCTTAGGCAATTTTCGTGTGGTGAAAGTCGTCAAAATCGCCTTTAATTCGCGTTCCACCTCACTCTCAGACGTCCTGGCTGTTCCCCTGTCCTGTTGGTGATGATTTTGTTGTATTTATTTTTATTTTCTTTGGGTTTTTTGTGGTTTTTGGATTTTCGCAGTTCGGTTGTTAAACTCGTATTTTTGCTATCTCGTATTTTTTTTCAACGTCCAGTGTCTTGCATTATGTTTTTTTGAAGTCCAGTGTCTCATATTTTTTTTTTCTAAGTCCCGCGTTTGTCAAGTGCTTGTAGGCTAATGCAAATGCGCATTTACTAAGTGTTTGGTGTCTAACTCCCGCGTGTTTCATTGCCTTCACTGCTTTCGCGTGGCGAGCAGGCAATGAGCGCCTTTGTGCTGCAAGTTTAATTGCCTTAACAGCTCGTCTCGCTACACGAGTCTCACAGGCGATGAGCGCCGCCTATATGCTACGCGTTAACGGCTCGCCTCGCTTTGCCGCCTAAGTTGTATGCACCACGCAAAGTGTGACGACGTCTCATAGTTCGACAATTATATTATGTGATGTATGTGTGGTGATGCATAAAATGCATATACTCCATCACCAATAATACTCCTTCGGTTATCCCAATACTTAGTAACTGCCCACATACTTGCTTTGCATCTATTTATCTTGGATTTGAATTCAACACCTTTTACAATTTATACATTGGCTTTTTATTATCTGCATTACTCTTAACAAGTTAATGCTATTAAGCTATTTCAAAGTAATACAAATTCTTGCAAGAATAAAATACAATGTATTGCATTAAAAAAACAGCAGTTAGAAGGAGAGGCTATGAAGAACACTGTCCCACAAAATATGATTACGTTCCTCCAAGTGCTGCCCCCACTGAAGAGCTACAGTTCATTGAGGGAACCATGAATGCCAACATGTACTGTGACATACTGAAGCAGAGCATGATCCCCCTCTCTTCAGAGACTGGCCGCAGGGCTGTATTCCAACATGATAATGACCCAAAACACACCTCCAAGACAACCACTGCCTTGGTAAAGAAGGTGATGGTAAAGGTGATGGACTGGCCAAGGAGGTCTCCAGACCTAAACCCTATTGAGCATCTGTGGGGTATCCTCAAATGGAAAGTGGGGGAGTGCAAGGTCTCTAATATCCACCAGCTTCATGATGTCATCATGGAGGAGTGGAAGAGGACTCCAGTGGCAACCTGTGAAGCTCTGGTGATCTCCATGCCCATGAGGGTTAAGGCAGTGCTGGAAAATAGTGGTGGCCACACAAAATATTGACACTTTGGGCCCAATTTGGTCATTTCCACTTAGAGGTGTACTCATTTCTGTTGCCAACAGTTTAGACATTAATGGCTGTGTGTTGAGTTATTTTGAGGGGACAGCAAATTTACACTGTTATACAGGCTGTACACTTACTACTTTACATTGTAGCAGAGTGTCATTTCTTCAGTGTTGTCACATGAAAAGATATAATAAAATATTTTTAAAAAATGTGAGGGTGTACTGACTTTTGTAAGATACTATATATATATATATATATATATATATATATCATGTATAAATTACCTTAAAAATGTGATCTCCTCCCTTTGGAGACTGAGCCGCAGGACAGTATTCCAACATGATAATGACCCCAAAAACAGCTCCAAGACGACCACTGCCTTGCTAAAGAAGCTGAAGGTAAAGGTGTAGGACTGGCCAAGCATGTCACCAGACATAAACCCTATTGAGCATCTGTCGTGCATCCTCAAACGGAAGGGGGAGAGCAAGGTCTCTAACATCCACCAGCTCTGTGATGTCATCATGGAGGAGTGGAAGAGGTCTCAAGTGGCAACCTGTGAAGCTCTGGTGAACTCCATGCCTACGGGGGTTAAGGCAGTGCTGGAAAATAAAGGTGGCCACACAAAATATTGACACTTTGGGCCCAATTTGGACATTTCCACTCACTGGTGTACTCACTTTTGTTGCCAATGCTTTAGACATTAATGGCTGTGTGTTGAGTTATTTTCAGGGGTCAGCACATTTACAAATTGTAGCAGAGTGTCATTTCTTCAGTGTTGTCACATGAAAATATATAATAGAATATTTACAAAAATGTGAGGGGTGTACTCACTTTTGTGATATATATATATATATATATATATATATATATATATATGTGTGTGTGTGTGTATATATGTATATATATGTTGTTTAGTCACCTTATGTACTGCAGCACGATAGATAAAACTATTGCTATGTCTCTGGTCATGCTTATTAACATGGTTATCTTGGCAAAGATACTGGAGTGAGTTGCCAGTTCCTTTTCCAGTGGACCTCGATTTGTCTGACCTCTATGCAATGACCTGCCCATCTTAGGTGACCCTACATGGTATAACTCACAACAGAAGGAGAGATATATATATAAATGTATATATTTATTTACATTTTGTTACATTACAGCCTTAAGTTCAATGTTTTGTTAGTCTGAATTGTATGTGGTTGATCAAAAGAACAAGTAGAGGAGATGAAGTAGGAAATGTATACCTTTCTCTCTAATAATATAAACCAGAATATTTCAAACCCTCTTATCTGGTGTACCCACAAAGCCTATGTGAGGGGTATCTTTATAACTAAGACTATAGGTGAAAGGAAGAGTAGTGGTAAGACAGTAAGGGAACTCTACATAGAATTGTATAAATTACAGATACAAAATAAATAATTACCTAGTAGAGACTTGTATAGCCAGAAATAATGAGATTACTTTAAAAATAAAGAACATCATTAAAATCCAAACGGACAACATGATTTGGAAATTTCAACAGAGCAGTTATCAGATGGGTAATAAAGCAGGAAAATTATCAGCCCAGAAGTTAAAAAAACAAAATATGCAAGATAGAATTGTGATAATGAGAGGACAAGATAACAAACTATATTCACAACCAATTGAAATAGGGGACATATTCTTGTAACTTAGAGAAAGAACCCAATTTCGTTAAACCTTCAATCCCTGAAATTAGACATTATTTAGGGAAGATAGATCTCCCACATACAGTATATCAAAAGAAGATCTTAACATGCGGATATTACCCCAAAAGAAGTAGAAGAAGTCATAGGAATATTAAAACCATACAAAACTCCTGGGATAGATGGATACCTAAATTGCTATTATAAAATATTAAAGTCAGAATTAAAATGCCCTTTGGCCAGAATGTTCAATGAAATTAAAGAACAAGGTTACATTCCTCAAGTAATGTCAGAAGTTAGAATTATCAATATCCTAGAGACAGATAAAGGCCCAGAGAATTTTAAAAACTACAGCCCAATTTCATTAATTAACGTAGATATAAAGCTCTACACTGGGATTCTAGCAAACAGATTGAGCAATCATATTCCAATTTTGATAAAAGAAGATCAAACTGGATTTGTCAAAGGGTGGCGGGGCCCTGATAATATCAGGAAAATTATAGATATTATGTCCTGGTCTAAAAGAATGAATCTCCCCTCACTCATTTTATAGACAAAGTACAGTTTTGTGCAAAATTGATTAAAGCTCTGTACAGAAACCCACCTACTATTATTAGTGGAATGGGAGTGGAAACAAAAAAAAATAAACCTGAGAAATGGGACAAGACAGGGGTCTACGCTCTTCCCTTTAATTTTTATAATGGAATTAATTAAAACATCAATAGGAGTTAAAGGAATTTAGATAG
This sequence comes from Discoglossus pictus, assembly GCA_027410445.1. Classification (NCBI taxonomy): domain Eukaryota; kingdom Metazoa; phylum Chordata; class Amphibia; order Anura; family Alytidae; genus Discoglossus; species Discoglossus pictus. The sequence goes on along the minus strand of CM050164.1, from coordinate 252,583,442 downwards.
GGAATGAAGTATATAAAATTTCAATGTTTGATGATGTAATTTTAACTTTAACGGATCCAGATAAATTGATTTTAGACTTCCAAATATATACGAGGAATATAACTATGTGTCATTTTTTAAGGTCAAAATACATAAATCGAACATAATACATAATAATGTTAATTGAAAACAAATTTAAGATCTACAACAGCTTTATTATTTAAATTGGCAATGTAAAAATATTACACATCTCGTTATAAAACTTTCTTACTGCATAGGATATATCCTTATTTTTTTTTAGATAGAATATATATATATACAAATTATGGAACTATTGCAGGAATGGAATCATATATACTTGTCTATGTCAGGAAACCTATCAGCCATAAATATGGTTATAATCCCTTAAATTACTTATATACTAAAGTGTGTTCCACAATTATCCACAAAATATATTCTGAATAAATACATTTATATATAACAATAAGAGATCAAGAAATAAAATGGAAATATCAAAAAGATACTTTGAAAGTGGAGCTATTCAGTTTTTCTCAATAGAAGATATTCATAATTCAATAGCTCTCTCTCTCTATTAGGGTGGAACAGCATGAAAAATACTATAAAATGGCTAGAAATAGAAGATGATATGATACCTAATATAAGTAGGGGTCTATATTTGTGGCTTCCCAACGCGGAATTAAAACATTTAAGATTCTTACCAGTGGGATTATTCAATACTAAAATTTTGGTATATAAATAGATGAAAATACACCAACTTTCCCTCATTAGTGGCCCATGCTAGAGGAAAAAAAAAAAAAACTTTATAACCTATCTAGAAAAGGATAATTTGAGAATTATAAAAGATCTTTATTATAAGAGTTTACAGCTACCACAAGAACTAATAAAGGATGATTCACATCTTAAAGCTCTTTCCTGGTTGGAATTACTGTGTATACTCGAGTATAAGTCGACCCGAGTATAAGCCGAGGCACCCATTTTACCACAAAATACTGGGTAAAATGAGTGACTCAAGTATAAGCCGAGGGTGGGAAATGTGCTGCCCCCTGTGTCCCTCTTGTGCCCTCTGTGTCCCCCCCTCTCTCTCCCGTGTCTCTTCTCCCCTCTCCCTTTCCTGTGTCTCTTCCCCCCTCCCTTATCACCCTCCTCAACCCCCCTCCTCATTCTCAACGTCCCTCCTCAACCCCACTCCTCATCCTCAACCTCCTTCCTCATCCTCAACCTCCCCCCTCATCCTCAACCTCCTTCCTCAACCTCCCTCGTCAACCTCAACCCCCCTCCTCATCCTCAACCCCCTCCTCAACCTCCCTCCTCATCCTCAACCCCCTCCTCAACCTCCCTCCTCATCCTCAACCCCCTCCTCTACCTCCCTCCTCAACCCCCCCATCCTCAATCCCCCTCCTCAACCCCCCTCCTCATCCTCTCTCCTCAACCCCTCCATCCTCATCCTCTCTCCTCAACCCCCCATTCTCAACCCCCCATCCTCAACCCCCCTCCTCAACCTCAACCCCCCTCCTCAACCTCCCTCCTCATCCTCAACCTCCCTCCTCCACCCCTTCCTCAACCTCCCTCCTCAAGCCCCGCATCCTCAACCTCCTCCTCAACCCCCTATCTTCATCCTCAACCCCATCCTCAACCCTCCTCAACCTCAACCCTCCTCAACCTCAACCCCCCCTCCTCATTCTCCATCCTCAACCCCCCCATCCTCATCCTCTCTCCTCAACCCCTTATCCTCAACCCCCCCTCCTCAACCCCTCCTCCTCATCCTCAACCCCCTCCTCAACCCCCCCATCCTCATCCTCAACCCCTCATCCTCAACCTCCCTCCTCAACCTCAACCCCCCTCCTCAACCTCAACCCCCCTCAACCCCATCCCACCCCCTCAACCTCCCCCTTCAACCTCCCTCAACCCCAACCCCCCTCCAAAACCCCCCTCCTCCACCTAAACCCCCCTCAACCCCCCTCCTCCACCTAAACCCCCCTCCTCCACCTAAACCCCCTAAATACCTCCCCCCTCTCCCCTCACTTACCTGCTTGTGCTCCGGCCTCCGCTCCTTGACCCGGCGCGCATGTGACGTCACATGCACGCCACGTCATTAGTTTAGGTGTTTAGGTGGAGGAGGGGGGTTAAGGGGGGTTTATGCTGAAGAGGGGGAGGGAAAGAGACACGAAAAAAATAATCATTACACATTGTCTTCTGATAGCGAAATGGCTTTTAATAAAAAATTTGAAGCGGGAAAAGATTCCATCATGGTTTGAAATTGGTGATATTATGGTTAGAAATAGAGCTTTAGAAGTATCTAATGTTCAAATAAATATTATATCAAGTATGGTAATCTAAAGTTAAAGTGGCATGTTTGTGAAAAATATAGAAAAATGAATTGATAGTAATAAGCAACAATGTGCAATATTGATTTAGTTTGGGGGTAAAGTTTAGTTTTATACCTAAATATGTATGTAGGATGTAAGATTGTTTTGAGTACTTTTTATCTTTATGATGATGTTGTGTTGTATGTTTTTTCTTATATATTGTAAAAATAAAATAAGAATTGGAAAAAAAAGGAATACCTGTACATAATTTGAGGTGTGTGTTTCATTCTGTGGGAATTGTTATGAAGGACTCTGCCTCCTAACCACTGAGTGTAATGTTTCTTTCCTGTGTTCCTGTATCATGTGGACTGGTTGTTAATGGACTGGCTACCTAAACTACGCACTGAGGTAACCCCAAATTCACAACCTAGAGGTATTCCTATAAACTAAAGGCAGGTGGTGTGGAGTAGTGCATGACCACCCAACACTGGGCCCTGACATCTTTGTTATAGTAGTAATAAATAGTTTCAAGTGACAGTAGTTAAAGCGTTCAGTTAGGATAAAACTATAATTGTTCATATGTAAGTATTACATACAGTATGATATTACAATTCCAGCTAATTCCTACATTCTCTCAACTGACCATTATTTCTCCATCCACCATTCTCCAAACGGTTTAATGAAGACTCTCAAAAGCAAATTTTTAAGGTAATTTATACATTTTATATATATATATATATATATATATATATATATATATATATATATATATAGTATCTCACAAAAGTGAGTACACCCCTCACAGGTTTTTTTTACTGTATAACAGTGTAAATTTGCTGACCCCTCAAAATAACTAAACACACAGCCATTAATGTCTAAACTGTTGTCAACAAAAGTGAGTACACCTCTAAGTGGAAATGACCAAATTGGGCCCAAAGTGTCAATATTTTGTGTGGCCACCACTATTTTCCAGCACTGCCTTAACCCTCATGGGCATGGAGATCACCAGAGCTTCACAGGTTGCCACTGGAGTCCTCTTCCACTCCTCCATGATGACATCATGAAGCTGATGGATATTAGAGACCTTGCACTCCCCCACTTTCCATTTGAGGATGCCCCACAGATGCTCAATAGGGTTTAGATCTGGAGACATGCTTGGCCAGTCCATCATCTTTACCCTCACGTTCTTTACCAAGGCAGTGGTTGTCTTAGAGGTGTGTTTGGGGTCATTATCATGTTGGAATACAGCCCTGCGGCCCAGTCTCTGAAGGGAGGGGGATCATGCCCTGCTTCAGTATGTCACAGTACATGTTGGCATTCATGGTTCCCTCAATTAACTATAGCTCCCCAGTGCCGGCAGCACTCATGCAGGCCCAGACCAATCATATATACACATGTCTATATGTGTATATACGCATTCTAAAAAATGTTTTATAAAATATGTTGTGTTGATTCCCACTATGCATTTACCTGCTGATGTCAGATGCTGCCTCAACTCTCTCTGCATCTCTGTTTACGTTCAAACTGAGGGTTTCATCTCATTTCAGTGTTTTGTGTTCTTTGTGCCTTATCCATTTATCTGTCATTTAGGGATTATTTCAACTAGCTTTCCTTAGTATAGATGTGTACTTTTGGAGGCGGGAGTGTCATGGTCTGGGCCTGCATGAGTGCTGTCGGAACTGGGGAGCTACAGTTCATTGAGGGAACCATGAATGCCAACATGTACTGTGTTTCTTTTGTTTTAACGGCAGTGATTATTTTATGGTTAATGATACAACTTTTAATCACCAAAGTTCCATTTCTTCTCAGTATTGCTTCAGACTTAATAAAGAGAGGTCAAACCTCTCAAATGCTTGTAAGGCATTTGTCCAGTACAAAAGATATCACAGTATACTGCAATACTCATTATTAATCTTTATATATATATATAAAGCAGCTCCCTTTAAAAATAAATATAGTATTGAGTGACACGTGCAACCTGGTAACAACCTTCAGTAACTAATTATAGAATTGATTATTATATAGAAGTTATAATATAATTATATAGAATTATAGAAGTTGAAAGGACACATACCCTTGCAATGTTGCTTTGCTTGTTATTGCCCTTTGAACCACAAATTATAACTGTGATAATTAGTTACAGTAACATACCGTTGATTAGATGGGTCACTATAGCCAGGTAACTAAATACCGAAGAAGCCCAGTGTTGCTGACTCACTAAAAACTACACTAACGTAGCTGGTATAGTGACCGAGTCTAATTACTACCCTGGAACAGAGGGCTAATTGCAAGTGTCACACTAACCTTGACTCAGACGAGTGTAAATGGGAGATGAAGTGCCTGAACAGCCGATACTCTCCCTAAGATCGTTTCCCCGCTACTGAGAGTGGATTCCACATGGGATATATGGCAATCTACAGCCGCCAATGGTTTTAAAGGAAATGACACGCCCATTACGGGACGTGCGTGATGATGCTTTTGCTTTATCCCAAAGTTTCTAGTTGCTATGATCAGTTTGTCTCTGGCATGCTAGGGCTAAGTAGAAAGTATAGAGCTGGAGTCTGTAGTGGACAGAGTTGGTATTTACTTATGGGCCTTTAATTTAAAGTGCTATAAATGCTTATAATATATTGGGAAATTGAAGACCTTTTCAGGCAGATAATGAATAGTGCTACATAAAGTACTATTTTATGAATATAGTATGTTTATGAAAAAGAGTTTAATAAACATACCGTATAACTGTTAGCTAGATCTAATAAATTTATGTAGTTGATAATATGAATATAGGCCCTTATTAAATTAGCTCTCGTAGTTCCCTCGGTCCTCGCAAAAGGCAGTTTTTTTGCTGTTTCTGGGGACCGATTCCCCAATACATCCCTCGCAGCCTGCTTTGCGAGACGACTCCGAAAAATGGTCAAGAATGAGTTCCGAGACAGCTACGTAGTAACATGCAGCCTTAAATCTACGAGGTGAATCTTGCACCTCGGAAGAATCCCTACGGGCACAAAGAAGTGCCAGCAAGGGATCCTAAAGCCCATACGTGCTGACTCGGAGCAGCCCGAGACCGCCGTGTGATGCTCTCCCTGCTCCCTATACACATCCGAAAGCTGCAGGGGGCCCTATCTGGACCCCTGCAGCCCCCCCCCCACATTAACCCCTTGCAGCCGGGGTCTCCGATTGGCATAGATCAGGCCCCACAGCATTTAAAACTTTTAAATTCCCCACCGTGGCTCCTCAAAGGTCCCGCGGCACACTATTAGCCAACCCTGGCCGCGTCACATCAAATTAACCCCCCTCTATGCTGGGGGTCCCCATCGGGACCCCCAAAGTGTTCCCACATTAACCCCTTGCTGCAGGGTTCCATAGGGACCCCAGCAGCCCCCCCCCCACATTAACCCCTTGCAGCAGGGGTCCCCGATCGGCACCAATCGTGACCCCGCTGCATTTCCTTAAAGGACCGTAAAGGCCCTGGAAGGACCTGCGCTAAAAAATATTAACCCCAGGCAACTAAAATTAACCCCATAACTCATGGGGCTCTAAACAGACCCCCATGAGCACTTCATTAACCCTATAACTCATGGGGGTTAATACAGACCCCCATAAGACTTAATTAACCCTATAACTCATGGGGGTCAATACAGACCCCTATAAGCCCTTAATTAACCCTGTCACTCATGGGGGTTTATACAGACCCCCATGAGCACTTAATTAACCCTTTCACTCATAGGGGTCAATACAGACCTCCATAAGGCTTAATTAACCCTGTCACTCTTGGGGGTCAATGCAGACCCCATAAACCCTTAATTAACTCTGTCACTCATGGGGATCAATACAGACCTCCATAAGCCTTAATTAACTCTGTCACTCATGGGGGTCAATGCAAACCCCCATAAGCCCTTAATTAACCCTGTCACTCATGGGGGTCAATACAGACCCCCATGATCACTTAATTAACCCTGTCACTCATGGGGATCAATACAAACCCCCATGATCACTTAATTAATCCTGTCACTCATGGGGGTCAATACAGACCCCCATAAGCCTTAATTAACCGTATAACTCATGGGGGTCAATACAGATATAGATAGGGAGGGTGCTTAGATTGGGGGTTAGGTATAGATAACGGGGTGTTTAGATCGGGGGTTGGGTATAGATAGGGGGAAATGTATTTTAGTTATGTGTATATTTATAATGTATTCATGACTGTTATGTTATGTGTATTTGTGTATGCCTTTTCCTTTGCAGGTGTGTAATTTTTTTTTTATTTTATTTAGTGAGGGGGGGGGGGGTGTTGCGATTTTTGTTAATTTTATGTACCTTGTTTTTATTTATTTTATGTGGTGAGGGGGGAGGATTGTGATTTTTTATTTTTTTATGTACCTTAGGTTTTTTTATTTTATATAATTAGTAGGGTGGGGGTTTAATAGGGGGTTAGGTAGGTAGTGTTAGGTAGGTAGGGGTTAAAAGGTTAGTGTAGAGGGGGTTAGTTTAGATTTAGTGGTTTATTGGGGGGGTTTAGTGTAGTGTTTGTACTTAGTATCATGAGGGTCCTGGAGGACCCTCATGGCACTTATGGGGTTAATAATAGGCTTCTAATTGTCCAATAAAGGGTCTTCATAGACCCTTATGGGACTGATTGGGTTAACAAGAGGCTTATGGGGGTCTGTATTGACCCCCATGAGTTATAGGGTTAACTAAGGCTTATGGGGGTCTGTATTGACCCCCATGAGTGACAGGGTTAATTAAGTGCTCATGGGGGTCTGTATTGATCCCCATAAGTGACGGGGTTAATTAAGTGCTCATGGGGATCTGTATTGACCCCCATGAGTGACAGGGTTAATTAAGGGCTTATGGGGGTCTGTATTGACCCCATGAGTTATAGGGTTAATTAAGGATTATGGGGGTCTGTATTGACCTCCATGAGTGACAAGGTTAAATAAGTGCTCATGGGGGTCTGTATTAACCCCCATGAGTTATAGGGTTAATTAATGGCTTATGGGGGTCTGTATTGACCCCCATGAGTTATGGGGTTAATTTTAGTTGCATTGGGTTAATAATTTTTAGCGTAGGTCCTTTCAGGACCTGCAAGGCGGGAAATTTAAAATTTTAAATGCAGCAGGGTCACGATCGGTGCTGATCGGGGACCCCCACTGCAAGAGGTTAATGTGAGAGGGCTGCGGCGGTCCCTCAGGTCCCTTGCAGCAAGGGGTTAATGTGGGGACACTTTGAGGGTCCTGATGGGGACCCCCAGCATAGAGGGGGGTTAATTTTAGGTGCCGTGGCCTGGATTGGCTAATAGTGTGCTGCGGGCCCTTTAAAGTGCTGCGGCAGGGAATTTAAAAGTTTTAAATGCAGCGGGGTCACGATCGGTGCCTCACCTGGGGGTCGATTGTTTTTTGAATATCAGTGTATGATTTATATAATGTTTAAGTATTTATATTTTATTTACTTTCTAAAAACACTGCTCATTATCAAATTGTTCAAAAGAGGATACTATAAAAAATGTACTGCCCTATGAGATTCATATAACATAATTTGTTTCTTAAAAAACATCAGCTTGTGTCCAGTTCTGTAAAATGTTCAATTAAATAATGAAAATCACAAGTCGAGAGTCTTGAAATGTTCTGAATTTAGCAAATGTGTCATATCTGGAAACACATTAACAAGTTTCTATATGTAAAGGATATTGTCAACTATATTTAAATAGTTGCATAAGAGAAACAGTTTTTTCATACACAACTTCCTTGAATAAATAACAGGAACCACAGTAAAGTAACTACTCACAATAATTAATGTTCCATTTCATCCTTATTTCCTTTTTGCTGCAATCTAAAAAAGTCTTAAGTGCACATCAATAATATAGAGACTTGTAGCCCCATTCAATTGAGGTATTGGGAGATCCGGAGGAATGTAAGGGAGGTTGCAAGCTATTTTGCTATTCAATTGGGGTCTTTGAGGGCTCGGAATGGCTTCCGAGTTACGGGCTTGAAAAAAATGCGATGATAAATATTAGAATGACTTGCACAACAGTCTCAAGCTCGCAAATTCGTCAGGAAATTAAAGTTATTTTTATGTGTCATGTCTGGGTTAAATCGATCTCAGTTATCAAAGAGTTAATACATATCAGGACACCCATATGGACTAGAAAAGTATTGGCATTCATTTTCATAATTCTTTATTTTTGGGATTTGCAATTCTGATCGCATATCGGACCCCCGAACGGGCTTGCTTAATTGATCATGTTTCCGTCCTGAAGTGCTCCAAACCAGTGCATGGTTTACGGTGTTGGCTTGGGGCCCGTAACTTCCGGCCATGAGCAATTGAATAGGATCACAATCGGAGACCAACGGGAGCCTGCAATACACCCACAGAAATTCGTCTTTCTGCGATCGAATTGCGGGCTTCTAATTAAATGAGACCCTTGCTTTCTAGTGATTTCTCAGATTCTCATGTCAAGAGCAGTTTAAGGTGTCTTAGATATACATGTCATACATTATTTAATTGGGAACATTGGTTAATACAGCATTTTTTTCACATTATAAATTGTCTTATACAGTATAGAAACAGAACTATTAAATGTGGATACTCTGTAACATTGGCAAACCTTAAGAACGCCCCTTTCCTCATGAACTCTCATATTTGATGTTCAAGTTGAGGGTATATATTAGGAAACAATACTCCACAATTTTGTGGTCCCATTTTTAAATGGGCTTTTGAATAACTAAACCTGATATTGTCTATAATGTATTTAGAAAGAAAATTAAACAAACACTATAATTAAATGTATAACCAATATTTTTTTTAACTTTTATATGGGATATAAATTATTTTGCATTGGGGTCCTCCATTCATTACCTCTGCCCCTTGCGGCACTAAAAAATTCCAACCTAGATACACAATCACATATAATAGTTGTGGATATATGGGCCGTTGGTAACGCAATGTTAAATATTGCGGGCCTGCAATGAGCGCTAAAGGCGCTCATCGCGAAGGCCTCACCACTTAGGGATCCACAACTATATATATGATGATTGCGGGACTGGAGAAATTAGAGACTGGAGACACGGAAAAGGAGGAGGGGGAAGACACTGGAGAGACACCGGAGGTAGAGTAGGGGAGAGAAACAGGGGAGGGGGAGAGACTGGAGAGACAGGGGAGGGGGAAGAAACTGGAGAGACAGGGGAGGCAGGGGGAGAAACTGTAAAGACACAGGGGAGGGAGAGACACAGGAGAGGGGGGAGAGACACAGAGGATGGAGGGGAGGGGGAAGAGATACAGGGGAGAGGGGAGGGGGAAGAGAGACAAGAGAGGGAGAGGGGAGGAAAATGACACAAGGGAGGGTGAGGGGTAGAAAGAGAGACAGGGGAGAGGGAAGAAGGGGGTGGAAGAGACACAGGGGAGGGAGGAGGGGGGAAGAGACACAGGGGAGGGAGTAGCGAGGAAGAGACAAAGGAGAGGGGGAAAGAGACACAGGGGAGGGAGATAGACATAGGGGAGAGAGACACACAAGAGAGGGAGAGGGGGGAAAGAGAAATAGGGGAGGGAAAGGGGGGTGAAGAGAAAAAGGCGAGGGAGAGGGGGAAAGAGACACAGGGAAGGGAGAGGGGGGAAGATACACAGGGGAGGGAGAGAGGGGAAGAGACAGGGGAGGGAGAGGAGGGGGAGAGTCACACAGGGGAGGGGGGAGAGACAAATAGGAAAGGGGGAAGAGACACAGGGGAGGGAGATGGGGAATGAGACACAAGGGAGGGAGAGGGGGCTAAGAGAGACAAGGGAGGGAGGAGGGGGAAGAAACACCGGGGAGAAGGAGGAGGGGGCAAAGAGACACAGGGGAGGGAGAGGAGGGGCAAAGAGAGACAAAGGGGAGGTAGACGAGGGGGGAAATGAGACACAAAGGAGGAAGTAGACAGGGGGAGAGACTCGTAATCAGTGCCAAAGGCGCTCAGCAAGGGCCCTGCTATGAGCGCCAAAGGTACTCACAACGTGTGGCAAACAGCATTGCCAGGCTTAAAATGTTATTCCGGTAATTTTTGACGGGCAAGAAGCTAGTTTCCTTATAAGAGTGAAACTTAAGACATACGATATAGAGGTATTCAGCTATAAAGAAAAGCCACATGGTTAAACAAGTATCACATTTATCTGCAGAATAATCAATCACATTTGACCAAATCATTGGTTTTGGACTCTTTCATTCATTTTGCTTTCTCATGCTCTCTTCCCCTGTTCCTTTAATTTTTTATTCCCTTTTGAAATAGAGCAGAAGTTCAGTTAATTTGTTTATACATTGGCTTTTTATTCTTTGTATTACTATGAACACATAAATACTATTTATAGCTATTTCAAAGCAATGCAAAATCTTGCACCAATAAAAATACAATTTATTGCATTAAAATACAGCAGTTAGAAGACAAGGCTATTGAGAAAACAATCCCAGCAAATATTAAAAAAAGCTTCCAATATGATTACATTTCTTAAAGTAATATGGCTGTTAATTTTGGCGCTACGTTATTTTCATGGTACCCTGTAGCATATTCTAAAGGATGTCTGCATCCCCCACCTGCTCAGTTAACACTTTCTCTTGTTTGGCCTGGAACCTCATCTTTTGATTTGTGGAGTCTAAGAAAAACATTTTTATTACATTTTGTGATACATTTTGCATAAACAGAGCTGTTGTGTGTGTCTGTTGCTGACAGTATGGGTAAGAAGATGGACCTGCTGGTGTAGGGTGTCCTTATGTTGCCCTGCTTAGTGGCCTGAAGCTTCAATCAATGAATTTATAACCCAGTATTGTTAACAAAAACTTTGCCAGGATGCTTTATTAGGTGGCTGCCCTGCAGCCAAAGATTAAAGGAGAACTAAAACCTTTATTTTTAGCCTTTATTTGTGGAACTAATTTTGCTATATTTCTACATATTTTGTTAGCGCAAGGTCTGGCAAAATGATGGTGTCAGGACCAAAGGTGGACAGTTTGGAAATATAGGGCCTGATTCAATTGCAAACCTGCAACTCGATCATTGTAGCCGCATATCTGGGGGGGGGGGGGGGGGTGTTTGTGGCGTCCCATTCGTCTCCAAATCTGGAAGTATTCAGTTGCTCAAGGCCGCAAGTTACTGGCCCAAAGCCAACTCTGTAAACTATGCACTGGTTCGTAGCAGTTCAGGGTGGGAACAATCAATTAGGTTTGGGGGTTCAGACTTGCAAACCCGCAAAAAAAAAAGAATTATGAAAATGAATGCCAACACTGTTCTAGTCCATGAGGGTGGCCAGATATATATTAACTCATTGATACCCGAGATCGATTTTAACCCGAAATTAAACATAAAAATAAATCTTATTTCCTGCCGATTTGCGAGCTTGAGACTGTTGTGCAATTTATTCTAATGTCTGTCATCGCTTTCCCTGTTATTTACAGTGCAGTAGTGATTATTTTATTTGCTTTTACAATACTATGAATAGGTGTTTAACCCCCTTGCAGGTCCTCTTTAGCACTCGTAGGATTTTCTCCTTCTTTTGCCATTTGCAGGTGTGAAAATATTTGGGGGCTTAGGGAAATTGAGCAATTGAATAGCGATTTTTGATTTTAGCCTTGTGAAATTGAAAGCTCAAAGGCTTCGTGCGGCAGTAAGTTACGGGTATAACCATTGCAATTTTTTGTAGGCCGTAACTCGTAACCCGTTTCGAGACCGCAAAAAGACGCCAATTGAATAGCAAATTATCTTTCGGCCTCACTTATGGGCTACAGTAACATGCGAAAGCTCAATTGAATCGGGCTCACAGTGTGCTGTTTTTCTGTATTCTGTATCCTACTCCTAAATATGATACACTTATTTTCTAATTATTAATTTTTCCATATGTGTTATTTTTTCATATTTGTTTTTATTTTACAAATTTGATACTGGTTCTGTTTCTAGTAAAGTTTTTCCTATAGTCCGTGTAATAAAAGTGTATAAACTCTTCATAAAATGACGCAACAGCTTTGAACAAATTAAATTCTTAAGTTAATAACTCTCAATTTAAAAACTCTGAATTGCATATATTATAGTGAGGTTATACATAACAGAAATTTTAATTTTAAATATTAAAATAAGATCTCCTAGAATTTTTAAAATGAAACCTGGAGTCATTATAATAGCAATCTTTTGGGTACAAAAATAGATGTATTTATATAGAGACAACTTAAATTTACCTTAAAAGTATACTAAATGCATACCAACTGATACTTAGGCTGTCTCAATGTGGAAATATGTACTCTATAATTTGATAACTTGCTTTCTATGCTACTGCCATGATCTTGGCACTCCCTCTGGTGGAAAGAATAATCATATTTCATGAACACATATTAGAGAAAAACATATTAAAGGACCACTATATAATGGGAAAGATATATGTTTTAAAATTTTGAATCTGACTAATAGCATAATAAGAGCAAGGCTTGCAGTTTATATTGCCTCTGCTGCCTCTGATCATGTGCAGGGAAAAAGTTTAGTTGTCAAATACTAAAATGTCAAATTATATAACATAATCACCCTAGAATCCCCCCTCACTAACCCTGTTTCTACTGATAGATAAGCACACACCTCAGCAACCTAATGAGCTGGAAATGCTGAAACAAGACGAGATGTCATTTTTTTATACACAAAAAGAGTATTCAAAAAATTAGGTTTTTCTCTAAAAATGTTATTATACACATTGCTTGTTGTTGGATACATACTTCACAGATGTGTCACATTTTTCTAAATTATAATTCTTTAAATTGAGTAGGTTGAACTTCTACTTCAATGATTATTACAACCATACGTTACAACATAATCCAAGCACGGCCCAGATGGTATATTAAGCAGCAACGATTAAACATTACGGTTTACTATACCATCTCACTCTCTTTTGTATTTATTTACTAGCGACTTGCCCGTCAAAAGTGACAGCAATAAAAAGTGAAGCCTGGCAATGCTGTTTGCCACACAATGGGAGCCTCTCCCCATTTACTTTACTGGCCTCGCAATGTGTGCCTTTGGCGCTCATCACGGGCCTCGCGATGAGTGCCTTCGACGCTCATTGCGAGCCTCCCCACCCTCTACTTCTCCTACCCTCTTCTTTACTGGCCTCGCAATGAGCGCCTTTGGCACCCATTGCGAGTCTCTCCCCCTGTCTACTTCCTCACTTGTGTCTCATTTCCCCCCTCCTTTCCCTCCCTTGTGTCTCCTTTCCCCCCTCCTCTCCCTCCTTGTGTCTCCTTCCCCCCCTGTGTTTTTACCCTCTCTCCCTCCCGTGTCTCTAACCCCCTCCCGTGTCTCTTTCCCGCCTGTGTCACTTTCCCCCTCTAATTAAGCACATAGCATATTTTTTTACAGAAGTTTTTAGTTAGTGAACTTCTATCCAAAAGCAAGGTCTTCACTAACTTAAAAATGTCTGTAAAAAAATATGCTATGTGCTTAAATAGAGCCCTTTTAAATTTGCTGAATCGCAATTTAATAATGCTGATTGTGTTGGCAGGAGTTGGCGGGTGTTGGACTTGCAACTAAATTACACGCTCTCTCTAAATGCTTATACCCTATGTTGTCTATACTGAAATAATACATTTTACTTTTTAATATTAGATTGTCTATTTAACCCAAAGGATCAAGCAGACATTTTAGTTGCAGTAAGGAGACTGTTTTGACATTTGCAGGGTGCTTGTGATTTTTGGATCTTGCAGAACCTGCAGAGTGAAGAAACTAAAGGAAGCTTAACATTTCTGTTAACTGGGTGATATACAACCCTTATAAAACAATGAACTATGCATACAATATAAAATTTAAAACATTGTATTACTTTGTTTTAGCACATGTTTGATGTTGCAGAACAGTATTAGTTAAGCCAATGTCCCTTTAAGATAACAGCTAGTTGCTAAATTTAACACATTATCTGCATGTGACTTCCAAAAAGCTAAATTATTAAAGCTTCCAGACAAAAATCTAAATGATTAATATTAGGAATCTGTAGACTATTTAATTTCCTTTATGTAACAGAAATGATTACATGCACCACAGGCTGCTTCAGCAGTTTTGAAAACACTTCTTTTTGCATCAACTCTTGTTATTACCTCAAAAAATGGTGGTATTCGCAGTGCAAGTATACATATTTCTATTTGCTTTGTTTACACTTAAATATGTATAGATTATGATAAAGAAAATACAATGAAAATTAAACAATACATTAAGGTTACATGGTATATTGGATTAGACTTGTATTGATTTGTAGCAGTGGCAGATCTAATAAATGGAGGGCTCCAGTGCAAAAACAAAAGTACCCCCCTTTTCAACAAACATAGGGAGGAAGAGAGATAGAGGCAGATAAGAAAGGTAATGATAGAAAAGGAGAAAAGGGGGATTATGGATATGTTGGATGTGTACGGTATTATGTATATTGTGGATATGTTGTAATTATACATAAATTATCCAATTGTACACAGTAATTGAAAAAACGTTATTGATCATTGCTTACAATAAATAATTATAATATACTAGTGATTGCGATCAATTATATAACAAGTACTCCTAAACAATTTTTTCTTTTACCTCACATGATCAGTAGGTCCTGTTTGGGGTCCTTTTCTGTTCATTTATGTGGATGGGGATATTGACTATCTTTGGTCAACATTGAGGAAGTGCATGTGTTGCACATGATGATAGGAGGACCTGCTGCTTGCCTATGTACCCACTATTTGTTTCAACAGTAAATGTATTATTTTTGGGCCCTAGGATTTCAAACTTTTGATTTATGAGGGTCTATTAGTACATTCCATGAATATGTCATATATGGGGGAATGTGTGTAACCCATATTCATATACAGTGCCTTGCAAAAGTATTCACCCCCCTTGGCATTTTTCATGTTTTGTTGCCTCACAACCTGGAATTAACATGGATTGTTTGAGGATTTGCATCATTTAATTTAAAGAACATGCCCACAACTTTGAAGATGTTTTTTTTATTTTATTTTTTTATTGTGAAGCAGATAACAGCAGGACAAAATAACAGAAACAGTAAATGTGCATAACTATTCACCCCCTTAAAGTCAATATTGGGCTTTGACTAGGCCATTCCAACACATTTACATGTTTCCTCTTAAACCACTCAAGTGTTGCACTAGCAGTGTGTTTGGGGTCAGCAGTGTGTTTGGGGTCCTACTGGAAGGTGAATTTCCATCCTAGCTTCAAATCACGCACAGAGTGGTACAGGTTTTGCTCAAGAATATCCCTGTATTTAGCACCATCCATCTTTCCCTTAACTCTGACCAGTTTCCCAGTCCTGGCTGCTGAAAAACATCCCACACCATGATACTGTCACCACCATGTTTCACTGTGGGGATGGTGTTCTTTGGTTGATGTAATGTGTTGGGTTTTGCACCTTCCTCCATACATTTTAGGAGTCTCCCTCATGCCATTTTGCAAACTCAAAACGTGCCATTTTGTTTTTTGCTGAAAGTAATTGCTTTCTTCTGGCCACTCTGCCATAAAGCCCAACTCTATGGAGCGTACGGCTTATTGTCGTCCGATGTACAGATACTCTAGTCTCTGCTGTGGAACTCTGCAGATCCTCCAGGGTTACCTTAGGTCTCAGTGCTGCCTCTCTGATTAATGCTCACCTTGCCCGGTCCATGAGTTTTGGTGGGCGTCCGTCTCTTGGCAGGTTTGCTGTTGTGCCTTGTTCTTTACATTTGGTTATGATAGATTTGATGGTGCTCCTGGGGATCATCAAAGATTTGGATATTTTTTATAACCTAACCCTGACTTGTACTTCTCAACAACATTGTCCCTTACTTGTTTGGAGAGTTCCTTGGTCTTCGTGGCAGTGTTTGGTTAGTGGTGCCTCTTGCTTATGTGTTGTAGCCTCTGGGGCCTTTCAAAAAAGGTGTGTATATGTAATGACAGATCATGTGACATTTAGATTGCACACAGGTGGACATCATTTCACTAATTATTTGACTTCTGAAGGTAATTGGTTGCACCAGAGCTTTTTATGAACTTCATAACAAAAGGGGTGAAAACATACGCACATGCCAATTTCCTGTTTTCTGTTTCTAAAAATAGTTTTATGTATATATTTTTCTCCTTTTACCTCACCATCTTAGACTATTGTGTTCTGATCCATCACATAAAATTCAGATTAACAAAACACTGAACTTAAGGCTGTAATGTAACAAAATAGGTAAAACGTCAAGGGGGGTGAATACTTTTGCAAGGCACTGTACCTATGATAACATGGATATACTATCTATAGCATTTTTCTGCATCACATCGATAATTATCTGACTAGTGACTTGCCCGTCAAAAAATTATGGCAATAAAATTGTAAGGCTGGGAATGCTGTTTGCCACACAATGTGAGTCTCTGACACTATTAACCTTTTTGTTATCTACAAAGAAGTACAACAATTATAGTAAGTGTGTTTATTTTTTTAACATGCAACTTGTAGTTCAACAACTGGTATAACAATGGGTCAAGTTTGTATGAATCAGTATTGTAAACCATTAGATATTGCTTTTTAACATGCACCTTGTAGTTCAATGACTTTTCAACTTTTTTTAACAATATTAACATTTGAAATTGTCAGCTATGCAGGAGTAATATAACAACTGTTCAACTTTGTATGAATGAGTATTGTAAACCATTACATAACGTTTTTTAAAGCTGCAACTTGTAGTTCAAGAACTGGTAAACCACATAGGTATTGAATCCAGAGGAAGGCAAACAGAACCCCCCCCCCCCCCCCCCCAGTGAAACGTATCCAATTGTGTCAAAGGGGAACAAAATATTCCTTCCTGACCCTAGTAACTGGCGATTGGATTACTCCCTGAATCAATACTCTGTATTTAATTATACATTTAAATTTTCCAAGAAATGATCATCCTCCTACTAACATGAACCCTTAATTACATACAATGAAACAACTTTCCACACATTACAAACATTAACTTAATGTATAAACATTTAAACTGGAATTTTGAGAAAATGCAACATAACTGTTTTGTGGGGCCAATCCTGACAAAAGGCCACTTGCAAAAAACTGTTTATTGTAGTTGTGTTTTTTTGTTTGTTATTGTAGTAGTTGTTGAAAATGGCACATAGAGTTTCCTATGTGAAATAGTGGTCCTCTAAATAGAGTCTGACAGACCAATTAATTTCCTCTGAATTGTTGCATCTTGAAAATGCAACATACAGTTATCTATGGGCAAATACAGATTCCTGTAAAAAAATACCCACAGACTTAAAAGTTGGCCTTGGGATTTAATAATGGTCATGGCAAATGCCATGATAATGGAAAATTGTCTCCTTTGAAGGACAAAAGGCAAACCACTCTCACTTGGAGTCAAATCAATTCTTGGTATAAAAACTAATTCACCTTTATGGGTACCATTCATAATTTCCGCATGTATGAAATGATCTCTTAAATCCTGCACAATTAATCTGGTCCCATTACAAAGTCCTTTTTGGGATTCATATTTCTCAGTAGCATGACAATTGCCTCTTTTTTAAGTTGCAAAATATGTGGTGGCATTCCAGAGGGAGTTAAAGAATTGATAAATTCCATAGTAAAGTTAGATTCACTGTCTTTGTCATCAGACAGAAACAAATCTGCACTGAAAAAATATTTTGTGGATGCATTGATTAATTTTAAAATTTCGTTATTTAGATTCAAGGCATCTATATTTTTTGATGGTAATATCACTTTGTTTGCAATGTCTGAGTAATCATCGTTATTGATAGTATTTAGAAAGATTGACGATATTAGTCATTTGTTGCAAATCATTTGTGATGGTATTTCAATGGTATCATCAGGAAGATTATTTATTTTTGGATGTTTTCCTTCTCCAATTTGAATTAGCCAATCATTGAATTCATTTTGGCCTTCAGATCTCATATTTAGTTCTAATTTCAGGTGTGTAAATATTTTCACAGTTTACATACTTTATACATGTTTCTATCTCAGTCCTTTTTTCCATGTGGCACAACAGGTAATGTTTGCCTAAAGTCTCCACCTAGCAACATCACCTTTCCACCAAATGGCAAATCATTAGCTATACCTTATTTTAATAATCTATCAATACATTGCAGGACATGACACAACATCATTGTTGCCTCATCTATGATAATTTATTTACTTTGTTTACATTTTTTGGCTTGTAAAGAATTAATTAGAATATCTGACACTGATGTTTCTAGATTGGGAACTGGCAGTTTAAATCCACTATGCACAGTTCTCCCACCTTCTCCCAATAAAAGTGTAGCAATTCCAGTTGTTGCAAATGTCAGTGCTATTTGACCCTGTGCTGGAATGAAACTCATCAATAAATTATATTGATAAATGTTTCCTGATTCACCAGGGCCATCTAGATACAAATAACGCTATTTGAGCATGTCATAGTCTATTGCATTAGTGATGGCGTTAAATGCTTGCAAATGTAATGCATTTAAAGTTGCAATGTTTTCTTGTGTTTTTTGGTATTCAATCTCAGTGTCATACTCTTCAAAGTTAATTTCATCTATAAATTCTGGATCAGGCAGATTAAAATGTGCGCAAATTAATCCACGACAAAGAAAGATTTCCTGAAATTCCATTAATGCTTTCAATAGCGCAATGGTCATTGTAATGTTTCAAAAAGTCTTCACACATATTTAATATAAATGTTTCCCACAAAGCTAATGCATCAGGTACATTGCAAAAGATGCAAATTAATGCAAATAGTTCTTTAATTTGCTTTGGCATTTGACATAGTGATGCTTCTTCTGTACATCTCTCTCATTCCTTATCATCTGCCAGGAAGTTTTGATGTCTTGCAGCTAATTGGAAAGTATCATAAAAAATGTCATTCACTGTTTGTAAATGTTCATAACTTTGTACACTGGGAACATGTAAAAGAATTACCGTATATACTCGAGTATAAGCAGAGTTTTACAGCCCTTTTTTTAAGGCTGAAAAGGGCCCCCTCGGCTTATACTCGAGTCACCTCCCTGTCTCTCCATCCCCCCTCTCCCTCTCCCGTGTCTCTCCATCCCCCTCTCCCATGTCTCTCCAACCCACTCTCCCTCTCCCGTGTCTCTCCATCCCCCTCTCCCTCTCCCGTGTCTCTCCATCCCCCCTCTTCCTCTCCCGTGTCTCTCCATCCCCCCTCTCCCTCTCCCGTGTCTCTCCATCCCCCCTCTCCCTCTCCCGTATTTCTCCATCCCCCCTCTCCCGTGTCTCTCCATCCCCCCTCTCCCGTGTCTCTCCATCCCCCCTCTCCCGTTTCTCTCCATCCCCCCTCTCCCTCTCCCGTGTCTCTCCATCCCCCCTCTCCCTCTCCTGTGTCTCTCCATCCCACTTCTCCCTCTCCCGTGTCTCTCCATCCCCCCTTTTCACTTTATTTCTTTCTAATAACCTCCCCCTCTCCCTTTGCCCTTACTTACCTTTCATACGCAGCTGCTCCTCTGCGCGTCTTCCGGCTGCTTCGAGACCCGGCAAATGCTAATGACGTGAAGTCATATGCGTGTCACATCATTGGCATTGGCCGGGTCCAGACGCAGCCGGAAGACACGCGGAGGAGCGGAGGAGCAGCTGCGTATGCAAGGTAAGTGAGGGGAAAGGGAGAAGGGGAGGTAATGAGGAGGGAGGGAGTTAATGAGGAGAGAGGGAGGTAATGGGGATGGAGGGAGGTAATGAGGAGGGAGGGAGGTAATGGGGAGGGAGGTAATGAGCTGGGAGGTAATGAGCTGGGAGGTAATGAGCAGAAGGAGGGAGGTAATGAGGAGGAGGAGGAAGGTAATGAGGAGGAGGAGGGAGGTAATGAGGAGGGAGGGAGATAGGTAATGAGGAGGGAGGGAGAGAGATAATGAGGAGGGAGGGAGAGAGATAATGAGGAGGGAGGTGAGGAGGAGGGAGGGAGGTGATGAGGAGGGGGGAGGGAGGTAATGAGGAGGGTGGTAATGAGGAGGAGGGAGGGTGGTAATGAGAAGGGTGGTAATGAGGAGGGAGGTAAGGAGGATGAGGGAGGGAGGTAATGAGGGAGGGAGGTAATGAGGAGGGAGAGAGGTAATGAGGAGGGAGAGAGGTAATGAGGAGGGAGGGAGGTAATGAGGCGGGAGGGAGGTAATGAGCTGGGAGGTAATGAGCAGGAGGAGGGAGGTAATGAGGAGGAGGAGGGAGGTAATGAGGAGGAGGAGGGAGAGAGGTAATGAGGAGGGAGGGAGAGAGGTAATGAGGAGGGAGGTGAGGAGGAGGGAGGGAGGTAATGAGGAAGGGGGGGGAGGTAATGAGGAGGGTGGTAATGAGGAGGAGGGAGGGTGGTAATGAGGAGGGAGGTAATGAGGAGGGAGGTAATGAGGAGGGAGGTAAGGAGGATGAGGGAGGGAGGTAATGCGGAGGAGGGAGGGAGTAATGAGGATGAGAGAGGGAGGTAATGAGGATGAGGGAGGGAGGAAATGAGGGAGGGAGGTAATGAGGTGGTTGGGATGGAGGTAATGAGGAGGGAGGGAGGATGAGGAGGGGGGTGGAGGAGAGGTTTGAGGAGGGTGATAAGGGAGGTGGAGGGAAAGAGACACAAGGGAGAGGGGGGAAAGAGACACAAGGGAGAGGGGGGGAAAGAGACACAAGGGAGAGGGGGGAAGAGACACAAGGGAGAGGGGGGAAGAGACACAAGGGAGAGGGGGGGAAAGAGACACAGGGAAGGGAGAGGGGGCAGAGACACAGGGGAGCGAGAGGGGAGAGAGGGTCAGGGGGGACACAAGAAAGGGGCACAGAGGGCACACAAGAGGGACACCGGGGGCAGCACATTTCCCACCCTTGGCTTATACTCGAATCACTACATTTTCCCAGTATTTTGTGGTAAAATAGGTGCCTCGGCTTATACTCGGGTCGGCTTATACTCGAGTATATACGGTAATCTTAAACTAAAACGTTCAATGTCTCTTGAACTAACGGTATAAATTATTGGGATCATTTTATTAGTATCTTTTTTTCGTTGTCGCCATTGGCCATTTACGAATACATAGTGATATGGAATCTCAATGTATACAAATTATCTGGCCTTAGTGTCCTGGCAATTTAATTGAAACCAAGCAGTAAGTGTTGTTGCTCTATTTTCATTTTGGGCTATGGCATTATTATTATTATTATTATCCTTTATAACGCGCCAACATATTCCGCAGCGCAATACAGGGGTTAGGTACATGTATAAACAATAACCCCACAATGAAAAATAATGGAAGTTACCCTGTAATTGAGCTTTCAATCAGATATACACAGTGCTTTCCCTAAAGCACCTCACGAGATTGAAACTCGCAAACTTACATTCTAAAGGGTGTATGGCATTTCTTTCATTCCCTGCAGTAAAGCAAATAAATTGACTTTGTGGCAAATGTACAGCTAATCGATAGGTATGTGTACGCATGTGACCAATCATGCATCTCAAATTTCAGAAGACGCCACATGGCTTCAGGAGTGCTGACATAGCGATCATCTAAATAACATGAAAGTTCATTATGTAAAATTTGATTGTCTTGCTCATTTTGTGCACCTTACACAACAATAGTTGCTGCATCATATTCTTTGTATATATATTTTTACACATATTTTATGGATTTGATAGAAGTGCAAGCTTCCACATTTATGTGTGCATTGTACTTCATCAGCAAATGTGGATTGTATGGAACTACATATCTATTAAAAAACCTTTTGGCCACGAATATTAGCAGTTTGTCCTTTTCTTCTTTTATATAAAGGGTATCCATCACAATTAGTAAAAGTTCGCATTTGAGATTCTTTTGTGAAATATTTTGTGCATTTTTTATTTTCCATACATGGTGAATGTGGATTAATATCTCCACATGGACCATGAATCATTCTATGTGTTACAATCTCATAAAGTTTTGAATGTTTTTCTGGATGTGAAAGTTCAGCAGTAATTACTGAATCCACTCTGTCTGCCGTATTCAATTTATCTTTTTCTTGTAGGATTAAAAGTATGTGTGCATGTGGCAGTCCTCTTTTTTTAAATGTAATGGTATCAACAAAAGCCACACATTTCCCAAACAACTGTGCTTTAGTCATATCATGTATTAATTCATTTAGTTTTATTTTGAATACTCTAGCGACTAAATCTGGTCTATCAGAAGTATTTTGGCCAAGTTTCAAATTTTCCTTGATCACTGGCCATTGTGGATTACATTTGAATGTAATGAATAAATCTGGTTTTCTAAATTTAGTCACAATAGCCATGGCATCATTGTATCTTTCTTGCATTTTGCACTTTACTATTGCGATAACTTTGCAATTGTAATTTTGGTTGCCATTCTGGCTCACCATTTGTAAAGAAAATGGGATATGTCATTGGATCCAAATTACTACATAATATATTTATGTTTATAAAAGGTTGCTCTTCATTGCGTGGATATATCCTAATATCCCACTCAAATGGTGGTTCACCATCATCATTTTTAAAGACCATGACAACCTCATTTACTGTTGGTAAATTATAACGTCTTTGATCAGTATGGCGATCAGTAAGGATTTTAATGTTATCCATTTATTTTTTGTATTTTTACCTGTCAGTTCTTTGTCCTAGTCTATACATTGTAATGCTGCAATTAGACCATTAAAATTAGCCCTTTTAAAATTAAGAGTTTTGTTCGCCCTTATAACTTTGTTTGTTGAAGTCTATCTCAAATGAGACTGTGTTGTGATCGCTTTTCCCCAAATATTCGTCTATTTCAACGTTTGTTATTATATCAATATTCGTGATGACTAAATCCAAGATAGCCTCATTTCTTGTAGCTTCTTTTATAACTTGGGCCAGATAATGATCTCTGAGTGTACTCAATAACCTGCCCCTCTTAGCTGAACTGCTGTTCTCATTCATACAATGTATTTCAGGGTTGTTAAAATCTCCCATTATTAGATCCTGAACATGTTTATCCGCATTTCTAATCTGTATCAATTATTGTAATTCCTTACACTATTTTTGTCAGTTTATAGCATATTCCTACTAATTTTGTTTTAGGATTTATTTCTCTGCTTTTTAACTCAACTAATAAGGATTCAATGTTATCACTAGTTTCACCGTAAATATCTTCTCTGACTATAGGCTTTAAATCAGGCTCAACTTACAGACAAGCCCCTCCTCCTCTTTTTTTTTCCATTTTCCCCCATCTTTCCTAAAAAGGTTTTAAACATCCATATTATCAGTACCGTCATGTGAGTCATCCCACCATGTACCAGATCCCATTTCCCATTTACTGCTAATAAATCTAGCTTGTCAATGTTCCCTGGCAACCTTCTTGCATTAGCAAGCATACACTTTAGGTTGCTATGACTGCAGTTTTGAATTACTTGTCACTGTATTTCAGTTACGTAGCAAGACCTCTCTATTGACTATACTACTAACTCTGCTCTCTTCTTCTTCCCCATAAATAGTTAATTCATTCCTTACCCACTATACACTTTTTGTCCCATTACTTGCATCTAGACAGTACTCCCACCTACTAGTTTAAAGACTCCCCTAGCACACATGCTCCATCTTGATAAATTGCAACCTATCACCTCCATAAAATTTACACCCCAGTGTTCTAGAAACCCCAAACCACTTTTTTTTGGGCCAAACATTAACCTCCCTTAGCTCATTTTGTCTTCCTGGGCTAGCATGTGGCAGTAGTAGTATCTAAAAAAATACTGCCTTGGAGGTCCTTGCCCTAAATTTTCTCCTAGTTCTATAAATGTAATTTTTAAAACACTACATCTTCCACTTTGTCATTGATACCAATATGTATCAATTTCTAGTCCCTCCCGATAATTTATCTACCCAATCCACAACATGCCTATATCTGTTTGCTAGCTCCCAAGTTAGCTCCTTTGCCTGTTTAAATTAGATTCTGACTACTCACATGCAGACTGATTACTGCACACTTACAGCAAGGCAAATAAAAAAGACTCTTTGTCTTTCAGCAAGTAATTCACTCACTAGATGCAAGCCAACCTTTTTAGATATAGTCTGATCCGCATAATAATTGTTGATTGTTAAGTGCTGCAATGAGCCACCAACATGGTTTCTGCTGATTTGTTTCCACTGGTGGGAGAAGACTTTGAATGCATAGGAAGCCTTCACTGCTACAATGCTGCTAAAATCTCATTGGTTTACAAGAACACAACCTGCCAAAATAAGAAGAAAAGTAAAGAAATCTGCAATAAGGAATAATAACATAATAATTATAATTTTGTAATATTTGAAAGTTAAATATATAAAAAGATTTTATTTGTAACATTTTTAAAATAAGTTGCTCATTATGAAGAGAGGTTCTTCAAAATAGTCTATTTTAAATATATATGATTAAACTAGTCCTTTAAAAGTGTGTATAGACATACGTGATATGCTTATGTATAGTGAGTAAAAGCTAATATTATTCATGAAGATATTCAATAAATGTTGTACAGTATTTTCCGCAATGTTCTTTTTTGCTTCCATAGCCATAGACAGATATATACTATAAAGAACTGACGGTTATAGAGCTGGAAATGTTTCTCTGTATAGAATTTGCAATGATTCAAAGTAGGTACCTTGAAATACAATAGTGCTAGTCATCTGAGACCAGTCTTTATCATGACCTAATAGCACAATATATAATTGTAATGCTGAAGAAGATAGCAATTACTGTTATTTATCTAGAGAAGATGTATGTATGCAGACATTATCTGTTAGAAAGGAAATGGTCACAATGCATCTTTTTCATACTGCAGTGGAATACAATGCAGATAAAAAAGGAACATCTGACCTAAATGCTTTCTGTTATGTTATGAAACATAATCTGTAGGTTGATTTTTTCTGACATGGATACATTTTAAATCAAGCATGATTATTTAAAAATATGCAATTTTTTTCTTTCTTAATATTTAATTTCAGCTCTTCACAATATACAATGAAGTAACTTGTTAGCTAATGTACTGTTAATAAAAATGTTTAAAACTTACAGTTAGTTGGCAGAAACCAAGATGCCTCTTAGAGTTCATTCCATTTGTTTCATAGTCATGCAGCTTTATTAAAATTGAGCCTCTTAAGTCCTACGTGCATCTCTTAAGGGCTGCGTGCTTGAAATTTGCCTGCTTTACATCGCTATTAAATTGGAACTGCTGCGAGCTATGAGCAAGAGACACTTAAACCATTTGCTGGCCATCAGAGTTGCGGGCTGGAACACAAACAATTAAGCAAGCACGTAGTTACGGGTTTAGATAAAGCCAATGGCAACAGAGATTGTCATCATTGCGTCATAAGAAAATGGAGTATGCATTTCAAAATCTTACTGGGTTCAATTACGAGCTACGAGAGAACCCACATTCCATTCATAATGCCATAAATATGATATTCTATCACATGTGAGTTACAGTATATGTATCAACACATTGATTGCCAGGATCGATATAACGCAACAATTATACATGAAAAAAAAGTATTTGTCAGGGACGACTTTAAGGAGAGCTCTATTGCTGGACATGAGAGCTTGGGGCCAATGGTTCTAAAGGGAATGGAGTTGCAAGAAATTCAGGCTGAAATTCTCGGTTTGGAGAGTTATGACGATGTTCCAGAAGAAGGTGACATGATTGTATTTGAATAAATGTGGATTTTTGTACATGAATAAATGTTTGGAGCTGAAATTATTATAAGACCCGGTCTTATTTTTGGTGAAACAATGTAGTAAAGTAAAAGCACATTGTGTATCATAATACTATTTGTTACACATGCAATTCTAGTTTAGAACACATAAACAAATGCATTATAATTACATTATTTAAGTTCATAACATAAAGGAGATGGAACTCCTTGAAATCACACAGGGATAACTGTTACCGATTTTAATCAAGATTTCACCAACATTCACACCCAGCATTTCCTCAAAATAAGATTGTATCAATGTATCAGTGACCACATAATGTCCAACTCTTAGTAATCCTTCAATACAGATTCTCTCGACTTGCAGGTTAAGGACGAAGAAACCCTACAGGATGTCAAAATTTGAACTCTGCGTCTGCAAATCCTTTGATCTGTCAAGCCGGTAACTGTTACGTTAGAAAATAGATATTAAATTGCTAAGAATACACTGTGTTCAACCCCGTAACACGCAAATGGAGCACATAAGCCAATAAACACACACTACTGTACTTATAATGAAAGGGAATGTGATGTTAGGTATTAAAATAAATAGCACAACATTCCTAAACTCGCAAATCTGCATTATAAAATACATTATTTTCTGTTTAATTTCGGTGTTATATCGATCCCGGCAATCAATGTGTTAATACATATAATGGAACTTACATGGACTTGAATATCATATTTACTGACTTATTAATATTGCAATATTTCTGGAATGCGGGTCTGATCATAACCCACAATAACACGTACGGCTTTGAAATCTAACCTCCATTTTTTTGTGACGTAATGATGATGATCTCATTTGCCATTGGCTCCGTCTAAACCCGTAACTATGGGTTTGACTAATTGATCATGTTCACGGCCGCACATCCAACGTGCGCAGAATGGTCTACGGGTTTGCGTCTCCGGCCCATAACGCTGCATGGTTCAATTTAATAGCCTGTAGAATTTGTGGGGGTGCCCATGCTGCTACGGACTTCAAATTTAATAAGGCTGATGGTCTGCTTTATTATTGATATTGCTCATTTGATAAATCTTAGTGAAAAATCTTTAAAAGATTTTTTTGGTCTCTCATTATTCTATCCGACTGGCTGTATCGTGGAGGAATTATTGCAATTTCTGAAATAATCTCAGAAACAGATTTAAAAATAGGTAGTTGATAACAGCTATTAATTAGTGATATTGTTAATGAGTTCTAAGTATATTTTATAAATGAAAACAAATGACATACAACTCTAGATAGTCTCTTATAGTAACTAACTAGACATGAATAACTAAGAATTTAAGGGTTAGTAAAATTAGCATACATAAAAAGAATTGTATATACTTAAAGACAAACCTTTTTTATTTCATGTGTGAAAAAAACACACTTTTAAGACTGTATGTACCTAATTCAGGAAATGTTTCTCACTAATCTCATACAAGCAATATAATCCAAGAAGATAGCCGCAGTTAAACATATTTGACTATTCTTGCCAATTTCTATTTTAATAGTGGCCAATGCACAAGATTATGACCACCAGGTTTGCATTAGTTTTTCCTATGCCATTTGATATAGAAGTAAAATGCTCATAATACATGAAATTTAGACAAATATTTTCTTACAGTGAACATGCATTAAATTTGCAGGTTTTACCTTTTAGTCACCCTTTCTGATTCTCCTGCCAATTATAGAGTGTCATCTCTTTCGTAGGGTGATTATTGACAATTGTTAATAATTACTCACTGTATTGCTTTTTAGTTTAAAGCCATATCAAAAATCGAAAACTGAAGTCCAAACACCAGGGAGTAACTAGGTTGATTTTGCGATTGATCATTTTAATGAAAACAGTGACTTCTGTACAAAGTGGAGATTGTAAAAAGGACTTTAGCCATACAGCTTTATGGAATATTGTGAGGTCTGTCTCACTTAAAATACAGCTTACAAATAGGATCTCACTGGAAAATAAGATGTTATAGGATTTAAGTGACCGTACTGAAACTTTCTTATTTACCTAAAAATACTTTACTATAAATGTTATAAATCATGTTTGCAAGAAGCATGCTTGTCTCAATTTATCTTATGTTAAGTCTCTTGAAAAGAATATGTAATATTTAATAACTCCCATTATCCCCATATCCAAAGCCAAGGCATCTTATGATATCTAAGTGGGGATACTGGAACATAGTTTTATTAAATATTTCATATCCTTTTCAAAAGACTTGGCAGAAGAGAAATTGAGTCATGAATGAAAAAAATAATTATGTATTTTACCATGACAATTTATAAGTGTCTTAATAGTCTCTTTTTTGGAATATATATATCATGATGATTTAAATAACCTGGATGAAGAATATAAGGAATTTTGGAAGGTTACTGCTTTTTTATAATTAACATTATGGTGGATGCCAATGCCAAATGTACATAGAGTTATAACAGCATTATTGGTAGTTCTCTTGAAATTAACTGTTTTATATATATTTCAAATGATACATTACGTGTTATTTGTAATTATTTGTTTCCATAATAAATGAACTATTGGATATAAAGCCAATGAGTGTTTTTTCTGCAATCCATCTTCGTCCTTCTTCTTTCTAAATTCTTGATTGTGATATACAGTGCCTTGCAAAAGTATTCACCCCCTTGACTTTTTACCTATTTTGTTACATTAAAGCCTTAAGTTCAATGTTTTTTTTATGTGATGTATCAGAACACAATAGTCTAAGTTGGTGAAGAGAAATTAGAAAAATACATACATGAAACTATTTTTTAGAAATAGAAAACAGAAAATTGGCATGTGCGTATGTATTCACCCCCTTTGTTATGAAGCCCATAAAAAGCTCTGGTGCAACCAATTACCTTCAGAAGTGATTAGTGAAATGATGTCCACCTGTGTGCAATCTAAATGTCACATTATCTGTCATTACATATACACACCTTTTTTGAAAGGCCCCAGAGGCTGCAACACCTAAGTAAGAGGCACCACTAACCAAACACTGCCATGAAGACCAAGGAACTCTCCAAACAAGTAAGGGACAATGTTTTTGAGAAATACAAGTCAGGGTTAGGTTATAAAAAAATATCCACATTTTTGATGATGCTCAGAAGCACCATCAAATCTATCATAACCAAATGGAAAGAACAAGGCACAACAGCAAACCTGCCAATAGACGGCCACGCACCAAAACTCACGGACCGGGCAAGGAGGGCATTAATTTGAGAGGCAGCACTGAGACCTAAGGTAACCCTGGAGGAGCTGCAGAGTTCCACAGCAGAGACTGGAGTATCTCTACATAGGACGACAATAAGCCTTATGCTCCATAGAGTTGGGCTTTATGGCAGAGTGGCCAGAAGAAAGCCATTACTTTCAGCAAAAAACAAAATGGCACGTATTGAGTTTGCGAAAAAGCCATATGGGAGACTCCCAAAATGTATGGAGGAAGATTCTCTGGTCTGATGAGACTAAAATTGAACTTTTCGGCCATCAAAGAAAACGCTATGTCTGGCACAAACCCAACACATCACATCACCCAAAGAAAGCCATCCCCACAGTGGAACATGGTGGCGGCAGCATCATGCTGTGGGGATGTTTTTCAGCAGCAGGGACTGGGAAACTGGTCAGAGTTGAGGGAAAGATGGATGGTGCTAAATACAGAGATATTCTTGAGCAAAACCTGTACCACTCTATGCGTGATTTGAGGCTAGGACGGAGGTTCACCTTCCAGCAGGACAATGACCCCAAACACACTGCTAAAGCAACACTTGAGTGGTTTAAGGGGAAACATGTAAATGTGTTGGAATGGCCTAGTCAAAGACCAGACCTCAAGCCAATAGAAAATCTGTGGCCAGACTTAAAGATTGCTGTTCACAAGCGCAAACCATCCAACTCGAAAGACCTGGAGCAGTTTTGCAAAGAGGAATGGGAAAAAATCCCAGTGGTAAGATGTGGCAACCTCATAGAGACTTATCCAAAGCGACTTGGAGCTGTGATTGCCGCAAAAGGTGTCTATACAAATAATTGACTTTAGGAGGGTGTATTTGTTGTTTGTTTCACAATAATAATAATAAAAAAAACATCTTCAAAGTTGTGGGCATGTTCTGTAAATTAAATGATGCAAATCCTCAAACAATCCATGTTAATTCCCGGTTGTGAGGCAATAAAACACAAAAAATGCCAAGGGGGGTGAATACTTTTGCAAGGCACTGTATCCCATGGTTGTACACCAATGGAGTTTAAAATATTTAGGCAAGTAACCAATTAATGAATTACTTACCAGACCTCATCACTTGATGATCCTGTGTTCCATAGGAAGCCCGCAGTGAAACAAGTCATGTGTTGCCTTCCTATGATGTCACACTCTGATCTGGGTGGTCAGATCTGGTGCTCAGTAACTAGTATTTATAGATTAGAAAAAGAGCATTTAAAATATTTTTCAGAGTTTACTATTGCGGAAGATATTAGAAAGCAATGGAAATGGCAAGTTTTTTCTATTGAAAATCGGGGCAGGAAAAGCAGCAATAGAAAAAAAATGCAGAGGATTCCAAATATGAAGGAACAGTGAGGAATATCAACATAGACTAGACAAAGAAAGCTTTAAGAATATACTAGTTTAACCTGAACCATAAAAAAAGAAAAAACAGGACAAAATAAAATGGTTAGTAATATATTCAAGTATTAAAATAAAGGGTATTTGAGAGATTATAGCACCAATAAGGACAAAGAACTTAATTTGTGTGTTTGAAAGACAAAGGGATTTCATAACACTGTATGCAGAATAAGTTGGAAACTAGATTTCCTGATTATAATCCTCAAAATGATACTAAGAAGTATATTCATTAATATTGTTACTTTAAGTTATTTAAGTTATTGCAAATGTCCTTCAAAGTGATTAGTTATTAAGTTTCCTTAAATTACTGTTTTTTCTTTTAATTATTTTAATTGGAAATCTGACCTTTTCTGTCCGCTCCCTGTCTACTAATTTACTGTTTACCTGTTTTACATATATAATTTTTTCTCAGGACTCAGGTCCTTGAGCTATACTCCACCCAATATGAAATTGTGATTAGACAACACAATAGCTTTTTTAAAGGACAACTTAATTTTTTGACAGTTCTATTGATTTCACAATAAATACCTTTAGACCTAATATTCTGTGTTCTCACCCCATATGGCATTGCCATTGTTGATAACTGTACCAACAGATGTTTTTAGTTTGTATTATTTTTTTTAAACTTAGCTCACAATGTTAACTCTTTTTTGTTTAACTGATTCTTTTATCTTTGTTAATATAATTCTGATGGTAAGTACTGCCTCTTTAGTTTGCAGTCTTGTATATTTATGTATCAACCTTTGCATTACTCTGAATCTTACATTATTGTTTTCCATATGTTCTTGACTTTTCTGTTTATAAATCCTTAACATTTCATTAAAAAAACATTCATACATGAACTAGAAAACAATAATTTTTATTCAATTTCCTTTTTATTTATTTACTAGCGAATTGCCCGTCAAAAAATGACGGCAATGAAATTGTAAGGTAGCTAAATTAGTAAATGAATATAGTGTACCTATTTTGAAGCATTGTGATGAAGAGCTGGCAATCTGTGTTGATGTTGCTGCAGCATTAGTGGTGTGGAGCTGCTGTATAAGCATGCTGAATGTGTGCAGTGTAACACTGTGCGTGCGCGAGACCAAACCGTTAGCGTAGTCGTGTACTTCCGCATTGGTGTAAAATGGCGAGTAATGTGTGGTATAGGTCTGTATCGGAATATCCGTAGGTGTTTTGTGGTGTTTTGCGAGTTTCTTGTGGTGTTTTGCGAGTTTAGAGTGCTGTAGCCTCGTTTTCGTTTTGTTCGGCGGCCATTTTTTCTCTCGCTTCGTTTTTTTTTTAGTCTCTAAACTGTTTTATTTCGAGTAAAATCGAGGTGTAAGTTGCATTTTTGAGGTCCTGGGTGCTCCCTCTTGGTGTAGGTAAGTTTTTTATGTATGTGCTGTGTGTATGTATTGTGTTTTAAATGTTTGTATGTCGGCGTGTTGCGTCCAATGTTTGCGAGGTCGTAATGTGTGGTAACGTGTTTCGTACGTTGTTTGCGTGCCTCGTAAAATTTAGCGAGTGTCGTAATTTGTGTGTCGTGTTTTTTGAGTAGCGACGTGAATTTTGCGAGGGTTTGAGGCCCTTGCCCAGTGACCTCGCCAGCAACTGAGTCCCTCGCTTCGCGAGGGGCCTCAGTTGCTGGCATGGAGCGCCTTCGGCGCTCCATGCCAGCAACTGAGGCCCTTGCCCAGTGACCTCGCCAGCAACTAAGGCCCTCGCTTCGCGAGGGGCCTCAGTTGCTGACATGGAGCGCCTTCGGCGCTCCATGCCAGCAACTGAGACCCGTGCCCAGTGACCTCGCCAGCAACTGAGGCCCTCGCTTCGCGAGGGGCCTCAGTTGCTGGCATGGAGCGCCTTCGGCGCTCCATGCCAGCAACTGAGGCCCTTGCCCAGTGACCTCGCTACGCGAGGGCCGCGGCTCGCTACGCGAGGGCCGCGGGCTCGCTATGCGAGCCCGCAAGCGTGAGCAACGACTCGTACGCTCACAACTATATATGTGATGTAATTCCAACATTCTAAAATACCTGTTTAAAATGATGTGCCCATAATAAACTTTCTTCCATAGTGTATATAAAATTCACATATAATATCAACTCATGTGTAATATCCCTATTTCATACATGCCCCAGCAAGACAAATAATAAAGATGAAGGGTTCACTGTATGGACATTTTTAATTGCAAAGTCACGGTGGAACAACACAGTGTTTCTGGAGCACATTCATCATATGAACCCAACAGTTGTTGTGCTTCTGAAACTGAAGGTGAGATTAGTTGGTAACAATAATCAGAATCAAGGTATGAAGTAAAGAATTGATTGTTTATATATTTCACGGTGAAGATAATTATTTGTCATTCCTAATTCCACCAGCCCACTTTAATAGCAGTCCCACTCCCCCCCCCCCCCCCACACCCTTTGTACATAATACTTGTTTACATTTTTGACAACAAATTATAATCTAGAATATCATATCATATGATGCAGATGTTCTAGCAACTTAAATAGATGTTTCCTATTTCAATGTAGGAAGTACTGTATGTGTTCACTCATACAACAAAGCAGGCATTTCACTTAAATTACGGATGAGACACAGCTCTAGGAACCAATAGAAAATGAGAATGTCATGATTTTAATAATGAGTAAGAATAAGCACAGATAAATGCGTAAAGAAACCATTTTTTAAGTAGTTAAATATATATGCCACCACTGCAAATAAAAGAAAATCATCTCTATTTTATTTATATACATATATATAGTGATGTCGCGAACATAAAATTTTCGGTTCGCGAACCACAAACGCGAACCGCCGCAAATGTTCGCGAACCGGCAAACATCTGTGAACCGCCATAGACTTCAATGGGCAGGCGAAGTTTAAAACCCACAGGGACTCTTTCTGGCCACAATAGTGATGGGAAAGTTGTTTCAACGGGACTAACACCTGGACTGTGGCATGCCGGAGGGGGATCCATGGCAAAACTCCCATGGAAAATTACATAGTTGATGCAGAGTCTGGTTTTAAGCCATAAAGGGCATAAATTACCTAACATTCCTAAATTGTTTGGAATAACGTGCTTTAAAACATCAGGTATGATGTTGTATCGATCAGGTAGTGTAAGGGTTAGGCCCGCTTCACAGTGACAGACCAAACTCCCCGTTTAACGCACCACAAACAACCACAAACAGTCCATTTGCACAACCGCAAACTCCCCATTTGGACAAGGTTGGATACCAAGCTAGCCATGTCCCGTTCCTTGTCCTCACTGATGTCATTGAAGGTCTCTTCCTCCACCCAGCCACCAAGGGTCCCCGAAAGGTGACAACAAGCCCCCTGGGAAGCCTGCTGTGTTTGGTCTTCCACCTCCTCAAAGCCACCTTCCTCCTCTGACTCCTCTTCTTCAGACTCCTCTCACTGCATTGCCTCTCTCTGCATTATTATAAGGTGTGTTAAGTAGTACTACTCTTATCAGTTTAAAACTTGTTATGTCACCTATCAGGGGGCATGTATAAGGCCTGGAATTTTAGAACCAGGAGATGGAAAAAGATGCTTTGTTGGTCGTATCGCTTCTTACGCTCAAACATGTCCTTTACAGGCACCTGACTATGGGCAGATGAGCAGGAACTGCTCAAGGCGAGAGACGGAGTGGCGGATGGTTGAGAGGGGGCAAGGAGGACAGCAGTGGTTGATGTGGCTTATGATGATGTACCAGGAGGAGGATGGCGGCTTTGAGTTTGTGTGCTACAGGTCTCAACCTGTAGAGGATAAGGGAACCAGGCTACTCTAGACCTCATTCATCATTACAGGTTTTGACAGATCGGTACTATGCGTCCAAGCTACTGTGACAACAGATATGAGTGGCACTGTGCACTTGTAGAAGTTGGTAGAGTAGACGCTGTAGGTCTGACACACACGCTTGCAGACAACTAACTGCTATGCAATCTATTACAGTAGAATTTTTTTTTGTTTTAAATGTACACTACTGTTACACCAGATATGAATGGTGTGTTAAGTAGTACTACTCCTATCAGTTTAATCCCTGTTATGTGCCTTTTTTTTTGGGTTTGGTTGTTGAAGCCACAGTGCAGCACCAGAGGCCAGAAAAATTAGGCATGTACACATGCCTGAAAAATTAGGTATTGTTGATCTTGCACCGAGCAGAGAAGAAGGTAGGCCTGATTCAACGCCCCATCCCTGCATATCCACACTCAGAGATTGAGGGAGCGACCCTTAC
This sequence comes from Discoglossus pictus, assembly GCA_027410445.1. Classification (NCBI taxonomy): domain Eukaryota; kingdom Metazoa; phylum Chordata; class Amphibia; order Anura; family Alytidae; genus Discoglossus; species Discoglossus pictus. The sequence continues at coordinate 252,548,680 of CM050164.1, read as the reverse complement.
AAGGCCACGGGCCGGAGATATAAAGGGGTGCCATCCCAAATATGCACACAAGTGGGGACAAAGGTAGTGAAGGGGACATAGAGGCCCATGGACTGACGGTCGCCATCTTGGGCCCAGCAATTAAGCCAAACTGACCCAGCACAGGCAGCTACTTGAGTCAAACGCTGTACAATTACACCTTAATAAAGCTGAAACATGCAGCAGCAGGGATTCTAAACGGCCACACGGGGACAAGGAGGCTAACAGCCCCCACAGTCTCTGCACCACTCTTTTTAACAGATAACCCAAGGGGCTAACCAGGGACCTTGCCAACAAAAAAAAAAGCAGAATTTTATTGGAGGAATTATTAGTGTCTTTACCCCCCAAGAGAGGACATAATATACGGTATCTTTAGACTACCTGATGGCCAAACCTCCTTTAGCCCCAATCCTATCCAAGAAACATTTCAAAACTTCGATCAGACCATATATTCATCCCAATCCCGCTGCAACGGATCTGACATAGAGTCCTTCCTACTACAGCAAGAAGTCCACAAAATACCTGTACCTCAATTGGACAGCTTGAACCTAGATGGAGAACCTATGCCCCCTTAATTGAATCAGGCCGACCTCATAGTCTTTCCAAAAGAGGTTAGGGACCCGGATCTCAAACTGTATTACAAGGCAGCGCAGCTGGCTTTCATTCCTCTGGTGCATTCTCCAAAACACATCAGCCGCTCTGGGTATTTATGGAAAATGTAAGCATGTCACCTTATACATGGGATACAGTAATATGGATTCCAAGCCTGTATACTTTTTTGAGAAACTTAAAAAACCCATTGATTAAGCACTCATTAAAAATATGGACGGAGATGAACTGGACACAAAAACTGGACACTCGGGTATCAGATCTTACCCCTATCGTACCCAATCCCCACTTTAAGATACATCTTCCGGAAAGCTCTCTCAGTTGGTGGAAGTCTCAGAACCTACTAAGGGTTGGTCCATGGTGGCATGACGACAAAATAATGACCTTAGAGTGGGTGAGAGATAGATACAGTTTACCCCTGGCTGAACACTATAATTTTTGCAGGATACATCATTTTAAATATACGATAAGTGGTAGGGGAACCCCCCAAAGAAACACCTGGCTACTCAAAAAATGTAGGTATTCCCCCTTTCAGCCTCGTAGTATTAGCCTCATGTATGAAATATTTAATGAAAACTCATGGGCAAACAAACCAGACTATACCAAAGCCTGGGAGAGGGATTTGGGCACCGGGTTGGCAGACAGCACATGGGACAAAAGTTAGCAAGGCTTAAGTAGGGGATCTTTAAATTATAGTCTGCTTGAGATTTCAATAAAGGTCCTACACAGGACATATATTACTCCTTTTAAGCTAATAAATGGGATCCAAAACGGAGCAGCTCATGTTTTAGGAACAGTGGTAATGAGGCTACATTTATTCATGTCTGGTGGGAGTGTTCAGCAGTCATAAGACTATAAGAAGAAACATGCTTACTAGCTTCTAAAATGTTTAAGATTGACCTAATAAAATATTTTTTGAAAGAAAAAATACACATAGCTAGTAGTTGGAAAAACTCAAATGAAAACTTTCAGGAAATAATAAAAAAAATCAACTATTTACTGCTCAACGAGAGATTTAACCATGTAGTCTTGGATAGAATCACCCAGTTCCAGACAATTTGGGATCCCTGGATAACATCCCCATTTAGTGCCCCACTAATATAATAAAATATTTGTTAATGGTTGAAGCGAATCAGGGGGAAGGACCGGAGTGGGGGAGCCCTGGAGGAGACCCTTCAGAAGCAACTGGCGGCAAAATCATCCGAGGAAAGGAGAGGTCGCCTACTGAAGCCTGCCCTAGGGTAACCCAAGGGCGATTGAGCAGGTTAGATATTGTAAATAATAAGCTACTGTTGGAGTGATGATAGATAATAGGACTTTGGTGTTAACTGCTGATATACTCTTTACTATTGTCTGTTTTACCATGTCTTAGGTTTCTCTTAAAAATTGCAATCACAGTAAAAAAAAAGAAAATGTATTAACCAAAAAAGTAAAAAAAAGAAGGCCTAGCCACCTAATTTTAACAAAATGTCTTCATTGTAAATATGTATTTTTGCACAACTGTTGTGTTATGCAAGACTGTTCAATATGCTTTCTTTTCCATTACATGCCGTACGCCTTCTGACATAAAAATTGAAATTCAAAAATTAGATATTGTTGCAGCCGCTGCTCTTGCATCGGCCAGAAAAATTTACCTTTGTTCCCCAGGCAGAAAGTGCCATAATACATTGCCTCTTCTTGAACCCTAGTTGGTGGCGGATAATTCACGCAAGTCATCCGGCATTCACAGATAACATACAGCAGCGTGTGGACCATTTATAGCCGAAGGCAGCTCATCTCATCAGGCCTTTTTCAGTCGAATGTATCGCCCAGTGTCAGTCCCTTCGGGATCCATCCCTCATTCATCTTTATAAAGGTGAGGCAATCTAGACTTTTTTGCCCTAGGCGACTTCTCTTCTCGGTGACAAAACCTCCTGCTTCACTGAAGGTCCTTTCTGACAGGACACTTGAAGCAGGGCAGGTCAGAAGTTCAATTGCAAATGTGGATAGCTCAGGCCACAGGTCTAGCCTGCATACCCAGTAGTCAAGGGGTTCATCGCTCCTCAGAGTGTCGATATCTGCAGTTAAGGCGAGGTAGTCTGCTACCTGTCGGTCAAGTCGTTCTCTGAGCGTGGATCCCGAAGGGCTGATGCGATGCGTAGGACTGAAAAAGGTCCGCATGTCCTTCATCAACAACACGTCTTTTAAACGTCCTGTCCTTGCCGGCGTGGTCGTGGGAGGTGGATTACTTTCACCTCTTCCCCTGTTATATTGCCCTTGTGCTGTGACATTACCCTTATATGCTGTGTAAAGCACACTTGTTAATTTGTTTTGGACCTGCTGCATCCTTTCTGACTTGCGGTATTTTGGTAACAAATCAGGCACTTTCTGCTTATACCGGGGGTCTAGTAGCGTGCACACCCAGTACAGGTCGTTACCCTTCAGCGTTTTTATACGAGGGTACTGCGACAGGCACGACAGCATGAAAGACCCCATTTGCACAAGGTTGGATGCCAAGCTAGTCATGTCCCGTTCCTCATCCTCAGTGATCTCGCTGAAGATATGTTCTTCCCCCCAGCCACGTGTACCAGATAGGTGACAACGAGCACCCTGGGATGCCTGTTGTGATTGGTCTTCCTACTCCCCCTCAAAGCCACATTCCTCCTCTGACTCCTCTTCCTCACAATCCTCTTCCAGCGTTGCCGCAGGTCCAGCAAGCGATGCTGATAAGGCTGTTTCTGGTGGTGATGGTGACCACAACTCTTCCTCTTCCTCGTCACGCTCATCTACGGCCTGATCCAGCACTCTTCGCAGAGCACGCTCCAGGAATAAAACAAATGGTATGATGTCACTGATGGTGCCTTCGGTGTGACTGACAAGGTTTGTCACCTCCTCAAAAGGACGCATGAGCCTACAGGCATTGCGCATGAGCGTCCAGTAACGTGGCAAAAAAATCCCCAGCTCCGCAGAGGCTGTCCTAGCACCCCGGTCATACAAATACTCGTTAATGGCTTTTTCTTGTTGGAGCAGGCGGTCGAACATTAGGAGTGTTGAATTCCAACGTGTGGGGCTGTCACAAATCAAGCTCCTCACTGGCATGTTGTTTCGCCGCTGGATATCTGAAAAGTGCGCCATGGCCGCGTAGGAATGCCTGAAATGGCCACACACCTTTCTGGCCTGCTTCAGGACGTCCTGTAAGCCTGGATACTTAGGCACAAAGCGTTGTACGATCAGATTACACACATGTGCCATGCACGGCACATGCGTCAACTTGCCCTAATTCAATGCCGCCAACAAATTTCTTCCGTTGTCACAAACGACTTTGCAAATCTCTAGTTGGTGCGGAGTCAGCCATTGATCTACCCGTGCGTTCAGGGCGGACAGGAGTGCTGGCCCGGTGTGACTCTCTGCTTTGAGGCAAGTCAACCCCAAGACGGAATGACACTGCCGTATCCGGGATGTGGAATAGTATCTGGGGAGCTGGGGGGGTGCCGTTGATGTGGAGCAAGACGCAGCAGCAGAAGAGGATTTAGCTGGGGAGGTTATGGAAGAGGATGAAGTAGGAGGAGTAGAGGAGGTGGCAGCAGGCCTGCCTGCAAGTAGTGGCGGTGTCACCAACTCCTCTGCAGAGCCACGCATTCCATGCTTGGCAGGCGTCAGCAGGTTTGCCCAATGCGCAGTGTAGGTGATATACCTGCCCTGACCATGCTTTGCAGACCAGGTATCAGTGGTCAGATGGACCCTTGCCCCAACACTGTGTGCCAGAGATGCCATTACTTCCTTTTGCACAATTGAGTACAGGTTGGGGATTGCCTTTTGGGCAAAGAAATTTCGGCCGGGTACCTTCCACTGCGGTATCCCAATCGCTAAAAACTTTTTGAACGCCTCAGACTCCACCAACTTGTATGGTAAAAGCTGGCGGGCCAAGAGTTCAGACAAGCCAGCTGTCAGACGCCGGGCAAGGGGATGACTTTGTGGCATTGGCTTCTTACGCTCAAACATGCCCTTGACAGACACCTGACTGTGGGGAGATGAGCAGGAACAGCAAGAGGCGAGAGACGGAGTGGTGGAGAGTTGAGAGGGGGCAAGGAGGACAGCAGTGGTTGATGTGGATGAAGATGCTGGACCAGGAGGAGGATGGCGGCTTTGAGTTTGTGTGCTGCTTGTACTCATGTGTTGATCCCATTGGCGTTTGTGATGTGACATCATGTGCCTTCGCAAAGCAGTTGTACCTAGGTGGGTGTTGGACTTCCCACTACTCAGTTTCTTTTGGCACAGGTTGCAAATGGCAGACACACACAAAAAATGCCACACTGCTGAGCTCGGCGGTGACGGCATTCTGGTGGTGGCAACAGCATGCGTTGATTGGCGTGCTGTCTGGCTGACCCCGGGTGCTGATGCATGCTGTCTGACTGTGCCACTAGCTCGTTGCGATGACCTCCCTCTACTTCCAACTCGTCTCCTCCTCTTCTCTGTCTCCCCATCTGAACTTTCCCCCTGTTCTTCTTCTCTTCTAGCAGGCACCCACGTGACATCCACGGACGCATCGTCATCATCATCACCCGCCTCACTTGTATATGACAACTGAACAAAGGAAGCAGCAGCGGGTACATCATCATCATCATCATCACATCGTACGTACATGTGTGTAATGCTGCCTGACTGAGACATATCCCTGTTATCTACATTCTCTGGCAATAATGGTTGCACATCACTCATTTCTTCAAACTGATGTGTAAATAACTTTTCTGACTGATCAATTGAATTGGCTGTGGTACTAGTGTTGGTGGTGGCGGCAGGCGGGTGAGTGGTAACTTGAGAGGTGCCCGAAGCTTAGCTGGAGGAAGATGGTGCGTCAATGTTCCAAGCGGAAGCTGTAGAAGATTGGGTGTCCTGTGTTAGCCAGTCAACTACGTCCTCTGAACTTTTCAAGTTTAGGGTAACTGGCCTCTGAACACTGGGCATTATTGTAGGGCCAAAGGGAATCACAGCACCATGACCACGACGGCCTCTGCGGGGTGTCCTGCCTCTGTCTGTCATTTTTTTTTAAATGTGGACTGTTGGTACCCCAACTAGATTGGATTGGTTGAACTTGGCACAGTACTTGTAAGCAAGACACACACTCTGGCTAGCAGTCAAGCAAATTAACTTTGATTGACGGTTATGCAAATGCACTTAGATTTAAGAAAATAAAAGTTTGGGTTTTTTAAATGTGGACTGCTGGTACCCCAACTAGATTGGATTGGTTGAACTTGGCACAGTACTTGTAAGCAAGACACTCACTATGGGTAGCGGTCAAGCAAATGAACTTTGATTGACGGTTATGCAAATGCACTTAGATTTAAGAAAATACATTTTGGGTTTTTTAAATGTGGACTGTTGGTACCCCAACTAGACTGTATTGGTTGAACTTGGCACAGTGTATTTTAAAATGATGAGAAAAACATGTTCTGTAAACTAAATAAAAATCATTTTAGGAGGTTAAGAGAAAAAGAAACCGAATGGGGGGATACCGAGCAGAGCACACCATCTACAGCCCACTGGGAGACAAACTCATCCATTCCCCCAGTGGACAAAGCCAGGTGGTACTCTGCCCGGATACGGGAGCGCACCAGCACCCGGAACATGGCCTCAGGTGACAAGGGAACCCCCCCTATCAAACACTGCTTCCTGGACTTATATATAGCCAATTTGGCTAATGCCAGGAGCAGGTTGACGAGGAGGTCCCTGGCCTTATTGCCCCGGGACACTGGGCACCCAAAAATAAAAATGTGAGGGGAGAAATGCAGCCAGAACTGCAGGAGGAGGCCCCTCAAGAGTGACAAGAGGGGCTGCAGTCTGGCTCAACTAAAATAAATATGATACACGGACTCTCCCTTGCCACAGAATGGACAAGTGGAGGGAGAGTCCGTGAATTTAGCTAAGTACTCTCCCGTGCTCAGTGCACCATGGAGCACTCTCCAACTCAAGTCCCCGGAGGGTCGTGGCACTAAATCAGAATAAAGTTACCTCCACCAGGGCCTCTTGCCCTCGTCAGCTGGTAGGACCCGCCTCCAGATGGTATCGGGACGGGTCACGAGGGCAAGGAAGAGCACTGTATGGAGCACGAGAGAATATAAGCTCTTCCTCGGCATGCCGCGAAAGCATGCCGAGGGTATGTCCCTCAACTTTGAGAGGTTGGGGACAGGAGGAGCCTGAGGGGAAACACGGGGCTTGTGTCCAATGCAAACAGCCGGAGCAGGGGTGTTGAAAGGTGCATGTGGCACTCCGGCCTGCAAAGCCCCGCGAAGGAAGGTGCGCGAGTCGGGGGAGATGGCATCCCTAATCTCCTGGAGCAAGCGCCCTGAGACTTTGGGCGTCACATATCCCAAACGGAGCGCAAGCTCCTGGGGTGACACCCAATTAGAACGCCCGTATTCCAGGAGATCCCCGACTAGGGTCATCCGTGCATGACTAAGGCGGCGGATGATAAAGGGGGACTGTAACATTGGAGCCCCCACTGCTGGATTAAATAGCAGGGGCTCAGTGAATATTTCATCCCCCAAAGGCACGCCCTGCCTGATCACGGAGACCATGCTCCAGGCCTTGAGGGTTTCCTGGTAGTATGCCGGCAACACAGAGAGGTCTCTCCCAAACCCCTCGGGCCTGATCAGAAATAATTGCCGGTCATACCCCAGGTTGCGCAACTGGCGATAAAAGCTGGATGCCAGTGCGCACCACTGCGGAGAGGGATCTGCATATAGGTATCTCTGCAGGTACTGAAGGCGGAAGGTGGACAACTGGGAGCACACACAAACTACTCCCTGTCCACCCTCCACCAAAGGCAGACTTGCCACCCCTGCAGAGACCCAATGCCTTCCCATCCAGAGGAAATCTAACAAATTCCTCTGGATATTGGTGACAAACTCGGGGGTCGGACTCAGACAAATCAGCCGGTGCCAGATCTGAGAAGCCACCAGCTGATTCACCACTAGAGTCCGCCCCCTAAGGGAAAGCATTTTTGCTAGACCCCTCCATCGTCCCAGACGAGAGAGGACACTGCCCTCTAACTCCCTCCAGTTGTCTGGGACGGAAGCGTCCGCAGCGGACAGGTAGACCCCCAGATATTTAATGACATCTGCCTCCCACGTGATGTCACGAAACGTGGGAGGCAAAGAGTCTACCTGTAAATTACCCTCTAAAAGGCCTGTGCATTTGGACCAGTTGATCTGAGCGGAGGAGGCAGCTGAATATACCTCCTGGCACTGTTTTGCCAGCTCAAGATCAACTGGATCCTGGGCCACGAGGAGCACATCGTCAGCATAAGCTGAAAGGACAATCCGCATGTCTGGATCTTTTAGCACCAGCCCTGTGAGCCTTTTCCTCAGTAGGCAGAGGAAAGGCTCAATGGCCAGTGCATATAACTGTCCAGACAAGGGACATCCTTGACGCACCCCTCGTCCAAATACCAAAGGTGCTGTTAGGGACCAATTGATTTTAAATAAACACTCTGCAGAGGCGTACAGCATTCTTATAAAGCCCACAAACTGTGGGCCAAAGCCGTACGCTTGCAGAGTGGCTATGAGGTAACCATGGTCCACCCTGTCAAACGCCTTCTCTTGATCTAAAGAGAGAAAGGCGAGTGACAGACCAGTCCTGCGAGAATAATGCAATAGATCCTGGACCAGAAAGATACTATCAAAGATAGTCCGGCCCGGGATCGCATAGGACTGGTCAGGGTGAACCAATTCTGCCAGCACAGACCCAAGTCTAAGCGAGATGGCTTTAGCTACAATCTTGTAGTCTGTGCTGAGCAGAGAGACCGGTCGCCAGTTCTTAATAAGCCGGAGATCCCCCTTTTTGGGCAGCAGGGCAAGTACTGCCCTGCGACAAGACAGGGGCATCTCCCCGGTCTCCAGGGCTTCCCCAAGGACCAGATGGAAATCAGGTCCCAGAGTCTCCCAGAAAAATTGGAAAAACTCTACAGTCAGTCCGTCCAGTCCTGGAGACTTCTCACAGGACATGGCACGGAGGGCTTCAGAGAGCTCTTGAAAAGATAGTGGTATATCAAGCCACTCTCTTACACCCTCACTGACTGTGGGGAGCCCCTCCCATAGCACCCTGCAGGCGTCTGGAGAAATGGGATCCGGAGAGTAAAGATCTGTATAAAAGTTCCGGGCTCTATCCTGGATACTCTCCGGATCTGTAAGGGGGTCACCGTCTTCATCTAGAAGACAGGTGATGTGCCTACTGTTACCCCCCTTTTTCTCCAGTGAGTAGAAGAGGCGCGAGCCGCGGTCTAGGTCTTTGAGAAAACATAAGCAGCTGCGCACGTATGCCCCCTTGGCCTGGTGTCGTTCCAGGTCACAGAGGACACCCTTCCTCTCTACATACTCGCTCTGCAGGGATTGGTCCCTACAAGTGAACAGCCTCTGCTCCAGATGGAGTACCTCCCCCCGGAGTGACTCCAACTCAGCTTCGTGCTGCCCACTTGCACCCTTGGTATATTCCTGACACAGAGTATTTTAAAATTATGAGAAAACATTTTCTGTAAACTAAATAAAAATCATATTAGGAGGTTGAAAGAAAAAGAAACCGGATGGGGGGATACCGAGCAGAGCACACCATCTACAGCCCACTGGGAGACAAACTCATCCATTCCCCCAGTAGACAAAGCCAGGTGGTACTCTGCCCGGATACGGGAGCGCACCAGCACCCGGAACATGGCCTCAGGTGACAAGGGAACCCCCCCTATCAAACACTGCTTCCTGGACTTATATATAGCCAACTTGGCTAATGCCAGGAGCAGGTTGACGAGGAGGTCCCTGGCCTTATTGCCCCGGGACACTGGGCGCCCAAAAATAAAAATGTGAGGGGAGAAATGCAGCCAGAACTGCAGGAGGAGGCCCCTCAAGAGTGACAAGAGGGGCTGCAGTCTGGCGCAACTAAAATAAACATGATACACGGACTCTCCCTTGCCACAGAATGGACAAGTGGAGGGAGAGTCCGTGAATTTAGCTAAGTACTCTCCCGTGCTCAGTGCACCATGGAGCACTCTCCAACTCAAGTCCCCGGTGGGTCGTGGAACTAAATCAGAATAAAGTTCCCTCCACCGGGGCCTCTTGCCCTCGTCAGCTGGTAGGACCCGCCTCCAGATGGTATCGGGACGGGTCACGAGGGCAAGGAAGTGCACTGTATGGAGCACGAGAGAATATAAGCTCTTCCTCGGCATGCCGCGAAAGCATGCCGAGGGTATGTCCCTCAACCTCGAGAGGTTGGGGACAGGAGGAGCCTGAGGGGAAACACGGGGCTTGTGTCCAATGCAAACAGCCGGAGAAGGGGTGTTGAAAGGTGCATGTGGCACTCCGGCCTGCAAAGCCCCGCGAAGGAAGGTGCGCTAGTCGGGGGAGATGGCATCTCTAATCTCCTGGAGCAAGCGCCCTGAGACTTTGGGCGTCACATATCCCAAACGGAGCGCAAGCTCCTGGGGTGACACCCAATCAGAACGCCCGTATTCCAGGAGATCCCCGACTCGGGTCATCCGTGCATGACTAAGGCGGCGGATGATACTGGGGGACTGTAACATTGGAGCCCCCACTGCTGCATTAAATAGCAGGGGCTCTGTGAATATTTCATCCCCCAAAGGCACGCCCTGCCTGGTCACGGAGACCATGCTCCAGGCCTTGAGGGTTTCCTGGTAGTATGCCGGCAACACAGAGAGGTCTCTCCCAAACCCCTCGGGCCTGATCAGAAATAATTGCCGGTCATACCCCAGGTTGCGCAACTGGCGATAAAAGCTGGATGCCAGTGCGCACCACTGCGGAGAGGGATCTGCATATAGGTATCTCTGCAGGTACTGAAGGCGGAAGGTGGACAACTGGGAGCACACACAAACTACTCCCTGTCCACCCTCCACCAAAGGCAGACTTGCCACCCCTGCAGAGACCCAATGCCTTCCCATCCAGAGGAAATCTAACAAATTCCTCTGGATATTGGTGACAAACTCGGGGGTCGGACTCAGACAAATCAGCCGGTGCCAGATCTGAGAAGCCACCAGCTGATTCACCACTAGAGTCCGCCCCCTAAGGGAAAGCATTTTTGCTAGACCCCTCCACCGTCCCAGACGAGAGAGGACACTGCCCTCTAACTCCCTCCAGTTGTCTGGGACGGAAGCGTCCGCAGCGGACAGGTAGACCCCCAGATATTTAATGACATCTGCCTCCCACGTGATGTCACGAAACGTGGGAGGCAAAGAGTCCACCTGTAAATTACCCTCTAAAAGGCCTGTGCATTTGGACCAGTGGATCTGAGCGGAGGAGGCAGCTGAATATACCTCCTGGCACTGTTTTGCCAGCTCAAGATCAACTGGATCCTGGGCCACGAGGAGCACATCGTCAGCATAAGCTGAAAGGACAATCCGCATGTCTGGATCTTTTAGCACCAGCCCTGTGAGCCTTTTCCTCAGTAGGCAGAGGAAAGGCTCAATGGCCAGTGCATATAACTGTCCAGACAAGGGACATCCTTGACGCACCCCTCGTCCAAATACCAAAGGTGCTGATAGGGACCAATTGATTTTAAGTAAACACTCTGCAGAGGCGTACAGCGTTCTTATAAAGCCCACAAACTGTGGGCCAAAGCCGTACGCTTGCAGAGTGGCTATGAGGTAACCATGGTCCACCCTGTCAAACGCCTTCTCTTGATCTAAAGAGAGAAAGGCGAGTGACAGACCAGTCCTGCGAGAATAATGCAATAGATCCCGGACCAGAAAGATACTATCAAAGATAGTCCGGCCCGGGATCGCATAGGACTGGTCAGGGTGAACCAATTCTGCCAGCACAGACCCAAGTCTAAGCGAGATGGCTTTAGCTACAATCTTGTAGTCTGTGCTGAGCAGAGAGACCGGTCGCCAGTTCTTAATAAGCCGGAGATCCCCCTTTTTGGGCAGCAGGGCAAGTACTGCCCTGCGACAAGACAGGGGCATCTCCCCGGTCTCCAGGGCTTCCCCAAGGACCAGATGGAAATCAGGTCCCAGAGTCTCCCAGAAAAATTGGAAAAACTCTACAGTCAGTCCGTCCAGTCCTGGAGACTTCTCACAGGACATGGCACGGAGGGCTTCAGAGAGCTCTTGAAAAGATAGTGGTATATCAAGCCACTCTCTTACACCCTCACTGACTGTGGGGAGCCCCTCCCATAGCACCCTGCAGGCGTCTGGAGAAATGGGATCCGGAGAGTAAAGATCTGTATAAAAGTTCCGGGCTCTATCCTGGATACTCTCCGGATCTGTAAGGGGGTCACCGTCTTCATCTAGAAGACAGGTGATGTGCCTACTGTTACCCCCCTTTTTCTCCAGTGAGTAGAAGAGGCGCGAGCCGCGGTCTAGGTCTTTGAGAAAACATAAGCAGCTGCGCACGTATGCCCCCTTGGCCTGGTGTCGTTCCAGGTCACAGAGGACACCCTTCCTCTCTACATACTCGCTCTGCAGGGATTGGTCCCTACAAGTGAACAGCCTCTGCTCCAGATGGAGTACCTCCCCCCGGAGTGACTCCAACTCAGCTTCGTGCTGCCCACTTGCACCCTTGGTATATTCCTGACACAGAGTATTTTAAAATTATGAGAAAACATTTTCTGTAAACTAAATAAAAATCATATTAGGAGGTTGAAAGAAAAAGAAACCGGATGGGGGGATACCGAGCAGAGCACACCATCTACAGCCCACTGGGAGACAAACTCATCCATTCCCCCAGTAGACAAAGCCAGGTGGTACTCTGCCCGGATACGGGAGCGCACCAGCACCCGGAACATGGCCTCAGGTGACAAGGGAACCCCCCCTATCAAACACTGCTTCCTGGACTTATATATAGCCAACTTGGCTAATGCCAGGAGCAGGTTGACGAGGAGGTCCCTGGCCTTATTGCCCCGGGACACTGGGCGCCCAAAAATAAAAATGTGAGGGGAGAAATGCAGCCAGAACTGCAGGAGGAGGCCCCTCAAGAGTGACAAGAGGGGCTGCAGTCTGGCGCAACTAAAATAAACATGATACACGGACTCTCCCTTGCCACAGAATGGACAAGTGGAGGGAGAGTCCGTGAATTTAGCTAAGTACTCTCCCGTGCTCAGTGCACCATGGAGCACTCTCCAACTCAAGTCCCCGGTGGGTCGTGGAACTAAATCAGAATAAAGTTCCCTCCACCGGGGCCTCTTGCCCTCGTCAGCTGGTAGGACCCGCCTCCAGATGGTATCGGGACGGGTCACGAGGGCAAGGAAGTGCACTGTATGGAGCACGAGAGAATATAAGCTCTTCCTCGGCATGCCGCGAAAGCATGCCGAGGGTATGTCCCTCAACCTCGAGAGGTTGGGGACAGGAGGAGCCTGAGGGGAAACACGGGGCTTGTGTCCAATGCAAACAGCCGGAGAAGGGGTGTTGAAAGGTGCATGTGGCACTCCGGCCTGCAAAGCCCCGCGAAGGAAGGTGCGCTAGTCGGGGGAGATGGCATCTCTAATCTCCTGGAGCAAGCGCCCTGAGACTTTGGGCGTCACATATCCCAAACGGAGCGCAAGCTCCTGGGGTGACACCCAATCAGAACGCCCGTATTCCAGGAGATCCCCGACTCGGGTCATCCGTGCATGACTAAGGCGGCGGATGATACTGGGGGACTGTAACATTGGAGCCCCCACTGCTGCATTAAATAGCAGGGGCTCTGTGAATATTTCATCCCCCAAAGGCACGCCCTGCCTGGTCACGGAGACCATGCTCCAGGCCTTGAGGGTTTCCTGGTAGTATGCCGGCAACACAGAGAGGTCTCTCCCAAACCCCTCGGGCCTGATCAGAAATAATTGCCGGTCATACCCCAGGTTGCGCAACTGGCGATAAAAGCTGGATGCCAGTGCGCACCACTGCGGAGAGGGATCTGCATATAGGTATCTCTGCAGGTACTGAAGGCGGAAGGTGGACAACTGGGAGCACACACAAACTACTCCCTGTCCACCCTCCACCAAAGGCAGACTTGCCACCCCTGCAGAGACCCAATGCCTTCCCATCCAGAGGAAATCTAACAAATTCCTCTGGATATTGGTGACAAACTCGGGGGTCGGACTCAGACAAATCAGCCGGTGCCAGATCTGAGAAGCTACCAGCTGATTCACCACTAGAGTCCGCCCCCTAAGGGAAAGCATTTTTGCTAGACCCCTCCACCGTCCCAGACGAGAGAGGACACTGCCCTCTAACTCCCTCCAGTTGTCTGGGACGGAAGCGTCCGCAGCGGACAGGTAGACCCCCAGATATTTAATGACATCTGCCTCCCACGTGATGTCACGAAACGTGGGAGGCAAAGAGTCCACCTGTAAATTACCCTCTAAAAGGCCTGTGCATTTGGACCAGTGGATCTGAGCGGAGGAGGCAGCTGAATATACCTCCTGGCACTGTTTTGCCAGCTCAAGATCAACTGGATCCTGGGCCACGAGGAGCACATCGTCAGCATAAGCTGAAAGGACAATCCGCATGTCTGGATCTTTTAGCACCAGCCCTGTGAGCCTTTTCCTCAGTAGGCAGAGGAAAGGCTCAATGGCCAGTGCATATAACTGTCCAGACAAGGGACATCCTTGACGCACCCCTCGTCCAAATACCAAAGGTGCTGATAGGGACCAATTGATTTTAAGTAAACACTCTGCAGAGGCGTACAGCGTTCTTATAAAGCCCACAAACTGTGGGCCAAAGCCGTACGCTTGCAGAGTGGCTATGAGGTAACCATGGTCCACCCTGTCAAACGCCTTCTCTTGATCTAAAGAGAGAAAGGCGAGTGACAGACCAGTCCTGCGAGAATAATGCAATAGATCCCGGACCAGAAAGATACTATCAAAGATAGTCCGGCCCGGGATCGCATAGGACTGGTCAGGGTGAACCAATTCTGCCAGCACAGACCCAAGTCTAAGCGAGATGGCTTTAGCTACAATCTTGTAGTCCGTGCTGAGCAGAGAGACCGGTCGCCAGTTCTTAATAAGCCGGAGATCCCCCTTTTTGGGCAGCAGGGCAAGTACTGCCCTGCGACAAGACAGGGGCATCTCCCCGGTCTCCAGGGCTTCCCCAAGGACCAGATGGAAATCAGGTCCCAGAGTCTCCCAGAAAAATTGGAAAAACTCTACAGTCAGTCCGTCCAGTCCTGGAGACTTTTCACAGGACATGGCACGGAGGGCTTCAGAGAGCTCTTGAAAAGATAGTGGTATATCAAGCCGCTCTCTTACACCCTCACTGACTGTGGGGAGCCCCTCCCATAGCACCCTGCAGGCGTCTGGAGAAATGGGATCCGGAGAGTAAAGATCTTTATAAAAGTTCCGGGCTCTATCCCGGATACTCTCCGGATCTGTAAGGGGGGCACCGTCTTCATCTAGAAGACAGGTGATGTGCCTACTGTTACCCCCCTTTTTCTCCAGTGAGTAGAAGAGGCGCGAGCCGCGGTCTAGATCTTTGAGAAAACCTAAGCGACTGCGCACGTATGCCCCCTTGGCCTGGTGTCGTTCCAGGTCACAGAGGACACCCTTCCTCTCTACATACTCGCTCTGCAGGGATTGGTCCCTACAAGTGAACAGCCTCTGCTCCAGATGGAGTACCTCCCCCCGGAGTGACTCCAACTCAGCTTCGCGCTGCCCACTCGCACCCTTGGTATATTCCTGACACAGAAGTCGCAAATGAACCTTGCCCACGTCCCAGTTTTAACGTGGCAAAGTCCCCCTTGCAACCCCTCCAGTCCGTCCAAAACTCCCGGATCAATGTCACGAGCCCCTGGTCCTTCAACAAAGCATTGTTGAAGTGCCAATAGGCGGCTCGTGGCGCTGTTGGCGTTAGCGCCACTGTCACAGACACACAGTTTTGGTCTGTGAACGGAGCCAGCCTAATGGCACAAGAACCGACTCGTGACATATAGTGACTAGATATATATAGTCTGTCGATCCGGGAGTGGGACACCAGACTGGCTCTCACCCTGACGTAGGTGAAACCGTCTGATGCCCCTGGGTTCTGCTCTCGCCAGATGTCCTCCAGGGAGAAGCGGGCGATGATCTCCCGCAGGGCTGATGCAGAAGGCGGGTACGGCTCTGGACTATTCCGGTCCAGAGCGTCGAGGGTGCAGTTGAAATCACCCCCGAGTACCAAACACTCATCTGCGTCAACCGTCTCCAAAAACTGGGACAGTCTGGCGAGGAACCTCACTCTCTCGAGCCCTCCAGCAGGGGCATATGTATTAACTAGGTTAATGATGCTACCCTGCTCTCGGACCCGGAGGTGGATTAGACGGCCTGGGATAACAGCTTTCACAAGCAGCAGGTCTGGCTGAAAAGACTCTGAGAACAGGGTCACCACTCCACATGACGCCGATGTGAAGTGGCTGAAGAAGACCCTGCCTCTCCACTCCAG
Organism: Discoglossus pictus; assembly: GCA_027410445.1. NCBI lineage: Eukaryota > Metazoa > Chordata > Amphibia > Anura > Alytidae > Discoglossus > Discoglossus pictus. The sequence goes on along the minus strand of CM050164.1, from coordinate 252,532,689 downwards.
TTGCCACGAGGCCTCAGCCTCTGGAGTGGTGTGAGTTTCCTGCAGGAAGCTCACAGAGTACCCTCCCTGATATAAATAGGAGAGTACCTGGAACCTGCGGAAACTGTCTTGACAGCCATTGGTATTTAGCGTGCTGATGTGCAAAGCCATTACTGCGTGTCAGGAATTGTGCGTTCCTCAGACCCTTGAGACTGCTGATAGGACACGCACATTTTATAGAATTTCCGGACGCGGAGATGCTCCGCAGTCCCAGAATTCTTGGCCCTAGTGCTGACCACTAGATATTGCTGGAGAGAGTGGAGAATAAACGACATATTCTTCCACCTCTCCAAGGCCAGCCGCACCTTCCTTTTCTTTTGTCCATGAAGGGTGCTCTCAAGGAATAGATCTATTTCCTTGACAGGGATAACCCACCCAGAATCTGATGTTCCTTCTAGTGGGTCACCCCTGGGCTCCTCTTGGCTGAGGGCTTTTACTCCATCCTCCCCGGCTGGAGTCAGTTTCCTCAGCTTTATTCTCAGGGACCCCCTCTTAGATGATACAGAAGGAGTCCCTTTAGCACCCTTCAAGGTAAATAATGGACCCTTGGATTGCTGCTGCACCCCTGTAGCTTCAGGAGTGCATTCAGGGGTAGCTGGCTGGACAGCAGTGGCTGGCATGGCTTCCTTAATGGAAGCCTTGGAGGCTTTATATGCCTCCTCTGCCAGTTCCACCGCTGCTTGCTCAGCTTGGATGGCACCGATGTTAGGGTCAGTGGACGGCTGAGGAGGGTAGACAGGCTCTCCCATGATGTTAACAGGAAAACCTGTTTTATCACCCTCCCCCATTTCCACTTCCCCTTGTGCCACATCCCCCCTGACAGACAAATCCATGGGGTCCTGAATGGGAGTCATGGCTATATTCCCCCCCTCCAGTAGTGACTCGGCCTGGGGCTCTAACAAAGCCCGAGGTACGTCACTAGAGAGTGACACTGGAGGAGGAGACTGACTGGTGCCCTTGAAGCTCAGCACCTCAGGGACACTGACTACCCATTCAGCAGGGGCTTTGTTGGGTCCCCCCTCAAAGGCCAGAGGCAGAACCTGATCTTTCTTGTCTACCCCTGCCTCACTTGGGAGACCCTCTTGCCCCTGCTTTTCCTCCAGACCCTTTTCCACATTAACCCCTATAGGGTCTGGAGAGAGAGATGTGTGGTCTGGCACCAGCTGGCTGAGCTTAATAACTGGGCCAGACAATGTCACCGGATGAGGAGGAGATGTTTTGTTCCTCTTCTTGCTTTTAGAGGGAGGTGCTCCACTATAGAGCACTTCCCACTTATCAGTAACCTCCCTGTTGGTTTTATGCTTCCTCTTCCTGGGGACGTCACTCCTGGAAGAGGAGCTGCCACTAGCTGCCTCCCCTGCAGAGGGCTTATTATCCCTCTGCTTACACTGTGCCCCCACACTAACTGATGTAATTATGGTGGGGGCAGATTGGGACTTGGGAGATGCAGCTGTGACACTGGGAGGACCGGTGACATTCTTCCCCTTTTTCCCCGTGTCTGCAGTCTTGCTGGAGACCACAGACACAGATGGCTTTTTTGGGGAAGAAGGGGGTTTGGAGGCCGTGGTGGTGGCTTGAGGAACGGCCTCCTTGCCTGAGCTCTGTGGGGGGGCTATGACCCTTGAGGTCCCCGCTGTTATGGGCTCAGCGGGGATGGGTGCCGTACTGACGGAGGTGCCATTTGCTGGGGCTGGGGCATGATGCTTTACATTAGGACAATTCCTACGTGTATGCCCCAACCCTTTGCAATGATAGCACTGCACCTCTGTAGTGCTGTAAAAAATCCTGTACAGCACCCCCTCAAATGGAACCCCAAAAGACCCCTCTATGTTTTCTGTGCCCTGAGGCAGGCACATTTGTACCTGCCTCTTGAAAGAGAGCACATGACGAAGTGCTCTCTCTCTGCACCCCAGGGGAATTTTTATAAATGGTGTTTTTACTTCCCCTAGGGTTAGCAGGTGGGGGCGCAGGAGGGAGTCTGGTAGGAAGGGGGGCACATTAGAGAGTGTTACTTTTGTGCCCAACCCTTCCAGGGGTTCTATTGGGACATATAATCCCCCCACTGTGATGCCTCTCTGTATAAGAATGTGTGCAGCAGCCAGAGTACGGGTAAAAAAAACTGCTTTCCCGTACATTTTGCTGGCTGCTACTATGACAGAGGGGCTGATGACATTAGCTGCAGCACGCAGATAGATATCAATGCTGTAGACCCCAGACATCTGACATTTAACCCCATGCTTCCTGGTGATCTGCCCCTCAGCCCCAGCGGTGGTATTACTGGGGCCAGCAGAAACCACATGTGACCAGGTATTAGCCACAGGGGTAGGTCTGCTGGCAGAACCACCAGGAGCTGGTGCTGCCTTATCTGCCTGGGGCCTATGCTGTGCAGTGCTGCAGCTAGGATTTTCAGGGGCCATTATTCCCCCTTTTGACCCCTGAGGCTTCTTAATGGTCTTATCCCTCATGTTTAGAACCCTTTTTTTTTTTTTAGTTTATTTGTTTTATTTATTTTTATTTTTTGTTTTATGATTTTCTATTGTTTTCTTTTTTTTTAAATATAAAAGTGTGAAAAAGAAACAAAAAGACAAAACTAAGGGAAAGAGAGAGATGATGTTTGGCAGTGGAAGGGTTAATGGCCTGTTGCAAGGTGTTGCTAATTGCAACGACACAGAGAACACAGAGGCTTTTTAACCACTCTGTGTCTCTGTGTCAGATGTTAAAAAAGCCTTTTAAATTGTTTCCCCCCCCCCCCACTGCCTACAAAGATGTTACTTGTCTTCTCTCCCCCCAAAACATAAAACCCAACACCAAACAAACAAAACTTTAACAAAACCTCAAAACCTAAAAAAAAATTCAAAGTAAAAAAAGTTTCAGGAGTGAAGGTAAAGTGCTAAGGGAGGGGTGTGACAAAGTATCCAGGAGACAGCTCACTCTCCTGGGATAGAGAGCTGAGCTTGTCTCCCAGAAAACTAAAACTTAAATTAAACTAAGAAAAAAACCACAAAAACTCCCAAAAATTAACAACACCGTGCACAAAGTGCTTATAAACAGAAAAGTGTTAAAATAAAACTTGTATTTGAGGGACTAAGACCCTAAAAAGCCTTTTGTTTGGAGCTCAAGCATGCACACAACATGCTCTCTGGCACAGTACTTGTAAGCAAGACACACACTATGGGTAGCGGTCAAGCAAATGAACTTTGATTGACGGTTATGCAAATGCACTTAGATTTAAGAAAATAAAAGTTTGGGTTTTTTAAATGTGGACAGTTGGTACCCCAACTAGACTGGATTGGTTGAACTTGGCACAGTACTTGTAAGCAAGACACACACTATGGGTAGCGGTCAAGCAAATGAACTTTGATTGACGGTCAGGCAAATGCACTTAGATTTAAGAAAATAAAAGTTTGGGTTTTTTAAATGTGGACTGTTGGTACCCCAAATCGATTGGATTGGTTGAACTTGGCACAGTACTTGTAAGCAAGACACACAAAAATCGCAAAAATCGTCCGCAACCCGCGCACATAAAAAAATTAAAAACACAGTAAATACACACAACAAACATATAAAAAGCTTACCCACAGCTCGGTGGTGCACCCAGGACCTCTGCAAGTAAAGTTACACCTCAATTTAAGTCCAAATTTAGGAGTTTAAACACCCGAAAAATCACCTAAGCGCCACCGAACAAAACGAAAACGAGGCTACAGGACTCTAAACATGCAAAACACCACCATAAACACGCAAAACACCACAAAACAGCTACGAATATTCCGCTACAGCCGCATACCACACATTAGCCGCCATTTTAGTAAAATAACTTATACAATGCGGAAGTACACAGCTACGCTAACGGATTTGCCTCGCGCACGCACACTATTACACTGCACACATTCATCATGCTTACACAGCAGCTTCACAGCACTAATGCTGTAGAAACATCAAAACAGATTGCCAGCTCTTCAACAGAATGCTTCCTCAATATATTACTTGAAAATAGGTAAAGTATAATAGTTTATTAATGTATTATTTATTTTATTATTATACACCAAACAGCATTAGCTCACTTGCAATTTCATTGCCGTAATTTTTTGACGGGCAATTCGCTAGTATATATATATATATATATACTAGCGACTTGCCCGTCAAAAATGACGGGGAAATAAAATTTGAAGCCATGGGAATGCTGTTTGAGACATAATTGAAAGTTTTTCTTAGTTTGAGGACCTTCGGAGCTCATTGCGAGGCTTGCGCTGAGCACCTTCGGCACTCATCGCATGCCTTGCAAGGAGCACCTTCAGCGCTCATTGCAAGCCTCAGGACCTTCGGCACTCATTGCGAGCCTCTCCTGTCGTGCACTTTTGGTCCTCTGAGAGAGATATATATTTCCATGTATATTTAGTTAAGTAATAATGAATGATTTATTCAATAAATTAATTCATTCATAATTAATGATTTATTCAATAAATGAATATACTTTAAATATTTATAATTGATATAAATAGCAAGCAATAGGCTGAAGAGCTAATAATCTGTTTGTCTTTTGCATCTGCATAGAATATACATTGTGAGTGTTGGTGCCCTGTTTATAAAGAGTATTGAATGTTTGAACTGTGCATTCTAAATAGGCTGCGTGCGCGAGGTAAAGCCGTCGGTTTATTGTGTAAAGCTGCATTGTATAGTCGTAATGTTATTAATGTGGTACGCGTCTCGTGAGCATTTTCCGGCTTTTGTAATAGTGTAACTTGTAGGTCGTAGTGTGATGTGTAAAGTGCTATGCGGTTTGAAGTGTTTTGCGCGGTCCGAGGTCGTGTAGCCTCGTTTTAATTTTTTTCGGCTGCCATTTTTTTCATCGCTTAGGCGATTTTCGTGTGGCGAAAATCATCTAAATCGAGTTAAATTTGCATTCCACCTCACTCACAGATGTCCTGGCTGTTGCCCCATGTTATCTGTGATGTTTTTGTAATTTTTTAAAGTCCTGCGTCTCGTATTTTTTTTTCTAAGTCCCGCGTCTCGTATTTTAACGGCTTGCCTCGGCTAAGTGCTGCAGTTTAACGGCTCGCTTCGCTATAGACTACAGGTTAACTACCCACAAAGACTGGTGGGTTCTTGGAAATCTCGGCACCAGCACCCTGATATCTGGCTTCTGTATCAGTCAGGGTCTCTCCATGAGGAATCAGCATTTCCAGGAGTCTCAGTAACCTTTCTGTGGTAGTGACCGTGACAAGTTACTTGCAGAGTGCAGGATGCCACCAGGAGCAAATAAGAGAACATACCATTTCTATATGTTTCAGTAGTGAACTGGTTTATTTTTGGAATGTCAAACAATATCTATTGGGATAAATACAGAGGAGGGGTGTATACAAGACAATAATGACAGGGAGTGGCCCTATGTTTTGGGCGATATTCACCCCACCACCCACCTGCCCATATTTGCCATGTGGCAATATTATTCCACATTTTCCAATGGACTGGTATGTCCTCTATGGTGGATCAATGCACCAAGATTTAGGCCCTGGACAGGGGTCCATGATAATGCTTTTTATTTATTTATTTAAATTAAGTATAATGGAAACATTTATTAATTTATTATATATATATATATATATATATATATATATATATATATATATATACAAAATAAACACAAATATATATATATATATATATATATATATATAGTATATATATGTGTGTTATATATATATATATATATATATATATATATATATATATATATATATATATTGTGACCGTTTGGCCCTTAGATGATATGACAAGCAAGTGGAGTATGGAGTTCTTGACAGGAGTGACAGAGTTAAAACTTCTGAAGAACTCCTAATTGGTGCAACTTCCCTTTAAAAGCCAGGAAAGCAGACATGGAAGGGGCGTGTGGCTGGCTAGACTCTGGGCAGGTTGTGTGTTGCTGCCAGAAGCAAACCACAGAGTGGAGGCTGATTCTGTGTGGAGTTACAGTGAGTTTTGAAGCAAGCCTGTAAGAGTTTACCTGATTTACTGTGGCTGCGAGTATTGGACAACCGTAAGAAGTGTGTGATGTCGCAGGACGAATTGAGCTGGAAGAGTGACTACAGACTCAGGAGGTGAAAGTACAAGGAAGCCAAGTAAGTGAAGGGATTATTGAAGATCCCCTGCAGTTAGGCCCTGTTTGGCCTAGCAGAGTGAGGCCAGTGAGTGAAGGACTCATTCTGAAGCAAGCTAAGAAGGACGCTTGTAGTTATCTGCCATTGAGAGGAACGCAGTACTTTTACGTAGTCTGCTGGAAGCAGAAATTGTACCAGGCTGAGAGGAGCCTGAAAGTTTACAGACAGGAGTAAAAAGGCTGTTTGGTTTGCTGACAGAGGCCCCAGGGAAGAGACTGAGAGATTAATGAGGGAAGTTAACACAAGTTATTGTTGTGATATCCAAGGGTCCCTGGGGTGAAGCATACGGGAGAGACGGGCGGGCCCGATGCTTCATCCGCGGCTACAAAGATAAAGACGCGGAAAAGACTATTTGTATCCTGGCCACAAGGTGGCACTCTCACAAGTCGAATAGACTATTTGTATCCTGGCCACAAGGTGGCACTCTCACAAGTCGAAGAGACTATTCGTATCCTGGCCACAAGGTGGCACTCTCACAAGTCGAAGGGACTATTTGTATCCTGGCCACAAGGTGGCACTCTCACAAGTGTAAGAGACTATTTGTATCCTGGCCACAAGGGGGCACTCTCCCACCTCGCAGAGACTGTTAAACTTATAATTTCTTTAAAAAAAAAAAAAAAAAAAAAAAAATATATATATATATATATATATATATGTACATATATATCCCCTTCTGGGTTGCTACCTTGTCGTGGTGAAGGGGCTTGTGTACCTCAATGAAGCTGTGAGCTATACCATGAAAGGTCACCCAAGATGGACAGGTCATAGCAGAGAGGTCAGACAAATCACGGTCCACTGGAGAAGGAACTGGCAACCCACTCCAGTAACTTTGCTAAGAAAACTCTATGGGCAAGCACAACCAGAGACATAAGGATATGGCACAGGAAGATGAGCCTCTCAGGTCAGAAGGTGACTAACAAATTACTGAGGAAGAGAAGAGGGCTAGTACGGGTAGCACCAGATCTAATGAAGTGGTTGGGCCAAACCTGAAAGGACACCCAGTTGCGGATGTGTCTGAAGGGGAAAGGAAAGTCCAGTGCTGCAAAGAACAATTTAGCATAGGAACCTGGAATGTTAGAATTATGAACCAAGGTAAACAACATGGTCAAACGTGAAATGACAAGGCTAAACATCGATATCCTGGGAATTGGTAAACTTAAATGGACTGGAATAGGACATTTCACATGAGGCAGCAACCAAATCTTCTACTGTGGACAAGAATCCTGCAGAAGAAATGGAGTATCCCTCATAGTCAATCAAAGGGTGGCCAAAGCAGTGCTCGGTTACAACCCAATAAATGACAGAATAATTTCAATTTGAATTCAAGGCAAGCCATTTAACACCACAATGATCCAAGTCTATGCTCCAACCATGGATGCTGAAGAGGCTGAAGTTGTCCAGTTCTATAAAGATCTTCAAAACATCATAGATATAACACCAAGAAAATATGTTACTGTCATCCTAGGAGATTGTAATGCTAAAGTAGGGAACCAAGAGATACCTAGAATAACTGGAAATGTACAGAATGAAGCAGGTCAGAGATTAGTCAAATTCTGTCAATATAATTCTCTGTTCATAGCAAACACCCTCTTCCAACAGCCTCCAAGACGACTCTATACATGGACATCACCATATGGACAATATAGAAATCAGATTGACTATATACTTTGTAGCCAAAGATTGAGGAGCTCTATGTTGTCAGCAAAAGACCTGGGGCTGACTGTGGCTCAGACCACGAGCTTCTTATTGCAAAGTTCAGAATCAAACTGAAGAATACAGATAAAATCATCAGACCAAGCAGATACAAAATAAATAATATCCCTTGTGAATATGCAGTGGAAGTAAAGAATAGATTTAAAGGACTAGACATAGAAGACAGAATGCCTGAAGAACTCTGGACCGAAGTTTGCAACATTATCCAGGAATCATAAACAAAGAATATCCCCAAAATAAAGAAAACTAAGAAGGCAAACCGGCTATCTGATGAAGCTTTGGACGTAGCCCAGGAAAGAAGAAAAGTGAAAGGTGGTTGTGATAGGAAAAGATTTGTCCAACTGAATGCAGAATTCCAGATAGCACGAAGAGACAAGGATATTTTCTACAGTGAGCGATTATAAAGAGATAGAAGAAAATAACAGAAAAGGAAAGTTGAGAAATCTCTTCAAGAAAACTGGGGATCTCAAAGGAACTTAACAGAAACAGATCAGATAAAAAACAGATGTCTGGACTACACTGAAAATCTATACAGGAAGGATCTTTACAGCAGTGATGACCTCAATAATTTGTCCAATCAGCTGGAGCCATCTTGGAGAGTGAAGTGAGATGGGCCCTAAGATACCTTGCTAATAACAAGGCTGCAGGAGTTGGTGGAATCTCAATTGAACTATTCAAAATTTTACAGGAAGATGATTTGAAAGTGCTGCTTGCCTTATGCCAACAAATCTGGAAAACTCAACAGTGGCTAATAGAATGGAAAAGGTCAGTCTACATCCTAATCCCAAAAAAAGGCAGCTCCAAAGAGTGCTCCAATTTTCGAACAATTGCACTCATTTCACATGCCAGCAAGGTAATGCTTAAGATCCTACAAGCTAGGCTCCAACAATATATGGACCAGGAGCTACCAGATGTGCAAGCCGGGTTCCGCAGAGGAAGAGGTACAAGAAATCAAATTGCCAATGTCCACTGGATAATAGAGAAAGCAAGAGAGTTACAGATAAACATGCACTTCTCTTTCATAGACTATTCTAAAGTATTTGACTGTGTGGATCACAACAATGGGAGTACCAGATCATCTCATCCACCTCCTGTGGAATTTTTTTTGTGGACCAAGAAGCTATGGTTAGAACCGAACATGGGACAACAGAATGTTTCAAGATAGGAAAAGGTGTGCAACAAGGTTGTATATTGTCACCTTATTTATTCAACTTATATGCAGAGTACATCATGCGTAAAGCAGGGCTGGATGAGTCCAAAGCCGGAATCAGTATTGCTGAAAGAAACATCAACAATCTCAGATACGCTGATGATACTACTCTGGCGGCTGAAAGAAGAAAGTGCAAAAGCTGGCCTGCTGCTCAACGGTAAAAAGACAAAGATCATGGCAAACGGCAATATCAGTTCCTGGAAAATAGATGATGAAAAAGTGGAGGCAGTGACAGATTTTATTTTCCTGGGAACTAAGATCTCTTCAAATGGTGACTGTAGCCATGAATTTAAAAGACGTTTGCTTCTGGGGAGGAAAGCCATTGCAAGTCTGGAAAAGCTAGTAAAAAGTAAGGACATTACACTATCAACAATTATGGTATTCACAGTAGTAACATACAGATGTGAGAGCTGGACCATAAAGAAGGCTGAGCGCCATAGAATTGATGCCTTTGAATTGTGGTGTTGGCAAAAACTGCATAAAGTCCCTTGGACAGCGAGAAGATCCAATAGATCAGTACTTCAGGAAATCAAGGCAAACTGTTCAATGGAAGCTATGATCATAAGGCTGAAGTTTAATATTTTGTCCATATCATGAGAAGATTCCCTAGAAAAGACTCTAATGCTGGGAAATATTGAAGGCACACGAAGAAGGGGGCTACCGAAGCGGAAATGGATAGATGGGATCATTGAAGGGCTGAACATAATCAAGCTCAGAGAGGCGGTGACTGACAGATGTACCTGGCGTGCTGTGGACTATAGGGTCATGGAGAGTCAGACACTACTAAACGACTAAATAACAACAATATATATATATATATATATATATATATATATATATATATAGAGAGAGAGAGAGAGAGAGAGAGAGAGAGAGAGAGAGAGAGATGTTGTATAATTTCACAGACATAATAATAAAAATATAATCCTATATGTTGTAATTTTACATCTGTGCCTATTTCGATGTTAAGCTTGAAATGAACTTCCATGTTTTTTATTGTTTTTCAGTGCTGTACTGTCCCTTTAACTGCTGATCTGGCTCTCAGAAATGGTCTCAGAAATGGTTTTGAAAACATTTGCAAGTGCTATTTATATTTTACTTCGCTTTTTCCTAGTAACGGCTCATCATTTGCAAAATGTGCAAAGTAAAGTCAAATTTGAATGGGCTTTTGGGGAAGGAGAAACTTGTAATATTTCAGCAATGAAAATATCAATGGAAAAGTTTGCCAAAATTTGCGGTTTGTCCTGCCGTAGACATTTGAGGTAGTTCTATTGCAATGATTCTGCGATATGTGAATAGAATAGTTTGGGAGATTTGTTTTGCACTTAATGACTGTTGTGGGCCTTATTCTATTATCGGCCGTAAATCGGCCGTAAGGCTGCGATTCCTTGCGGGTGTTCTGTTACCTCGCAATTCAATTATACGGCCCCGCAAGGATCTCCTCTTACAGCCGGCCGCATATCTTGGAACCGGCCGTAAGCTCCAAAATTTTTAAAGTCAAGCTCTGTAAAGCTCTGTAAATGCTAGGGATCATATTGGGGGACATGAGGATTAATAGTAACCCCCTCTCAAGCTTGCACATCAGCCCAAATCCGAGTTTACATTAACTGTTTATTTTCCGGCCGCAGCGTGGCCAGGTCTGAGGTGCTCCAAGCACTCTAGACTTTTTACATGGATATTTGACATATATTAAAAAATATATATTTTACGGATTTGAGTATAGGAGAAATTTGTGCTATTTTTGCTAACACCTAAAATCACTTTATAGTCTTCTCAAAGTGCAGGATGGCTTTATTTGGGCTATATTTCGTGCTTAATTGGTGCTAGCGGGACCTCTTTCCTGCAAGTAAGCTGCGGCTCGCTTTTAGCCTTGCAGAGAGGGTTCCCGGAGCAATAGAATTGCAAATAGGATTTTCTTACGGCCGATTTCCTTGCGGCCGTTTCAGATCAAAGGCTTTCCTCCGGCGCGAGCGGCCGCAAGAGATAGCAAGGCGCCGGCCGCAAGCCTGCCGGAATCCCCACCCGAAGGAGAATAGAATAGCAGAATAGCTTGTGTAATTTGCAATATAGGGGAATTGAATATGGCTCTTAGAAAGTCAAAGAAATAATATGGGATCCTATGCTAATCACGGCAATAGCAATTACTAGTGCAGTGGTAGCACAGAAAATCCTACATAGCATTGTTATTACCCCATCCCGAAAACATTGCGAGAGAACTGCTAAGAGTGACTGCACAGAAAAAAACTCCATTGATTATTGCACAGCTAAAAGATTGAGTTACTCAGTAAGACTTTTACATTAAAGCCATATGCTAATACAATTTTACGGATAACTTGCAAACCAGTGCAGTGCCCTAACTGCAATAAAAAAGTAAGAAAATATTACGGATACCAAAGACCACTAACAAAGGCTTTTAAAAGCTTTGCTGAGTGCCGGTTTAAAATCACTTAAAAATGTCAACATTCTTTGACACTTAACGGTCTTGGGTAACACACAACTCCAGTACTCAAGGGTTTAATACACGTCAGGAAACCACGTTACTTAGGAACAAATTCCCTAATGCATTGTTTTCTACATATTTAGGCGATACATACAATTGTTAAAAAAAACTCATAAAATAAAATGTAATTTAAATATCTTACGGTTTCTTGCCTTAGTTCCAGCACTTATTTTTACTTATTATGATAATCCTGACTAAAGCCGTTTCTCATCCTTAACACTTGGTTTGGGTACTCCCTACAATAAAATCTCCTTCGGCAATAGAAGGATTTACAGAGGGCTGAGAGCTGTAATATTACAAGTGAAAAGATTATCATCAAGGTTTAACATAGGGTAAAAAGCTACTGCCGATTTATGGCTATACTACAGTTTACATGCCAGATTAATATAGGGCCCATGCCCATGCCTTTTATTTATGTATTATATTAAATTATGATGCATTCTGAACAGTCATTTTGTCTCTGCTTACCTGGTTATACAGTTGGGAGAAGATTTTAAGGGAAAGAAACTTCCCACTTCTTCAGTTGCATTGTGACAATTCTAAGTGCCAGTGCTTTCAACAAAATTATCTTTAGCCTTCTACATAATGAGAAACCAGCTCAAACATGGTAATGGCTACCCAAATAAAAGGTTAATTACAGGTAATATTTAAATGCTTTGTATTGCTATTAATTACGTTATAAAAACTTTTTGGCTCATTATCAAGTCTAAATCTTGTTCTGAGTATAGTGTAAACACAAGACTATGGGCCTCATTCAAATGCTACATTTTTGGCATAAGTAGCCGCAATGGAAGGCCGCAAGCTACTAAGCTATTCAATTGGCCTCCAATCAGGATTAAAAGCCTTGAGGTGCGATCCCTTGCGATTAGTTCAATCTCAGCTTACTTCCGTCAGAGCCTTTGAACTTGCGCGGCCACGAGAGTTGCGGCCGCAAGAAATCCCAATTCGCTATTCAATTGCCCGTAAATAGCTAAAATCGAACCACAGCTTACTTACACCAAAGAGGTCCCGCAATGCTCTTACTTACAAAACGTAGCATTAATTAAGCAGAGTATAAAAGCCATCCTGTACTTTTATTAGTAGTGAAAGTGATTTTAGCTCTCAGAATTAATAGCACAACATTCCCCTACTCTCAAATCGGCAAATAAAAATTGTTTATTTCATGTTAAATTTTCATCATAAAGTCCTACGGGCTTCAACCTCCAAGTCCGTAGGATTTTGAATCCAACCTCCAGGCTTGGAGGGTGAAGCCCATGGGACAAAAATTGAACATTAAATAAAGTAGTTATTTATGACGATTTGAGAGTTTGAGAATGCTGTGCTATTAAATCTAAGACCTAACATCACTTTCTCTTTTAATAAAAGTACAGGATGGCTTTTTTTATTTGCTTACTTAGTGCTAAATTTTCAAAAGTAAGACCTTTGCGGTCCTATGGGCTTGAATGACCTCCAAGCCCGTAACTCATGGTTGAAGCACGTAAACTCGGAGCACTGTCAATGCAAATATAAATTCGGTACAGGACTGAAAATGATGGGGAACACAATGGGTGACATGAGTATTAAAGGCACAACATTCTCAAGCTGGCACATCGCCTCAATACTTTTTTTCACATTTCATTTATGTCCAAGGTCCTACGGGCTTGAATAACCTCCAAGCCCGTAACTCGTTATTCAAGCCAGTAGGACTTTGGACATAAATTAAACGTGAAATCAAGTATTGTATTGTGGCGATGTGCCAGCTTGAGAATGTTGTGCCTTTAATCCTCATGTCCACCCATTGTGTTCCCCATCATTTACAGTGCTTTACAGTGCTGTATTGAATTTATATTTGCATTTATAGTTTGCGGGCTTGAAACACGAGATACTGCCTTGCGGCTGTGATCCTATTCAAGCACGCTTACTGTTATTCAAGTGCTTACTGCTGATAGCATGGTTTGCGATCGGCAGCCGGTCAATTAAATAGCAGCGCACGCGTATCGCTACGTGGGGCCGTAGCCTGATTGCAGGGAATCGCAGACATGCGGACAATTTACTGCCCCGATTTTAATGAGGCCACATGGTGGTTAAATTGTAAATTTTCTCTGAATTAATTTGCTTTGGTCTAACGATAATGTTTTGTTTTCAATCATAATCTTTCTTAAAGTAATTATCAATGTAATCAGTATCTTTAGTAATTCAAGCTGTTTCTATGCACAGAAAGGCAGCAGAAAAAATTTAGTTATTTATTATAATCATTCAACATTAAAGGACTTTTGTAATTCATTCTTAAGGGCAGTATTTTCATTTATTTCAGGATTTAATTCATGCTCAAGGCTTTTCTTGGTCAGAGGTAGTTATTTTGTAGATTATTTGCTTAATATTTTACCTCAAAGCACTGGGGTAATTTTTGCATAACACAAGTTTTAGAAGAACCCATAGGCCCTGTTAGAATTCTCTTTGGAGTAAATATTGAACAGGTGGAATAATGTAAGAACAAATCTCTTTAGAGTTTAAAAATTATTTCAAAATAACTCAGCTTAGTAATTGCTGTGCTGGATTTATGATAACTGGTTTAAATTATTCTAAATGCAAAACAATCTTCCCCTCTTGTTATTAGTGTTAGACAGATCTAACATGCATTTTAAGTGCAAATCAAATAGTTAAGCAAACAATCAAATACATTATAAAAATGTATATATATATATATATATATATATATTATTTGTTCAAAACATTTTAAACAAAAACTTACTGCAAGCTTTGTCTATATCAGCTTGTATAAATACATTAAATAGTAAAGGAGAACACATACAAGAAAAAAATTCCATTAAATAAAAAAATTATAATTTTTAACAAATCGCCCAATAATAAAAAGTTGAATTCTCATGCAAATTATAAAAATAAAGGACCCCTGAAGTTCTACGTTCTTGAGATAGTTTTACCTTGGTCAACAGAGATTGGCCTTGTAGTCTGATTGGATTTCCATTAATTCTAGTGAGATCACTGGCTCTTTGGATTCTTACATTTTAATTGAAGGAACTGACACACTACACAATTGTAGTAGGAATCAGACATTAAAATTGAATTAAAGGATGCATTTATTTATTTATTTGTTTATTTATTTATTTATCTTTACCTTGTAAAACATTTTCCCCATTATCCTGTGAAGTTCTTTTAAAGAAACAATGAATCTGTTACCACCAATCTAATGTTTCAGCAAATATATTTAGGCAAAATATTATCTATAATCTAGTCAGTTAGAAACTGTGCTAAAAACTGATAAAATAGAAACAACTTGTGAGCAGATCTTGTGGCAGGATTTATCAACCAAAGCCTATTATATATGAATTGAGATTCATCCACCAGATATCTAGTTGTAAAGGTTTAGAAAGTGCTCTATAAAGCTTCTATACATTATATATACATTTATCCTTTCTGTTTCTCTCTATCTATGGTAGGGGCTTTAGCCAGATTTGAGGCTGCTGTTAGAGATCCTTCCAGTTAGGAGGACCCATTGAGGTCACAGGTCTTATCTTTTTTGCTATACCTTTAAGTAATGTTTGGTTTAAAATGTTTGGAAAGGAATGTTTGCCCTTTTCAATCTATATTAAGGCTTATAAGGTTATCCTATAATACATAAAGGTTTTAATTGCAGCATAATTTAAACAATAAAGACAGTATTTTAAGGCTGTGGCAAGTTCTTTGTACAATTAAATATTTTTGGTGTTAGGCACTAGAAAAAAATAGTATTCAAGTGCATTTGACACTGTATATGCCATGCTATTCTACCAGTAGTAACATACAGATGTGAGAGCTGGACTATACAAAAGGCTGAGAGCATGGAATAGATGCTTTTGTGGTGCTGGAGAAAACTGCTTATAGCCGCTTGGATCAATCAGTGAATCAATAGTACAGGAAATGAATCCAAACTGTTCACTGGAAGGTTTGGTTATTAAGCAAAAGCTTAAAAACTTTGGTAATATTGGCATAAGGCACATGCAGAGATGGCAAGATCATTGAAGCATTGAACATGAGCTTTAGAGCATTCATTTGGGCAGTTGCTGACAGATGTGACTGATGGGCTATAGGGTCATGGCAAGTTGGCCTTGACTGAACAACAACAAAATGTTTCAGTGCTGATTACAGAACTTTTTCATGGTTTATCATTGTATGAATCATAGCTAACAGATTAAATAATGAGTCAACCTAAAGACCTGCCACCATACTCAGAGTGCAATTTTAGTTTTGTTTAATAGTTCAGCCATGTCCGACTCTCTGTGATCCTATGCCTATGCCCGAAACTTACGGGGCACATGGTTATGTCTCTGGCTGTGCTTATCCATAAGGTTATCTTGGCAAAGATACTGGAGTGGGTTGCCAGCTCCTTCAAAAGTGTAATTTTAGTGGAGATGACTGAAAAGTTTTTTTCCACAAAATGTTTAGTTTTATTTACATTCTAAAAAAACACATTCTAAAAAATATGAACACAGTAATCCTTTAAGCTCACCTTCCAAAGCACATTTTATTTTAGATATAGTTTCTGCCTATATATATATATATATATATATATATATATATATATATATATATAATTATATTTATATTTATATTTATTTATTGTGACAGTTTGCCCCCTAGAGGATGGTGCCATGTAAAGAGTGTAAAGAGTTCTTGACAGGAGTGACAGAGTTAAACTCCTGGAGAACTCCTAATTGGTCCAGGTGCAGCTTTACTTTAAAGCCTGGAAAACAGACATGGGGAGGGCTGCTGATTAGGCTCTGGCCAAATTGGTGTGAGCGGAGTGTGGAAGCTGCAGGCTCTGAGGCCTTGCAAAGGACACATGCTGCCAGGAGTCTGTAAAGTACAGCTAGCAGAAGGAGCTGTAAGCTGTGTATGGAGTGCTGCACTGCTGTTTTCTGGAGCTACACGTGACAGGTCCGACTTGAGACCAGAAAGCCTGAGAGGGTCAAACACGTTTTTGTTTGCTATGAGCTGCCAGAGTTGGACTACAGGGGTGGACAGTGTTTTGGAGCCTGCAGATTAACTATAGTCTCACAGGGGGCAAGCTGCTTGCAATAAGGAGACCAGAGAGAGAGTTTATTATAGCCATTGAAATAAAATGATTTTTCAGAGGAGCTGCTGCAAAGTCTGGACCACACCAGAGTTTGGAGAAAAGCCTAGAGAGGGACTAAAGAAAATATGTACTATTTCAGGCTTTTGCATATACTCCAGGGAGAAGTCTGCAAAGTTAAGTTTTATAAGCTCTGCAAAAATAGTGTATCAAGGGACCCTGGAGCCTGGGGTACCTGGAGAGCGGGTGGGCCAGGACCCCACCCCTCGATGCAAGTAATACAAAGGACTGTTTTACTTGAGAACCGAAAAGCGTTTTTCAGGGCTAGTGAGGGAACTAAGCTGTGAGCTAGTCCGTTTAAGTAGATTTTTGTTTTGTGCTGCATTAAGCTATTTTCATTTATATTTTGTCTGCACAATAAAAAGTAAACCAGAGCCCAAAAGTCTATGTATATATATATATATATATATATATATATATATATATATTTCCAGTTACTTTTTCATCTGGGAGCCCGTTTTTTATATTGTGAAGCAATCTCTTAAACCATGCTCATTTTCACGGAACTGCAAAATATATATATATAAATATATATATATATATATATATTTTGACCGTTTGCCCCCTAGAGGATGGTGCCAGGTACAGAAGGATGAAGAGTTATTGACAAGAGTGACAGAGTTAAACTCCTGGAGAACTTCTAATTGCCCCCAGCTGAAGCTTCACTTTAAAGCCTGGAATGCAGACATGGGAGGGGCTGCTGATTAGGCTCTGGCCTAAGGGCTGTGAGCAGTGTGTGGAGCTACAGTTTGTTTGGAGAAGCTAGGAGAGAGAACCTTAGACAGTTCAGCTGCTGTTGGATTCTGAGTGCTGACCTGAGATAAGCTCTGAAGTAAGGCAGCAGGGAAGACTGTTTAAAGTACAGAGAGACACTGGCAAGTAAGTTGGATTGCCTGGAGAACACAGCCAGCAGCTTAAAAAGAGACACTGAGGATTTCAGCATGACCTGGGAGGGGAAAGAGACAGAGCTCCTGAACAGGACCTGGCAGGACTTACAGAGCAGCACGGGAAGGTGCCCGTAAGAGGATCAGTATGTGTGACTGCAACAATACTTACCTGAGAGACTGTTTGATTTAAAAGTAGAGGACCTGCAGAGGATCCATTGCAGCTGAGAAAAATCTGGAAGAGAGAAAATGGACTTAAAGGGGCCACCCCTCTGTGTGAAAAGGTATTATTTTTACCTGCAGACTGAGAAGCGGTCTCAGGGCTAGTGAGGGTGTTTCTGAAAATAAGTAAGCACGTTTATTTTGATTTTTCTTTTCATGCTGAAATTAAACTATTGTTTGTTTATTATACTTTATTAAAAGCAAAGATAAAGTATATGGTAACTCAGCGGTTTATGTGGAAATCATAGGAGCAACCGGCAGCCAAAGGCTGTCCCTGTCCCACTGGTGTCAGAATTGGGATTCAAAGTGTCTGAAATTAAGAGGACAGCCTGCATTCCTGAAGGTGGAGGAAGCAGTTAAAGCCTTATTAGATGCCGCTGCAGCAAAGCGAGTAATGAACATGCAGCAGGCAGAAATAAATAGAGTACTGGCTGCTAAGTTTGGTCACAGCCAGTCAGAGAAGAGAGCGACGATTGCTGAGGATAGCGTCCAAGCCGCAAAAGAGGAAGATAAAGATTTTGGAGAGGCTGCTGCAAAATTAAGAGAGGCCACAGAGAAATGTTAGAGTCAAATTGAAGTGGACAGAGTCCATCTGAGAGAAATACAGAAAGTACAGCCATTGATTGCTGAAAGTAACACTGTGGCTTCAATCTCAAGGGGAAGCATTAATTCAGATATCTTCTTAAAGAAAATTAACTAGGCATGGGCTGTTGAAGTTGCTCTGAAAGAGGCTGCTGCATGTCTGAAGTTGTAGTTGCTCAACAAGAGAGCAACAGAAAGGGGTTATCCAGTTAGCTCAGAAACAAGGTACCCTGGAGAAACAAATGGAAGATGCAGCAAGAGTTAGAGTCGATGAGCTTCTCCTAAAACTGACTGAGGAGGATGATGTGGAAATATACCTCACCATATTTGAAAGAACGGCCATTAGGGAGGCATGGCACAAAAGGTACTGGGTCAGCCTGACTGGTGAAGCTCAGAAAGCTTACTTATGCATGGATAAAGGAAAGGCGATGAACTATGATGACCTGAAAGCAGAAATCCTGGGCCGAGTTGGAGTTAACCGGGGTGTCAGAGCACAGAGATACTGTGCACCAAAACTTATGAACAAAGAGCGCCTGAATTGTACCAAGGAGAAGCTACTGTACAGAGGGGAATTCTCACAATTCGGACAGCCACCTTACTGTATATGGGGAAAATGTGACCATGATGGAACATGGAATCCTGAGGAACACATGCTCATCTCTACCCCAGATCAGTATACGGGTACCCTGTTGAGAGGTTGAGGAAAGACTCCCAAAGAAACCAGAAGGCTTATTTTACAGCTAGCGTAAAGGTCCCAGGGGTGCAACACGTCGATCAAAGAAGCGCTCCCAAATTTAAACCACATGGGTATAGTGTGACTGACATAACCAAGGAGAGAGGTAACCCAACTGAAAGTAGAGATTTGTATCCAAATATTTTGGAAACACCATTGGAGCTCTGCTTTGAGAAGTCATATGAAGATGTTGTCAAAGATAGACAAGCAAGGAACTGGCATGCTGACAGAGGAGCCGCTACAGGGATGGCAGGATCTGCTACAGGGATGGCAGGAGCCGCTACAGAGACGACCGGAGTCGCAACAGGGACGGTAGGAGCTGTGAATGAGACTGCAAAGAAGGTAAATGAGAATGTTGGAGAGCCAAAAGTGACTGCTAAGAGAGCAAGTGAGACTGCAGAGAAAACAATGATACAGCAGGCGCAGAGAATGAGACGACATTTAAGTAAGAAGGATGCTGAGCAAGTCATTGGTGAAGATTTTAATCAAACCCAATGTACCAACCTTATGTGTAAGCACAATGAAGATGCCTCCGTAAGAAACCTGGACAGACACCACCAGCCTTCTTTGGTGAATACTCCTGAGCTGGAGACTACTAGAGAAAGGAAGTGCCTGACAAAGATCTCTGACCAAGAGGAAGGAGAGATCAGGTGGATGAATATAGCCGGTTTTCTTACAAAGGAAGAATGTCCTAAAAATTATGAAGACACTGGAAATCTTACTAAAGGGACAAATAAGGAAGAAAAGAGTCTGGAGATTGAAATGGTGGAAGATGAACCACCATCCCTGAGAGAAAACAAAAAGCAGAATACAGAGATGTGTCCTAAAAAGAATATAAAGTATCCCGAGAGTGCTCTGTCTCAGATGACAATAAAACAATGCTCTATGGACAAGGAGAGGCAAGATGGGAAACAAGTAAAGCAGGAAGTACGGATGAACTCCATCACAGTTGGACTGAGAGAGCTTACAACGGAAGAGAGGCGAGTTGTAGTTACAATGAAGGGTATCAGGATGATGCCAGATCACATTCCTGAATGGAGAAGGAAACCTGCATGTGAGGACAACACAGTGTCCTCTAGGAAGAAGACACAGATGTATATTTGGGAGCAGAGGAAGAGTCTGCCCAAGGATAACATGATTGAGAAAGTAGCTGCTGCCCAGTGGCGAATGGATAAAGCGGAATTTACTTCCTAATCGTTTACCTCCGAGGATGAGTGACTTCTCTAAAAGAGAGGCACCAGAGAAGTCTGAGGAGCAAGGAAAGAAATCACAAGATGCCCATAAAAGGATAGAATGCATGTTAAAGGAGGAGCGTCTCTACTGGGAGCAGTAAAAACGAATGTGGCGCAGCCAAGTAAATGATCTACACTCTCAGCTACAAGAGGCAGAGAGTAAAACCGCTCTCACAGCGAAGAATATGCTGATGCACAGTCCACAAGAGCAGAGGATGAATTATCTGTCTGATATTGAGATACGGTTGAAGAATGGCGATACATGTCCAGAAGAGACCAACCATGATCTTCAGGACCGATATACACCAGACGCTGTGTTGAACACAGAGCTATGTCCAAAGAAAGTTCATATGCATGGCATAGTGAAGGAGCTTGTACATGAGAAACAGAAGGATGAAGAAAGGGTGGCGGAGCTGCCAGAGAGATCCAGGGAGGACCTGAAGAAAAAGAGTGAGGAAGTTCTTCTGCTGGATATACAGCCAGAAATTCAGTGTCAGCAGAGTGAACTGAATTTACAAGTTAAAGGCGAGAAAATACAGCTGAAAGGTGTAAAAGATGCAAAGCAAGCAGGAAAACAGAGCAAAGATGAAGAGAAGCAGTTAAAAGAAGATGAATTATGGGTGAAAGCTGAGGATGCTGAAAACACAAGCTTTCTTTAAAAAAAGTAAATTCTAAAGGCTTCTAAGATGTGTACTGGCCTATGGGTTGAGCGTAAGCCTGAAGTTGCTGTACCGCTAGAGACGTTCCAGCACGATTAAAAGTTTGAGAGATTCATCCTGACAGAGATAGAGAGTTGCAGATCTTGCAGGATTGAAAGCACGGTGGAGCAGAGTATGCCTGCTGTGAACAGTGAGAAAAATGAGCTGTAACTCCAAGGACTAGGACATGCTTCTGAAGTTTACAAAGGACCATGTACCAGAACCGAAGCAAGATGGCCATATGAATCTGACACCTCTTGGTGAGAATAATCAGGCAGACAATTGGAGCACCTGGAAGAGAGAGAGCCGGGTTGTCTATCCTTGTGAACCGCTGACCCACCACTGATTGCAGAGTGATGGAGTCGGCCATGAAGGGGAGTGTGAGGACAGGCCACTGAAGTTGCAGTTCCATAGTGAAGGTCAGGATGACCCAGGTGATGACAGTGAGGTTGAAGCATCTAAAGAGGGAGAATCGGAGACCCTACAAAAAGTGTTGCGAAAGGGAACCCAACAAGCTCAAGGTGTCACAGTGTTTTTTCGAGAGTTACCCCGAGCAATAGCAGGATGTCAGCTGCTATCGGAGTCCGTCACTAACCCCCATTGGGTTGTATCAAAGGATTTACTGAGTGATGTGAAAGGATTCGGGAAAGAGGCAGAAGTCCACACTCATAATATGGAGAAGGACATCAGCTGGGTTAAACAGAAGATGGTAAAGTGGAGGTCAAGGAGTGAAGAGACCAATGTGAGGCAACATACTCCCGGACTGAAGAGGAGGCATACAGTAAATACTCCTGGAGTGCCACGGCACAGACAAAGAGCCACCCTCTAGCCGTGAACTTGCCGGAAAAGATAAATTCGGTGGAAGATGAGGTAATGGAAACCTATATTGTCTATGATTTACCCCCAGGGAAGGGTCTGTGTGAAAAAACACATTCTCCTATGGAAGTACGAAGAGTACTTATCAAGGGTCCCTGGGGGAGGGCACTCGGAGAGACTGGCGGGCCTGTGCCCTACCCGCAATGTTTTGGCAAATAAAATAAATGGCACAGAGAAGTTGGCTGCCGTGGCAAAGTGCAGTACGAAGAAGAGATGAGACCTGTTGGCAATGTTCCTAGCAACCGGGAGAAGGGAACATTAAAGGATGAGACGACTACAAGTGTGGTAGCTTTGGGGGCTATAAGAGAGTCCACTTGGTGCCAAAGTGACAAGAAGAGTGTGGGCGTAAACGGTTCTTCCCATGGCTATCTGCAGCAGCTGAATGTTGGCCATAAAGAAAAGATGAATCCACAAAGATGAATGTGCATGAAGGAGAGATCTGGAGGGATGAACAGTTACCCAGAGTAAAAAAGCTCCTGAATAAGGGTGGCGATTTTGCATTCTGGAACTGCAGTGCCTTCTGGGTCATGTGATTGCCATGTACGGCAGATACGGCCATAGACACAAGCTAGCCAAGATCCTGTTGTTGAGCTGAAGGGGGGAGGGTGTGTGACCGTTTGCCCCCAGAGGATGGTACAGAAGGATGAAGAGTTCTTGACAGGAGTGACAGAGTTAAACTCCTGGAGAACTCCTAATTGGCCCCAAAAAGCTTCACTTTAAAGCCTGGAAAGCAGTCATGAAAGGGGCTGCTGATTAGGTTCTGGCCTAAGGGCTGTGAGCAGTTTGTGGAGCTGCAGTCTGTTTGGAGAAGCTGGGAGAGAGAACCTTAGACAGCTCAGTTGCTGTTGGATCCTGAGAGCTGACCTGAAATAGGCTCTGAAGTAAGGCAGCAGGGAAGACTATTTGAAGTACAGAGAGACACTGGCAAGTGAGTTGGATTGCCTGGAGAACACAGCCAGCAGCTTAAGAAGAGACACTGAGGATTTCAGCATGACCTGGGAGGAGAAAGAGACAGAGCTCCTTAACAGGACCTGGCAGGACTTACAGAGCTGCACGGGAAGCTGCTACTTACCTGAGAGACTGTTTGATCTAAAAGTAGAGGACCTGCAGAGGATCCAAGGCTGCTGAAAAAAGCTGGATGAGAGAGACTGGACTTAAAGGGACCACCCCTCTGTGTGAAAAGGTATTATTTTTACCTGCAGACCGAGAAGTGGACTCAGGGCTAGTTAGGGTGTTCTTGCAAAAAAGTAAGCCTGTTTATTTAGATTTTTCATTTCATGCTGAAATTAAGCTATTGTTTGTTTTGTATACTTTATTAAAAGCAAAGATAAAGTATATGGTAACTCAGCGGTTTATGTGGAAATCATAGGAGCAACCGGTAGCCAAAAACTGGCCCTATCACAATATATATAATTATATATACCGTATATATATACAGTGAGGGGAAGAAAAGTATTTGATCCCCTGCTGATTTTGAACGTTTGTCCACTGACAAAGTGATGATCAGTCTATAATTTTAATGGTAGGTGTATTTTAACAGCGAGAGACTGAATAACAACAACAACAAAAAACAAGAAAAAATGCATGTCAAAATATTTATAATTTGTTTTGCAGGTCAATGAGTGAAATAAGTATTTGATCCCCTATCAATCAGCAAGATTTCTGGCTCTTAGGTGTCTTTTATACAGGTAATGAGCTGAGATTAGGAACATTCTCTTAAAGGGAGTGCTCCTAATCTCAGCTTGTTACCTGTATAAAAGACACCTGTCCACAGAAGCAATCAATCAATCACATTCCAAACTCTCCACCTTGGTCAAGACTAAAGAGCTGTCCAAGGATGTCAGGGACAAGATTGTAGACCTACACAAGGCTGGAATGGGCTACAAGACCATCGCCAAGCAGCTTGGTGGGAAGGTGACAACAATTGGTGCGATTATTCGCAAATGGAAGAAACACAAAATATCGGTCAGTCACCCTCGGTCTGGTGCTCCATACAAGATCTCACTTTGTGGAGTTTCAATGATCATGAGAATGGTGAGGAATCAGCCCAGAACTACATGGGAGGATCTTGTTAATAATCTGAAGGCAGCTGGGACCATAGTCACCAAGAAAACAATTGGTAACACACTAGGACTTGAAGGACTGAAATTCTGCAGCAGGTTTTGCAACCAAGTACTACGTCGAAGGTGTCAAATACTTATTTCAATCCTTGACGGACAAATCAATTTATAACTTTTTTGACATGTGTTTTTCTTCATTTTTATTTGTGTCTCACTGTTAAAATACACCTACCATTAAAATTATAGATTGATCTTTGTCAGTGGACAAACGTTCAAAATCGTCAGGGGATCAAATGCTTTTTTCCCTAAATGTATATATATTTTTTTTTTGTCTATCTAATATGCTTTCTCTCCTCTCTCAAAAAGTCAGTCTTTCTTCTTTCTTCAACTGACTTTCTAAGCTATAATTTGATAAACATATAAAATTTATAGAGATTATTCCATCATGCTCTTTCATCTGCACTCCCACTAGACATAAAGTCTAGGTTAGCGTAAGTAGATTTGCTCTTTTAAATTCATATATTCAATCATCTAAACAAATACATCTTTTCACTACACCTTACATCTTTTACCTTCCTACATGCAGTTTATTTATTAAATTATATATCTATTGTTAAAGACCTCTTCATGCCGAGAATCATTCTTTATAATGTTAATATCAGGTTTTGTCATCATTTACAATGCTTTAGAGCAGTACATTAAACACCTACACACTTCAAACTTTTATATACATTACCATTAATTCATTGTTCTACAATATCAGCACTAACCCACACATATATTATTAGAACATTTATTATTATTAATTACAGTATAATTCAATCATGGAAACAATTACTTATAACACATAGGACTTCGGTCATAAGTGCTAGACTTGTACTTTATCTGCATTTAAAAATATTACAACTAGTTCAATTTTCAACAAAAGAAATGTCATCTTCAGCAAATAAAAGCGCTCTTTACAGAAAGGCAAGTCAGATTTTGTTCTGGTTACCAAAATTATAACAGGTTATTCAGTAGCTGCATTTAAAACCGAATTAGAATAAGTAGGATATTTATTCAGGAAATAATGAAATTTTCATTCCTTTGGGGTCAGGAATTATTTCCCCAAATAAGATAATACCATATTTAAATTTTAATGGATTAAACATATTTTCTTTACGTTCTCATAGATCATTTCACATGAAACATGGATCAGAAAAAAATGCCTAAATAGACTTCTATCTTTTTCAAAATTAAAGGCTCCAACTTTTATAAGTTTTGCATAAACAACTTTTGAATTTATTTATATTTTAAAAAGGCGACGTTTCTAGAGAAAACTTACATTGAAAATAACTGGGTTTGCACTCATCTTTAGGCTGCACCTCCTTCCATCTTGAACAAAAAAAAGTAGCAGTGTGTTGATAAAACAAAATATTTTTTTTTCATTTAAAGTAAAAGTGATGCTTCTAAACATTGAGGACCATTTCTTTGGTTTCACTGGATTTACTAAATTTAGTTTGGTGATGTTTAGGTTTGTAATTCTATGAGACTAATTTTCTAAGATGTAACATTTCCAAGAATTCTCCAAGCCCACTCAAAATATGTACATCAGACATTTGTGTGTTTATGCCAGTGATAATAAGTTTAAATACATTGCGATAATGTATATTTTATTCGCAACAATTCAGTTTAACAAGGTGGACAACTGGTATAACCCAGATTTAATTTCTAGCTCTATGCCACATAGCTGTATGTAAAACTTATATCACATATATAGTTGTGAGCGTACGAGTTGTTGCTAACGCTTGCGGGCTCGCTCAGTGAGCCGCGGCCCTCGCGAAGCGAGGGTTGCAGTTGCTGGCATGGAGCACCAAAGGCGCTCCTTGCCAGCAACTGCGACCCTCGCAAACTTTACGTTGTAACGCAAACAACACGACACAGCAACTGCGACCCTCGCAAACTTTACGTCACAACGCAAACAACATACGAGACACGTTACCACTCATTACGACCTCGCAAAAATTGGCCGCAACCCGCGAACATGAAAAAATTCAAATACACACAGCACATACATAAAAAGCTTACCTACAGCAAGAGGGAACATCCAGGACCTCAAAAAAGCAACTTATACCTTCATTTAACTCAAAATAAGAGTTTAGACACAAAAAAATTCTCTAAGCGAGAGAATAAATGGCCGCCGAACAAAACGGAAACGAGGCTACAGCACTCTAAACACGCAAAACACCACAAGAAACTCGCAAAACACCACAAAAGACCTACGGATATTCCGCTAACACGCATACCACACATTACCCGCCATTTTACTACAATGCGGAAGTACACAACTACGCTAACGGTTTGGTCTCGCACACGCACACTATTACACTGCACACATTCAGCACGCTTACGCAGCAGCTCCACACCACTAATGTTGCAGCAACATCAAAACAGATTGCCAGCTCTTCAACACAATGTTTCAAAATAGGTAAAGTATATTCATTTATTAATGTATTTTATATTTCATTATTATACACCAAACAGCATTAGCTACCTTACAATTTCATTGCCGTCATTTTTTGACGGGCAATTCTCTAGTGTCACAATAAAGCTTAATTTAACATGGAAAATGTTAACGTTGTCTAAAGTATTTAAGTTTCCTCTATATCAAATAAAATTAAGATTTTAACAGTGTTTGGAGTAGGGCTGTTATTTTCCAGTGGATTAATTTGTAGAGTAAAGGGGGTGACTTGAATTGTTGGTGTACAATCAGCCACACATTTAAATATGTGTTGTAGTTACGATAGCAACTAATAATTTAGAGGTTATATGCTATATATGAATTGTATATTGTATGCATGGAAATAATGATCCATAATACATTAAATTATCCACAAAATGCGGTTGGTTAAAACATACTATCTAGATTTCTGAAGTATTCAATGTGATACTCAGCTTAAAGAACCACTGTTAATTAGCAAAAATTCCATATGCTTGTGAAGTGTGCAGCAAAATAATAATAGCAGCTATAATAGTAAAGGGAATGAAAGCATTTTTACAGAAAATCATCACTTTAGTAGACCCTGCTAGTTCATGTAAGCTGCCATTATAGTCATACTTCCTTGACTTGTAAGCTGTTTCTACTGTGACTGTGGGAGAGAAGAGAAGTACCCTGTCCTGATATATTATGCCCCCTCCTTCAACTTGAATAGATAATAAAATTAGGAGAACACTCATATTCAGTTTCCACAAAAATGTCGTTGTCGGGGCACAAGCCGTCCCTGTTACGAACCACCATGTGCCAGGGCTGTATGAAGTATTCTTTTTGCAACGGGCTAATGGATTCACTGTACTGATGGTACCATGTTTAGCTATGGGTATATTCACTGTACTATATTATTATTTTTTTCTGTACAATAATAATCACATATATAGTTGTGAGCATGCGGGCCGTTGCTCACGCTTGCGGGCTCGCACAGTGAGCCCGCAAGAACTGCGTCCCTCACGAAGCGAAGCGAGGGGCCGCATGGGAGGGGCCGCATTTGCGGTGGTGGAGCATCCCAACGTACCCGCAAATGCGGATCCTCGCGAAGCGAGGGTCCGCATTTGCGCAGGTGGAGGCTCCAACATCGGCTGTGTTACACAAACACACCACACACACGACTATTTAACAACAAAAAAAAACAATCTTCAGCCAAAAAAAAAACAACGTAACGTCCCCGCAAATGCGAATCCTTGCGAAGCGAGGGTCCGCATTTACGAAGGTGGAGGCTCCAACGTCGGCTGTGTTAACACACACACACACACGACTTTAAAAAAAAAAAAATCTCAAAGGCGCCTCACACCGGTTACACACACACCGTGGCCGAGGGCCTCAGTTGCTGGCGGCGCTCCATGACAGCAACTGAGGCCCTCGCTTCCGCAAATGCGGGTCCTCGCAAAGCGAGGGGCCGCATTTGCAATGCGGTTCCTCGCAAAGTCCCACTAAGAATCCCACTATAACGGCTGACCCGCGCGCCACTACAAACAGTGAAAACACACCAAATACTCACAAAAACGACACAAAAAGCTTACCCATAGCAAGGGGCGGCACCCAGGACCTCTGAAAGTGAAGTTACACCTCCATTTAAGTTCAAATTCCCGAGTTCACACACACAAAAATCCCCTAAGCGAGAGAAAAAATGGCCGCCGAAAAAAATGAAAACGAGGCTCAAAGACCCAGGACCGCTCAGCCACCTACAACTTACCCAAGAAGGGATCCGAGATAAGATCAGAAACCCGGATTAACCGCAGGAGATCCGAGATAAGCTCCGAGCCCTGCATTAACCCCACATTAACCATCGCAGTGGGGGTCCAGATTGCACGCGATCGGGGACCCCCGCTGCAATCAAAATTAAAAATTCCCGCGTTACAGGTTCTTAAAGGACCCGTTGTAAAAGAAAAAAAAAATACACTGTCACCCTGTCAATCATGGGGGTCAATACAGACCCCCATTAAACCATCATTAACCCTGTCACTCATGGAGGTCAATAGAGACCCCCATAAGACCTTCATTAAGTCTGTCACTCATGGGGGTCAATACAGACCCCCATAAGCCCTTCATTAACCCTGTCACTCATGGGGGGCAATACAGACCCCCATAAGCCTATATTTAACCCTATCAGTCCCATAAGGGTATATTAACACCATTATGGGCCTGTTACAACACTACATTAACCACATAAGTGCCATGATGGTCCTCAAGGACCATCATGACACTAACTATAAAAACTATACTGCACTATACCACCTCCAATAAAACATTACAGATCAACTAAACACCCTCTACACTAATCTATTAACATCTACACTACCTACCCCCTATTAACCCCCATCACTCTAATTACAGAAAATAAAAAAGCCTAGAGTCACACAAAAAAAATTCTACATTACATAAAATAAAAAAATAACTCACAAAAAAAAATAAACTACATTACACAAAATAAAAAAACCTAAGTCACAAAAAAATAAAAGGAACATTACAGAAAAAAAAAAACACATTACAACCCCCTCCCTCGCTACAGGAAAAAAAAATACACACCTGAAAAGGAAATACATACAATACAAATACATACAATACAAATACATACAATTACAATACAATTACATACAATTACAATACAATACACCACTATCTAATATACATTACACAATCTATCTAAATAAATAGCATAATCTAATATACATCCTATCTATATAATAATACATTCCCAATCTATCTAAATAAATACCATAACCTAATATACATCCTATCTATATAATAATACATTCCCAATCTATCTAAATAAATAACACAATTTAATATACAATACTGCTATCTAGATAAAACCCCTAGCTAACATACAGTAAATGCTATCTATATATTAACTAATCTAAGTCTAAGCTAAAATACAAAAATTAAGACCACTTACCTTTGCAGATGTCCATTGCGATCAGCCACCTACGGAAAAAAATAAAAATAAATTAGTGCAACACTTTTACACTTATTAAATAAACATTCTAGACATTCTATACATTCTATACATTCTATACATTCTAAATATTCTACTCACCTTACCGCCATGTCTCGTCCGGCATTCTTTAAATCCTTCTCCGGCGTGGCACCTGTTAAAAAAAATACAACATTAATAGACATACATCAAAATAAAATAAACATAATCTACATTATACTTACCTCCCCGCGATGTCTCCGACCTCCTCCGGATCCTCTTCTGCCATGCCCTGTAAAAAAAAAAAAAATATATATATATATATATACTTACATCCGCACTCCCGGACATCCCCGACGCTAATGAGACTCCAGGAGAATTTTCCGGAAGAAAATAAGCAATGGCGCCTTCTGATTGGTTGAAAACCCTGTCTATCAAATTCACCCAATCAGGAGGCGCCAATGTGTGAGTCAATCAGAAAGGGATACACCCTAAAATCCCACTCTGATTGGATAATGCACCTATCAATCTTTATTTAAACCAATCACAAGGCGCAGATGCCTTCAGCCAATCACAATGGAATACACCCCCACAGGGTGATTGGTTGGAGCCTCTGCGCATTCTGATTGGTTGCACTGACAATAGTCAATCACAATGGAATACACCCTCACGTACTGATTGGTGAAGGATTTGCGCATTCTCATTGGCTACTGTTAAAATCAATCAATATTACAGCCAATGGGAAGGCGCAGATGTCTTCAACAATCAGTACGTGGGGGTATATTCCATTTTGATTGGCTGATGGCAATAAAGCCTTAGTATTGGTTCAGATAAAGATTGCAAGGTGTGTTATCCAATCAGCGTTGTATTTTGTGGTGTATACTTTTTTCATTGGTTCACAAATGGGGTCTTCTCATTGGCTGAATTTGACAGCCTTTTCAGCCAATCAGAAGCCGCCATTGCCAATTTTAGTCTTGAACACTCCATAGGAAGGTCATTAGCGTCGGAGACATCCGCCAGGGAGGGTGTGTGTCATTTTTTTTTTTTTAAATGCGCGGATGCTTCCGGAGAAGACGAGGAGGCCGGAGACATTGCGGAAAGGTAAGTATAATGTAGATTGTGATTATTTAACTTTGCTTTATGTTTACTAATGTAATGTTTTTTTTTTACAGGAGTACCGCCGGACAAGACGCAAAGATGGCCGACGGAACATGGCGGACGGAACATGGAGGACGTAACATGCTGGAACAGGACATGCTGGAAAGGTGGGTATAATATTTACAATATTTAGAATATTTAGAATGTTTAGAATGTTTCGAATGTTTAGGTATTTCATGTAAACGTGTTGTATTCATTTTTGGAATCTTTTTTACCGTAGGTTGCTGATCTGAAGAAACATCTCAAAGGTAAGTGGTCTTTATATTAGATAGTGGCATGTATATTAGATAGTGGCATGTATATTACATAGGGTTGTATTGTATTTTATTTAATTGTATTTTATTTAATTGTATTGTATTTTATTTTATTTGTGTTGTATTGTATTATATGTATGTATTATATGTATTTCATTTTCATTTTCAGGTGTGTCATTTTTTTTTAAATGTTGTAGTGACGGGAGGTTGTAATGTATTTTTTTATTTTCTGTAATGTTCTTTTTTTTATTTTTGGTCACTTAGGTTTCTTTTTTTGGTTCTGTAATGTACATTTTTTATTTTTGGTAATTTAAATTTTTCTTATTTTATGTCATGTATTTCTGCTTTTTGAGGAATTTAGTTACTTGAGGCACACAGTACACTCACATTGTGTGACAAACAGCATTTCAACATTTTCTTTTATTGACCGTCATTTTTTGACGGGCAAGTCGCTAGTACATCATAATTGTGATTAATAACTTGCTTTATCGGTTATTTTTATGGTAAAGATGCCTGATATCTGTATATATTTTATATGTGTAGTTTTTAAGTAATTCAAGATATACTTTTTGTCCTGCTCTGTGGAGTTATTGCTTATCTTTTAATAATACATTTAATATAATACAACATTTAAAACAAAACAGTACATTACAAATACAAGTATAAGTCACAACTAACAAAGCTATTACAGTCTGGATTTAGTTCTATCTATGATTTCTCAAAGGTATATCTCGATATTTTCTACTTATAACATATTGGAAGGTAGTTAGCTTCTGACTTTTTTTTCCTTTTATTTATCCTTTACTTGTCATATTTCCCTGGTACTCTTTGTTTACAACAATACCTGATAGAGCAATTTATTTACATCAATTGTTTCACTACTTGGGACTAGACATTTAAAATTACAAAGATCTGAATGTGTATTTTCTTAAACTAAGCATAGGGATTGGATGTGGAAGGGAGAGACTTCAGGAGACAATTTAAAGGACAATTTGGCTGTTACATCATCGTTATTCTTTCCATAGTTTTTTATTCATTTAACTTCTTTTTTCCTTTTTTAGTTTATTTTTATTAATATTGTTATAATCTAAATTTGATTTTTTTGTTTATTTCTACAACCGTCTTAAGTTCACTCCAGGGGGGTAAAAGAGTATTTTTCCATTTTGTTGCTATTAACCATTTAGCAGCAATACATTAATAATAATATTTTTTTGCTTATAATTAATTCCATCTGGGAGAATAGTAAATAGCACAATGCCAGTATTTAAATCAAGTTGGTAGGCTTGTCTTTTGTCAGATCAGAATGCAGTTGTTTGGTATCAAGTTGGTATACCATACAACTGCATTCTGATCTGACAAAAGACAAGCCTACAGCAAGTGATGAGAGCTGTGAAGAATTTAAAGCCAGTCACGGTTAGTTTGAGAAATTCAGAAAGAGAGCTATAATTCACAGAGTGGTGAGGCATGGAGAAGAAGAAAAGTAATTGCCAGGGCACAAGCCGATGCAGGATAGGCTGACTCTGTTGGTGTGCAGGAATGCTAGTTGGGATTTAAAAATCAAGCCTCTATTGGTGTACCACAGAGAGAACCCAGGAGTCTTTAAGAGGGAAAACATGCAGAAAAGCAACTTAAGTGTCATGTGGAGGGCCAACAGAAAAGCCTGGGTAAACACTGAAATGATGAACGAAGTGTTTTACCCTACTGTGAAGAAATATTTGGAGGAGAAAGAACTGCCTCTGAGGGCTCTGATAATCATGGACAATGCTCCTGCTCACCCTCGAGGCATGGAGGACAACTTGCTGGAGGACTTTAAGTTCATAACTGTGAAGTTATTTCCCTCTAACACAACTCCTCTGATGTAGGCCATGGACCAGGAAGTTATCTCCAAGAGCTGTATAATAAGGCTCCGGAGGTGCTTTGAGGTGACCTTGGATAGTTAGTTGACACTCAGAGAGTTCTGGAAGGACCATTTCAATATCCTCCACTGTGTCACTCTGATAGATAAGGCCTGGCATGAGGTCTCTCACAAGACCATGAACTGTGGCTGGAGGAAATTGTGGTCAGAAGCTGTAGCTCCGGTAAACTCAGAAGCTAAACCTACCAGAATAGTGGAGGACAATGTGCCTCTGGGCAAATCCATACAGAGGCCCCTTTTCAATAGAGCAATTGTAAGTTACTGGAGCCCGTAATGGAGCCTGTAAACTATTCAATTTGCATCTTTTAGCGAGCGGCAAACGATCTTCGGGTTAAGGGCGGTCAAAATCATAACTTACAGCCTACCTAACCCTTTGATCTTTCAAGCCTGCAAAAGTCACAATCGCTAAAATGGCAATCGCTATTCAATTAGTATTATTCAATTATTATTACTACAATTTCTCAAGCCCCTCAAATGTTTTCACACCCGTAAATGGCAAATATAGAAGAAAATCGTAAGGGTACCAGATAGGACTCGCAAGGGGGTTTAACCCCTGTTCGTAGCACTGTAAATGGAAAAAAAACATCAGTACTGCACTTTTAAAGACAGGGAAAGCTATGAAATCTGCAATCATTTTTTTTATTTTTATTTTTATTTTAGTGTCATATTGATATTGGGAATCAATGAGTTAATACATATCAGGCCACCCACATGGACTAAAACAGTATTGCCATTCATTTTTATTATTTTGAACATTGCCGGATTGCAAGTCTGATCGCATATCGGACCAAAGAACGCTAATTAATTGATGTGTAACCTCCATGTTTGACTGACATAATAATAACAGTCTCATTTAGTATTGGCTGTTTCTAAATCTGTAGTTATGGCATTGCATAATTGATCATGATCACGCTCTGAAATGCTACTTATGATTGCATGGTTTACAGTTTCGGCTTTCTGACAGTAACTTGCGGGCTTGTTCAATTGAATCGCTCTGTAATTGTAGCAAATCTCAAGCCCTATATAACGTAAACTGCAAGGTACTATTGAATAGGGGCCAGAGTGTTTAAACTACACTCACTAGAAAAGTACAGATAAAATGTAAAATGAATAGAGTTATTAAAAACAAAAACAGAAGCGTTTTGCCCGATCTTATGGGCTTTCTCAATGCATAAATGATAAGACATAGATATAATATTCAACAGCTGATAGCAGATAGCAAATTCAACATACCATAGTTACTTTTAAACCAAACTGAAAATATGTGTGCTTGGTTTCACTTTCTGGCAGTAAAACTGTCCATTTCCGGCTTCTCTTTGCCCTAGTAACACAATAGCCAAAAATGAAAAAACAGCTCCAGGAGCCAATCAGAAAAATGTAAAAACAGCACCCAGTGTGCCTGTATCTAAGTAACTTGGGAAATTATACCTCGATTTTAGTCGTTTTCAGTTTACATTATGCCGTCTGGAATGGACTAGCGACTTTAACCGAGATAACACTGTATACTGTATATATATATATATATATATATATATATATATATATATATATATATATATATATATATATATATTTGCATGTCCAAACTCATCTTCCCAGAATGCACTGTAATAACTTATTTTTTCTTGGAATTCTGAGCTGGAAGCGGGTTTTTTAACTTGCTTTAGACATTCAAATGTGAACACAGATGTACTATTTATTTACTGTACTACTGAACGGTGGAGAGCTTCTATCTCTCTTTTGCCCACCATTTATTAAATGATTGTTGTGGTGAACTACCTACTCATAAGGTCCACAAAACAGGCTGAGATCCCGCTCCATGCTGATGATAGCCAGTAAGCTTGAAACAGCTGTACATGGATAGGATTCTCAGTTTGTGTTAAATCCAACCTTGGCTTTGCATTAAAGCTGTGTAATACAGGAGGCATAAGCTTAAAGGAAGCCATGTTTGAAAATGGCTATGGATTGAAGAGTGGTGCTTTTGTGGGCACATTTGCATCTCCCAGCTCAGCATGATCCCCTCCCTTTGGAGACTGGGTCGCAGGGCAGTATTCCAACATGATAACGACCCCAAACACACCTTCAAGACGACCACTGCCTTGCTAAAGAAGTTGAAGGTTAAGGTGATGGACTGGCCAAGCATGTCACCAGAACTAAACCCTCTTTAGCATCTGTGGGGCATCCTTAAATGTAAGGTGGGGGAGTGCAAGGTCTCTAACATCCACCACTAAGCTTCTTGCTTTAGATATAATAATCTTGATCTTCCCTTTCAGGTTTTAGAAAGCAGTCCAGGGAATGGAAAGGACATATTTCCTGCTCGAAGACTATGGAAGAAGTCACCTATTCTAGCAGGCTTTCTTCCCTCTCAACAAACCCCTAATACCCACCTTTGCCATTTAATAATCCTAGATCTGCAGTGGGCTCCTTTAACTAAAAACTGAGAATGACGTCTCTGATTTTCTCTATCCTATTCCATCACAGCTAATCCATTTCCTCTCTACTACACCTATCCCAACTCTCTAGTATCTCTTCAACCTCTCCCTGAACGCTGGCTAGTTTCAATTATCTCTAACACAAACCTTAATTATACACAACCTAGCTTAACCGACCTTCTTTCCTCACACTCACAACTAAATCTCCTCCGGTCTGTCTTCCAGCCCCAACACATCACAGAAACAACACTCACAAAAGTCACTAATTACTTACTCACCAACAGCATTAAATAGTAACTTCTCTATCCCAATTCTAGTGAATCTTTCTGCTGCTTTGAACAGTGGACAACTGTTTTCCTTTTCAAGTTCTCTACTTCCTTGGCCTACTCTCTTGTATTTTCATCTTAATTCAAAAAACCAAACATTTAGCTTTGTCTTTTCCAACACTTCTTCCACAATATCACTCACTACTGGCGTAACCGAAAGTTCAGTCCTAGGACCGTCTTCTCTTCTGCATCTATGTGTCCTCCCTTGGGATACTAATATTATCTACTGTATTGTCCTCCATGCAACTAGGACATGTCACAAAATACTTATTGAGTACATATCTGTCCTCCTGAATGTTGGTTCATCAACCCAAACTCAACATCCCAAAGACTGAGCTCATAATCTCCCCTCCTTCCACAACAGTTCCCACTCCTCAAATATTTCTAACTGTTGACAATGCCATAATCATGCCTATTAGTCCTGCTATGTTGTGTTTTGTATTGGTCTCTACACTTTTCACTCCTCATAAACCTCCTCAATAACCAAATCATATGATCTTCACCTAAAAAAACATCTTCAGAATATGCCACTTTCTTACGCAAGATAAAACAAAAATGATAATCCTTTCCCTTGTCATATCTTTCATCGACTACTGCAACTTTCTCCTTATTCCCCTCCC
Source organism: Discoglossus pictus (assembly GCA_027410445.1). NCBI lineage: Eukaryota > Metazoa > Chordata > Amphibia > Anura > Alytidae > Discoglossus > Discoglossus pictus. The sequence goes on along the minus strand of CM050164.1, from coordinate 252,496,523 downwards.
TTTCACTGGTGTGGTTCCACTCAAATCCTTAATGAACACTGTTACTAGACTCAGCTGCCTCACTTAGCTTCTGCAGAATACAGGTTAAAATCATGCACATTACATATAAAGTCATTTTAACAGTGTATCCCCCTATTTCTCTTCAGTATAGACAAGCAGACACACTTTATTAAATACTTGGGCAAAGTGATAAAGAAACTCAAAAAATAAACACTGAAGAAAAAAAATTAAAATTAAACAAATATTCAACTTATGTCACTCACAAGTGAGTACATAAAACCTAAGAAATATTGCCAACATTTCGATTTAGCACTAGTACCTAAGGTTTGTCTACAAAACCAAAGATATAATCAGCTAACACAATTTCAACACTAAATGTATTTGGTTTCTAAACTAAAAACAAATGTTCAACAGAACGTTACATTGATTTACAAAAAGAACCTGGCACAAAATAGACTCTAATTCACAAAACACTTTGTGGTGGAATCGATGCTCTTCTTTCTCAGCATAAGACTCTAACAGATATCCTCTTAGTTACCTGTGATATGGCACCATTGGTGTTCCTTCAATTAAATGGATTTCTGTTCAGAAGTTCTTAAATCTGTTCAGCAGTTAAAAAACTTGCATGGATCTAATTACTTGCTCTGTTACATATTATAGATAGATAAGGTAAGGCCATGCTCATAAAGGAATACTCCATTCATAACAGTTTTATGAACTTTTAGATAATATATGCATTTACATGCTATTTTAAGTTAGGTTATAGGGTATTATATTTGAACATGTGAGCTTCTGTAAATGCATGCTTTTATTTTAAATATGTATTAAATATTTATTATGAATATAATTTGTGTTCTTATTATATTCATATATTTAGATTTTTGATATAGATTTTGCAAGCTTTAATGTCCTGGTATACAAGAGAAGTTTAATAAATGCAGATGTATAAGTGCTTTTCACACATATTTGTAAACAATGATTTTTATTTCTATATTTTGGAGCCAAAGGTTTCTGCTTTTGTATCTCTGCCTGTAAATAAATTGTTCTTGTTTTTGAATATTCCTTGGCACCCTCAGTCATTAAACAAAGGACAGTGCCATGTTAGCAATCACACTGATGTGTTCCAGTAAACACATTAAAACATTGTAATATTGATTTGTCAGGCATATTCATTCAAGCATTTGCCCTATAATTAGTTTCTCGTTTCAGAACTGTTTTTATATGGTCCTTTGCCAAAACACATAATGGTAAGAAGTAGTAATAGACATTGGGGAGAATTTATTAAGCGCTTTCTCATCTGAGATGAATTGAGAAGAGCTAAGACAACGTGAGAAGGGCTGTTTTTCCCCATAGAAAACACAGGAGATAATGTCAGATATTCTTGAGAAGCTTAATAAATACCCCCGCTTAGTAACCTGTAAATACAGCAATGGGAAGTTGGAAGCTCACAAGGAAAGCCAGTTATGAAATGCTACTTTAAATTAAGAGACAAAAAGATACATTGATTATCTGATTTTTTTTATATTAATTAATCTAGATCAAATGACTAGTTTAGATGTTATTTAATTAGACAGATCTACCTTTTTATACTGTGTGCAGTAAAAATGTCAACAATTAAAAATTGAAGATTGTATTCTCAAATCAAATTAATTTAACCTAAGTTTAAAATGTTCTGTAGTATTTCAAGCACCTACAATACCACACATAGACTTTCATAAATATATTGCATAAAATAGGTCCTTACTTAATTACTGCAGATATTGACCTGTATTACCTGTAAGTGTTGCAAGAAATACTAATACTATTGTTAACACTGTTCTGTTGATTGTGTTTGTCTATTTATAGTGGTTTTCCTACTTCATTGACAATATATATTGTGGTATACTTTCAAATATAAAACATATATGGGAACACTGAGCAGCTATAAGCTATTAATTGTAACATTTTTCATTGTGAATGACTTGAGGGGGAAGGCGGTGTGCATGGCTGTGCATGGAGCTGCTTCTGGGATTGTTCACAGGGCTTGGAAGAATGCTGTACAATAACACATGCCCCATAATTTACATAGAGGCCTCCCAGTGTACACATAAGTATACTATAAACTTCTGCTGTATGTTCTGGAGGCTGACAGGAAGTCTATACAGCTGTCCTGCCACTAATTATGCAAAAGGAGCAGAGCTAAGAAGCACAGCATGTCAGCCAGAAACCTATAAAAGTAAAAACTTTAAACTGTAACTGCTAGCATTATAAAGTGTAAACATTATATATCAAATTTACTTACACATGTACTTTCATTTTAACAGCCATTATGTTATAGTACATTTTTATATTATTATTTTAACATATACAGTCCATAAATATTGGGACATCGACACAATTCTAAACTTTTTGGCTCTATACACCACCACAATGGATTTGAAATGAAACTAACAAGATGTGCTTTAACTGCAGACTATCAGCTTTAATTTGAGGGTATTTGCATCCAAATCAGGTGAACAGTGTAGGAATTACAACAGTTTGTATATGTGCCTCCCACTTTTTAAGGGACCAAAAGTAATGGGAAAATTGGCTGCTCAGCTGTTCCATAAGTGAAGCAAGCCATCATTAGGCTGAAAAAACAAAACAAACCCATCAGAGAGATAGCAAAAACATTAGGTGTGACCAAATCAACTGTTTGGAACATACTTAAAAAGCACCAGTGAGCTCAGCAATACCAAAAGACCCGGAAGACCACGGAAAACAACTGTGGTGGATGACCGAAGAATTATTTCCCTGGTGAAGAAAACACCCTTCAAACAGTTGGCCAGATCAAGAACACTCTCCAGGAGGTAGGTGTATGTGTGTCAAAGTCAACAATCAAGAGAAAACTTCACCAGAGTAAATACAGAGGGTTCACCACAAGATGTAAACCATTGGTGAGCCTCAAAAACAGGAAGGCCAGATTAGAGTTTTCCAAACAACACCTAAAAAAGGCTTCACAGTTCTGGAACAACATCCTATGTACAGATGAGACTAAGATCAACTTGTACCAGATTGATGGGAAGAGAATAGTATGGAGACGGAAAGGAACTGCTCATGATCCAAAGCATACCACCTCATCAGTGAAGCATGGTGGTGGTAGTGTCAGGGTGTGGGCATGTATGGCTGCCAATGGAACTGGTTCTCTTGTATTTATTGATGATGTGACTGCTGACAAAAGCAGCAGGATGAATTCTGAAGTGTTTCGGGCAATATTATCTGCTCATATTCAGCCAAATGCTTCAGAACTCATTGGACGGCGCTTCACAGTGCAGATGGACAATGACCCGAAGCATACTGTAAAAGCAACCAAAGAGTTTTTTAAGGGAAAGAAGTGGAATGTTATGCAATGGCCAAGTCAATCACCTGATCTGAATCCGATTGAGCATGCATTTCACTTGCTGAAGACAAAACTGAAGGGAAAATGCCCCAAGAACAAGCAGGAACTTCAAATCCATTGTGGTGGTGTATAGAGCCAAAAAGATTAGAATTATGTTGATGTCCCAATATTTATGGACCTGACTGTAGTTAATAGTGGCAATGTAACAGTGCTTTCCACAATCTGCACATCAAATTCTAATTAGTGCCACTGACTGGTGCACCTCATTATGTATTGTGCAGGAGCAGGGAGCAGCCTAAAATCACTAGCTTAAATAGCTCAGTTGATTTACCTACAATTTTAAAAAGGAAAATACTTATTCCATATGCTTTTTCACCCTTTATGCACACATAGTGACCTCAGGATCCCTTTGGAGCTGAAGGCTTTGAACAAGCATGGGATGTGACAAATATATATATATATATATATATATATATATATATATTTTTTTTTTTTTTTTTTTATATTAATAATACTCAACACAAATATTTAAATTCATATGTAATAATGTAATCTTTTTACTCTTTATTTGGGGTAATGTGTTCCCCATAAAGTGTTTATTTTACTCACAACCTCTGCCTTTTCCCTTAACTTGATAATATGATTACAGTAATATATAATGCATAAGTAATAGCATACTTTCATTTATTTTTTTCATTTGTTTCAATCTTTAAGTAGATACTTGTAATGGATTTCTAGATCTGTGCATTGTCTAGTCTGGCATTCACAATTTTGCTGCATTGGGTTGCTGAATTTTTCAACAGTTGAATAATCTTGAAAATAAATTGGTTTTAAATTAAATTTAATGGAGGAAATATCAGCAACAATACTGTACATTATTTGCTTAGATTGCCTGCTAAGAAATGTATTTCACCACAAGATGGCAGCGTTACCTTTCTTCATTTTTCCTATAGTGTTTTTTTTTTATATTGTTTGGTTGTTATGTTATGGAAAGAATTGCTAACAGTAGAAACGTATAACCAAAATTGGTAGAAAATCAGAACATGTGTATCTTAACATTTTTCAGACTCACACCACACAAAAAGATGTACCAGATTTACTGGAACCAATGCCACCTCTGGAATCTATAAATATATTTATGACACATTTATTCTAATATATAAATTAGAAAAATATATTCCATGACAATATTCACAGCCCTATAAATGTGCAATACCTAAATAAGGATTACCTAAACCTGTGTTTCATAGATCTCAGGGGCTCCATTTGCATGATCAGGGATTCCATGAATTTCCAGACGTTTTGTGGGAACCATGGAAAGGGTTCTACAAAGATATTATGACATTTTAAATAAGGGGTTTAGGTTGTAAGCATATTTTGAACATGTTGATCTTTGAAATTGCATTTTAGGTCCAGGGTAAGAGCTTCACTGGAACCATTATGGATTTCTGGGGTTTTGCCAATACTTTCAAAGCCCAAATAGAGTTCCCTAGCTCAAATAGTTTTGAAATACTGATTAGGTTATGTATTTTATCATAGAGAGTATATATTAGCTTCAACAGAAATATAGTAAACACACTCTAGGCCTACTAGACAGATTATTCCACAAAACATAAACTCAGAAGTTGATACATTTGGGAATACATTACTTGTTCTCTGATATATTTCAGATTTATGGACTAGGAGATAATTCTTTCAACATCTTCATATATCTAGTAATAAAGGATTGATATCCCAACAGGCATATACTGCTCATCTCCAGATTATTAATGCAGTGTATCTCAGCATGCAGAATTCATGTCCTAACCTATGAATGTGCCTGGAGATAAAGGATTCATTTTGAAATGGATGGATTTACCTAGCAGTACAGGATTCATTTCCAAACAAATCAGTGGAAGAAAATAAAAGCTGCATCTCCCATAATATGCAGACAAGTAAACATTCATTCTTCTAGTCACACTTTGATCTTCATTTGAATATTTTGAGTAAAAACTACAAGCCATGACTGTGCAAGGAACAGGAAATGAAATATTTAACATCTTGGTTCCCAGTGACTGCAAAAGGTGCACACAGCTTGATAGCTGTGTCATCAAAGCACATACACTCTCTAAACTGTCAGAGAGCCGGTGCACGTCCTTACTGAGGAATATTGTATGTATAATGAGTTATGGCAGAGACATGCATAGAATTACACTTTACATATTTATGCTTAGTGAAGTAATTTAAAATACATTGGCTTTTTCAATTAAATGGTTTCCAAGGCATTTTTGGCCATTTTCATATGGACTACTGTATCCAGAAACCCTTTCTGATGTGTGCAAACTACATTAAACTAGCTGTTATATGGCTGGCTGCATAAATTGTGATTCGGCCAATAGAATAGGGCTCTATATAAGCACATAGCATATTTTTTTACAGAAGTTTTTAGTTAGTGAACTTCTATCCAAAAGCAAGGTCTTTACTAACTAAAAACTTCAGTAAAAAAATATGCTCTGTGTTTATATGGAGCCCTTTCGAAATTTCAGAATCACAATTTAATAAGGCTGTTAATCTTTGCAGATCTTTGCAATCTGCCCTTCTATCACAAAATATCTACCAGTTTGTACCCAGTAATGTTAAAACTGAAAAAAGGCAGATTTGTAACCATTTACATTTTTGTATTACTTTACTAATCAAGATATATTTTAAAACATGTCAAATCAGTTTCAGTTACCAGCACTAGTGTCTCATGAAAAGCTTCCAAGTTTTGTCTTGCACCAAATATGTAGGTAAAACAATGAGGAAAACATACTAGTCGGAATTTACTAAGCATTTCAAGTACATCTCACATCTTATCTTGATATACTATGGAGAAAAGCAGCCCTTTGCACATTATCTCAGATTTTTTCACCTCATCTCAGGTGAGAAAGTGCTTAACAAATCCCCTCTCTATTTGGTGCAAAGTGCACATTTCACAGAGTTCTTAAAATGGTGTCATGTGGGCTTTGTTGTTACTGATATATCGACTCAGGGTTTGCAAGAATAAATTGCATACCGAAAGCAGATAATTTGCTCCAAACCCGTGCATCACATTATAATGATGATAAGACATATACTTATACACTTTGAAAGAAGAAGATGGCTCCAAGTTCTTTTTAACAGTGGGGAAAATTTACTAAGCACATTCTCACCTGACATGGTGAGAATAGCTTAGATATTGTGACAAGAGCTGTTTTAGCACAGTGAAATATCACAGAATGACAGGCATACTATGGAAGAGTATGTTTTAACCCATCCATAATAATAATAATAATATAATAATAATAATAATAATAATAATACTGTGCCCAAATGGAAGTAAAAAATATGCATAACTTAGATTTTAACTAGTCACAGTGCTGTTTCTTTAACTTTTCCTTATTCATTTTCCTACCTGCCCTTTCCACATCCACCCACCTAATTTATAGTGCAGGCTTAGTACTATCACCTCCATTTTACACAGCTGATACACCCACAAACTTAATCACTAATTTATCCTCTACTCTTTTCAATTACTTGCCAAATCCTGGTTTCTTCTTTTTATTACTTCACCTTTTGTTTTATTTATCCCTTTAGATTGTATGTTTGCAAGTTTTCCATCTTATGAGGTGCTTTGAAAAAAAACATGCATGTAAGATTTTAAACTCAGAGACAAAGCCCTCTATTTTCTGCAATGTGTTTAATATTGTATTTATTTTTTTTCTTGGTATTTAACCCCTGTACAGCGTTAGGGAATATGTTGTTGCTTTATAAAAAAAACTGTAATAATAATAATAATAATAATAATAATAATAATAATAATAATATCATACATAGTTCAAATGACAGATGGTGTGGCTTCTGTAATCTAATGTTACAAATATGAACATATCTCAGAAACGTAAGATTTGCCTGAATAAAAACACAGAACTCACATAGTGAATTAATAATAGTAAATTAAAGAACTGACCACTACAAACAGTTACTGTCATTTAATTTTGCAGAGTAGGTGAAGGAATGTACAACAGTGGCTGAGGTTGGCAAAACCTGAATATTTCAACTACCTAACCTTATTATATGACATGCATAAAAAACAGCTATTAGGAGATTTAGGAGATTTAGTTGAAATATTTTTAAAAAGCATCCCTCAGAAGAGTTAACAAATAAAAATTAATAGAAAAACAGAACAATACAAACAAACAATGCTGCCATTTCTTGCAAGGAGTAATTGCCACTCCATAGCCAGCTAATGCCCGTGTTGTGGCTGTTTTAATTATTAGTAGATTATTGTGGGTGAATAATAAGTTTAACACATTTCTGATCTTGCTTTTCAGTGAGTAAACCTCTAGCAAAATAAAACAATTTAGTATGTATGTAGTAGGCAATGCAGAAAAATCAACTAGTAAACATACCTTGCATATAAATGTTGTTAGCCTGTTTGATGCACCTATTTTGTATACGTAACATAAAAATATCACTAATATTTTCATAAATCAGTAATTTATTCTAAATGTCTGATATTTCTTTGAATACCAAATTTCTTATTTAGTTCTTACTCTTCTGCAATTGAGGCCCATGTAAACACACTGATCATGCATATTTGTATCATTTACTTAAGTATGTAGTATGACCAGCTGCAAAAGCATTATAGTATTTGTTCATGTGGTTGCATTGTCTACTGTCATTAGATGTTTTGTTTTCAATTTACTAGTTAATTCTCAGGATTGACACTGAAACTGCAGTACAGAACCCAGAGAGAAATAATGTGCTCATCTATCAAAATATTACTAAAAGCTGACCAGATTTTTTAAATGAAATCTGAAGATTAGTACATAACTAGCGAATTGCTCGTCAAAAAATGACGGCAATGAAATTGTAATTTAGCTAATGCTGTTTGGTTTTCGCTTTGTTCGCCGGCCATTTTTTCTCTCGCTGAGCGAATTTTTTAGTGTTCAAACTCTTTTATTTCTAGTTAAATGAAGGTGTAAGTTGTTTTTTTGAGGTCCTGGATGCTTCCTATTGCTGTAGGTAAGCTTTTTATGTATGTGCTGTGTGTATTTATTGTGTTTTGAATTTTGTAATGTTCGTGAGTTGCGTCTGATTGTTGCGAGGTCGTAATGTGTGGTAATGTGTCTCGTATGTTGTTTGCGTTGCGAGGTAAAGTTTGCGAGGGTCGTAGTAGGTGTGTCGTGTTGTTTGCGTGGTCGCGGTTGTTGTGTGGTGTTGTTTACGTTTGAACGTAAATTTTGGGTGGGTCACAGTTGCTGGCAAGGGGCGCTCCTTGCCAGCAACTGAGGCCCTCGCCCGCAGCCCTCGCTATGCAAGGGCCGCGGCTCACTGCGCGAGCCGCGGCCTTCGCTCGCTAGGCGAGCCCGCAAGCATTAGCAACAACTCATACGCTCACAACTACCGTATATGCTCGAGTATAAGCCGAGTTTTTTAGCCCTTTTTTTAAGGCTAAAAAGGCCCCCCTCAGCTTATACTCGAGTCACTCTCCCCCGTGTCTCTCTAACTCCCCCCATGTCTCTCTAACCGCCCCCCGTGTCTCACTAAACCCCCACCCCGTGTCTCTCTAACCCTCCCCGTGTCTCTCTAACCCACATGCCTCTCTAAACCCCTGTGTCTATTTCCCTCCCCCTCTTAATCCTCAAACTCCCCTCCTCATTCTAAACCCCCCTTTACCCCTCTCAATACCTCCCCCTCTCACTTTCCCCTCACTTACAACCATCTGTAGTTTCTCCCCGGCCTCCGCTCCTTCCTGCTTCTGCACCCGGCATATGCTAATGACGTGACGTCACAGCGTCACGTCGTTAGCATATACCGGTGAATGGCAGCAGGAGGTGATGCTGGTAAGAATCAAGAGGGGAGAAAGGGATGTAATTGCATAGGGGGGAAGGAGGAGGATGGGAGGAGGAGGGGGGATGGGAAGGAGGAGGATGAAGGAGGATGGGAAGGATGAGGATGGGAGGGAGGAGGATGTTCATTAGCATATACCAGTTCTGGTGATCTCCACCCTCACTACAACGGAGAACATCCTCCTCCTTCCCATCCTCCTCCTTCCAATCCTCCTTCATCCTCCTCCTTCCCATCCCTCCCCTCCTCCTTCCCATCCTCCTCCTTCCCCCCATGCAATTACATCCCTTTCTCCCCTCTTGATTCTTTACAGCATCACCTCCTGCTGCTAATACTTCCCCTGCAGCGTATCTTATGCCATTTACCGGTATATGCTAATGACGTGACGTCACAGCGTCACGTCATTAGCATATACCGGTAAATGGCATAAGCATATACCGGTAAATGGCAAAGGGAAAGGGAGGAGGAGAGGGGGAAGGGGTAATGGTGGTGGTGGGGGGGGGGGGGGGGGGGTTGAGGAGGGAGGATGAGGAGGGAGGTTGAGGATGAGGAGGGAGGTTGAGGATGAGGAGGAGAGGTTGAGGAGGGGGGTTGAGGTTGAGGAGGGGGATTGAGGATGGGGGTTGAGGAGAGAGGATGAGGATGGGGGGTTGAGGAGGGAGGATGAGGAAGGAGGTTGAGGATGAGGAGGGAGGTTGAGGAGGGGGTTGAGGAGAGAGGATGAGGTTGGGGGGTTGAGGAGGGGGGTTGAGGAGGGAGGTTGATGAGGGGGGGTTGAGGAGGGGGGTTGGGGTTGAGCGTGGTTGGGGTTAAGGAGGGAGGTTGAGGGGGGTTGAGGTTGAGGTGGGTTGAGGTTGAGGAGGGAGGTTGAGGAGGGGGTTGAGGAGGGGGTTAAGGAGGGAGGATGAGGATGGGGGTTGAGGATGGGGGGGTTGAGGAGGGAGGATGAGGAGGGGGTTGAGGATGGGTGGTTGAGGAGAGAGGATGAGGATGGGAGGGTTGAGGAGGGGGGTTGAGGTGCGGGGTTGGGGTTGAGGTGGGTTGGGGTTGAGGGGGGTTGAGGTTGAGGAGGGTTGAGGTTGTGGAGGGTTGAGATTGAGGGGTTTTGGGGGGTGGAGGAGGGAGGATGAGGGGTTGAGGAGGGGGGGTTGAGGAGGGAGGATGAGGAGGGGGTTGAGGATGGGGGGGTTGAGGAGGGAGGATGATGATGAGGAGGAGGGGTTGAGGAGGGGGGTTGAGGTTGAGGAGGGGGTTGAGGATGGGGGGTTGAGGAGAGAGGATGAGGATGGGGGGTTGAGGAGGTGGGGTTGAGGATGGGGGGGTTGAGGAGGGAGGATGAGGTTGAGGAGGGGGTTGAGGATGAGGAGGGAGGTTGAGGATGAGGAGGGAGGTTGAGAAAAGGATGGAGGTTGAGAAGGGGGTTGAGAATGAGGAGGGAGGTTGAGGATGAGGAGGGAGGTTGAGGATGAGGAGGGAGGTTGAGGATGAGAAGGGAGGTTGAGGAGGGGGTTGAGGATGAGGAGGGGGGTGAGGAGGGAGGGTGAGGAGGGAGGATGAGGAGGGAGGATGAGGATGAGGGGTTGAGGAGGGGGGTTGAGGTTGAGGAGGGGGGATGAGGATGGGGGTTGAGGATGGGGGGGTTGAGGAGGGAGGATGAGGAGGAGGGGTTGAGGTTGAGGAGGGGGGTTGAGGATGGGGGGTTGAGGAGAGAGGATGGGGGATGAGGTTGTGGAGGGGGTTGAGGATGAGGAGAGAGGCTGAGGATGAGGAGGGAGGCTGAGGATGAGGAGGGAGGTTGAGGATGAGGAGGGAGGTTGAGGATGAGGAGGGAGGTTGAGGATGAGGAGGGAGGTTGAGGATGAGGAGGGAGGTTGAGGACTGGGGTTGAGGAGGGTGATAAGGGAGAGGGGAAGAGACACAGGGAAGGGAGAGGTTGGAAGAGACAGAGGGAAGGGAGAGGGGAGAAGACACAGAGGGCACAAGAGGGGCACATTTTCCACCCTCGGCTTATACTCGAGTCACTCATTTTACCCAGTATTTTGTGGTTAAAAAAAGGTGCCTCGGCTTATACTCGGGTCGGCTTATACTCGAGTATATACGGTATATATGTGATAGACTACAGTATGGCAAATGTTACATAAATCTGCCATACTGTATTAAGTACTATATAATAAGTTGGAGAAAATGATCAAGCAATGTTTTCACCTAGAGGTCCCATAATTAAAGGACCAATGTAAAAACTATTCATATTAAACTTTTTTTTATAGTTCACCATTAATGAACACATAAAATACATGCAAGCTTTAGCCAGGAATAAAACACAATTTACCCTGTTAATGGCCATTGCTACACCCCTCCCCACACTTCACTTTGTCCTGTGCACTACTGAAGGGAAGTGAAAGATAATATTGATTATGCTGTCTTGGTAAAGCTTGTACCAACAGTGGCCATTAATGATGTAAACTGTGTTTTTAAATTATATTTTCTGGCTGAATGTTTGCTTGCTTCTGTTTGCACACTTATTTTATAATGTTAATTAATGGTGAACTAAAAATTAGGTTTAACATGTAGAGTAAACATTAAGAATATATTGTATCTGATTGAACATGTGAAGGAAAGTTGCATAGTATTTCTGCAATATTCTTTATTATGATTTTATGTATTGCTATAAACAAAAATATCTAAAGGTTTCAGTGGAAAACAACATCCTCACTTATACTTAGGGTAAAGCCACACCACTATTATCTAATGACACTCCTTCCTGCCTATCCTAACATCCCAGCACATTATGAGGACAAATACTAACATGGGACAATTGTCTCCATCATGGGTCTATGCTCTGAAAATGGGAAGGGGGTCTGGTCACCTTACATTACTAGTCAGTTGTCACATGTTTCTTGCATAAGCTGGCGGGCATATACCTTTACAGGCCTATTATCCCTAGCCTAGTTGGTGGCTAACAGAACAATTTGTTATGCTATGCTGCTTGATCGCTTATCCTGTAGTTCTGCTCCATGGCATGATGAATTTAATGTCATATTTCAGTCAAAGGCAGAATTAAATGACTGATGCTTCACATAACTCATCTAATGCAGGCAGTATTTTATGACAAGTATCTTGTATGATTGACAAGCATTGCTCTGCTGTGGATCTTATGTCTCACTGGAGTGCTATTACCTAATGCACTGTGGTAGGTCACTATTAGAGAAAGGAAATAAAATGAGGTAACAAACATCACTGCTCATGCCTATTGTGAAGTGCCAATGAACCATAGGTAAAATATTAGCTATGATACTCGTGAGACAGTTGTAGAATTATTATTAACATTCATTTGTATGTTTTTTAATACAAGTGAAAAATATATTCAAAAGTAAGTATTTGTGGGCACATTTGCATGTCCCAGCTCAGCTTCCCAGAATGCAGTGTAATAACTCGGAATTTCTCTGAATTCGTTTTTCTCGGAATTCTGAGCTGGAAGCAGGTTTTTTTAACTTGCTTTAGACATTCAAATGTGAACACAGATGTACTATTTGTTTACTATATATATATATATATATATATATATATATATATATATATATATAAATACATCATGCAAATTGAAAAATCTCTGAGAATTAATAAATATATATCATGGGAAGTTATATATGGCCCCCTGAAGTTAAGATAGAAAGTCTAGCATGTTTCTACTGGACCTTCTTGGTCCTTTTACTTTTATAATGTTTTCTTTCCCGAAGCTTCTAAATTAGTAAATGAACTATTAGTTTAACTGGGTCCTTTCTCTTGGCTTTATTTACAAGCTCCCTTTATCCCTGCTTATCTCCTTTTACCATGCCTATTTTGAGTGTATTCATGAAAAGAGGTTAAAACTTTAGATAAGCAGGGATATGCAAGGATAAGTGGCAGTAAGTAGAGTTATGCAGTTTTAAAGCATAACATAACTCCACTTTCTTAGTTTTCTATCGAGTCTATTTACCGAGATTGACTCCTTATGGACCCTCATGGCACCTTGAATTAACCCCTATACTACAGGGTTCTTATGGACCCCCATGGTACTTAACTCTAACGTCCTATTATGGGGTTTTCGGTGGATCTTCATGGCATCCTGACTACTACCATAGTGGTCGTTATGAACCCTCATGGACCCTATCCACTTATAGGTGTCCACAAGAAACCCCTTAGTCCCTAACACTATCCCCTATTTAAAAAAATATAATAAAATAAAGAACTATATGTGAGATAAGCACAAAAGTTATTTTACTTTTCAACTCTATATTCATAGAATGATATGTTAGATTTTAGTAGATTCTATATTTTGGCAAGTTAACAGAATAAATTACACAAAGTGTTAATGGCTTAAGAACATGACAGGAAGAAAATGTGGCAAGAACAGAAAAGAAAAGTGAAAGCTAACAAATAATGCAAGCTCATATACTCAAAAAACAATTAAATTCCAACTCATGCATCACACAAAGCCAGACCCATCCAAAACAACGATTTCTCTAGAATACAAGTTTTTCAGATAAGGCCTTTCCACCGTATTCTAGCAGTTGCATAGCTTGGCCTAGCTTCAACCTTTTCACACCCTAATGTTCTCAAGGGAACTCCAATGTCTGAACCAGAATTCCTAACCTTGCAACTTACTCCCACAGATAACACTGCTTTCTCATAATAAGGAGATGTTCTTCCATCACTTGCTTGTCAGCAGATTCAAAAGCTCATATGCATGTTCCTATTTTTAGGTCAGTGAACCAGACTTCTGGTCTGTATCACTTTTGATACCTGATGTCAATTTATTAAATATCCCATTGTTTCCACAAAATGGAACACCATGGCTTCATGCAATACAGTATAGCTTGAGAAACACTGACTTACATGACACTAATGTTTTTGCCTCTCAGCTCTTAAAAATAAGAAATTATATCTTATATTGGGAATATCAGTAGGTGGTATGTATTTATGAATGATTTGTATTAAAATTCATGGTGAATTTACTTACCTAATGTAATCAATTATATATGTTATTAATTGCACGTGAGCTTTTGCATTTATCCTTTACAACCATTAGCAAAGATTTCCACACATTTTCCACTTTTTAATATTTAGGATTAATCAATCTCACCATATTTCTCTATTGGGTGTCACAGTCCTCGTGTGAGGACCCTGCAACCAGCAGACTGGCCTTTAAAGGATGAATTTAGTGGTAACATAATATGTTTCTTTTTTCCATTTGTTTTTTTTAAAATTGATTCGCAATAAAATCAGTAAGTGAAGAAAAAAGTTGGTGCCTCACAGAGATCTACCCATAAGATTGTTCTATTTTTTCTACTAACCAGTCTATTTGCCTGCAGTGATCACTGCCGGGAAAGAGATGGTAAAAGACTCCTGTTAGGACAGCCTCCTGATAAGATCTGCTTCCATGCTGTTTGCATCTAATATGGGGTGGTGAAAAACAGATCTGCTTGATGCAGCAATACTAAAGTTCAAATATGAGTTTAAAAGTAACATTTATAATTTTTTCTTACAATGCTGATTTTGTTGATAACCAGTTATTAAATAAATAAACTCACATTTTATGACTACTAAAATGATCTTATAAATATAAAACCACTTTTGATGCATTTTGTAAAATTTGGATATCTTCCAGTAGTTTGTAAATAACTAATTGTTAACATAAATAGAATAGTAAGCTCTACAGGCTGCGTCATAATATAATGATGTTTGCGACAGAAAAGCTAGAATTCAAAATTAATGATTTAAGCCATAGAAAAGTTAGAATTCAAAATAAATATCGTTACCAACAGCCCTATTAAATTCCCTCAACGTGTAAAACCATAGCCGTAACATAGCCCGCAAAACTTACGGCTATGAAATTGGCCCTGTAACGCAACCCGCTAACGATCTGCGGGTTACCAGCAAAAAAAAAACTACGGGACGTCGAAATTTGAAATCCGCTGCCACAAATCCTTTGATCTGTCAAGCCCGTAACTGTTACTTTTGAAAATCGCTGTTTAATTGCTACGAATTCACTGGCGTTCAAACCTGTAACCCGCAAATGGAGCCCAAAAGCCAACGGGTACTAGAGAGGACCTGCAAGGGGGGTTAAAGTCCTATCCGTAGCACTGTAAATGCAAATATACACACACTACTGTACTTATAATAAAAGAGAAAGTGATTTAAGGTATTAAAATGAATAGCACAACATTCTCAAGTTTGCAAATCCGCAATATTAAATACATTTTTTAATTTCCGTGTTATATCGATCCCGGCAATCAGTGTGTTAATACATATAATGGAACTCGCATGGACTAGAATATCATATTTATTGATTTATTAATATTGCATTATTTCTGGAATGCGGGTCGGATCGAAACTCGTAATTGAAACCTTTAATGCTTTGAAATCTAACCTCCATTTTTCAGTGACGTAATGATGACGATCTCATTTGCCATTGGCTCCGTCTACACCCCTACGGCCGCACATCCAACGTGCGCAAGAATGGTTTACAGGTTTGCATACTCGGCCCTTTGGTCGCAGCATGGTTGAATGTAATAGCTCTAACTCCAGCAAATTTCAAGCCAGCCAGGTTTGCGGGTGTGCCGTTGCCACTACGGGTTTGGAATTTAATGCGGCTGTATGTCTATTTGGCTTGTTATAAAGGGTGAGTACGGTATAATCTAACTCAGGAAACTGCCTTCTTATTGTCTCATTGTTTTGTGGCTGTACATCGACCATCTGAGTGTAAACTAAACATTAATGTGTTTAGTTTAGTTTCAGAAGGAAGCAGGAGAGGCGAAACCTGTGCGTGTCAGACCATCCAGTCTCACAGTGATGATGTCAGCAGCAGCAGTTCAGTGATCCGGCATTGAAAACCAAGATGTGGTCCTAGGATCAACGCGCTGACAACTTGAAACAGAATGCAAACAATTGAAGACTACTAAACAGTTATGTCCAGAAGGTACTGAGGAATGTAGTCTTAGACTAGTAAGGTTAGATATTTTTCACGTTAATTCAGAGGCCCACCTGTTAGAAGACCGGTAGTGGGTCCAGGTATTTTTCACTACAACCTAGTTAAACTAGGGCCACAGTTTAATCTGCCTGTTATTATATTTTTTCTTTCCCTCATAATTTGCCTATAACACGTGAACTACATGTATGATCTTGAACTGAATAAATTACATTAAGTATCTAACACATTTTTGTTATATAGGATAATAGTATGCAATAGCCAGTTTGAGAATGTTTATGATTGACATTGTCCTACTCTAGGACCTTTATCTATATTAGATAGTACCAATATTGACTACATATTAATCACTATATTATTAGAGGGTGTATGATTATTACCCAAAATGTATATTGATGTAGCTGGCACATCTATAGACTTGGTCTTAAGAATATACTGTAAATACTGGGCATACTCTTTATCTGCATAATTAACGCATAGCAATGCATCACATGAGAATTCTTTGCTGTGTATATAGTATATTTTACTCGCCGTTGTTTTTCTATTTATATATATATATATGTTAATTTATAGACATATATTTTTCGTATGAAATAAAAGTTACATTTTACTCTAAATCTGTGGTCTTCCGTTTCTTTGCTCCAATTGCTATTTATATAATAAAATAGCGAATTGGCCGCCCAAAAATTACAGCAATAAAATTTGAAGCCTGACAATGCTTTTTGCCACACAATGCAATGTTTTGCCACTCTGAGCACCTTTGGCACTCATCACGAGCCTCGCCTCCCATCTACTTCACCGCTCATTACAGGCCTCTGCAACTTGCAACTTGCCATGTATCTCTTTTCACCATCTCCCCCCTGTTCCTTCCATGTGCCTTGTTTTCATCTTGTTTCAGAATTTTTACGTTTTTTCGGCCACCATTTTTTTTTTTTTTTGCTGCTTCAGTGATTTTCGATCATTAGAAAAGACAAAATATGCCTCAAATTAACTTGCAAACTCACTTACTGGATCCCTGGCTCTCCCCCTGTGCTGTGTGTGCGTACGGAAGTGAATTTGAGGCATTTTTATGTGTTTTCATCGTCTTTTCCATTTCGGTGATTCGGTTGTTAAAAATCATATTTTTTGCAAGTTCGTGCCTTAATGGCTCACAGTTTGACAACTATTATATGTGATATTGCCATAAAAAACAAACCAGGATATGACCAATAATTGAGTGTCCTTTACCTTCTCTACCACATTACTATTTGAGTTGTTGGCAAAAAAAAAAAAATTGGACTTTGATAGTTTATATTCTGAAAATGTTAATGTTCCATACAAGTGAAATATAAATTTACTTTAATTACATATTAAATAAGAAGATATGTACTGTCACTGGAATAATTGTACAAAAAACAATTTAAGACTTTCAGCATACAATATAAAAAAAACATATAATACAGTAATAAATCCAGACTTCTTAAATATTCGTTGACATAAACATTTGATAAAAAATTATGATATAGATAATCTGGAAGACAAATTAAATATTACTTTGACCCCAGACAACTCAAGCTAATTGCTATTGACTCAGTTTTCCGTCCCCTGAGAAATGGGACAGACACAATTTGTTGTCTTGAAGAGAAATGCTCTATAATAGGTTTCCTTTTAAACTAAATAAAACATTTATCCAATACATTTAAGTAACTTAAATTAAAAGATATCTTTTTCTACATCAATTTATATGCATTTGTGGATATTTGTATGGAATAACTTGGAACTTTTTCAAGGTGATCTGCCATTTATTCAAAAACTATGTAATTATTTCTAGCATTCTACTCGCGTTGTAGTTAGAGATATTTTTAGAACATTGACTCATATATCATTAAATTAATCTATATTCATTTTTATTGAAAAAAGGAGATCTGTCAAGCATTCAAAATGTAGCACACATATACTTATAACTAAAACATATGTTTTATTATTTCGTTTTATTAAACATCATTAAATAAAATAAAATAAAAATATTATTATTATGAATAATAATAATAAATATTAAAATTAATGTCATATTATGTTTTATCATATTGAAACTATTATTATACCAGTGACTTGCCAGTCAAAAATTATGGGGCAATAAAATTGTAAGGCAGGTAATGGTAATGCTGTTTGCCACAGACAGTAAGTGTTTTGGTCGTCTGAGATCCTTCGGCGTTCATTGCGAGCCTCTCGGTTGTTGTATTTTTTGTTATCAGAGGCGCTTTGCCCTCATTGTAAGGTCTGGGCTGATCTCTTTTGGAGCTTATTGCAAGTCTCTCCCCTGGTGTACTTTGTGTCCTATGAGCACCGTTGGCGCTCCTTGTGAGGCGTGCAGTGAAGGTCTTTGTCGTTTATTGCGATACTGTGGTGTGTTTTTTTTTCTGTATATATTTTTTTTAATGATAATTAATGAAAGAAGAGCTGAAGAGCTAACAATCTGTTTTGATGTTCCTGCAGCATACAATGTAGATTTGCAGTGTTGTTGAGCTGAGGTGTAAGTGTCAGCAATGTGTGAAGTGTGTAGTGTAAAAAGGCTTCGGCACTCATTGCGAGCCTCTCCTGTCGTGTACTTTTGGTCCTCTGAAAGAGATATATATATTTCTATGTATATGTAGTTAAGTAATAATGACTGATTTCTTAAATAAATTCATATACTTTAATTATTTATAATTGATATTTGCAGAGAGCAATAGGCTGAAGAGCTAACAATTTGTTTGTATTTTGCATCTGCATAGAATATACATTTTGAGTGTTGGTGCCCTGCTTATAAAGAGTAATGAATGTTTGAACTGTGCATTCTAAATATGCTGCGTGCGCGAGGTAAAGCCGTTGGTTTATTATGTAAAGTGGCATTGTATAGTCGTAATGTTATTAATGTGGTACCCGTCTCGTGAGCATTTTGCGGCTTTTGTGATAGTGTATCTTGTAGGTCGTAGTGTGATGTGTAAAGTACTACGCATTTTGCAGTGTTTTGCGCGGTCTGGGGTCGTGTAGCTTCATTTTCATTTTTTTGGGTGGCCATTTTTTCCTTGCTTAGGCGATTTTCGAGTGTCGAAAATCGTCTAAATCGAGGTAAATTCGAGTTCCACCTCGCTCACAGATGTCCTGGCTGTTGCCCCTGTCTGTGATGTTTTTGTAATTGTTTGGGGTGTATTTAGTGTGTTTTTCGGGGGGGCGGGGGTTCGGAAACTAATCTCGTAATTTTTTGCATCTCATATCTTTTTTTTCCTAAGTCCTGCGTCTCGTAATTTTTTTTTCTAAGTCCCGCGTAACAGCTCGCATCGGCTAAGTCCTACACGTCAATGGCTCGCTTTGTGAGGCTCGCAAGCGATGAGCGCCTGTGGCGCTCATCGCCTAACTCATACGCACCTCGCAAAGCATAACGTCTCACAGTTTGACGACTATTAAATGTGATAATATTATTAATGTTATTAATTATCGGTTATTTATAACACGCCGACATATTCTGTAGCGTGTTTAGGAAGTGTATTGCTTGTTGTAATGAATGGCATATTCTAATATACTGCTTCATAAATTTGGGCCGAAATACTCTAAAACAAAAAATTGTGTGTATAGGAGGTGCGCTAATGGTCAGTAGAGTCTTCGATCCAGACAGTCTTAAGTACTAAAGCATGGACCTCCCTCTTCAATTTGAATTATTTCAATAAATCTTTATCAAGAAGTGATAGCTATCAAAGCTGGGCCTTATTTCATGTGTTATGTTGCCCTAAACCCCAATTATTACTTCTCCTTACCACTTGCTATATCTGAAATCATAGGTACATGTGCATTTATGTATATATCCTGTATGTCATAGTGTTAAGTACATTTACAATAAGAAATGTCACCAGTATATAGATATTTCTGTGCATATGCACGCACTTTTTCAGGGCACTACAACTTTAGACAGCCTGCTGCCCCTGGCAATGGGCCTCATGGACCTAGACATAAACACACCACAGTATCAGAGACCAACCAAGTCTCTAAACTCTTTTTAGTATGTGTGACACTTTTTTCATGTATTAATTGTACTCATTAGTACAGGCTGGACTATGCAGGAACTAATTGTGAAGGCAAAAAGTAATGTATACAAAAACACATACTTTTATACTTGTATGTGGTAATCTTAGGATAGATACAGAAAGTAGCATAGGGAAATGAGGAATATTAAATGAGGGAGGGAGACCTACCTGACAAATCTGAATGGAACATAAACCCCCAAAACACCCATGTCTCGAGTGATATGTATGTGATGTGTGACATTGCACTTTAGAGAATCCTTACAATGGATAATTGGTAAGATGTTTTTATATATAATATAGAGAGATAGAGTGGAATATGTTTTCACTGTAGTAATCCATTGATGCAAGCAAACTGTACTAAATAATGTTAGTGAATATTCCATAGTAACATATTTTTATGCATCTACAGTTACATTATTTTACCACTCAATGACTTCTCTCCATTGTTTTATGGATTTGTTATACAGCTTCATATGAAATGGTACATTATTATATTGCAAGCTACTTAGCGCACCATTAGTATGACATACACATATATTGTAACTATTGCTTATAATGCATAAATATAATACTAATCCTCAAAGTGCTTGTCAGAAATATAAGAGTTAACGCAATGAGAAAACTGCGCACTGGAACAGTAAAAAAGAAATAGGGTTTTCTTGGTAATAAGTCTGTAAATATTTACATGTTTTCCTGGGCTATCACAGGCGGCATTTTTCCTGAGCTACACAAACCGGAATATTGAAATTAGCATTTAGATAAAGGGAAAACTATTTATTCTCCAAAAAAAGCAGCAGCTTATGTCTTCTATTTATCATAGGGGTTATAGCTGCCTCTCTCTATACAATCTTCCAAGGAAGGCAGCAGAGCACAAACCCAAAAAACGGATTCATTCAATGAATGTATAAATAGTCTGTATAGTATGTATGAATAGTATAATATATAAAAAAATGCAATACTTTCAGTCTTGAACAAATTGTAGAGCTACAATACTAAAAAATCTAAAACAGGTTTATAGATCTACGGGCTCTTAAACAGACAGATCGATAAAGACAGACAGACAAACAAAAACTGTGAAATTAATAAAGTGCACAGCCAAGGCAACTTCTACTACAAGTTTGGACCATTGCAGTGTGACTTTTGAGAAAATGCTTAGTTTGGGTTTAGAGATGGGTCCAGTAGGAAAGGAAATGTACATGAGTATATTTATCAATAATTGGTTAAGGAATTGTAGTGAAATATAACCACTTTCTGTTCTCTACAAATTAATTTAAAGTTTAGCTCAGATTGATAAATAGACTCCATCAAAATTGGAAATGGCTATATTTTAAATTTTAACTCAGTTAAAGATCTACTATAATGGTACAGCTTTCATATCTTTGAAATTCAAGTAGTTCACCACAACAATCATTTAATATATGGTGGACAAATGAGCGATAGAAGCCCTCCACCGTACAGTAGTACAGTATATAAATGGTACATTTGAGTTCACATTTGAATGTCTAAAACAAGTAAAACAAACTTGCTTCCTGCTCAGAATTTTTGAGAAATACAGTTAATACACTGCATTGTGGGAAGCTGAGCAGGGACATCAAATGTGCCCACAAATGCTTTGTTCTTCTATCCATAACCATTTTAAACATGGCTTCCTTTAAGCTTATGCTCACTGCATTACACAGCTTTTATGCAAAGCCAAGGTTGGATTGTGCACAATCTGGGAATCCTACCCACGGACAGCCAATTCAAGGTTACTGCCTATCATCAGCATAGGGCGGGGTCCTAGCTTGTGTAGTGGATATTTAAGTAGTAAAGATCAGAAAAGATAGTTGATCTTTTGTGAAAAAAAACTTGCACTGGATATACATGGTTTCCTCAAATAATCTTTAGGCTGGATCTCCATTCACATTTTCTGACAATTACACATCCTCTACAGCTGCCTCTTTGCTGCATCACTGAGGAATTATGCTATATTTCATGCTTCAACTTAAAAATATGGAAGTAGCACCGAAATAAAGGTTAGAAGGAATAGCAGAGTTATGTTCAGTAACTAAACCTTTTATCCACCATATATTATTTTTTGATAGTGCTCTCTACTTCTTAAAGTCATGAAAGCTAGACCATTGCAATGCCCCGTTGACTCCACAAATCACCATTTTTCAATCTGTTTAATAATGTTTATATATGGGGTGCAGGTGTTACATTTATCAAGCTGTTTTGGGGCATTCTTTTACATAAGTTAGACTTCACTTCAGAGAATAATAGATTTCTCCATTTAGCAAAATAGTATCTGATTTTAGAAAATTACACCATTGCCACAGCGTAACACACTTGTCCACATGCACCAAATTGAACATGTTTGCTTCATGAATTGGAATTTTACACTGGGAGAGACTGAGACGGTTAATAGATTTTTTACTGAATGACTTCATAATGTTGGACGTTTGCAGTCCTTGGTATTTTCAACTTTTTTTTTGAATTTGTGGTCGACATGAGATGCAGGGAAATATATTATTTGGTGCGTATGTTAATGTATGGGGCAAGATGAAATTAGCAGGGCATTTTTTTTGTATTTTAATGCATGGAGAGCATTCAGTGGTGTCACTTTTCATTAACACTATTTATATGTTTAGCAATGTGTTTAAGGACATGAGCCATTGTGAATCTACATTCATGTAAGTGATCATATGTACATATATTTATATACATAAATCTCATAACCGCCATGAAACACAATTCTTAATTTCATGCATTTTAAAGAGTATGCATTAAACATTATCAAAGCTGGATTTTGCATAAAAATTATTAAGCAAAATGTGTTATAAAGTGCAGAGAGCAAACATATGTCTGTATATTTTATTGGCAGACAAGTATGACTCATACATCAATATTATTGTTTACTAGCGAATTGCCCGTCAAAAAATGACGGCAATGAAATTGTAAGGTAGCTAATGCTGTTTGGTGTATAATAATGAAATATGTAATACATTACTAAATGAATATACTGTACCTATTTTGAAGCATTGTGATGAAGAGCTGGCAATCTGTGTTGATGTTGCTGCAGCATTAGTGGTGTGGAGCTGCTGTGTAAGCATGCTGAATGTGTGCACTGTGTGGTATGAATATCCGTAGGTCGTTTGTTGCGTTTTGCGAGTTTGTTGTGGTGTTTTGCGAGTTTCTTGTGGAGTTTTGCGAGTTTAGAGTGCTGTAGCCTCGTTTTCGTTTTGTTCGGCGGACATTTTTTCTCTCGCTTAGATTTTTTTTTAGTCTCTAAACTGTTTTATTTCGAGTAAAATCGAGGTGTAAGTTGTATTTTTGAGGTCCTGGGTGCTCCCTCTTGGTGTAGGTAAGGTTTTTATGTATGTGCTGTGTGTATGTATTGTGTTTTACATTTTGTAATGTTCGCGAGTTGTGTCCGAGTGTTGCGAGGCCGTAATGTGTGTGAACGTGTGTCGTATGTTTTTGCGAGTGTCGTAATGTGTGTGTCGTGCTGTTTGGTTTGCGACGTGAAGTTTGCGAGGGTCGCAGTTGCTGGCATGGAGCGCCTTCGGCGCTCCATGCCAGCAACTGCGGCCCTCGCTTTGCGAGGTCCTCAGGTGCTGGCATGGAGCGCCTACGGGAGCCCGCAGCGTTAGCAACAACTCGTACGCTCACAACTATTATTGTTTATTGGCTGACAGAGCAAGCCTCCAGATCAGTTAAACATTTTTTCTGCAAAACACAGTGGCAAATAATCAAATACCTTCTTTCAGATACAACAATGAGAAAAATGCTATCTATATACCTTTAATGTGCTAAAGTGAAACCATAAATATCATATACTGCCATATTTTGCTTTAAGTTGACTTCCAGGTTCACAAGTTGCATGGTTTTAGTTATATGCAGTCATGTTGTCCCAGAGTTATATTGTTATTGCTTCCACAATACCCATATTTAATTAAATTGGTTAAGTGTTCTACATTTTATGTGAAATTTATTGGGCGAGTTTGAATTGGAGCATTCCTATTTAATTGCATGGATGTATACATATTTTTTCTGAGCATGTTGATAGCCATTTTATTAACACTATTAACTCTACTTAACATCATAGACTTGACTGATATTGCTTCAAAAAGCATCCATCTTGCCAGAGTCCAGTCTTTATGGTTAATACGAAGCAGAGTCTTATACAATTTAAAATAATTTAGAAATGTGTTAATACTAATGAAATCTTGATAAGGAATCATATATGTATGCATATATATACATATACCAAAAAGTATTAGGTACCTACAAGACAGAAATGTCACTATAAATATGTATTTCTGTGCCTATGAAA
Source organism: Discoglossus pictus (assembly GCA_027410445.1). Taxonomy (NCBI): domain Eukaryota; kingdom Metazoa; phylum Chordata; class Amphibia; order Anura; family Alytidae; genus Discoglossus; species Discoglossus pictus. The sequence continues at coordinate 252,471,993 of CM050164.1, read as the reverse complement.
CCATTAATCTTTGGTAAAGCACCAGTCTCTTCAAGCAGCATGTGCCCCCTGAAAATGTGCTACCCTCGGTCTTGTGGGCATATGTCTAGTAACACCACTTAAGTATGAATAATGTACTTAATAGAATGACATAGTAATTTGAGAGGTCCCTCCTTACTAATGCTAAATCTCTCACCTTATTCAATATAGCTCTTTGTATATCACTAATAACACTGCATCCCATTCATAGAGCATACAGCCCATACAGATCATCACATCTCCTCCCCTTCCTCCCTGTTGTCTCTGACTTCTAAAACATCATCCATTACCTACTCTCACTACAATAATCATGATTCGCTAGCATCACAAACTCAAAAAACATTTTATGTTCCCTCCATAATCCTATACTTTTATGCCAAACTCCTAAAAGAAACAATATGACCCCCGTCAATTGTACGATTATTATAACCAATAGTTGGAGGTTTGAGTCTCTTTCCCTCAGACACTCTTGCAGACCCTTCATATAAGCCATTGCTTTCAAACAGCTCACCTACTACACAGTGGTGGAGCTCGAGAATGGAGGGTCCTGGTGCAAAAAATGTTTTGACCCCCCCCCCCCCCCGGCGGTTATAACAAATGTTTTGCTCTGGGCCCCGTCAGAACCTAATCACTCAGTGCTCCTCCACCAGACCCTTTCCCATAACTGCTCCCCTCCCGAAGACCCCTTCCCATAACATCAAACCTTCCCAAGACCCTTACCCATTGCTGCTCCACCAAGACCCCCTGTCAGGAGCGATCCCTCACAGGACCCATCCGCCCTGTACTTTGCTGCCACTTTAAAGTTCTTGCTTTCTCACCTCTTACCTGTTACACATCCCCAGCATGCTGAACTACTCCACACTGCCACCTCTTGGAGCTTCAGTAGAAATGCTCTTATTTAAACAGACACACATTAATTTCAGACCGGGGGGGTTTAGGCAAGGAGGCACAGGGGGGCCTATGGGAGGGCTATGGCGGATTGGGAAGCAGTAAGGAGCCCCATGGGGCCCCTACACTACATAAAAAAATGCAAAAAAAACAACAACACTGCATTGGGCCCGACGATAGGAGGGCCCTTATGCAATCCGCCCCTGTTGCTACAGCCAGCTAGAAATGATTTTACCCTCATAGCACAACTACTTATATAGTGGTCAGGCTTTATGATGTCATCCACTGTGACATATGGTGATTAGTGATGTCGCAAACATAAAATTTTCGGTTCGCGAACAGCGAACGCGAACCGCCGCAAATGTTCGCGAACCGCCGCAAATGTTCGCGAACCGGCGAACATCGGCGAACCGCCACAGACTTCAATGGGCAGGCGGATTTTAAAACCCACAGGGACTCTTTCTGGCCACAATAGTGATGGGAAAGTTGTTTCAACGGGACTAACACCTGCACTGTGGCATGCCGGAGGGGGATCCATGGCAAAACTCCCACAGAAAATTACATAGTTGATGCAGAGTCTGGTTTTAAGCCATAAAGGGCATAAATTACCTAACATTCCTAAATTGTTTGGAATAACGTGCTTTAAAACATCAGGTATGATGTTGTATCGATCAGGTAGTGTAAGGGTTAGGCCCGCTTCACAGTGACAGACCAAACTCCCCGTTTAACGCACCGCAAACAACCGCAAACAGTCCATTTGCACAACCGCAAACTCCCCATTTGCACAAGGTTGGATACCAAGCTAGCCATGTCCCGTTCCTTGTCCTCACTGATGTCATTGAAGGTCTCTTCCTCCACCCAGCCACCAAGGATCCCCGAAAGGTGACAACAAGGACCCTGGGAAGCCTGCTGTGTTTGGTCTTCTACCTCCTCAAAGCCACCTTCCTCCTCTGACTCCTCTTCTTCAGACTCCTCTCACTGCGTTGCCTCTCTCTGCATTATTATAAGGTGTGTTAAGTAGTACTACTCTTATCAGTTTAATACCTGTTACAGCACATATCAGGGGGCGTGTATAAGGCCTGGATTTTTAGAACCAGGAGATGGAAAAAGATGCTTTGTTGGTCGTATCACTTCAATTTTGGGGCACGGCACGTGCAATCAAAGGTGCCAACAGATAGGAGTGGCGTGTTTGTAAGTACTACTCTTATCAGTTTAATACTTGCTACGTCACTGTAGCGGAGAGGCAATATTCCCCAGGTTATCTCCGCTTATAATCCCAGTGAGGCTCAGGAACCAGTAAATGGTAAATCCACAGGCAAGGTTTCCAACAGGTAAAATAATAGCAATATCCCAACCGCAATCCCAATAACTGAACGACACACAGTTTCAGGAGCAGAACTACTCTTTAATGACAGGGAATCTCCTTTTATGCAATGGTGCCCTCTGAAGGGCTACACCCACATAATTATCACAACAGCCAATATATTCTGTAGAACATAAAACAACATATCTACAGTACAGCAATGTGATCATATTTTAACCATAGTAATTAAATAACCGTAAAACAGGGAAAAACAGTGATGGGTTCCGTTACACACCTCCCCCGTGACCATAAGCCAGCATACACGGTCTGATCCCAACGGATCGGCCTGGGGATGTCCGGACAAAACGATTTGTTGGTCACTTCTACAGTTTGACAACCCATCAGCATTACTGCAATTCATATTTCCTCACATTTCAAGAACAAAACAAACGCACACTTCATACAGCATTCACAGCAATACACAAGAAATATACAAAGCAGAAAAGCATCAGCAGAAGATCATCAGCCTTCCAAATGAACTGAAGTCCTTTAGCAAAACCGTCCCAAGTTGCAGAGTACATTCCTCCCCCAGCTCGTGGTCGGGCCCCTATTGCACAGGGCCCACTGTTCTTCCCCTGTACACCCACCCAAAAAAATCCAGGATCCCATCCCAACAATCCAGGATCCCAGTGTCCAAAGGTGGGCCACAATCTCTGTCCCATAGAAACTCCTTTCCATATAAAACGTTCCCGCTCATCCACTCTATCGTCGGCTAATGCTCGGTACTTTTGGAGGTTGGGGTCCTGTCTAGTTTCCCTCCCAAGCTCTTCGGGGTTGTCCCACGCTATGGGTCTCTCTGTGGCATTAGTGCTAAGTGTCTGCTTGTGGCTTACCTGGGTCTCCCGACCTGTTGTAGGATCGTCCTTGGTACGGGTCTGTGAGCGGGTGACCACAGGGTAAGCTTCTCCTGTGGTGGGGGTCTGGGGCTCAAAAGCAGACGTGAGCCTCCCCAGATCGTTCCCCAATAAAACCTCCGCTGGTAACTGCGGCATCAACCCCACCTCCACATGCCCTGCCCCCGCTCCCCAATGCAAATGAACCCTTGCAGTGGGTAGCCGGTATACTGCTCCCCCAGCTACCCTGACGGCCACAGTCTTGTTAAGTTTAGCCTGGTCTGAAACCAGGTGACTTTTTACCAAGGTGATGGTAGCCCCTGAGTCTCGCAGCCCTTGGACCGCTTTACCCTCCAGGTATACGGTCTGCCTGTGATGCTGCCGATTATCAGCATTGTCCTGGACTGGATCTGCCTCTTGCAGCACCTCCCATTGTTCCACGGTTGTGATGGGAACAGCTGAACCATATGGCGTGGCTACTATGTCCTGGTAGTGGTGGGCTGTGGCTGCTCTCGGTGGTGGTGGTGGGCCTGGACGTATCCAGGTGGACCGGTCTCGCAACTGGGGACATTCCTTTTTATAGTGTCCCCATTTCTGGCAGTGGTGACAGGGGCCAGAAGCAGGCTGGCGGAAATGTGGCTGTGCAGCGGGCGGTGGTGGTGGTGGCAGTGTTCTCGGTGGGGCTGGGGTGTAGCTGGTTCCCCCAAAGGTTTTAAAAGGAGTCTTTGGTGTTACAGGTTTTTGCTGCCTGCGTGCATCTAGGTACTCATCTGCCTTCCTGGCAGCTTCGGTGAGGGAGGTAGGGTTTCGGTCTCTTACCCACTCTTGTACCTCGCCAGTTACTCCCTCATAAAACTGCTCCAACTGCATCATCTGTATCACATCCTCCATGGACCGTGCCTTGCTCGCTTGTACCCACCCAAGTGCTGCCCTTTGTAGCCTGCATGCCCACTCTGCGTGTGAGTCTTTTTCCACCTTCTTTAAGTCCCTGAATCTCCGCCGGTATGCTTCTGATGTTATAGCATACCTGGCCAGAATAATTTCCTTTACTTTGTTATAGTTCCTTATTTCCTCATTAGGTACAGTACGATATGCCTCGGCTGTCCACCCCGTTAGCCTTCCTGACAAAATCGGTACCCAGTCCTCTGTGCTGATTCTATGCAGGGCACACAGTCTTTCAAAATCCTGCAGGAAAGCGTCTATATCTTCCTCTGCCTCCACATACGTTTTAAAAGCGTGGTATGGTATCTTAGGCTTACCTTCTTGTGGCATATTTATTGCAGAGCTGCGTTCTGGAGCTGTTTGTTTCCTCAACATAAATTCCTGGACTTCTGTCATGGTCCTTGAAATAATTTCTGTTGAAGGTTGTTCCCCATAAAAAGACAGCCGAAATTGTACCTGCATTTGGTACTCCACTTGTTCTGAATTTTCTCCCGAATCCGTCCATTCGGTACTCCTCCATCAGCTCAGTAATGAGTACCGCTTTCTTCTTATTGCTGGCTTGTATACCCCTTGCCTCCAGCAGGTCTTTTAGCGTGGAGCGTTTTAGTGTGGCAAAATCAATCTCCATTCGTACTCCATTTATGCTTGTTCCTCTGTGAGTCTGGATCCCAGCGCTGCCAACCAATGTAGCGGAGATGCAATATTCCCAGGTTATCTCCGCTTATAATCCCAGTGAGGCTCAGGAACAAGTAAATGGTAAATCCACAGGCAAGGTTTCCAACAGGTAAAATAATAGCAATATCCCAACCGCAATCCCAATAACTGGACGACACACAGTTTCAAGAGCAGAACTACTCTTTAATGACAGGGAATCTCCTTTTATGCAATGGTGCCCTCTGAAGGGCTACACCCACATAATTATCACAACAGCCAATATATTCTGTAGAACATAAAACAACATATCTACAGTACAGCAATGTGATCATATTTTAACCATAGTAATTAAATAACCGTAAAACAGGGTAAAACAGTGATGGGTTCCGTTATAGTCACCTATCAGGTGGCGGGTATAAGGCCTGGATTTTTAGAACCAGGAGATGGAAAAAGATGCTTTGTTGGTCGTATCACTTCAATTTTGGGGCACGGCACGTGCAATCAAAGGTGCCACCAGATAGGAGTGGCGTGTTTATAAGTACTACTCTTATCAGTTTAATACTTGTTACGTCACCTATCAGGGGGCGTGTATAAGGCCTGGATTTTTAGAACCGGGAGATGGAAAAAGATGCTTTGTTGGTCGTATCACTTCAATTTTGGGGCACGGCACGTGCAATCAAAGGTGCCACCAGATAGGAGTGGCGTGTTTGTAAGTACTACTCTTATCAGTTTAATACTTGTTACGTCACCTATCAGGGGGCGTGTATAAGGCCTGGATTTTTAGAACCGGGAGATGGAAAAAGATGCTTTGTTGGTCGTATCACTTCAATTTTGGGGCACGGCACGTGCAATCAAAGGTGCCACCAGATAGGAGTGGCGTGTTTGTAAGTACTACTCTTATCAGTTTAATACTTGTTACGTCACCTATCAGGGCACGTGTATAAGGCCTGGATTTTTGGGACCGGGAGATGGAAAAAGATGCTTGGTTGGTCGTCTCTCAAATTTGGGGCACTTTGTGACATTAGCTTCTTACACTCAAACATGTCCTTTACAGGCACCTGACTATGGGCAGATGAGCAGGAACTGCTCAAGGCGAGAGACAGAGTGGCGGATGGTTGAGAGGGGGCAAGGAGGACAGCAGTGGTTGATGTGGCTGATGATGCTGGACCAGGAGGAGGATGGCGGCTTTGAGTTTGTGTGCTGCTTGTACTCATGTGTTGGTCTGGAGTCACCCAAACATTAGGTCTCAACCTGTAGAGGATAAGGGAACCAGGCTACTCTAGACCTCATTCATCATTACAGGTTTTGACAGATTGGTACTATGCGTGCAAGCTACTGTGACAACAGATATGAGTGGCACTGTGCACTTGCAGAAGTTATATCATCCTCATCATCCTCCCCTGTATCTCTTTACCCCCTCCCTCATCATCCTCCCCTGTGTCTCTTACCCCCTCCCTCATCATCCTACCCTGTGTCTCTTTCCCCCCTTCCTCATCACCCTCCCCTGTGTCTCATCCCCCCTCCCTCATCATCCTCCCATCTCCTTCTTCATCCTCCCCTGTATCTCTTTACCCCCTCCCTCATCATCAACCCCTGTGTCTGTTTCCCCCCTCCCTCATCATCCTCCCCTGTGTCTCTTTCCCCCCTTCCTCATCACCCTCCCCTGTGTCTCTTACCCCCTCCCTCATCATCATCCCCTGTGTCTGTTTCCCCCCTCCCTCATCATCCTCCCCTGTGTCTCTTTCGCCCCTCCTTCATCATGCTCCCCTGTGTCTCTTTTCCCCCTCCCTCATCATCTTCCCCTTTGTCTCTTCCCCCCTCCCTCATCATCCTCCCCTGTGTCTCTTTGCCCCATTCCTCATCACCATCCCCTGTCTCTCATCCCCCCTCCCTCATCATCCTCCCTCATCATCCTCCCCTGTATCTCTTTACCCCCTCCCTCATCATCCTCCCCTGTGTCTCTTCCCCCCTCCCTCATCATCCTCCCCTGTGTCTCTTTCCCCCCTTCCTCATCACCCTCCCCTGTGTCTCATCCCCCCTCCCTCATCATCCTCCCACCTCCCTCATCATCCTCCTCTGTATCTCTTTTCCCCCTCCCTCATCATCCTCCCCTGTGTCTCTTATCCCCTCCCTCATCTTCCTTCCCTGTGTCTCTTCCCCCCCTTCCTCATCACCCTCCCCTGTGTCTCATCCCCCCTCCCTCATCATCCTCTCACCTCCCTCATCATCCTCCCCTGTATCTCTTTACCCCCTCCCTCATCATCCTCCCCTGTGTCTCTTCACCCCTCCATCATCATCCTCCCCTGTGTCTCTTTCCCCCCTCCCTCATCATCCTCCCCTGTGTCTCTTTCTCCCCTCCTTCATCATCCTCCCCTGTGTCTCTTTCCCCCCTCCCTAATCATCCTCCCCTGTGTCTCTTTTCCCCCTCCCTCATCATCTTCCCCTTTGTCTCTTCCCCCCTCCCTCATCACCCTCCCCTGTGTCTCATCCCCCCTCCCTCATCATCCTCCCACCTCCCTCATCATCCTCCCCTGTATCTCTTTACCCCTCCCTTGTCATCCTCCCCTGTGTCTGTTTCCCCCTCCCTCATCATCCTCCCCTGTGTCTCTTCCCCCTCCTTCATCATCCTCCCCTGTGTCTCTTTCCCCCTCCCTAATCATCCTCCCCTGTGTCTCTTTTCCCCCTCCCTCATCATCTTCCCCTTTGTCTCTTCCCCCGTCCCTCATCATCCTCCCCTGTGTCTCTTTGCCCCTTTCCTCATCACCCTCCCCTGTGTCTCATCCCCCCTCCCTCATCATCCTCCCATCTCCCTCATCATCCTCCCCTGTGTCTCTTTCCCCCCTCCCTAATCATCCTCCCCTGTGTCTCTTTTCCCCCTCCCTCATCATCTTCCCCTTTGTCTCTTCCCACCTCCCTCATCATCCTCCCCTGTATCTCTTTACCCCTCCCTTGTCATCCTCCCCTGTGTCTGTTTCCCCCCTCCCTCATCATCCTCCTCTGTGTCTCTTCCCCCCTCCTTCATCATCCTCCCCTGTGTCTCTTTTCCCCTCCCTAATCATCCTCCCCTGTGTCTCTTTTCCCCCTCCCTCATCATCTTCCCCTTTGTCTCTTCCCCCCTCCCTCATCATCCTCCCCTGTGTCTCTTTGCCCCATTTCTCATCACCCCCCCCCCCCTGTGTCTCATCCCCCCTCCCTCATCATCCTCCCATCTCCCTCATCATCCTCCCCTGTATCTCTTTACCCCCCCTCATCATCATCCCCTGTGTCTGTTTCCCCCCTCCCTCATCATCCTCCCCTGTGTCTCTTTCCCCCCTCCTTCATCATGCTCCCCTGTGTCTCTTTTCTCCCTTCCTCATCATCTTCCCATTTGTCTCTCCCCCCCTCCCTCATCATCCTCCCCTGTGTCTCTTTGCCCCATTCCTCATCACCCTCCCCTGTCTCTCATCCCCCCTCCCTCATCATCCTCCCACCTCCCTCATCATCCTCCCCTGTATCTCTTTTCCCCCTCCCTCATCATCCTCCCCTGTGTCTCTTCCCCCCTCCCTCATCATCCTCCCCTGTGTCTCTTTCCCCCCTTCCTCATCACCCTCCCCTGTGTCTCATCCCCCCTCCCTCATCATCCTCCCCTGTGTCTCTTTCCCTTCTTCCTCATCACCCTCCCCTGTGTCTCATCCCCCCTCCCTCATCATCCTCCTACATCCCTCATCATCCACCCCTGTGTCTCTTTCCCCCCTTCCTCATCACCCTCCCCTGTGTCTCATCCCCCCTCCCTCATCATCCTCCCATCTCCCTCATCATACTCCCCTGTATCTCTTTACCCCCTCCCTCACCATCCTCCCCTGTGTCTCTTCACCCCTCCATCATCATCCTCCCCTGTGTCTCTTTCCCCCCTCCCTCATCATCCTCCCCTGTGTCTCTTTCTCCCCTCCTTCATCATCCTCCCCTGTGTCTCTTTCCCCCCTCCCTTATCATCCTCCCCTGTGTCTCTTTTCCCCCTCCCTCATCATCTTCCCCTTTGTCTCTTCCCCCCTCCCTCATCATCCTCCCCTGTGTCTCTTTGCCACCTTCCTCATCACCCTCCCCTGTGTCTCATCCCCCCTCCCTCATCATCCTCCCACCTCCCTCATCATCCTCCCCTGTATCTCTTTACCCCCTCCCTCGTCATCCTCCCCTGTGTCTGTTTCCCCCCTCCCTCATCATCCTCCCCTGTGTCTCTTCCCCCCTCCCTCATCAGGCTCCCCCCTCCCTTGATGATAAGGGAGGGAAGAGACACAGGGATCAGTGTGAGGGGTGTTAGGGTAAGGGGTGTTAGGGATAAGGGTGAGGGGGTTAAGTGTTAGGGTGAGGGGTGTTAGGGCTAAGTGTGAGGGGTGTTAGGGTGAGGCATGTTAGGAATAAGTGTGAGGGGTGTTAGGATTAGGGTGAGGGGTGTTAGGGATAGGTGTTAGAGTGAGGGGTGTTAGGGATAAGTGTGAGGGGTGTTAGGGTTAGGTGTTAGGGTTAGGTGTTAGGGATAAGTATGAGGGGTGTTAGGGTTAGCGTGAGGGGTGTTAGGGATAAGTGTGAGGGGTGTTAGGGTTAGGGTGAGGGGTGCTAGGGATAAGTGTAAGGGGTGATAGGGTTAGGTGTTAGGTGTTAGGGATAAGTGTGAGGGATGTTAGGGTTAGGGTGAGGGGTGTTAGGGATAAGTGTGAGGGGTGTTAGGGTTAGGGTGAGGGGTGCTAGGGATAAGTGTAAGGGGTGTTAGGGTTAGGGTGAGGGGTGTTAGGGATAAGTGTGAGGGGTGTTAGGATAAGGGGTGTTAGGGATAAGGGTGAGGGGGTTAGGTGTTAGGATGAGGGGTGTTAGGGATAAGTGTGAGGGGTGTTAGGGTTAGGTGTTAGGGTTAGGTGTTAGGGATAAGTGTGAGGGGTGTTAGGGTTAGGGTAAGAGGTGTTAGGGATAAGTGTGAGGGTTGTTAGGGTTAGGGTGAGGGGTGTTAGGGTTAGGTGTTAGGGTGAGGGGTTTTAGGGATAAGTGTTAGGGGTGTTAGGGTTAGGGTGAGAGGTGTTAGGGTTAGGGTGAGGGGTGTTAGGGATAGGTGTTAGGGGTGTTAGGGTTAGGGTGAGGGGTGTTAGGGATAGGTGTTAGGGTGAGGGGTGTTAGGGATAAGTGTGAGGGGTGTTAGGGTTAGGTGTTAGGGATAAGTGTGAGGGGTGTTAGGGTTAGGGTGAGGGGCATTAGGGTAGGTGTTAGGGATAAGTGTGCGGGGTGTTAGGGTTAGGGTGAGGGGTGTTAGGTCTAGGTGTTAGGGTTAGGGGTGTTAGGGATAAGTGTGAGGGGTGTTAGGGTTAGGGTGAGGGGTGTTAGGGATAAGTGTGAGGGGTGTTAGGGTTAGGGTGAGGGGGTGTTAGGGATAGGTGTTAGGGTGAGAGGTGTTAGGGATAAGTGTGAGGGGTGTTAGGGTTAGGTGTTAGGGTTAGGTGTTAGGGATAAGTGTGAGGGGTGTTAGGGTTAGGGTGAGGGGTGTTAGGTATAGGTGTTAGGGTGAGGGGTGTTAGGGATAAGTGTGAGGGGTGTTAGGGTTAGGGTGAGGGGTGTTAGGGATAAGTGTGAGGGGTGTTAGGGTTAGGGTGAGGTGTGTTAGGGATAAGTGTGAGGGGTGTTAGGGATAAGTGTGAGGGTTGTTAGGGTAAGGGGTGTTAGGGATATGGGTGAGGGGGTTAGGTGTTAGGTTGAGGGGTGTTAGGGATAAGTGTGAGGGGTGTTAGGGTTAGGGGTGTTAGGGATAAGTGTGAGGGGTGTTAGGGATAGGGTGAGGGGTGTTAAGAATAAGTGTGAGGGGTGTTAGGGTTAGGGTGAGGGGTGTTAAGGGATAGGTGTTAGGGTGAGGGGTGTTAGGGATAAGTGTGAGGGGTGTTAGGGTTAGGTGTTAGGGTTAGGTGTTAGGTTGGTGGGTGTTATGGATAAGTGTGAGGGGTGTTAGGGTTGGGTGCTAAGGCGAGGGGAGGATAATGATAAGGGGGGAAGAGACACAGGGGTGTCCTTGCAGCAGAGATCAAAAGAGTCCTTCAGGGCTGTATTGCACACTGTGTACAGTAGCCTAGCTATGGTTTCCCCTATTGATGCAGTATCACCTACACTCAGCCTCCTCTCAGTAAGACTGCAAGTTAGTTATGATTCCAAAATGGCTGCTGTCCATGAGTTAGAAGGCTCTGGAAGGGAGTGTATGCTGCTGATTGGCTGGAATGTGTCTGCTGACTGTGACATGCAGGGTCAAAGTTTGCTCAATGATAAAGTATAGGGGGCGGGTCAAATCTCGCATGTGTTCGCAGTTTGCCGCGAACGCGAACATGCTATGTTCACCGGGAACAGTTCGCCGGCGAACTATTCGGGACATCTCTAATGGTGATGTCATCCACAGGGGAGCAGTATCAGCATTCAATGAGCTTGTCTGCACCTGCAACCTTTTACCTGTATTTCAGCCTTTCTGCAGCTCAGCAACACACAGTTTCCATTCTTGCCACTTCACATATCCATCTTTCTGGTGATGTAAATATAGTTCCCATAACAGTTTCTTAAGTGTTTCAGCTTCTCTCCTGGATTGCTGCTCCAATATGTAAATAAGTAAATCTTATAAGTAAATAAGAGAATATAGTTATAACAAACATTTTGAAAATGAAGGAGTTTTATCAAAGATAGATACAATGTGCTGGTAAGAAATAGCTTTTTATGAACTCCAAGACAATTGGTTATAGATTTCTCACTAGTGAGGCAAGACCTGTCTATTATTCTGTGGAGCTTATTCACTAAAGTATGAAGCAATTGTTTCTTAGTATAACATAGGCATTGGATGTATTACACCACAATAATGAGAAACGATTCACTTTATAAAAAAACAAACAAAAAAAAAACGTATCAATACTACATCCCACTCAAAGCAAGATACCAGCAAAATTAAAAAAAAATATAGTATTGTTTGTTGGACATGTCATGGGTTTATTCAAGTTTTGTGCTATCCTAGGCCCATTCAGATGTATACGCCCCCACATTCTATTTAATTGACCACACCCACTTCCCACACCCCAGTTATTACTCCTCCTATACCCTTGCTATATTCCAAATCATAGGTTTAGATTGTAAATCTGCAAGTCTTTTCAATCTTGCATGAAGCTTTGGAAAAGTAC